>JAFEMH010000010.1:995000-1701119 GCA_022495995.1 Adenophora triphylla var. japonica
ATAGGGCTTTAGGGTTTCTACGAAATTTTGGGAGGGAAGCGGTGGAGGGAAGCAGGAGGGAATTTTGGAAAATTTTGTTTATTTGATGTAATTAATGAAAATGAAAAAAGTAAATATTTTTATAAAAACGATTGTTACGATCTATAAAACCGTAATAAATAATTGTTAGGGTCTTAAAATTATTGTAAATGGAAAAAAAATTGCTCATTAAAAGCTTTTGTTACGTTTTAAAAAAGACCGACACAAAAACATTTATTTACCTCGGTTTGTAGAAAACCGTAGTAGAAATTTTTTTATTTCTTACGGTTTTAAAAATCGTAATAAATACAAGCCTATTTGTGTCGGTTCGACGGATCGTAACAAATAAAGTGTGGTAAAAGACCCCTTTTTTGTAGTGCGAGTTGCTTTTAAACATTTTTCGATTGTTCATAGCTAAAACATTATGCAACGGTTTCTATTTCCACGGCATGATTCTATGCTCATTGGGTCATTTTTCCCACATGATTTTGAATTTTGCCTATCGTCTTGAAATTTTGTTTGGCTTGTTTAGTTATTGATTGACCATTAAAGATAATATCAATATTATTTTTTGGAATTTTGTAATGATCATCATTTTTTATTTCTATATTTTGGTTGTGTCAAAGACAAAATATGAGACTAAGTAGGACTGAGAAAGTGGTGAGTAAGAGGACAATCTTAACATTGTTATGAGGACTGTAGGTACCATTAGGAAAGAGTAAAGCCAAAGCATCTGATAGATATTTGACATTTCAGCTATAAGGTTCATACTGGATTATTAGCGGCTACCCCACCATCCACAAGATTGAATTCTCTGTTTCTTCCTTTAGAATCTCCGAGTTTGAAAATATGGGCAACCCCTGGCCCAACGTGGTCATGGTGCTCGTTCTAGATTTATTTATCCAAATGAAAAGTGTTGCACACTATAATATTTTAAAGCAGGATTATGGATATACTTAATAACATCACTCTTATTGCATAGGAGGAAAGTAAGGTGAACAGAGATAATCGTCTAATGTTAGATGATATTCACACGATGGGACGTAAGTCTTTCGGAGAGTTACGCCATGAATTGGTAACTACCTTCCAATCATTTTCTTTTTTATTGGCCCTTAGTTTCAAAATTCTCTATATTTTGAGCCATGATTTTCTCGTCTTATTATTGATTGTGCTTATAAATTCTGATTTTAGGAACAAGCAGATCCGAATAAGAAACAACCTACTCACGCACAGGTCTACAAGGAATCAAGGAAAAGAGTTTTCGGAAGAAAATACCTCACTGCTTCTGAGAAAGCTAAAGAGAAAATTGTGAGTTTATGAGATGCATTATTATTTATTGTTAATGAGAAAGATGAAAAAATACATGACTGACTTTACGCACCATCGATAGGCAATGATAGATGCTATAGAGTCATCCCAGGTGAAGGTAGCAACTCAAAAGAAAATTACGCTGAATACATGATTCCAAAAGAAAAGATCGGTTGCGACTCTTTGGAAAAGGTGTGAAGCAGTCTGATTTGAAAAAAAGGACAAGAAAGGAGGTTTTATATTCCCAATTGAATTCTTGGAGAGTGTGAAAACGGAGTTGGTGCAACAACTTGCTCCCAGTCTTGCGACTATGATTGTAACTCAGCTTCAAGATGCTAATACCAGAATGGATTTTGTTGTCCCTGATTTTACGGGACTTTCGGTTGCAAAGGATGCGAATAGTGGACCGCATATCGTTGAACCAAATGGGCAGTCTGGTGATACAATTAATGAGACGGTTAATCAGGTACATTCTTTTTCTCTCTTGTAAAAGGAATATGATTTTCATCTCTATGTGTTCGTACATTGTTTTTTTAATCTACGTATTCTCAAATTGGATCAGACGGAGAGCGATTGAGATAATCGAGGTTGAGTGGAGGTTGGAAACTGGGCACACCCATCAGGTATAGTAAGATATTTCTAAAACTGGTATGAATTATAAAGTGTTGCTTAAACTGGTATTTTGACATTGAAATGGGTATTGTTTGGTTAGTTTTATGAGAATCATTAACAGAACTAGTCGGTACCATTATGGAGTCTTTTTGTTTAAGGAAAATCCTAGAGATTTTAAATGAGGGTTATATATATTTGTTTGTAAATGGGAAGCCAGCTGTGATTATGTTTATGTACCCCCTCCGTCCCAAAAATGAGTGGATTTCTCTCAGTTACAAAAGGGACAAAAAAATAGAGATTGAGCTGCTGCTGGGATTATGTTTATGTTTATGCTACTACTTGGGAAGCCAGCTGGGATTATGTTTATGTTTATGCTGCTACTTGGGCTACTGTTTTAGCTCTTGTGGCAAAAAAAAATTAGCAAGAGGGACAAAAATGAGTGGAGCTGCTGCTGTTTAGTGTGTAGGATTTCTCTCAGTTACAAAAGCTTGTGTAGGGACTGGACTATCTTGTACAGAATGTTAATACTGATTTCACCGTGTAGAAGTGGGCTCTTTCAATAGAGATTAGGCTTTTTTCTTGAATTCTAGTTTGAGCAAATTTGGTTGACCATACTCTAGTTAATTGAATTTCTAGCTGCGTGTTTCTTTTTCAAATTCGAGTTTTAACAAGGGGAGCTAGAGTTTTGTTGTTTTTATTTTGAAGAAGTGATTAGGAATGCAGAAATAACTCTTTTATTGGGTCAAGGGGATTTCTTAAGTGGATGTTTTGATTTGGAAATGTATTTTGGACACGTATTTACCGTGTGTTTTATGCAGTAACAACTAAGTCCCTTTTTTACTGCAACTTTGTGAGAGATCACCTAATTTTAATGGTTTTGTGCCAAGAACTGACAGGATGACTCACTCTATATATAGTTAAAGTTTACAGCCAAGTTTTGTTGTTCTAATTAGTTGTATTTTCACTTGCAGGTTCATAGTTAGCATTGGAAGCATTACAATCCAACATGGTGGAGGCTTTGTTTTGTTGGTGCATCTTTTGGTGTTTGTAATTACTATGTGTCGATGACACAAAACATGTTATGTACTTTTGCCACGGAACTTATCTACTTTTCTTTGTTATGTTAAAAACTTGTTAGGTTTTTACCACTTATATTATATAATTAGTATGTGTCGATGACACGTTGTCATGTGTACATATATATATTATGTATCTTTTGGGAATGAAGTTTGTCAATACAACAACAACAACAAAGCCTTAATCCCAAAATAATTTGGGGTCGGCTAACATGAATCCTCATATGTCATCGTGAAAAAAATAAAATAAATAAATAAATAAATAAATAAATAAATAAATAATAAATAATAATAATAAATAAATCAATAATAAATAAATAAATAAATAAATAAATAAATAAATAAATAAATAAATAAATAAATAAATAAATAAATAAACAAATAAATAAATAAACATACAAATCAAGATCAAAAATAAAAATAAAAAAAAAAATTAAAATAATAAAAAAAATTAAAAAAAAATTAAAGAAAAATAAAAAAATAAAATAAAGATAAATAAAAATAAAAATCAATATTAATACATAACAACAGCCGTTACATTAGGTGTGCAACTAATTTTTGGCGTTACATTAGTTATTCAACTACTTTTTAAATTGGCGTTGCATTAGTTACTCATCTACTTTTTGGCGTTGCATTAGGTGTTCATATAGTTTTAAAATTGGCGTTGCATCAGGTATTTACCTAACTACTTTTTGGCGTTGCATTAGGTGTTCATATAGTTTTAAAATTGGTGTTGCATCAAGTATTTACCTAATGCAACGCCAAAGCTATGGCGTTACATTAGCTTACTATGTCGTTGCATTAGGCCTAATGCAACGCAAGAGAATGCAACAGCCATTTGGCGTTACATTAGGCCTAATGTAACGGTTTTTGGGCCCTAATGCGACGAAAATTGGTGTTACATTAGCTCAGAAATGTATTATATTTAGAGTTTGTGAAATTTAAAAGGTTTTTAGCAAAAATATTTATTTTTGTCTAACTAAATGTAATTTCGAAATGTCTATTTTTTTAAAATTCATTTTCTTTTGAATTTTGAAAAACAAAATTTTATGGATATTTCTAAAATTATTTTTAGTTATTATATTTTTAAAAACGAAAAAAAAAACTATTTTTTTTTAAATGGCCGGATAAGTGATTGAGTTTGTTGGGTTAATGAGATTTAATTTGATTTGAAAATGTCAAATCAACTTAAATCTCTCTCTATTCACTCATTTAAAACCCTCCTTCATAAACCCTCTTTCTCTCTCACGCTTCCTCTCTCTCTCTCTAGGCGTAACCCTCTCCATGTTCCTCGTCGTCTTCTTCCAATGATTTTCCATGGCAAGTCCCTCAAATTCTCCCCAAATTTCATCCCCCATGGAAATCTCACCTCTCGCCCCTTCTAGTGTCGCCTCGAATGTCGCCGTTCCAATGGAGACATCTTCGGCGACATTCCCTGCAACACCCTCAACCTCACCAATTTTGGACATCATTGTGTACAATCCTCCTCAAATTCCCATTCCTATGAGTCTTCCTGAAGCTACACCTTCCATTGAACTCACCTTTGCACCCCATCAAATTTGGAGTTCATCGACAATCCGAAAGGATTAAGACATTGTTCAGGTCCAAAATCCCATCAAACACTGCTGATGATCCTGTTAAAGTGGAAGATAGCTTAAGCTCCTCCCTCAATGTCTCGTCCGAAGAAGGTTCGGACCCAATATTCAAAGAAACAAAGGAGCCCTCATCGACGTCTGATGAGGATGGGAAGCATGGATGGAGGATGAAGAAACGCTAGCTCAAGCCCAGTTCAGAATTGCCAAGAGACAGAAAGTTCAGTCCAGTGTTGCCCCAAGTGTTGTCAATCCAATGACAACACCTGAGACAACACCAGCAACCAAGTCCAAAGCCCAGTCAAGTTCTCCATCTTATTCTCCCATCTCCTGGCCTGAGGTAACTACCCCTACTCCCTCTCAAGATTCCAAATCAGATTATGAGTCATTTGGGTACTATGAACGTCCATTCCTTTCCGAAGAATTTTATTGTGAATCTAACTTAGATAAGTGGGTTCAAGACTCGGATAAAAAGATTTTAAATGAAAGGAACATGTATGTGGCTCAGTTCAAGGAATTAGGGGTGTACCAATTTCTGGAGGACGTGAATTTTCTTCCTACGGTTACTAAGGTTTCCGTTTATGTCGAAAGTGTGGTTAGGAATTTTTTTGCTCATCTTAGGGAGGACATTGATGATAGGAACACCCCTCATTATGGAAAGATTTTTGTTATGGGCAAAATTTATGATTTAATCCTTTGATCATCAACAAAACCTTCGGCCTCCCTAGTATTGACGATGAGAGTTTGGATGTCGAGCCTAACACCCTAGCTAGCTTTCTGACTGGAGGGAGAATCTCAGTTTGGGTGACCACTTTAAATCTACCCACCTTTCATCTCTGTTTAGTGTGCTTCATAAAACTTGTATAACAAATTGGCTCCCTACGGCCAATGAAAACACGGTGACATTTAAGCAAGCCACTTTGTTGTACAAATTAGGTAATAAACAGAGAGTCAACTTTGGAAGGTTGGTATTTTCACACCTTGCTGCATGGGCCAGAAAAAGAAAAACATCTTCTTTTATTTTCCCTTCCCTCATTTACAATGTCCTTTTGTACCAAAAGCTTAAACGTTGGAATGCGGACAACATCTCTGAAAAACCTGTTTACTATAAAATTAGCAAACATTTTACTGAAGGTGACAGGCACAGAGATTTGCCATGGGTTTTGGTTTCAAATGCTTCCTCCAACAAACCGCTACCAGTGTTGCCCCAAGTGTTGCCCCTGAAATTGGCAACACTCCAGGCAACACTGCACCTGTGATGATAGATGATGCTATGGTTCTTAATTTTTTCAATAGTCAGGTGAAGCACATCGACTCAGTGATACAGGGGTGGCTGGACATACGTACAGATATGATGAAAATGGTGGAATTGATATCTTCCAAAATAGGGGGAGATCAATCAAGGCCAAGGCGTGATGATGGAGCGGATGGAGCTGAACCAAGTGGCACAGCTGAGGGAGGTGAAGAAGGAGCAGGAAATGCAGAAGGTTGAAAGGTTATTTGGTTTGGTGGTTTTTTATTTGGTTGGTGAACAAACAAACAATTTTATTTGTTTTGATTTGGTTTGTGATGTTTAAAACAATATTGTTATTTCTATTTTTTTTTCTTTGTTTCAGCTGGAATTTTCTTCAAACTTTGTTGGATGATTTTGCTAAATGTTTGGGTGGTTGTTTGGAGATTTTAATAATTAATTTGGTTAGTTATTAATTTCGTGATTAAGGGGGAGATGTATTCGAAATTATGTGACTTTGTGTTTTCTGTAGGTTGATGTTGCCACAGTTTGGAGTGTGATACTTTGATTGAAAAATATTTTCAACATTGCCCGAAGATTGATGTTGTCACTATTTATCACGTGGCTTTTTTTTTTTTTTTTTTTGATTTTTTGTTAAGTGTGACTAACTGTTTTGTAAAGATCATCACGTTGGTATTTTTGAAGAAATCTGTAACTAAGGGGAAGATTGTTAATGTTAGATCATGTGTTGCCATGAATGTTGTCCCAAGTGTTGCAAACCAGTGTTGCCACTGGTGTTGCCATTTGGATTTGGCAAAACCAGAATAGTTACTGGATTTTTCACAAATAATAATGTGTAAAATAATGTTTTAATGTCAGTAGTTAGTCTGCTATTTATGAGCTTGAATGAGTCAACAGAAAGTGCCCAGGCGTGATTCACGAAGGAGACACTAATACAGATTTGAGCTTAGATAGCGCTTTTTTTTAGCTTAGATAGCGCTTATAAGAGCTATCTAAGCTAGCGCTATGCAAGTTAGCATAGCGCTTTTATAAGCGCTATCTAAGCTCCCAAACTTAGATAGCACTTTTAAAAAACGCTATCTAAGCACTTTTTTTATTTTGAAAAAAATCAACTTACATAGCGTTTTTATGCGCTACATAAGCTCACGAACTTAGATAGCGCTTTTGAAAAGCGCTATCTAAGCACTTTTTTTATTTCCAAAAATCATCTTAGGTATTTTATTTTTATTTTTTCCTGCTATTATATGAATTATAACCAAGAAATCAAATAAATAAAAATTAATATGAACTAAAAAATATTTCATTCAACAATAATAATCAACCTTTAATTTATTACACCAATAATAATTCTTACAATCATCCACAAGAGTTATAAACTAACTAGTCTAACACCCGTCGCACGACATGAAACTTTGACAAAAAATTTAAACAAACCAAAGAATGTCGTAGTCTAATTAATGGGCATCAAGAATGAAGAACTGCCAAAGATTAGTCATTCCAATACTTGGTGTCTGATACTGTTGAGCCATTCCAATACTTAGTGTCTGATACTTTTCAAAGTCTTATGCCACTTGATGTCCAATATCGGGCTTCCATACCTGCAAAATCGACAGATGATAAAAACCAGAAATTTCATAAGCAAAGATTAATAGTTTCTGTCATTATAATCATCACCAAAAACAACAGATATGAAAAAAATTATATAAAACAGAACTCACTTGTGATCCTCTACCCTTAAAAGGAAACGAAGATCGATGATCATATATAAGTATCTGCGCAATAGCAACAATGAGTATTTCATTCTGAAGTAGATATTGCTAAGGGAAATGGACTTGTAATATATCATTAAATGGGTGACTCGAAAATATCCATCAATTTAGTACATCAAAAAAATATAAGGGCTTAAAAATTAAGCGACAGAAACAATATAGGCTGCAAGCTCACCGCTTATGTACAGTCATAGAGCATGTCAAACCGTAAATATACACCACGTGACCAACATCTATCCGCCCCAACGACCTAAAAAAAACCAGAAAACAGAGAGTGAAAAATAAAATAAAATAAAATAAAAATCAAGAAAACATAGAGTGAAATGAGTATGATATTTCTGTAATTTAGAATCCAATGTCCAAAATTCAGTCAAACTGTGTCTATATTTTTTGTGAAGGGTAACCATTCTCATTTATTTAAGAAAGTAAAGAACTTGCATCGGAATCAAGCATGCGATGTTCATATAATCATATCACTGGACTTGGGGAGAGGGGAAAATAGAAGAAGAAAGAATCAGACAAACATAAATATACCAGATTCGTTCTCTAAATACCTGTTGGTGATTTTAGTGTCATCAACTTGTTTTATTGTAATGGTGATTTACTAAGAGATCAATGTGATTCGTATTAGACTCGGATACGAGTAAGGGAAAGTGTGGAGTACACACTCGTTTGAGCTAAAACGAAGTCAACCTCGATATAGAAGTAAAAGTTAAAGGGTAGCTCTTTTGTCGATCAAGATGAACAAGACGGCCGTGCAGCTCATATGACACGGTCGTGCGGTATGAACAACACGACCGTGCGCTCATAAGACACGGCCGTGCGCCTCTGTGCGCTTCCCGTACGTATGCCTTTTCAAAATGAAGAGACACATTGCTTGGCTAAAGTCATGTCTTTTGATTGTACCCTTTAACTAATACCTCCCCATCTCGTATATATACGTAGATTGATCTCAGTTGTACATATATGAAAAACACAAAAGTGAATTACAACAATATAACGAACGCAAAACAATTCTCAAGTTTTGATTTGTTCTCTTTGCCTAGAAAACAAATTGCGTGATTGTCTTATCCCAATAAAGATTTTGTGTAACCTGCATTAAGGGTCGAAATACTTTATTCGGAAAGTGGATTATACACGATTCAATCACATATCCGGCCTCTGTATCAAGATCAAGACCCTATATTTCCCCTACAAACGAATAAAGTATTTGGTGATACTCATGGCTACTTTGAAGGAGATGACGAACAAGTTTGGAAAGCTAGACAAGTTTGAAGGGCAAGACTTCGCACGTTGGCGTGAAGAAGATGCACTTCCTTTTAACTACATTAAAGGTGGTGTATGTTCTTTCTACCCCTATTCCGGAATTGCTTGAAGATGACAACTTGGAGGCAATCAGACGTAGATCAAAGTGGGAAAACGACGACTACATCTGCAGAGGACACATATTGAACGGTATGTCTGATCCTTTATTTGACATTTATCAAAATGAGGAATCTGCTAAAGAGTTATGGGATTCTCTTGAATCCAAATACATGGCAGAGGATGCTTCTAGTAAGAAGTTCCTTGTGAGTAATTTTAATAATTACAAAATGGTCGATTCAAGACCTGTCATGGAACAAAGCTTCAATGAACTCCCTTAGAATCCTTGGACAATATACACAACATGGATTGAAGATGGATGAGTCAATATCTGTTTCAAGTGTGATTGATAAATTGCCTCCCTCCTAGAAGGATTTCAAACACACCTTGAAACATGGTAAAGACGATCTATCTTTGGTTCAACTTGGAAGTCACTTGCGCATAGAGGAATCTCTTAGGGCGCAAGAAGATGACAAAGGCAAAGGAAAAGAAGTTGCTGGACCCTCGATCAATATGATTGATGAGGGTGGAAACAATAAAAACAAAGGAAAGAAACGTAGTTTCAATGACAATGGTTCTGGTCCCAACAAGAAGCCTAAATTGGCATGTTGGAAGTGTGGCAACCGGTCACTTTAAGAAGGATTGTCGTGTTGGAAACAACAAGAAAGGCGCAAGCACAAGTGGTTCGGGAAAGGGGTCTAAGGACCATTCTCAAAACCAAGGTCAGAATTTAATTCATAGTTGGAACAGATTTATTAAAAATTCTGTTTCAATAATTTCTGAGGCATTTTATGTGCAGGATGATGCTATTGCGTGGTGGATTGATTCCGGTGCCACTGCTCATGTTTGTAAAGATCGTTGTTGGTTTAAGACATACGAACCAATGGAAGACGGATCTGTCCTTTACATGGATGATGACCATTCCGCTCCTATTCAAGGAAGAGGAAGTGTGGTATTGGAATTTAGTTCGGGAAAAACGATTTCTTTGTTTAATGTTTTATATGTACCTAAACTTCGTAAGAATTTAATTTCTGGTCCTGTCTTGAACAAGTGTGGTTGTAAACAAGTTTATGAATCCGATAAGTATATCTTATCGAAGTCGGGTGTATTTGTAGGATTTGGTTATTATAACAATGGGATGTTTATGTTGAATTTGAATAAAATTCCTGTTAACTCTAGTTCTGTTTATATGACTTCCTCTGTTGTTGTTAATTCCTCATTATGGCATGCTCGGTTAGGACATGTGCACTATAAAAGAATGCTTGAAATGTCCAAAGATGGTTTGATTTCTGTTATTGATAATAATACGGAAAGGTGTAATACTTGCATGTTAACAAAAATCACTAGGAAACCTTTTAAAAGTGTTACAAGGAATTCTAAAACTTGAATTGATACATAGTGATTTATGTGATTTTCATGCAACTCCATCTTTAGGCAATAAAAAGTATATTGTCACTTTTATAGATGATGCCTCTAGGTTTTGCTATATTTATTTGCTGCATGCAAAAGATGAAGCCCTAGATAAATTTAAAATTTATAAAACTGAAGTTGAACTTCAACTTAATGGCTTGATTAAAACCTTACGTACGGATAGAGGTGGTGAATATTATGATCCTAAATATTTCCAATCCGTAGGGATAATTCATGAGACTACGGCTCCTTATGTACCACAACAAAATGGTGTGGTGAAAGGAAGAATAGAACTCTTGAAGAAATGGTTAACGCCATGTTGTCTGACTCCGGCTTGAGTGACGGGTTTTGGGGTGAAGCCATGTTAACGGCTTGTCATCTATTGAATAGAGTTCCTAATAAAAGGAACAAGATTACCCCATATGAGCTTTGGTATAAGAAAAGACCAAACTTGACATTTTTGCGAGTTTGGGGATGTAGGGCCGTGGTTAGACTTCCGGACCCTAAAAGGAAAAAGTTGGGAGAAAAAGGTGTTGATTGCATCTTTGTTGGATATGCTTTGAGCATTCCAAGGCATATAGGTTTTATGTTATAGAACCTAATGAATTCATTTCTATAAACACAATTATAGAATCAAGAGATGCAATCTTTGATGAGAATCGTTTCTCTTCGATACCTAGACCCAAGGATATTATACCAATGTCGTGAATCTCAAATGGATGATCATTCAATTGATGTACCAAGTGAGACACCCGAACCTCGTAAGAGTACAAGATTAAGGAAAGCTAAATCATATGGTTCTCGATTTTCAACTATATTTAGTTATGGGATCAAGAGATCAAATTGAATCTCAATACTCTTACTTGTTATAGTATAGAGGAGGATCCAAGAACCTATGATGAAGCAATAAAATCTCGAGACGCTCGGTTTTTGGAAAGAAGCCATCGATGATGAGATTGGTTCTATTGTGGAAAATAATACATGGGTCTTGTCTCGATTTACCACCAGCCGTAAACCTTTGGGGTGCAAATGGATCTTCAAAAAGAAGATGAAAGTCGATGGAACTATCGACAAGTTTAAAGCTCGATTGGTAATCCAAGGCTTTAGACAAAAGGAAGGGATCGATTACTTCGATACCTATGCACCAGTTGCTCGTATCACTACTATTAGATTTCTCGATAGCTTTGGCGGCTATTCGAATCTATTGATCCATCAAATGGATGTCAAAACAGCATTCTTAAATGGTGATTTGGAAGAAGAAGTATATATGAAGCAACCTTGAAGGATTTGTTATGCCGGGTAATGAGCATAAAGGTATGTAAGTTAATTAAGTCATTGTATGGGCTGAAGCAAGCACCTAAGCAGTGGCATCAAAAATTTGATGAGGTTGTTTTGTCGAATGGTTTTGTATTAAATCAGTCCGACAAATGTGTATATAGCAAATTTGATGAATCCGGTAAAGGTGTAATCATCTGTCTATATGTAGATGACATGTTGATTTTTGGCACTGACCAAAATGTAGTTGATAAAACTAAGAAGTTTTTGTCATCAAAATTTTCAATGAAGGACATGGGAGAAGCCGATGTAATTCTTGGTATAAAGATTAAACGGATGAACAAGGGAATTGCAATATCACAATCTCATTATATTGAGAAAATTCTCAAGAGGTTTAATTGTGACAATTGTTCTAAAGTTAGTACTCCCATGGATCCTACCGAGAAACTTGTATCAAATACGGTAAACCCGTGTCACGGCTCGAATACTCAAAAGCCATTGGCGCTTGATGTATGCTTCATGACGGGCACTCGACCCGATATCGCTTATGCAGTTGGAAGATTGAGCAGGTTCACTAGTAATCCTAGTAGACAGCATTGGCATGCTATAACAAGGGTGTTCAAGTACTTAAAAGGTACTATGGACTATGGTTTGTGTTATAGTGGACATCCTTCTATATTAGAAGGTTATATCGATGCTAGTTGGATCAACCAAGAAGATTCATCTTCTACTAGTGGTTGGGTGTTCTTGCTTGGAGGAGGTGCCATTTCTTGGGCTTCCAAAAAGCGAGACATACGTATTACACATTCTACAATGGAATGCGAGTTTGTAGCATTGGCTGCCTTTGGAAAAGAAGCGGAGTGGCTTCGGAACTTGATATATGAGATTCCATTATGGCCAAAACCGATATCACCAATGTCTATCCATTGTGATAGTGCGCCACCTTGGCTAGGGCCTATAGTCGCATTTATAATGGCAAGTCTAGACACTTGGGTGTCGGACATAGTATGATTCGGGAGTTAATCATGAATGGTGTGATATCGGTTGAGTTTGTTCGGTCGCAACAAAATTTGGCCGACCACTTGACGAAGGGTTAGCCAGAGACTTGGTAAATAAGTTCGCAATGGGAATGGGATTAAAGTCCATTTAATCCTCTAATTGTGAGATACCCAATTCCGCTTCTAATACAACGTTAGAAGCTTGAATTCAATGTGGAAAGCTCGCAGTTGGAGATTGGAACACATGTTATTATTTCCCAAGGTATGTGTTCGGACACTGCAAGTAAAGGTTAGGTTGAAGAATATCTTCTTAATAGTTCCTTTGAAAAATTGCAAATGCGGGTGCAAGATTAAAGGAACTACCTATATGAACATGAAGTTTTGCCGCTTCAAGAAGCTAGGACTTGGCTTCCTATATGTTCACTAATGGATATGGACACATGGCTTGTAAAAGTGTCAAGATTAAACAAAGAGAATTGTACCGAACTTATGTGTATAGTATCTTCTGTGTATTCATATGAGTTGACGGGTTCAATCGTTACGACACCCCGATTCTCGAGTATTTGAAATGTGTATTATACTAAGATGAAAATTCAATCGCAAGACATTTTCATTTATGCATTCGTTTGTTTCGTTATTTATACGGTTTAGTAAATCAAAGGATTACACTAAAATGGAGGGGATTTGTTGGTGATTTTAGTGTCATCAACGTGTTTTATTGTAATGGTGATTTACTAAGAGATCAATGTGATTCGTATTAGACTCCTGGGATACGAGTAAGGGAAAGTGTGGAGTACACACTCGTTTGAGCTAAAACGAAGTCAACCTCGATATAGAAGTAAAAGTTAAAGGGTAGCTCTTTTTCTTGATCAAGATGAACAAAGACGCCGTGCGGTTCATATGACACGGTCGTGCAGGTATGAACAACACGACCGTGCAGTTCATAAGACACGGCCGTGCAGTTCCTGTACAGATGCCTTTTCAAAATGAAGAGACACATTGCTTGGCTAAAGTCATGTCTTTTGATTGTACCCTTTAACTAATACCTCCCCATCTGTATATATACAGAGATTGATCTCAGTTGTACATATATGAAAAACACAAAAGTGAATTACAACAATATAACGAAAGCAAAACAATTCTCAAGTTTTGATTTGTTCTCTTTGCCTAGAAAACAAATTGCGTGATTGTCTTATCCCAATAAAGATTTTGTGTAACCCAGGCATTAAGGGTCGAAATACTTTATTCGGAAAGTGGATTATACACGATTCAATCACATATCCGGCCTCTGTATCAAGATCAAGACCCTATATTTCCCCTACAATACCTTGATGTAGTTGTCTGTATCAAGAGTAAAGTGATGATATATTCCAGCTGGTAGAACAATCATGCCCCCTTTCTTTACCCACACACGGATCCAAGCCTCATTACCATCCCTCACATCAAAATAACATTCAGAATAAAAATAAATCTTTAAGAGGTAAAAATTGCTAGAGACCAGTACCAAAATCATGTAGAATTTCACTATTCTTACCACTTCACGGCATAACACAAGAGAATCTCCTCATCGGTGTGAAGATGCTCCTCAAAGAAGTTTTTGATTTTCTATATAAGAAAAAATAGCTGGGAAGAAAAATTTCGATTAAAAAAAAAAGTAAAGTAAATAATTGAAAAAAGATGAAAGTTAAAAAGAAATTTAAAAGAAGATGACACAGTGTATTTTGTATAGGCATTATCACAACTAGAACTTGTTATTGATATAAATAAAGAAAGTTGGGTGGTAAACAGAACCTTCCATGCAAAAACAGTGGAAAACAAGATAAGAAAACCAAACTACTACATAACAAATCAAAACACTGAAGCTTGACAAACCTAACAAGGTCAGATATAGATGCTAAACTCCAACTGATTTCACACATAGAAGCTAAGAGTACCAGACTACCAGACAATCCCAAGACAAGGAGGAAAATGATATATGATTCATGCAAATCTTTTTTTAGTTTATTTAATGATTAGTGGTTGCTGAAAAATTCAATTATATGAAGCATTCTAAGTAAGTACCTAATAACTTTGTTGGATCCAACCAAAGAGCTTGTTGTAACACAAATAATCCCATGTGCCACACTGTGCACCCTGTATCCAATTTACAATGTCACCACTCAAAATAGCATTAGAATAGAAAGGCTTGGCTGAGATTATGCTTCAATATCTACTACAACTCAATTAATCAAAGTGTTACAAACTACACCAAAAAAAATGTTCTTGAAATTCAAACTGTAAACATATCATATATGTATAGTGTAGTAGTAGAATAAAATTTGCAACATTTGTGACAAGATATTTATAAAAGACCTATATGAAGAGAAGAGGAGGAGGAGATTCCAATTATTTACTACGAATGAATGGGAAAAAGATTTTGGACATAAGAAACAATGAGATCATTGGTTGATTTTGAATAAATATCACAGCATTAAGCCAAATTTTTGCTAATAGGTAAAACTATGCCCTTGAAATGATATAGCTTCCTAAAGCATTTCATGGGCATTATTTTGCCCATAAGCAAAAATTTGAGTTTCAAGACAACGAAAAAGGGTACTCCGCATAATGAAAACTAAGAACAAACACTTCTCTAACAGGAAAAATTAAGGTTCGGATCCATGGGTACTAGGAATGTAATGTCTCAGCAGAACCTTTCTTAATCAGGCAGCCAGATCTGCAGAAATAACCATGGATCCATTCGATTGTCAGTCAACTCTCTAAGATGAGGGTGACTGAAATATGCGGCCAACATTATTAAAACCTAAATCCATGGGTACTAGGAATGAAGTGTCTCAGCAGAACCTTTCTTAATCAGGCAGCCAGATCTGCAGAAATAACCATGGATCCATTCGATTGTCAGTCAACTCTCTAAGATGAGGGTGACTGAAATATGCGGTCAACAGTAGCTAAAATAAGGCTTTAAGATTTGACATTATGTTTAACCGCCAATAAGGTGCACTAGCAGCGTGTCAAACTGAGACCAGCTATCTTAAGCATTAGACTTTTTCTGAATCGGATACTTTGGGTTACAAAAGTTAGATATCATAATGAGTTTTTTTTAACTGTGTGTTAGCTACAGCATCCTTCTCTGGGGTTTTAGTCAGAGACTCGGATAATAATCTTTGACAGAGAGGGAGGGACAAGAACCAAATGTATAGCAATAGATTGCAATCTCGCTAGGGGCAACATCAAAGAATGAAGTGAAAATACCTGGATATTTTCCTTGTAATGTGGACATACAGAATACACAGGTGCTTCATGACCCTCAAATGTATACTGCTTGGTTCCTGTTACTGCATCCCACACCTGTAGATACTTCCAACGTATTATATGAATGAATGCAGAAACTAATCCACCAAATAAAGTATTTGAAAAAAGGTGAACCTTAATGAGCCTGTCATCTCCACAAGTCACAACACAGAGTTGTTTGTTTGGGTAAGAGAAAGCGAGATCATTAACACTACCAACATGAGCCTCAATCTGGATAGCTAAAATATATTCAAAAGATACTTTATATGTTAGTGAATTGTCTCTAACTTAAGCAGAGAAGATAGAAAGTAAGCCTCCGAGATACAACCCAATGCATAACTATTACTAATAAAATAATAAACGTAAATTCCACTAGAGTGATAAGAAGTATGAACCTCCAGGTGGTTTCGGAGGTCATCGCCACTATGAAAAGCATATATCTGGACTATGTGCTTCGAATACGCAACACCTAAAATGGCATGCATTTACTGAAATCAGTGATGGCTGACATATTTATTGCAACTACGATTCAACATTAATTAAAAGTGAATTTTTTGAGCATGGAAGATGTAATTGCCTCCGCTTGTTTTGACGGAACACCTTGGGCTTCTAATCTCCTAACCTAAATCCACATTTCACCTCAGCATTCAATATACAGCAAATTTCAACAAAAATCAATCAAATCTCACCAAAATTAGGGCAAGCAAGCACATTGTCACAAACATAGCATAAAACGCACATAAGCACACCATTTCACAAAATTAATTGATCGGAACGGAGGAATTACGAGAGCTAAGGTATAGACGAGGAACAAACGTTTGCCGTTAGATTGGACGAGCTGAGAAATTCGTCGAAGAGCGGCTGTGGCGACCAAAATAAGCCCTAACTCCGCTGCAACAGAAAATCAAAATTAGGGCTGGAATGGTAAAGAACGCAGGAAATATTCATAGAAATAGAGGGAGTCGGAGAAGAGAAGCAGAAGGAGAAGGAGACAGAGAAGGGGAGGGAGCTTACCGAAACCCTAACTGGAATGGATGGAGACCTAGAAATCGTCGGTGTGGGGTCATCAGTTTTGCTGGGAAGGGAGGGCAACGAGAGGGAAGGCAACGAAGATCTGAATTGGAGTGTGTTGGCGGTGGCGATGGCCGGGGAGGGAAGCTCGTCGGTGTGTGGTCGTGGGTTTTGCTGGGAAGAGAGGGAGAGCGTGTAGGGACGTGGGAGAGGAGAGAGAAACAGCAAATCTGGAAGGAGAGAAAGAGAAATGCGTTGCCAAGAAAAAAAAAACCCTTGCGAAGCGTTTACTACCATAGCGCTTCTAATAAGCAATATCTAAGCTTTTACTAAAATAGCGTTTTTCTAATATGCGCCATATTAGTTAATTTTTTTTTATTATTATTATGTTTTAGTCTTGATTATTAAATTTGAAAAAGAAGATGCGCTATGTAAGTTTATACCTTAGATAGCGCTTTTTAAAAGCGCTATCTAAGGTGCATTTCCTAAGACCAAATCTGTACTAGTGAGAGAAGAAAATAACATATAAACATGTTGTTTATATGTTAAATTGATGACCAAGTAAAATATCTATTGGTTAGCTATTCAGAGGGAGATTAAGTCAGAGTACAAGAGAGCTACAGCAGAGATGTACAAGCAAGAGAAGCTATGAAGACCAAGTCTTCTATAAATGAGGCGAGAAGGCTAAAAAGGAGGAAACAAATTCAAGGTGTTTATCTGATCATTTTGAGTAGGCTTCAAGTTTTGGAGGTCTATATATAGTGCAGCAGATCAGTTTAAGTGATTATCCAATTCAGAAAACACAAATCTGCACAAGAAAAGAATTCTGCTCTTCAAGTGTTGCCATTCAGTGTTGGCAACACTCTGCCTTACACTCGAGAGTTTCACTTATATTTTCATATTTCCGTGAGGTTTTGAGTGATTGTATTCAGAGAGAGTTCTTTGTTTATTGTTTCTTGAGATAATGATTGTTTATCATTAAGGAAACTTCTTTGACCTTGTATTGAATTCATATATATATAGTAAGATCTTGCCCTCCTGGCACCCACCCATCAAGTTATATATTTATATAACTTGATAAAAATTATATTCTTGTGTATTATTTTTATTCTTTCGCTGCAAAATAGATTTATTTCTATTTATTTGTGTTTTTCGAATTGGTGTGTGTTGTTGTTAGTGTTGCCAAGACTAAGGACAACACTTGTGAGTTTCGTCTCACTTTGTGAGTTTCGTCTCACTTTGATAAGCCATAGACAATTTCTATTGGTATTAGATTTTTAAATCTGATACCAATTGAAATACATTAAGTATTTGAAAAAGGTCTGTTTTGCAAATTATAAATACATTAAGTATTTGAAAAAAGTCTCAATTATGAAAAGACTAAATTTTAATGCAATTTCAATTATTTTTTTTAATAATTATATTTTCTTCTTATTTATGTTTTTTTCCATTTCTTTTGACGAAAAGGCACATGTTACCTAAAGCTAATTTGATCAAATTTTTGACTGATATATAATATTGTACAATTAGTGGAAAAAATATAATTTCATTCATCTCAACCATTGAAGACCTACATTTTGAGCTTTCCCTTATAATTTATCCAATTTATTTAAGCATAATAAATGATATCCATATACAATAAAAACACATTCATACAAATTAAGGATTATTATTAATTACCCTATATTTTAAATTCCCCCTAATTATTCCTTGGGTGATGATAATTAGAAATGTATTTGAAAAGGATCATTGTGGGAAATTGAGAGAATAAAGTGTTTTAATTTTGAAAAGGGGACATTCAATAAATTTATAAATAATACTCCCTCATAAAAAATAAATACATATATATCTTTTAAAATTCAATGGATATTATTAAAATGTCTAATTTGATAAAATTTAATAGCATAGATGCATATGTATTCTTGTAATTTTCTAAACTTTTATTTTTGCAAGTCTATAATGAAATGTGGAAAAAATGGTATGAATATTTTTCAAAAATAAAGATTGTTAGAAAATTATGAGTTGTTTTGTCAGTACGTTCATACAGCGTTTGGTAGAGCACTGGTTGGCGGTTTTTGTCTACAAGTTCATGCTGCAGTTTTCTACCTTTTCCCAAATTATTTTGATACTAACATTTTGTTGTTGTTGTTGTTATTGTTGTTGCATTACAGCACTACCTTTACTAGTATATATTAATGTAATAGCCGTAATACTTTTGTTTTGGTGAATAAAGTTGGAGTAAGTAAATTGTAGAGATTTACAAAGAATAATAAAACCACCGGTGTTAGAGCTTTTTTTTTTTTTTTTTTTTTTTTTGAGCAAACACCAGTATTGAGTTGTTAATTCCAACTTTATTCACCAAAACTTAGGATTAAAGTTATCACATTACATTAATTTTAAATCTCATAATTCTCCATAAAGGCAGTGAAGTAATAAAAGGTAGAAAATTGTTGGTACTAGGTACACATAATAATTCATATGGTACCACCAATGCAGCATGAAGTTGAAGTGAAATCCACTTACCACTAATGTATATTTTGCCCATAATAAAGACAGTGGTGTAATAACAGGTAGAAAATCGTCGGTACACATAATACTTCATATGGTACAACACATGCAGCATGAACTTGCAGACAAAAATAACTTACCAGTAGTCTACTAAACAAATTATGGAAATACTGACAAAAACCATTCACATTTTCACTAACTAATTCCTGTTTGAGGTTGAGTTAAAACACTATAAATAGAGCAAGAGAGCCAACTGCATAGAGCACCTGCTTTCATGAACTTGCAGCTTTGAGCCTTAAATCCCCTCAATTCATTTTTCAGAGAGATATATCAGCTATACATCCTTTAGTTTCGGTTATCTCGAGTTAGAAGAGAGACACCTGAACTAGTTTTATTCCAAGCTCGGTACACCCTTTTCTCTATGCGTGTGTGTGTGTGTGTGTGAAATGTGTATATCTGAGGAACCGCTTGTTTTTTAATCATGATTAAAAAACCTTAAATTTATGGTTATGAAGTTGATGTTCTATCAGTTAACTTACGGTGTAAATGAGTCTATCTGATGGAATGTCTTGTTACTGAAATGACAAAAAATGCACTGATTTTGAATGTGTTCTTATGATTTTAAAGTTTCATTTAATGATTTTAAAGGTGCTCGTATGTCGGTGTATGTGGGGTGTGTTGTGTGTATAAAGGAATAATTTGTTGGTGGTTTAGAAGGGAAAAGTTTTGATGGTCAGTGACTATGGAGGAGAGACGGATGTATAATTAGGGTTTGGGATGCATAGAGAGTAGAAAAGGGTTTTCAGCTTTGGTGTTGTTTAGGGTGGAGGGTTGGAGGAGAGACTTTTGATGGTACTGGCAGAAGCAATGAGTTTTGACAAGGAGGGTTTAATACAATAGGGTTGTGTTTTTGAGATGGAGTTTGGAGAAGGAGTAGTTTCGGCCAAGGGGTTGAGCTGAGGGTGGTGGTCTTTGTTGGCGAGAAAGAGGTTGGAAAAAGAGAAGTTTTGGCTAAGGGGTTGAGCCGATGGTGGTGGTGATTTAGGAGTAGAGTTTTGATGTTGGGTTGCGAAGTGAGGGTTTCAGCCAAGAAGGGTTGAGCCGATGGTGGTGTTGGAAGTGGAGAGACAAAAGTGGATAGTGGTGTTTAGGGTAGGTTCAGCTTAGGAAAAGGGTTGTGAAATATAGTAGGGAAGGGTTTGGATGTTGGGTGGCGGAAGCGTGTGGTGGTGATACGATGGGCGTCTTAGGGTTTTGCCGCAAGTTTTGACGAAGATGGACAATTAAGGCTTTGTTGCCATAAATGAATAAAGGATAATTAGATGAAATCAATTTATACATGAAATAGGGAGAATTGGTAAGAATTACTAAATTTTATTAATAATAAGAAGTACTTATTTATACATGAATAGCATTGCTTTCCAAGCTATTCTAAATAAATAAAAATCAAATATTTTCATTGATAACTCAATTTATCGGTTATTTAAAGGTAACAATGAATTTGTCACATAACTTTATATATAACATAGATAAATTTATTCTACTATCATGTGGTTTTATAGTTGTGTGATGTCACATCACTTTTAAATAATAAAGAACCTAATTTATCACTAACTACTAACTACTCACCTGTGAATAATTGGAAAATTAATTTCTTAGTTGTTTAAAGTTATATAAATGTGTTACCACATCTTTATGAACAATTGCTAACAGAATTTCTTAGGTTTTAAAATTAGATATGAATATTTTCTCATAAACCCTAAATAAATGATAAAACAATTATCTAACTTTTAATTTGTTTAAATTTGAGAAATTATTTAATTGAAAAATTCATTTCTCCCTTACAATTGAGAAGTATGTTTGTTTTGTTTTATGTGGAGCTAGTTTTGCTATTTAGAATTAATATAAAGTGGGTCAGGCCCTCTGTGCCGGTTTTGATTTCAAACTAGGGAACCTAAGGTAAAAAAGGAAAGTTGATATTTTTATTAATAATTTCCACTTCTATCCTGCCTCAGGACTTATTGATATAAAAACCCTTCTTAAAATACATTGTTGAAGAGAAATTTAAAGGGGCATTTACCAAAAACTACTTTTGGAAGATGAATATTACAAAAAAAACCACACAAGTTGAATATTACAAAAAAAACTCTTTAAATATTACAATAAAGTATTTTTTTTTATTTGTTTTCAATTTTATTTAATTTTTTAATTTTTTTGCGTTTATCTGTCAAACGACTGATAAATGCATTTATCAGTTATAAAATCTGATAAATGCATTTATCAATTGTTTTAACCAAAAATTAAGCACGAAATACTCTTTAAAAAAACTGATAATTGAATTTATCAATTATAAACAACTGTTAAATAAATTTATCAGTCGTTTAACCAAAAAATCAAACACAAAATACTCTTTAAAAACTGATAAATGAATTTATCAAGTTATAAACAACTGATAAATGCATATATCAGTTATTTTAACCAAAAAATCAAGCTCAAAATACTCTTTAAAAACAGATAAACGAATTTATCAGTTATAAACATCTGATAAATGCATTTATCAGTTGTTTTAACTGAAAAGGCAAAAAAAAATTTAAAAGAAAAGTATTTTTTTTAAAGAATTTTTTTTTTTTGTAATATCATATCTTACATGATTTTTTTGTAAACAACATCTTTTGATTTAGTTTTTCCTAAAAACTCTAAATTTTAAAATCTGAAATTTAAAATTTTAAGGTTTTCACAATTAACAGAAGTTACAATAATACATATAGTATGGTTTTATAATTTGAAATTTTTTATTTTAAGAATACTACAATCTTTATAAATCTTCATGAAAAAAAATGTTGAAAAGATTTTTTATTTTTATTTTACCTTTTTGTATATATATATTTTTTGATATTGTAGTCAATAAATCAATACATTATTTTTATAAAAAGAACCTCCTTATTTTTATTCTTAGAAAAGATGAAATATAACGTATAATTAAATTGAGTAGTGATATTTTCATTTACTTAGAAAAGATGAAATATAAAATATATAATTCAATTGAGTAGTGATATTTACATTTTAATGGTTGAAAAAATATGTTATATAATTTAATTAGAGATTTTTTTTCAAGTAGTGGAATTTGAATTTGATGCCGAAACGCCTACGAGGTTGACCGAACTATAGAGAAAGAGTTAAAGTACAAACTTAGTTTCGATTATAAACCAATTTTCATTCATTACATGTCAAAAACTGCATATTTAATGACTCTCTAGCATTTATATATACAATCTAACATGATTTAACAGCTGCCCACTAAAATAAGAAAGCCACCCACTAACAATATAGAAATAAAACAAATAAAAATAATACTAAAATAAAATATAGAAAAGAGAAAAATGACATTTTTGCCCCTTAAATTATCCTGGATGGCTAAAATCACTTTTAGTAATCTCGAAGCGATGATTCGATGTCTGGAGCACGTTTTGTATGTTCATGCCTAATTTTCGTGACATTATGAGATCGTTACTTTTAAAACCAATCTACCTTGTATCAGAATTCATGACCTAAACGCTAAAAACCACATGTTTGACCATTGTACCAATAATGTTTACTCCCTCCGCCCCACATTAGCTTATCCATTTACTGTTGAGCACGAAAAATAAGGAGTGAATATATATAATGTTATTAAAGTAGGAGTTGTGAGTGGGTAAGAGAAAATGCGGGATAGAGAATAGTAAGTGGATAGTTGTTGTGAGTATGACAAGTGGGTCCCATGAATAAAGAAGTATTAAAAAGTTTATTTTTTAAAAAAGTGTGACTTTAAAGTGGGACGTTCAAAATAGCAAAATGAATAAGGTTTTATGGGATGGAGGGAGTATGTGTCTTCTTATTCAACTAAAATAGTTATTATATTCATATTCTTTTTGGGAGGCCATTTGCATTCTTATAGTTGTAGTTGGTTATAGTTGTAGTTGGTTAAGTGACAATGTTAAATGTTTTGGAACTTGATATCCACCTCATGCAAATTTCTCATTGCATCATTAATAATATGTTGATTTAATATTATTTACGGTATCTGATGACGTCAAAATTGTCAAATCAGTTCAAATCCAAGCGATCGTTTGCTCCGGCGATTGCTAGGCCTGAAAATAAGACAAAACACGTAAACTAAGCAGGGGCTTGACCGGCGAAGGCCCTCCGGCGTGAGAATAAGTCACGATTTTGTGATGAGAAACTAAATTAACAGAGTTTTTGTATGGTAAAAAGTAACGTACCAAATAACGTGCTATGTGGCTTGTATTTATAGATGGATTGATAGAATCCATGTTGAATTGGACTTGTAAAGAGATAAGATATAATCCTAAGAGGATTATATCTGTTAAGGAGTCATTGTTTGACTTGAATTGATCTAGATGGTTACAATCCTGATTGGATAATAATTGTTGAATCCTAGTTAGAATAGGACTGTTCAATCTGCTTGCCGGATAGCCGAGAAACACAAATTTCTTATCTCGGTCTTTGAATATAAGACGAGATGCATGATTTTGCTTCCTCGTCAGTTGATGATTCTGCTGACATGTAGATATGCCGAGACGCATGATTTTGTCTCCTCGTCATATGATGATATGCCGAGGTGTGAACTTTTCTCTCCTCGTCATTCATGACCTCTTGGAGCATGATGAGCCGCGGAGGAAATAGTGATGTGAAGAGCCCGTTGACAATGTTAAGGCTGAGGAAGGTACCTCTCGACATACGAGGAAGGTCTCGACGCTCATAATTGGGGCATTTATACTTGCATTTTGGGCCTTGATTAGCCTTGTTGATTACGATATACGAGACCGATGAAGGTCATTGTTGTTCCTCATAACTGATACATGGATTATGTTTATAGCCCAATCCACTTGGGCCTGACCCGGGCAAGCCCATGTTTGTATCTTGGTTTATACTGTTCATTGGCCCCCGACTTTCTAGCTCGGCCTAGGACGAGGAGAAAGTCATCTCGTCATCGGCTTACGGAATACGAACAGGTTTGCCACGCGTCGGTGTCGTTTCAGTAGTACGCCGTTTCATTATCCGCCGATTATTGCCATGATGATGAGTGGTGGGCCCCCAAGTCTGACATGCCTCGAAAGTTGTTAAAAGCAATTAATTATTGAGGAGCCATACCCGGTTACCCGCTTTGCCCATGGGTTTGACCCGATTGGGTGAGTATAAAAATGAAAATCCCTTTTCATTTGAAACTTTCACAACTTCGAATTTAAGAGAGAGTATTAGAAACTTCAAGAACCTCCGGCGACTTTCCTGAGCTTGCGAACCCAGTTACCGGCGATCCTTGATTTTCCGGCGTGATAGTCCTCATTGCTTGATTCCAACTGTCTAAAACACCAGAAACAGGTATAACTTCCTTCCTTTACTGATTTCCGTTTGTAATCTGCAGTTTCTAGGGTTTTGGTAAGATTTTAGATTTCAAAACCCGCCATTGTTGAGTTTGTTGAAGCATATCCCCGAAAAGTTTGATTCTTGACTTTTCTTGACATTTTTAATTTTCTTGAATGTGCTTGCACTCCCATATTAATCCTTCATTCCCCCTTAGAAAATGGTTCGCTCTTGGGACCATTCCCCTCGATTCATTTATGGGTACCCAAGGGCAATCTGAGAGTTTATCGGAGAGAGAGAGGACCATGGTTGATGATGAACTTGGCAGATATAGGAGAGTTATTGAGGAAATACGGCCGTACTCGAATGTTCATCCAATACCCAAACAGTACGAGGATAGACCGGGTTGATTCCTCATCTCGTAGAATAGTTTTGCTTGAGGATAGGGCCGAGATGATGGAGCACATTGATTTGTTCTACCCGTCCTCGGACCGCATAGTTCGTGCGCGTCTGAGTGGTAAGACTCCCTCCTCGGCCTTAGTGTGATGACGAGGAGGGGCTTCTCTCTTCCCCGTCTCAATATCAGTCGTGGACGACGTAACTAACTGTGACTCCTCGGCATTTTGCACATATGACGGGAAGAGAAGGTGAAGCCTCCTCATCAACCATGATTGTCAATGCCTTCGTCGAGGAAGAGCAAGTCGAGGGAAGAGTAGGCCGAGGATGCGGGGGCCGAGGTGGAGGAGGCCGAGGCCGAGAGAGACCACCGAAAGCTGGGGACCCAATGTTGGAGCAATTGTATACCAAGTATGGGGTGGATAAGAATGAATTTCGGTTAACTTATATCGGCAAGCCCACCTTTGCAGACGATGACGAGGAGTATAGATTCTACTACAACGACAACCACGTCCACTTTTACATCAAACAATTTCAACAGGGACTTCGTCTCCCCTTGGACCCCTTCATCAACGAATTCTTGGGTGACGTGAGGGCTGTCCTAGCCATGCTGGGGGCTAATGGGACCCGGGTCCTTGTTAGTTTCATTGTACTTTGCCGTAGCTTAGGTTACGAGCCAACCCAAGGTGCCTTCCTTCATTTTTTCTCGGTTGGTTACATGAAGGGCACTCGTCTCCTCGTTCTTCGGAGTGAATCTAAGAAACCGAAGATACTTCTCCCTACGTCCATCAAGGTAGGAGGTTGGGATAATCACGTGATAAGGGTTGAGAGCCGACAAGGCTGGGAGTTCCCTTCTCCTGCCGATGTGCCAACTTCGTCGGGTCCAGTGCAGAAGTATGGCTGGACTAAGGACTTGATCAAGCGCCTCGAGGAGTTTGCTGAGGTTGGGCTCCTTGATTGGTCAGCCTTAGAATCTGATGACCACTACTATGTCCAGGCCGGATTGATGTCGGGGCCGAAGGACGGGATGGTTCCCCTCATTGATGTTAAGAGAGGGAGACGGTTTAATGACTGGAGAACGCATCCCAGTCTTGTTTTTCATGAAGATTGTGCGAGAAGTAAACTCGTTCCCGTGGATAAGTTCTTGAGAGAGACTAATGTCGTAGGATGTAATGGTTTTTCCCTCGTCTTTGATACTTGTTTTTTGCTGTTAGCTCTAATCTTCTTCGTAATGTAACCCCATCTTCCTCGTCTGTGCAGATTTATCCCCCGATCAGGAGGCCGAGCTTGAAATGGAATAGCTGAGTGCCGTCGAGCTGATTAAGAGGAAGAGACGCCAGGCCAAGCAATCGGCCTTGATGGATAGGAAGGAGGAGGCTAACCGCAGTAATCTCCTGCTGAGTGCCAAGGGTGACCAACCCCTTCCCATCAAATTGCACGGGGATCTTGAAGCCGAGGAGGTAGCCTTCGAGGAACGATTTAACCCTTCAACTGTCGAGGGGCATAGCCCCCATGTTGATGTTGCTGTGGAGGAGGTGGACATCCCGTCAACCGAGGACACCGACCTCGTCCAACGGCGTTCTGGCTCTAAAAGGCCCCAAGGTGCTTCTGCCGAGGAGCCCCGAGTCAAACGAGCTGCCGTGGAGCCTTCCAATCCCCAAGCTCCTCCCGTCCTCACCATCCAAACTGTTAAAAACCATGATGATGCCGAGGAGCTTGCCCGGCGCATGGTGGAAAATGTCCCTCGTTTGAGGGGCATCCCTCTGCAGAACAGGAAAGGTCCTCTACTGAGATTGGGCCGAGCTCCCGTTCAAAAGGCCTTGGATGAGGAGGCTTATGAGGAGCTTGTCCGAGAGAAGCCAAGCAAGGAGAACTTGCTGTGCCGCAAGGGACTTTTGATTGCCGAGGTAACTATCTCGTATCCTTAGTCTCGTTGATTTCGTAACTTTATACTTGATAAGATATCTGACATTGATTTATCTTGCAGTTTGCTACTGTCACGGCCTACGAGAACGTCCTGGCCAAGAATACGGACAAGCAATTGCATGAAGCTAGGGCCGCCCATAAGAAGGGTGAGACCGAGAAGGCTGCCTTGGTCGGGCTACTGAAAGCCAAGGATGCTGAGCTGGAGGCTGCTCAGGCAAAGGTGGAGGCCGAGATAAAGAGAGCCGAGGAGGCCCGCGTGAAAGCCAAGGAGCATCTCTAGCGGAAGGATGCTGAGCTTGCCGGGGAGAGGAGGCTCAAAGCCGAGGTCCAGGTGAGGGCCGATGAAGCTGAGGCCAAGTGTCGGGGCCTGGAAGCCACCCTTCCTTCAAGGGAAGAGGAGGTCGTGACCCATTTTAAGGACAGCCGGGGCTTTCAAGATGTCGTGGACGAGAAGACGGCCACGATGTTCGAGGACGGCTATCTGCATCTGGCCCGTCGTCTCCTGGCTGATCCGTCAACTGGCCTGGACTTGAATGCAATTGCGAAACTGATCAGTAAGGGCCAGTTTGATGAGGAGGCTAGGGCCCTCCACCATCTCGTCCCATTCTCTGATTATAATTTGGGCATTATGGCTAGAGAGGATGCCCGGTCTGGTCGAGAGGCTTGGATTCCCCCAACGGTTGATCCCGGCAATCTTCAATCCTTGGTGTAGGCTATTGAAGATGGGGAGATGGAAGTCGAAGCTGAGGGAGGAGATGACGAGGAGGCTGGTGCACAGACTGAACAGACTATCCCTCCTCCCCCTGATGCTGCCACACAGGATTTCCTAGAGAAACCTTTTGATGACGTTCAGACTTAGGATTTTCTTTTCCTTTTTTGTTGTAATAGTTGCTAGGATTTGTAATTTCTCTTGAAATATCAATGAACAAATCCTTTTATTTCAATCCATGTGTGTTGATTTGATGAATTGTTTGCATGCTTGTTTGTTGGTTATATACAAATACAAGACTTGTTGTTGGGAGGAAGTCGAGGAGGGTCCCTCGTCCCCCGGTTGTAAAGTGAGTTGTCAGACCGAGGTGGAGACCTTCGGTCTTGCCCATACTGCAAGTCCTATAAGCCGAGGAAGGAGCTCCTCAACTTTGACTTGTTGGGTGTTTTTCTTCTTTTTCGTCTCCTTATGCCGAGGAAGATGACTCGTGCACAGATTTCAGACGTGATGTCTGTTAGTCGTAGTGACAAGGTGTGTTTCCTTGTCTGGACGTGAGGCAGGTCAATAGGCCGAGGAGAAGTCCTCGATCTTGACTGTTTTGAACCTTGTAATTCTTGAATCGAGGCGGACCCTCGTTAGGATGTAAGGTAAGCCAGTAGGTCGAGGGAAGATCCTCGTGTTGGCTGTTAGGAACCTATAGTCATTGAGTCAAGGCGGACCCTTGTCAAGACGTAAGGCATGTATTTTGAAGAGTCGGGGATAAGATCCTCGTCTTCCGGTGTTTATGTCAGGAATGCCATGGATGCCTGAGATCTAGACTAATGATAATATTTTTGAAGATTGTCGGAATGCCATGGATGCCTGAGATCTTTCCCCTCCTTAGTCTTTAATCTGTAGTTCCCTTCTCGAATAACTTGAGTGATGATATAGGGACCTTCCCAATTTGGGGAGAGCTTGTTTTGTTCTGCCTTCGGACCAGTTGCCTCAATTTTTCTAAGTACCCAATCGCCTACTTGGAATACTCTTCTGATGACTTTCTTGTCATGATATGCCTTGGTCCTTTGTTTGTAGTTTACCATCCTCATCTGCGCAGCTAGTCGTTTTTCATCTACCAGGTCTAGGTCTAGGAGCCTATTGACCTTGTTGACTTGCTCATCGTAATGGGAGTTTCTCACAGTGGGGATGGCCATTTCAGTTGGTGTCATAGCCTCAGAACCGAAGGTTAGTGCGAATGGGGTTTCTCCGGTTGGCCCCCAGGTGGCTGTGCGAACAGCCCATAAAGCTAGGGGAAGTTCGTCCAACCATCTACCCTCTCGTCCTTCAAGGTTCTTGGTAAGGGCTGTTAGGACCAGTTTATTGGCAGCTTCTGCTTGACCGTTGCCTTGGGGTCTGCTAACTGATGACTTTGCGTGGCGGACTTTGACTCTTCCCAATTCTGTTGTAAATGCCGTAGAAAATTGGAGTCCATGATCAGAAACAATTGTGTGGGGGAGGCCAAATCGGCACCAGATGTAGTTGTGGGCAAAGTTGATTGCATTCTCTTCCTTTATCTTGGCATTTGGGTTGACCCCGTTCACTTGAGTCTGCTCCTCGGCGGTAACACTTGTAAATCGTCCGTCCTCCATTGCAAATCAACAATCGTAATGAACAAATTACCAATCGGACGAATTTTCCAACAATCACAATTTCCAGCCAAATTCGGAGCAAAATTCAATGCAAACACGAAATCGCCAATTGCAATTTGACCACGACAAACTTTCTGGCCAAAAACGCTAGTTCCAAGCAAAACTGGGCAGATTTCGGCTGAATCTGCAGAATCCGGCCAAAATTGGAACAGAGCAAAACGGAACAGATTTTTCCGTTGAATCAAGAACAAATTCGGCAAGAATATGGCTTCAGGCGGACTCTTTCCAGGCCAAACAAAGGGTGTTTGAATCGATTTCATGACAATGGAACTAATTGATGATGGCAAAATCGTCAAATCAGCCCAAATCCAAGCGATCGTTTGCTCCGGCGATTGCTAGGCCTGAAAATAAGACAAAACACGTAAACTAAGCCGGGGCTTGACCGGCGAAGGCCCTCCGGCATGAGAATAAGTCACGGTTTTGTGATGAGAAACTAAATTGACAGAGTTTCTGTAAGGTAAAAAGTAACGTACTAAATAACTTGCTATGTGGCTTGTATTTATAGGGATGGATTGATAGAATCCATGTTGAATTGGACTTGTAAAGAGATAAGATATAATCCTAAGAGGATTATATCTATTAAGGAGCCATTGTTTGACTTGAATTGATGTAGATGGTTACAATCCTGATTGGATAATAATTGTTGAATCCTAGTTTGAATAGGACTGTTCAATCTGCTTGCCGGATAGCCGAGGAACACAAATTTCTTATCTCGGCCTTTGAATATAAGCCGAGATGCATGATTTTTCTTCCTCGTCAGTTGATGATTTTGCCGACATGTAGATATGCCGAGACGCATGATTTGTCTCCTCGTCATATGATGATATGTCGAGGTGTGAACTTTTCTCTCCTCGTCATTCATGACCTCTCAGAGCATGATGAGCCGCGGAGGAAATAGTGATGTGAAGAGCCCGTTAACAATGTTAAGGCCGAGGAAGGTACCTCTCGGCATACGAGGAAGGTCTCGGCGCTCATAATTGGGGCATTTATACTTGCATGTTGGGCCTTGATTAGCCTTGTTGATGACGATATACGAGACCGAGGAAGGTCATTGTTGTTCCTCATAACTGATACATGGATTATGTTTATAGCCCAATCCACTTGGGCCTGACCCGGGCAAGCCCATGTTCGTATCTCGATTTATACTGTTCAGTATCAATTTTTACAATTTAGGAATGTAGAAACTGTAGAGTTACCACGTGATTTAAAAGATTAAGTTGTTAGATTGTGGTTTAACAATATATATCTAGCTTTCACACTCCCACTCACGTGTGACCCTGTCACACACGTATAGAGAATACAAATACGTCACATTATCTGGCATGCCAAAATTCAAGCATGTCACATTTTTGGGCATTCCAACATATTGCATTATGGCACAAATAAATTTAAAATTTATGCAACGTACTACGCGTTTGCCTTCTAATCATACATACTATTTATATTGGTTATAAATAATGCAAAGTACTTGAAAGTTTAATTTAGCTAGTAAATCAGTTTAAAGATAACAGATTATGGATAAGTACAGATGTGAGTTACAAATGTTCACACATATAACAATATGCAGCGGAATAAAAATAAGAACACACATAATTAAACGTTTACCGGTTCTTTCCCATCAAACAAGACTTTAAGCCAAAAAAAAAAAATTCACTATGAAAGATCTGATTTAATGACTAAAACAGTAATAAGTGAAACAAAATTATTAAAATAATAAAGCAAGTTCTAACCAACTTATAAATCAACAATAATATTTCTTTCCCAATGAAAGCCTATTATAAACAGAAGAATAACAAAGAAATTGAATGGAATCTAGATGTGAGTTTAGTTGTGTCTAGATGTAAGACACAGCTGCACTAACAATCTAAATAGTTATCTCAAATCTGTAAAGAACAAAGTGTTTTTCTCTTATAAAGAATTTTTGATGCTTAGTATTCTCATGTGCCGTGTACTCTGTATTTATAGGCACTTTTTTGAGAAGTTGTTCAATCAATCTCTTACTACTTTGTAGAAATCCAAATCCTATAATGAAACACAAGATTGATTCTAACAAAGTTAAATCACTTGAATAGGAAAGTTAAATCTAAATTTTATATATTTATTCTCAGAAGTTTGTCAAGTTGCCTACAAATACTTTCAATATACGGAGTATTTATGAAATTAACCTCGTAAGTATTCTGAGCCTTAAATAATTTAAATTAGAAATCAATGTAAGCTTTGTATTAGGGTTAGAATTGATATGTACATAATGAATGGGGGCTGAGTTGAAATTGAGGATGAATGTGAAATTGTGAAAACAAATTAAATGAACTACAATAAGTTATGACACCAATTCATTTTTTTTTTACCTAAGAGTGATATAATTGACTTTGTCTAAAACGTAATAAACTGGCCGGACCAATTCACTAAGCATCACATGTATCACATAAATTATTCAATTCATTTAACCCAAAAACCACAATTTGTCAAATATCAAAGCTGAATACCAACAATATGATTGTTGCGTTTGATGCCATCTATTTGGACGCCTAATTAGGGGATTAAAACAATTTATCTCGGAATTCCTGACAAGCAGCAAAGGGGGCGACCGCGCCCAAAGCCAAGGGGTGATCTTACGAAGTTTCTGCCTAAAAAGGGGCGACTGTACCCAAAGGGGGGGGGCGATTGCACCTGTGACGATTTTGGAGTTGGGGCGATCGCACCCAAGGAGGGGGCGATCGCGCCCTATGCCGGATCAGACCAATCAGCGGTGGAGATCTATTTTGGGTTAAATCCTTGCAGGGTTAGGAGTAGGGCCAACCCTATGTTCTAAGTTTCTTTGCTCATCTGTTTTTCTAGGTCTAGGGTTTGCACATACAAGAATTCCTTGTAAGGATTCGTACACTAGATTAGAGATTGTATTCGATTGACTTCCATACGATAATAATATTATTTCCCTCTGCCCGTGGACGTAGCGAAATTGGTGAACCACTTATATTCTTGTGTTGTGTGATTGTTGCTTGCTTCTATCTTCTACATATATTCTGTTCTAACAAACTGGTATCAGAGCCGGTCAGGTTGAGAAAGGTCTACGGCTGTTCCGCTGCAGAAGAAGATGGGATGAGGAATTGAATCACCGGTCGACAAGTTTAACGGTAAGAATAGTTTTTCTCTAAGGTAAATCAAGATGAAAGCCTTGTTGAGAGACAAGGGCTGTGGGCTCCAGTGGCTGCTGCAATCAGGGGTAGCCAGGATCCAAAGGGCGGAAGCGAAGCCATTCCCACTGTCTTGCGCGCTGCCAATGTGCACAGGAAGGTTCGGAGAAAGAGAAGAAGATAGCAGAGAAGGAAGAGGCAGATCTGGTCGCGCTAGACGAGAGGGCCCACTCTAAGATTATCAGGTGTCTTGATGATGATGTTCTTGCGCATATTTCAGATACCGATTCCGGAGGTGTTCATGCCTTGCGTTGGAAGACATATATTTTACACGATCATTGACCAACAAGCTATATCTGAAGCATAGGCTATATTCTCTCCGAATGCAGGAAAGTACGCCCATTAGGGATCACCTAGATAGATTTACATCTTCATTACTTGTACTGCGTAATATAGATGCTAAAGTTGATGACGAGGATGCTGAATTAATGCTTCTTTGTTCTTTGCCTTTATCATATGAGCACTACGTTGACTCTAGCAATGGTAAGTAGACGGTGACTCTGGAGAAGGTGAAATCCTCGCTCAAGACAAGAGAGTTACGTCGAATGTTAAGCGGTAATAGTGGTACAGATAATCAGCCGGCAGGATTGGTTGCGGTAGGCAACAGAGGTTCTAGCAGTAAATAGAAGAAGAAGAAATCTTCTGGTAAGAGGGGCCCAAAATCGGAAGATGTTTGTAATTACTGCAAAGGAAAGAGGCACTGAAAGACATATTATCCTAGGAAGAAGCGAGGCGAGCCTCCAAATCGCAATGAATCTAACGCTGCTGCAGTTGATACTGGCAGCTCTGATGGGGATTATGTTCTAGTGGTAGAAGAATCTGAAAAACAGTTGGATGCATGGATTCTTGATTATGGGGCTTCTTATCATATTAGTTCGAGGAGAGAGTAGTTTACAACTTATGAGCAGGTAGATGGTGGTAATATTCATATGGCTAACAGTGTTACTTGCAGGGTGGTAGGTATTGGCTCGATCAAGCTACGGACTCATGATGGTAAGTTCTGCACTTTGAACAAGGTGAGGCATGTTTCACAGATGACAAAGAATCTGATATCTCTTAGTCAGCTCGACAGCAAAGGGTACAGTTTCAAAGGTAAGGGTGGAGCAGTGTATATCTATAAAGGTTCTGAAGTGATTCTGAGAGGCCTTAAGCGGGGCTCCTTGTATTTCCTCCAAGGAAGGACGCTTTCTGGGTCAGTCTTGGTTGCATTATCTGAAGTGGTCAAGGAGGATATGACAAAGTTGTGGCATATTAGGCTTGGGCACATGAACATCAGAGTGATGCAGATATTGGCTAATCATGGTCTTCTGTGTGGCCATAAGGTCAAGGACCATAAGTTCTGCGAGCACTATATACTTGGGAAGATGCAACGAAGCAAGTTTCCTAAGGGGGTTCATAGAACGAAGGGTAGTCTGGATTACATTCACTAGGATTGTTGGGGACCTTCACGTCAGGAATCATTGAGGGGCCACAGGTATTTCTTGTCTATGATTGATGACTACTCGAGGAAAACTTGGGTAACTATCACGAAGCACAAGAGTGAGGCTCTCACCAATTTCAGGCAGTGGAAGACATTAGTGGAGAATCAGACAGGGAAGAAGATCAAGCGACTCCGGTCAGATAATGGGTTGGAGTTCTGTAGTACTGAGTTCGATGAGTTCTGTAAGCAAGTGGGAATTTCTAGACATCTCACTATCAGGGCTACACCACAGCAAAATGGTATAGTAGAGCGCATGAATCAGACATTGTTGGCTAGGGTTAGGTGCATGCTCTCCAATGCAGGGTTGTCTATGCGGTTCTGGGCAGAAGCGGTTAGTACAACATATTACTTGATAAATCGCGGATCACATACAGGTATCAGTCTCAGAGTTCCCAATGAGGTATGGTCAGGTAAACATGTTGATTACTCTAATTTAAGGGCTTTTGGTTTTACTGCTTATTATCATGTGGATGATGGGAAGCTGGAGTCGAGGGCTAGAAAAGTGGTCTTCATGGGTTATGGAAACGGTGTCGAGGATACGGGATATGGTCTCCGGCCATCTGAGGGTAGGGTAATAATAAGCAGAAATGTTGTTTTTGATGAAAACTTTGTGCTTAACCCTATTATGATATCTATGGTTGTATCAGGTATTGGTAATCTTGATAAACAGGTGGAGCTACAACATACTTCAGAGTTAAGCAGTTCACAGTCAGAAGTTCATCGGGATCTAGCGATAGAATCAGAAGCACCATAAAGTTCATAACCAGTTTCCGAGGAACATGGGTTAGCTCAAGAGAGGTCTAGACAGGCTAATTTCGGGAAGCCTCCAGTGAGGTATGATTTTGAAGATATGGTGTCTTATGCAATTCAGGTTGCTGAGGAAGTAGAGCTCGATACTTCGGAGCCAACTACTTTCAAGGAAGCAGTTACATGTTCAGAGTCCGCTCAGTGGCATGCAGCTATGGGGGATGAGATGGAGTCACTTCACAAGAATTCGACATGGGAGCTAACCAAGAGGCCAAAGGGTAGAAATATTGTGACTTGCAAGTGAGTTTTCAAGAAGAAGGAAGGTATGTCACCATCAGAGGGGGTCAAGTATAAAGCTCATGTAGTTGCAAGAGGTTTCACACAGCGGGAGGGCGTTGACTATAATGTGATTTTCTTACCAGTGGTTCAACAAACTTCAATCAGGGTGCTATTAGCAATGGTGGCACATCAGGATTTGAAGCTCGAGCAGCTAGATGTGAAAATAGCTTTTCTACATGGAGAGTTGGATGAGGAAATTTATATGACACAACCAGATGGGTTTCAGGTTCCAGGAAAAGAAGACTACGTGTGCAGGTTGAAGACCTTGTATGGACTCAAGCAATCGCCTAGGCAGTGGTACAAGCGGTTTGACATCTATATGATAGAGATTGGTTATACAAGGAGCGCGTATGACTGTTGTGTGTATCACAATAAGTTAGTGGATGGTTTGATCATCTATCTGGTTTTTTATGTTGACGATATGTTGATAGCAGCTGTCAAGAAGTCGGATATTTAGAAGTTGAAGGGTCTACTGCCTGCAGAGTTCGAGATGAAGGATTTGGGTGCAGCGAAGAAAATTCTGGGTATGGAGATCTACAGAGATAGAAGCCAACAAAAACTGTTCTTATCCCAGAAAGGTTACATCAAGAAAGTTTTAGAGAGGTTTGGCATGTCTACAGCAAACCGTTAGATTCTCCGAGTGCAGCAAATGCACGTCTATAGGTCGCTTTCACACCCAAGTCGGATTAGGAGAAAGAGTACATGGCTCGAGTACCTTATGCTAGTGCAGTTGGTAGTTTGATGTATGTTGTGATTTGCACTAGGCGAGATATTGCTCATGCGGTTAGTATTTTTAGTAGGTTCATGGAGAATCCTGGTAAGGAACATTGGCAAGCAGTGAAGAGGATCTTCAGGTACCTTAGGGGTACATCAGATGTTGGGATCATTTATGGAGTACAGAATGTGCAGTTGAAGGTTATTGTGATTCAGACTACTCTAGAATGTTGACACGAGGAGATCTATGATCGGGTATGTGTTCACTCTTGGTGGGTCAGTTGTCAGTTGGAAGGCTACTCTACAATCTACGGTGACATTGTCTACAATAGAGGTGGAGTACATGGCATTGAAAGAATCTGCTAAAGAGGGGATATGGCTAAAGGGTCTGATCAGCGACCTTGGGTTACATCAGGATCAAGCAACAATATTTTTGACATTTTGAGTGCAATATGTTTGGCCAAGGATCGAGTTCATCATGAGAGGACCAAGCACATAGATGTGAGGTATCATTTTCTGAGAAGTGAGAAGCGGATCAAGGTGAAGAAAGTGTGTACTGCGGACAATCCTGCTGACATGTTCACAAAGTCCGTTCCGACTAGCAAGTTCAAACATTGTTTAGATTTGCTGAGTGTTCGCAGCTATTAGAGAGCATCTGAGGCAGAGGGGGAGTTCTGTTTATGTTCGTAGGTTAGATGTCCAGGTGGAGATTTGTTGGGTTTGATGCCATCGATTTTGGGACGCCTAATTAGGGGATTAAAACAATTTATCTCGGAATTCCTGACAAGCAGCAAAGGGGGTGACCGCGCCCAAAGCCAAGGGGCAATCGCACGATGTTTCTGCCTAAAAGGGGCGATCGCACCCAAAAGGGGGGCGATCGCACCTGTGACAATTTTGGAGTTGGGCCGATCGCACCCTAGGAGGGGGCAATCGCGCCCTATGCCGGATCAGGCCAATCAGCGGTGGAGATCTGTTTTGGGTTAAATCCTTGCAGGGTTAGGAGTAGGGCCTATAAATATAGCCTACCCCCAACCCTATGTTCTAAGTTCCTTTGCTCATCTGTTTCTCTAGGTCTAGGGTTTGCACAGACAAGAATTCCTTGCAAGGATTCGTGCACTAGATTAGAGATTGTATTCGGTTGATTTCCATACGATAATAATATTCTCTCCCTCTGCCCGTGGACGTAGCAAAATTGGTGAACCACATATATTCTTGTGTTGTGTGATTTTTGCTTGCTTTTATCTTCTACATAGATTCTGTTCTAACAATGATGATGCTCAGAATGTTCATCTATCATAATCCTCATGGTGTAGGGACTTAAAGAATGAAGATTGCTTGATCTTCGAACCTTGCTTGACCCAATTTTGAAGGTTTGGATGATTGATTTGAATGATTTAGGAGAGAAATGTATTTAGATCTTAGAGAGAGAGAGATAGAGAGAGAGAGTGCTTGGACAAAAAATGTCAGCAATGCCCTTCTTTCTAATACAAATTTTCAGATCATTTTCTTGTTGAAGAGGTATGTTATTAATAGATAAAAACAGACTTAAGGGACTTGTAGTACGACAAGAAGGATGTCGTGTAACATTCACATGAACGTTGTTAGAGATATTATCTCAAATTGGAAATTGAAAATCATTATCAATAACATATGAAGATTTTGGGTCACTCCCCTTAACACCAATTGTTTTTAAAATGAAACCTTAGACTTTAATATGATATCCGTGTTGGGAGTGGAGTCCTAAATCAACATGGAAACGAAAGAGAAAAGGAATCTTAAATCATTAGTGAGTTTGGGTTGAGATCGAATTGCAAAACAAGGAGGAAAAGACACTGAAGATCAGTTTCTTGGATTTGCTAAGCACGACCTTGCACCAAATAGGCACACAACCATGTCAATACGTGCAGAACACTCCAATCAGATTTGTTTCCTATTTCAACGAGATATTTTCTATGAATATATTTAGGAATTCCTTGTACAACTATAAATACATAGACACGACCTAGAACACATTGTAGCACATATTTTAGAGAATAATTAGTTTATTCCTGGCTTATCATTTCCCCCGGATGTACTTGATTTGTTCAAGGAATCGGGTTAACAATTCTTTGTGTTTGTGTGTGTTCTTCCATATATTGGTGTGTGTCGGTGTGTGTGTTTAATTATTGTTGTTGATTGTGTGTGTATCACTAAATTTCCCAACAACGGGTATCAGAGCTTTGGTTATTGATCCAAAAATCATTAGTTGATTTTTGGGTCGCGTTCTCGGGAATTCTGTGGAGCAATCAAGATGGGCAAATCAACCATTAAGAAATTCAACGGGGGGATTTTCACGTTTTAGATGACGAGAATCACAGACTATCTCTATAGTAAGGATCTTCATCTTTCCTTAATAAAGAAACCTACAACCATGTCAAAGGGTGATTGGGAGACGCTAAATCGAAAGACGATAGGTGTGAGTGAGATGCATATTGATCGATGAGATCGCACAAAACACGTTGTAGACCAAGATAATGATAGAGATGCTACAATTTATGTCCGATATATGTATGAGAAACCATCCAACATCAACAAGGTTCACTTAATTAGGAGGATGTTCAACCTGAAGATGTCGGAGGGTACAACGGCAACAACTCATATCAGCAGTTTTGGTGGACCAATTGTGAACCGTCGGTATAACCTTTACCGACGAGGTACATGCTGTGATATTAATTTCATCGTTGCCCGATAGTTGGGATCCGATTGTCATGGCGCTAAGTGCATCAACAAACGAGGCACCGTTGAAGTACTCGCAAGTCAGAGATTTTGTCCTTGGCGTGGAGTTGCGAAGGAAGGGGAAGGGAGAGACTTCAACACAAGAACTAAGGGTGGGAGTGGTAAAGGGAGGAGGGGAGGACCGAGATCTAAGAAGCATCCAGTCAAGTGCTACAAGTGTGGTGCTAAGGTTCATACCAGTTATGCTTGCCTGGATAATTCTAACATAGCTGACGGTCATGCACGACTCGTGGAGGAGTACATTGTAGATGCATTGTTCTTGAGAGAAAAGAAGTCGAATGAGGCTTGGTTATTAGATTCAGGTGCATCGTTTCATTCATGTAGTAACTTAGATGAGATAGAGCATTACACCTCGGGCGATTTTGGGATGGTCTATATTGGTTATGATCAACCTTTAAAGATCGTGGGAAAAGAGGATGTACAAATCAAGAAACAAAGTAGGGCTGTTTTGGAGTTGCGTGATGTGAGGCACATTCCTAGCTTGAAGAGGAGATTGATTTTCGTTGGAAAGTAAGACAATGAAGGGTATGGAGTAATCTTCAATGGTGGGTCATGGAAATCAGAAAAGGAGAGGAGGTTGTAGATTTATTGAGAAAGGAGAAGATGTTGTACACTACCTTCAACAACATTATTCGCTTGGGTGGGAGCAAGAGGTTAGCCGAGTTGCCTGATGGTGAAAAAGGGAGAGCCATCAACAAACAGCATGTTAGGGGTAGGATGACTCAAAGTTGATCATCGCGGAGAACAATTCATGTGGAACTAACAAAGAGCGAGGAAAGACCACAAGGAGTCAATGCAAGAGACAAAGGGAGACAGTGTTTAATGGAGGAGCATTGCGAGGAAAGCGGGTTTGAAAGGAGAAGGCGATGTTGGACTTGCATAGAGGAATCAAAGGAGAAATTGGTTCCGAGAGGCAAGAGGAACCCAACATGGAGAGGTTGAAGCGTCACTTGGCTTCAACTCGCCTTAGCACTTGAGCGAGGAGGCTCGGTGATGTCAAGTCAGTATAGGAGTCAAATGTGTTCGGAGGATTATTCCATGGTGGGAGTTGACGGTTAGGGTCTATGGTTATGGTTTTAGTCTCCAGATGGGAGATTGTTGGGAGTGGAGTCCTAAAACAACAAGGATGGTGGAAGAGAAAAGAAAGCCTAAATCATGAAGGAGTATGGGTTGAGATCGAATTGCAAACCAAGGATGAAAATGAAAGCGAAATTTGCCGGGAGGGGTGACACGACCATGCTAAGGAGGCATACACGGTCGTGCTACTGAAGATCAGTTTCTTGGATTTTTCCGAGCACGACCGTGCACCAAATAGGCACACGACCGTGTCAGTACATGCATAACACTCCAGCCAGATTTATTTCCTATTTCAACGAGATCTCTTCTATGAATAGATTTATGACTTTCTTGTACAACTATAAATTCATAGACACGACCTATAACACATTGTAGCACATATTCAAGAGAATAATTAGTTTAATCCTGGCTTGGCATCGCCACCGGACACTTGATTTGTTCAAGAAACCGGGTTAACAATAACTTTTGTTTGCGTGTGTTCTTCCATATATTGGTGTGGGTGTGTTTGATTTTTGTCATTGATGTGAGTATCACTAAATTTCCTAACAATAAGAGTATATGTGTTACACGTACAAGCCCAACGGCCTACGATATTGCTCCATGTCACCCAAATAATATGTCTTTTAGAAAACATCATCTTAGATCCTTGTAGCTTTGTAGGCTTTAAAATGAATTACAGAATGGTCCATGGAAGACCCTAAATATGTCTAGGAGTCCTCCAGAGAAATAGATGATTTCCCGGATGTGGTACTTATAGGTCTGCTGGTCGGCCGTTAATTAACGTAATCTCAATGATTGATTGCGGGCGTTGTAAATAACAAAGTTATCAAAAAAAATATTGAGGACCCACATGACAACAAATGTTTTTGATTTTAATATATTGGAGTACATAAATGTTTCTGATGCAAATTTGATTTTTGCCCCAGAGGCAATTAAAGAATACTAGTTAATAAAAGTGAAATTCAACCACCACATTTTTCAGGATTAAAGAAGAGGGAATTTTCATTAAGATCGTAGACGAAACGCGTATCCTGTTGCTGCAATGATCCCAAAATGTTAGGCCAATCACTAGCGGCTTCCAGCATGTTAAGGCAGAAAGTATTATCTCCCCGATTGAAAAGGTACACACTTGTCACAGGCAAATCAAGTTCAGCAGAGTCCTCTAAATGAAACGTAATGGTCTGCAAGTAGTCCATTAGAAGTCGACGAGCTGGCCGGTTATAGCGATAGCAGAAATCTGACTCGCCAGAAATTCGAGTGATGTGTCTATTCTTTGAGAGATGCTTCTGAATCTTGGATTTGATTCCACGGTAAGCGACTCTGGTTAAAAACGTGAATGGAGAACCAGTGTCGAGAAGTAAACCCCCGTTACCACCATTAGGATTTGGAGCAAATGTCCCTGGAGGAAGATTAAGGCGCTCTTCTCCAACCGAGATATCAAGTAGATTGATAGCCCATCCATGAGCATAGCTGTGTTCAATAAAAGGGACCGTTTGAAGATTTCCTTCAGGGCTGTTCGGAATATCATCTCCAAACGTGACCAAGTTAACCGCACTTGGAACTGTGTTGACATCAACGAGGCAGTAAGAGAATCGGCCTTTTCCGCCACGTTGGCTCAACTGGCTGGGAAAAGAATTTTCGTCCCTACTCATTCCTAAGACTCCAGATATTATAGTGTTGGAAGGGAATCCAAAACCAGCAGCATCCAATGAGCACCCAAAACGTATATTGGAAGCAGTTTGGCCTGGATTATTATCTAAGGAAGAAAAAGTGTCGTAGGAAGCTATTCCGCTGGTATACTGTTCGTCTACGTATTCAGATTTGTACTGGCATTGATGTTCGTTTCTGGTGTAAATGGGGGCCTTACAGTTGATATCATAAGGAGACATTTCACGATAGGTGGTGGATAGTAGGGGATTGAACTTGGCTGTTGATTGGGGGAAACATGTGGTGCAAGAAGCACACTGTGTCCACGAAAGAAAACTCCCGGTGTCAAATACTAGGAATACTTTCTGAGCTGGGGTTCCTATCCTCATTTCAACCACGATTCTATCTACCTCCTTTGTGAGAGGAGGCTGGATCATATCAGTATGAATGGTTTTGTTAGCAGTTGATTTATTAAACGAAGTCCAGTATGAAGCTCGGGCCTTTGAGGCATGGACATAGGACTTATACCTCTCACGAAAGGTACTATTTCTGTGGGAGGCACGAATGAGCTTTAGGCTAAAGCCAGCAGGTTTAGAGGAAGCTTTTGGGATGTGAAAGAAGGTTATTAGAAAGAGTAGAAGAATGATTGCAAGCAAGGCTTTGATTCCAGCCATGTTTGGGGGATGAATGGATCATTTAGTCACCTCTCCTTTATATATATTCTTTGGGAGGACAAAAGGACACACTTTTCTCTTTAACTCTCGGATATTGAAAATTTGTTATTGAAGAAATAAATCTTTGTCAAAGTAAATTATATAAATAAGTAGAGCATTATTTATATTTGAATTCTAATTCCTAATATTTCATATGATTTTGGAAATATAAAAAAGAAAAAAAAGTCTCACCATGTTAATCAAAGAAGAATAAATATATGATCATATATATATATACTCCCTCCCGTCCATTTACTTACTTCACACTTTCTATTTTGGGCGTCCAAATACATACTTCACACTTTGTTTTTTACCTAAAAAGGAAACATTATATCATTAAAATATTAACCCTACCCCCCTCATTCTCTCTCCTACATTATTTTAATACTCACAACACCATTATAATTTACTATTCTCTCTACTCTTTCTCTCTCCTATTTTACTTTCACACTCGCAACACTTTCAATATAATACTCCCTCCTTAATAACCGTGTAAACAGTAACTGTGAAGCATGTAAATGGACGGAGGGAGTATATATACTCCCTCCGTCCCGCTACAAACCGCACACTTTCCTTTTTGGGCGTCCCATTACAAACCGCAAACTCCCAAAAAGGAAACTTTATATTAATAAAATATTCACCCTACTCCACTCATTCTCTCTCCTACATTATTTTAATACTCACAACACCATTATAATTTACTATTCCCTCCACTCATATATATATATATATATATATATATATATATATATATATATATATATATATATATATATATATATATATATATATATATATATATATTCATATGTAATACTTACGCTTCCTAATTAATTAATTTTTACTTTAGATGATTTTGTTCCATAACAATTGAAATCTACGTAATACTATTTTATAACTTACTTATTTTTACTTTCTACGTAATTTATTTTTATAAATAGTTGAATCTCATTGGTTATATGTAAAACTATATGGCATACCATTGAAGAAATCTATGTAATAATATTTCATGTATTTCACCTTAAAATTGCACGAGTTTGACAAGTTAAATATTGTAAATCTGTTTTAATAAGGCCTCATTTCTAATTTCAAAAAAAAAAAAATCATTTCTAAGATAGACTAAAATTTTATTAATTTCAAATATTATGTAAGAATGAGATTATCTTCATCATCCGTTTTTAAATTTTTTTGGACCAAAACATAAATGTTACCTTTTATTTATTTACTTATTTATCTATGTTATATTTTTTTAATCGAAAAGGGCAAAGCCCCTAAATTTTATTAATAGAATAGTACAATGAGGGGGAAATAAAACCTTACCTCAAAAATCAAAGAAAAGAGAAGAACAAGCAACGAGATTATCTTCATTTACTCATTTATCTTAAATCCAACTTTGAAAGGCTTATGTATATCTTGGATGGGCCTCTAGGAATGTTGGGTCCTGGGCTGGTGCCTTGGCTGCCCCCCTTATGGGTCGAGCCTAACGGTAATATTAATATTAATTAGAAACTCGTCTTTCATAGGAGTGCTGCTATTATAAGGATATGTGAGGTAAGAGTTAAAATTGACTGATTGTATATCCTTTTATGCAGTAAGAATGGTAATACTCGAGCTAGTTGTTGTTGACTTTATGTTACTCAATTACATACCGGCTAGCTAAAATTCTCTGACCTCTGTCACACTTACTTGCTGCCGACTGCAATAACTTAACTGTTTCGTTTCTTTTATAGGAAATTTAGCAACTTTCTCAAGGAAATTCTCTGCGTGAATTGATGTAGATATAGTTATTGGCTCAATTTGCTTCTTTCTCCGAAAGAGTAGTTTGAGCCTATCTATTTTGACTCTTTTGAAATCCGCTAGGCATTAGTACCATATGCAGGAAGGCAAATATCTCTTTCACAAAAATACTAGTATTAGAATGACATACTCCCTCCTCCCAAAATGTTTGTCCTATTTGACTTTTTTATTGAACTTTGATCACAAATTTATGAGAGATTAATCATGTTCATAAAATTCTAAAAGTTGTTGTTGATAATATTATTGATGGTGAATCAATAGGAATTTTTAGAATTTCATGAACATAATTAAATTGTCATATATTTGTGGTCAAATTTCAACAAAAAAGTCAAATGGGACAAATATTTTGGGACGGAGGAAGTAATAAATTTTCATTTGCATTAACAAAGGAATTCACCCAAAACCAAATCAAATTATTTAAAAGATGATCTCCTTGTGAAATAATCAAGCACCTATTGTCAAAGATGGTAGGCTCAAGTATCATATGATAGTGAAAATCAGTTATTTTTGGGTTGTTAGAAATGATAGGCAGAGAAGAATACAGGTTTGGAGAAATTTTCCATCGTGATATTTGTATTCACAGTAATTACAATATATAGGTTACAAACGTGAGACTTCCTACCTGCGTTATTTACGGAAACGATATCTCTTAATCTAAGCTAGAATTCTATGAATATTCTATTACAAAAAGATAAACATAATATTTACAAGATCAGTGTTTGATTCTAATCAATATGTGGATATCTTATCTGTGATATGTACATCCTGTAATCTTGGTAATACCCCCCCCCCTCAAGCTAGATGTCCGTATGGAAGGCACAGCTTGACCGACTATGCTTGAAAGCATGGTTTAGACAAACCTTTTATGAATACTTCGGCCAGTTGATCATTGGTAGAGACGTAATGCAACTTCAAAAAAACCACGAGTGACTAATTCTCGGATGAAGTGATAATCGATCTCTGTGTGGCGAGTGCGAGCGTGAAAGACAGGATTTCGGGCCATATGAAGAGCCTAAAGGTTATCACCTAACAACGAAGGCAGAGAGAAGGGTATCCTTAGTTTACGAAATAGATAAGAGAACCATCGGAGCTCCGCAATGGTGTTAGTCGAAGCCCGATACTCAGCTTCACTACTAGACGGTGAAATAGTAGATTGTTTGAGGCTGAAAAAGTGGAGAATAAATCGGAGGTAACACAAGTGAACACTCTATAGGGTAAACAACTCAATATTCAAAGGAATCCACCTAAGAATATGAGTTAAAATCGCCACCCAAAGGCACCCAACCTAAGGAATAAGATATAACAAGAAGAAATTCATCTTCTTAAACAAGTCAAAGACTCAATATATTTTATATAACTCAACTATATCCATTACAATGACAATTTGTAAGGTATTTATAGTTTACTTGAAACATCCCTTCAAGCTTAGGAATTGTCATAAACTAAAAGGATAGACCTAACAGTTAAGTATTGTTGATAAGATAACATAGAAACACCAAAAGACATTAAAATCCAATAGTCTTGGTCAAATTCGGATGTACATGTCCATGTGCGCAGCCCTTGGTAAAATGGTCATAACTTATTCTAGAAAATTCCAAAACACGATCCGAAAAGTGTGTTGCAAACTAGACTCGAAGATCTTTCCGGGGATATGTCATTCAGCTGCTGGAAAGTTAGTTATAATTACCAGATTGTCCTTGAATTGGACCCAAACTTCTGGTATTTATTATTTTAGACTCCAAAAGCGAACTGATCTTTTCATAGTCTCTTGAACCGAAACCAACTCCATCAACAATGAATCTTAATGATATCAAGGTGGTTCTTTCCCACATCATTCTCCCTTGGTTGGAGAAAATTCGTCCTCGAATTTTGAAATGTAAAAGAATTTTCCTAACATTACATTTATGTTGAATTAAGATGCCATGATTGCCTTGAACAAAGGCAAATGAATCATGTTTTTTCTCCATGAAACCAATAATATGAATGTTTAAACAGGCTTACCTTCACACAATTGTTTCCGTTAATACCGTTAGGCACTTCACTCTCTTCATCGTAAGTTGGATCATCAAGAACACAAATGGACTCCTCAGGTTCTTCGTCATATGTTGGATCTTCATCAGAGACCGGAGTTTTATCCCAATCAACAACAATGTCCTCACTCGTTGAATGTGAAAATGGTCATTCAAGATTTTCAGAAATCTCATTATCATAAACTTTTTGGAATGTAAGGTTAAATCGATAATCAAATCTATGAGAAGCCTCTTCAATCGACACCTCGTCAAAAGTGTGATTGGAAAGGAAAATCTTCTCACGATCACTTGTTGTCAATAATTTTAAATCATGACACGAATCATCTTGTTTCAAAGCCTCATAGCATGCAAGACGATGCTTGAGTTGTTGCACTTGTCTCCGTAGATCTTTCACCATCGCTTCCCGGTTTGTATGGTGCCGCTGAAGCATATCGACCATAGCTCTGATACCAATTTAATGACGGAAATTGGAGAACTAAGGAGGAACTACAAGTGAACACTCTCAAACTCAACACTCAAAGGAATCCACCAAAGAGGAATAGCAATAAACAAGAAGAAATCCTTCTTCTAATAATAGCCAAAGGCTTAATAATTCATTAACTTAAAATCTGCCCTTTGCATTACAAAAATGATCTAATTATATAGCTATTACAAAACTTCTGGATTACTGACTTTTGATAAACCCGAGAATAGCTAAGGATTAAACATATAAATAAAGTGACCTTTGGACTGTAAAGAAAATGAAAGGCCATTGACTGGTGACACTTGAACCTGGACAAAACCATTCAAAATCCTAACAAAAAACATGCTGCAGCAGAATGTAGTCAGCAACGCGCGCCTTGACCAAAACTGTCATAACTCCATGCACGAACCATATTTTTGCAAACCGTTTTTTTTTATTAGAAAGTAGACTCACATAGCTTTCTAAGCATGTATGGCACTCCTCCTAGAACCTTCTGAGCTGATACAGACAAATCAGCAAATTAGGCTGAATTTCTTGGTCCGTCATCAGATTGGTATCAGAGCGGTAGATCCTGCTAAGATTCCTCGGTGCAAAGTAATATGTTGCACTTGGAAGGAAGACCGAGAACCAACCACAACAACAAGCATGTTGTTGATATGGTTACTGAATATGGGCAAGTTAACAATGTTATTTCGATGAAGTTCGAAGATATCTTCTCTTTTTCTAGCTTTTATGAAGGACAAGAAGTAGATTGGAGCCTACCTCCAATCTATGATGAGTACTCTGAAAATGGGTATCTAATTATGGATAAGCGAGAAGATGGAATAGTGGAAATTACAAAGGTTTGAACCCTTAATAAATTCGGTTCTTATTTATCCTTAAGCTACGAATATGCACTACTTGTGACACCAGACTCTTTACTGGTGTATGCGCCAAAGCATGCCCAAGATCAATCTGATCCATTTTTCTTGAGAAAATCTGCACGAAGTTTGTGTACTGATTTCCTCATGCTTGGAAAAGTACATTCTGCTATATTGTCTTATGGGACTAGAAGGTAGCCGATTTGGGAAAAGTAGGGATGAATCAAACAATATCTAAACTACTTCAGCTAATGACTAAAGTCCAATTTACCTACGGAAGTTTTCAAGCAAAGTTGTGGAAATGGTGGAAAACTCAGTTACCAAGGTCCAAGAGGCGAATATGGAATCATTTCTTCACAGATAGCCTTATCTTCTTAGGCTATGTTGTTTCCAGCAGCGGCATAAAGATGGATCCGAGTAAGATTAAAGCAATCACAAGCTAACCAATTCCAAAATCAATTCATGATATAAGGAGTTTTCATGGCTTAGCATCTTTCTATCGGAGATTTATCAAGAGTTTCAGTACTGTCATTGCTCCCATAACTGAACTCCCAGACCATTATGGTGTATCTTCAACTTTCAATGTCGCTGATCTTTCCCCATATCATGGAGCGGAAGTGGAACTAGACTCGAGGGCGAGTCTTCTTCAGCCCAGGGAGAATGATACCGGAATAACACCAGGTTATTGTGAACTAGTTATGTTGCCAAAGGATCAAGAAAACAGAGGTGAATTAAGTGTAGCCCAAAATGTGCAGTTCAAGAAATTCAGTCTACTTTGCTGATTTGTCTGTATCAGCTCGGAAGGTTCTAGGAGGAGTGCCATACATGCTTAGAAATCTATGTGAGTTTACTTTCTAATAAAAAAAACAGTTCGCAAAAATATGGTTCGTGCACGGAGTTATGGCAGTTTTGGTCAAGGCGCGCGTTGCTGACTACATTTTGCTGCAACATGTTTTTGGTTCGGATTTTGAATGATTTTGTCTAGGTTCAAGTGTCACCAGTCAATGGCCTTTCATTTTCTTTACTGTCCAAAGGTCACTTCATTTATATGTTTAATCCTTAGCTATTCGGGGTTATCAAAAGTCAGTAATCCAGAAGTTTTGTAATAGCTATATAAATAGATCATTTTTGTAATGCAAAGGGCAGATTTTAAGTTAATGAATTATTAAGCCTTTGGCTATTACTAGTATTGCACCCATGCATTGCATGGTATAATTAAAATTTTATTATATTAACATATTTTGTTTAAATGATGTTATATAATTATAATATATTAATTATGAGTCCAAAATAATTTATAATAAAAAGTTAAAACTAATGAAAGTATATATAGGTTATAATTATTTAACCAACACAATGAATATTATAAATTTTGGAAGATTTTTGTAAATACATATTTCGTGATGTAAGGAACTTCAGTGATTATTCCAATAGGAATTGTTATTTTAAAATATTTTTCCTTAAATGATTTATTTTACTGCTTTGTTATTTTAATATTCATTATATAATTGTAAAATAAAAAATTTGGAATAGCAAGTGTATTTATGCATCTTTACTCAAATAAATATTTTTAAAATATCCCTAAATCAAAAGTTTGATATCGATTTATTTTTTATTCTAAAAGGACAATTCATTTGAATTTGAAGTACTCGCTTTTGGAAAGAAGATAAATATTTTTATTATTCACTTTTAAACATTTTATTTACGATAATAAAATAAATAGTGAAAGAAATTTAGTAAAAAAAAACATTCAGAACAAAGCTTTTTATAAAAAAGACAATTTTTAAACAAAAATTTCTTACATTGGAGTTCATTAAGAGACAAAGTAGTAATAATTAAAACAAAATCATCTAATTAGTCATCATATTTATTAGCCTTATTATGACAACAATTGTATCGACTTTTGGTATTTTTTATAATTTGTATAATTTTGATATAATTAAATAAACAAAAATCAAAATTAACAACTACAGTTAAAACTAATGTAACATTTATCCAATTTTTTAATGAAATAAAATCCAAAAAAAAAATCTTAAATCAACATGAAATAATGACTCTTTCGTCGAAAGGTGCATGACACCAGAATTTTTTATATTTTTTTAGAAACGTGACGCGGAAAGTCAGCAAAGTCTTTTATATACTAATATTTTCATCTATATAATGTGGGAATATCAATAAAATCAGTAAAATAGTAAATAAAATAAACATGGAATTATAAAATTTCATTTATATAAAGTGGGTGATCAACAAAAAAGTCCAGTTGGATTATACTCCCTTCGTTCTATTATAAACTACACACTTATTATTTGCTCGAAAATTAAGGTAAAATGTTAGTAAATTGAGTGTTGTAAGCATGGAAAATGAGGTTGGAGAGAGAAAATGAGTTGTTGTTCTAATTATGATATGTGAGTCTCATTAATATAAATATAATAAATATTTCCATTTTAGAAAGTATATACTCCCGCCGTCCCACCCGACTTAGGATAATTTTTCATTTTGAGTGTCTCACTTGACTTATAATATCCCAAAATGGCAAATTTATATTATTTTTATATTAAATTAGAATCAGTTGTTATACTAATAACAACAATCTCCTTACTATGCCCCTCACTCGCTCTATCTCATATTTTAATTTTTATACTCACAATACCTATTCCACTCATTCTCTCCTCTTATTGTATTAATATTTCTAAATTTATGTGTCATAAGAGAAAATTCTAAATTGGATGAGATGGAGGGAGTAATTTGTAGTGGGATACCCTGTGAGAAAAGTGTGTAGTTTGTAGTGTGACAGAAAGCATATATTTCTTAAAATTAAATAAATAATGTCAAAAGTATCCATGTTGATGTTTTTTTTTTTGGGGAAAAACTCCATATTGATGTTAAAAATAATAAAAAATGTTGACGATAAGGATCAAGAATTGATAAAAAGGATCTTGTTAAATTGAATATAAGCCCAATTATTTTGCAAGATATTTTAGTTCTTTTTTAAAAAGACATTTATTAGGAAACACATTAAAAAGACTATTAACAATAGCTTCTAGAATTGTCACTATTTTAGAGGGAAAATCTTATTTTTGAAAGAAAAGAATACCAAAAGACAATATTTTCTTTATATATATATATATATATATATATATATATATATATATATATATATATATATATATATATATAGATTAGAAGAAGGATTTCTTCTTGTTTATTGCTCTTCCTCTTTGGTGGATTCCTTTGAATGTTGAGTTTGAGAGTGTTCACTTGTAGTTCCTCCTTAGTTCTCCAATTTCCGTCATCATTGTTTATTTGGCGTACAAGAAATGATATTTGGTCCAATGAAGATGCAAGCACCCGTTTGGATCGCATGTCCAGTCAGGATTGGAGTATGCTTGTATGGCAAAACTCGAAGAGCAATGAAATGTCAGTCCAAGATTAAGTGTGCCAAAGAATAATAAAACCACAGGTGTTGAGCTGGTTTTTTTTTTTTTTTTGAGCAAACACCAGTATTGAGTTGTTAACTCCAACTTTATTCACCAAAACTTAGGATTACAGTTATCACATTACTTTAATTTTAAATCTCAGAATTCTCCATAAAGGCAGTGATGTAATAAAAAGGTAGAAAATTGTTGGTACTCCGTACACATAATAATTCATATGGTACCACCAATGCAGCATGAAGTTGAAGAGAAATCCACTTACCACTAATGTATATTTTGCCCATAATAAAGACAGTGGTGTAATAACAGGTAGAAAATCGTTGGTACATGTAATACTTCATATGGTACAACACATGCAGCATGAACTTGCAGACAAAAACAACTTACCAGTAATCTACTAAACAAATTATGGAGATACTGACAAAAACCATTCACATTTTTCACCAACTAATTCCTGTTCGAGGTTGAGTTAAAACACTATAAATAGAGCAAGAGAGCCAAATGCATAGGGCACCTGCTTTCATGAACTTGCAGCTTTGAGCCTTAAATCCCATTAATTCAATCTTCAGAGAGATATATCAGCTATACATCCTATTAGTGTAAAACGCAGGTGATATCCTGAATGATTTTCCAGATTCCAGATGACATCTCAGATGATTTCCTGTACTGTACTGGAATTTATATAGTTGTACATTTCTTGATTATTAATTTATGTACTATTGTGCTAATATAATCGGTATAGTATATATTGTATGTCCATATTTCAGGTTGCAATATGATTGGAGAATGAGCTAGAAACGTGGAGGAATTTGGAAAAGAAAGATTTATGCATAAATAACATTTTATGCATAAACCGTTCCAAGAGCTACTTTGTGTCAACAACATTAAAAAAACATGGAAAGACTTATTCAAAGGAGTTGTTGCTGATTCAAAGAGTGTACAACATGGAAAAAGCTTGGGAGTACAAGGCGTTGAAGTATGAACTTGGAGATCAAGTACACAGTTGCTATTTTTGAGGAAAGTGGGCGCATGAAGTGAGGAATACGCCAACCACTTCCCCACTCTCCCTCAAAGTCCAAGACAGCCCCAAGGCTGTTTATTGAGTAGCCTTCAAGTCACTTGAAGACTATAAATATGCTTGGAAGGATTCATTTGAAGACATGCCAATTACACACTTCACACCTTCAAAGCATTTAGAGATAGAGTTCTTTGTGGTTCGTTTCATCCATCCTCCCTTGTAATTTCGTACTTGATTACATTGGTATCAAGTTGTGTGTTGGCTATGATTAGATTCCGTTCTTTATCTCTTGTTTCATAGAGCTTACTTTGTATTAGTCTTAGGGAACACATTTCGGCTTTGTGTAATTTTTTTTATAAAGTGATAAAGTCTTGCCTAAGAGGCATCCTCAAGTTATATAATTTATATAACTTGAGAAAAACAATTTTGGTGTCTTTATTCTGCTGCAATCTTTTTTACAAAATTGTTTTTATTTTCGAAGTGCGTGTGCTATCTCAAGTGCTATTGTTGTTGCTGTTATCACCTTGGATATCACTTATGTTTCTGACCGTGACAATTTCACATCCTTTAGTTTTGGTTATCTCGAGTAGCTAGAGTTAGAAGAGAGATATATCAACTAATTCCTGGATAATGTTTTTTTTTGTCAGGAAGAGTATGAAAGGCGTGCTCGTGACGAGGCTATTGAAGAAGGAAGTATGGATCCTGAGAGCACCGAGCGGCCCGCCTTTCGTGAAAAACTTTGGATGGTCATTGTCCTCCAAGACAACCAACCAAAGGGAGATCGCTTGCCTGGATTCAGACCATATGGTCTTTGGGTATTTTGACATGCCATACCGCGGCCATACTACGCAATACTTTTCTTCTTCTTCTTCCTCAGATAGTCAAAATGTGGATCAAGAAACGTTCGATACTTGAGTTCGAGAGAGAGTACAAAGGCAAGTGGAGCTAGAGCCTCAGAGCGAGAAGATTCATATCGCCAATTGCAGAGCCGGATGGAGAGCAAGTTGGAGGAACTTCTTCGGGAAGAGCGAGAAATTGCCCAAAGACTAATTCGGGAAGAGCGAAGTTGCGCAAAGATAGTTTGAGGAGCGTATGCAACAAGTATTGGCCACCATGAATTTGCTATAACATCAACCTACTAGCGGTAATGCCTCATCCTCATCAGTCAGTCAATACCTTGATTTGGATGGTGGGCACTAGTAGGCGAAGTGGTGGTAGCGGTAGCGATCATTGTCGTGGTCGTTAAACTTGTATTTTAACTTGTATTTTATTTGTCATGTAATCAGACTTAAGTAGATTTTAACAGGTTAGTGTTTGTTTGAAAAGGTTTTTATTTGTTTTAAACAGGTTGGTAGCACTACTAGAAACTGACCCTTTACCGATGGATATTTCCGTCGGTAATTGTCAATTTCCGTCGGTAAAGTCTCTTTACCGACGGACTAAATCCGTCGGATTCCGTCGATAAAAACTGGTTGGTAATACCGGCGGACCTATTCCGACGATAATTCCGGCGGTTTGTCCGTCGGTAAATAAAAAAATACGCCGGAAAACGTCCGTCGGAAAGGAATCACGCCGGCCGTTCGCCGGAGTTATGCCGGAGAATTACCAATGGATATGTTCGTCGGCAATCGCAAGAGTTACCGGCGGATTGTCTGTCGATAATCACAATGGATTTACCGGCGGATTGGGGTCCGTCGGTAATCATAATAGATTACCGTCGAATCGTCCGTCGGTATTGATTTTTTTTATTTTTTTTATTTTGATTTACCGACGAAAATTTCCGTCGATAATCTGTCCAGATTTTGAAAAAAAATATTGTTTTATTTGTAAACCACCTGTAAAAGGATGTAACCTATTCAAACAACCTGTTTTAAACAAATCCCAACAATTACAAACAAACACCAACAATCTATTTCGCTTGAACATCAAATAAAATACAAGTACACCACAACAACCAGCAAAATCAAGCGAAACTGGGTGGGAAAGGGGAAAGGGGGAAGGGGAAAGGGGGAAGGGGAAAGGGGGAAAGGGAAAGGGAAAGGGGAGGGTTTTAAAACTACTTAAGTTTGATTACATGTTAAATAAAATTCAATTTTAACGACCACGACCACGACCGCTACCGCTACCACCACCACCACTTCGCCTACTAGTGCCACGACCACCCTCCAGATCTTGGCCGGGCGATGAGGCGAGGCATTACCGCTAGTAGGTTCTTTGTGGTTGTAAATTCATGGTGGCCATGTATTGTTGCATGCGCTGCTCAAACTGGCTTTGCATGCGCTGCTCCAACTGGCTTTCCAAGCCTTGCATGCGCTGCTCCAACTTCCTTTCAACCTCTCTCTCAACCCGATCATCGAACATCTCTTGATCCACATGCACCGGAGGAAGAAGAAGAAAAGCCTTTGCGTAGTAGGGCTGATGAATGGCATGTTAAAATACCCGGCACCATGTCCTCCGAATCCAGGCCAGCAATCTCCCTTTGGTTGCTTGTCTTGGAGGACAATGGCCGTCCAAAGCTTTTCACGAAAGGCGGGCCGCTCGGTGCTCTCAGGCTCCATACTTCCTTCTCCAATAGTCTCGTCACGAGCACGCCTATCATATTCTTCCTGGAAAAAAAAATTTATCCACTATGGGAGAAAATAATATTTCTTTAACTAAATAATTTATAATTTACTAATAGAAAATACTATTAACACTTACATAAAGGCTACGGTAATGAGGGTTAACCCATTTTAGCCACGAGTCATCGAAGCCTCCGCGGTATGTGTAGCCATAAACACGGCATTTGCATCAGCCTCATCTTCGTGTTTCTTTCGCTTAACTTATAAAAAAATTATAACTTCAAAATTTCATCACATAATAACAATATATGAATCAAATAGTGTATTTCTTAATTTACAAACGGATAGTAAATTAAGTAAGATTACCATTCGGGACCAAGTCTCGCTGAAGTTAATCGATCCTCATGTGTGCACACTCCCCTGCCCCTCTTGTGAGTTCCTATTATTCTTTGCTATTTCTGAATTTATTTAAAAATTTTCACTTCTCCAATAGGCTTCCCATTGGTCCCATGCACCTGTCGAGAAATTAGATGGAGGCAAACCATCCTTTTGCTACTTATTTTTCATGTCATAGACTTTACCAACGTATCGCTTAGCAACTAATTTCTTGAAAGCCTTCTCTATTTGAATATCAGAGCACCCGGGGCATGAATATATGTGCTACAAAAATAGTAAAAGTAGTTAAATAAACAGAGACTAAAATAGTTGTTGCTAATTAATTATTAAGCGTAAATTAGGACATAAAGATGAACAGGGGATTGGTCTACAAACTTTACAAAGGAAAGAGAATTGAGTATTTTTACACCCAAAACTGGCTATACTAGATATCGTACACATCTTTTGATATTGATTTTGGTGTGGGATAAAATTCCTCAAAAGTATACCCACTGAATATATCCCCAAACCATCGAGCAGGGTCTCGACAACCACCATGTACAAACCTATTAAGATATTAATTAAAAAACAATATATCAATATATATACAATAAAAAGACAATAGAATCAATGTATAGCTTTTAAATGTAACATAGAAATAATATAAATAATGAGTTGACATTTAAATATATGACATTTACAATTAAATAATACTTGCGGCCCTTTGGGAGAGATAGAAATTTCCATTTTTCCTTCCTCATCAATATTTGTGTCCTGAATAACCCGCCCAGATGGTTCACTAGTCTCCCTAACAGGAACACTAGAGCTCTCAATACCTAGACTGATCACATCCTCATTACTACGTCCAGAATCAGGTCCTCCAGTGCCCCTCCCTCCCGTCCCTAATGAAGCAATACGATGCACAAAACTCGAAACCTTCCCTCTCTTTGAACGATTTCCAGCTCGACCAGACATATCTAAACTAGAATATAAAATATGTAGACAGAAAATGAATCAACAAGTAGAACAAAATTTAAATAGTAGTAAGCATTCATTTAGACTACAATAATAAAATGTAAGAGTAACCAAGTAAAGTATAATTGTCCAAATCATGAGAGAGATGTAATATTACATAGCATGTAAGAGTAACCAAGTAATACTGGAAAGCGTAGTAGAGATGAAGAAAATGATTCTATTAGTTGCAGATAAATTGGACAGTGATAAGTGATATAAAATGTAAATATTATATACAAAACATTATCTGAATTAAAACAAAACTGATTCATTCACTATCAATCTTGATCAGTATCACTACAAAATTAAATTTCTTCTTCACTAGTTTCCTCCTCCTCGTCTTCTTCCCCATCTTCATCATCGGATCCAGATATATACCCTTCTCCTTCCTCATCCTCCACATCGTCATACTCAATTTCATTGAAAGAGACTTCCTCCCCTAGTAGATTGGTGTTTTCGGCCATTAATGCTTCATCCTCGACATTATCATTCAAGAAAATAATCGGAGGTATAGGCATTTTCTATTCCTGATAACAATCTTTTAATGATGAATCAATATTTGAAGTAGAAGTTTTTGCACGCAATGGTATATCAAAAGTGCTTCTTGCTTTGGTTTTCCATATGGCCCACCATCCGCTAGACTCTCTTTGTCGACGAGGGTAGGGGGTCATATACACCTGTTGTGCTTGAGATGCAAGAATGAATACATCATCACCATTATGCCTAGAATAATGCTTTAAGTCAACGAGATCAAAAGTGCCATGTTTGGTAATGCCTCGCTCAGCATCCCGCCACTCACAATTGAAAAGAACTACAGAATTTCCAAAAAAGTACTCCAATTCAATAACTTCTTTCAATACGCCATAATAATCGAGATTTCCTTTGAGATTGACCCCGCTATTCCAAGTTGATTTCGTTTGGCCATATTCTTCGGTGTGGAATACCTAGCCATTGACAAAATATCCCTTATATACATTCACTTTTAAGGACGGACCGTGTGCTAATGCTTGTAATCTCGCAGCTTTTGCATCTCCACGGTTGTTCAAAATCTAAATAAAACACATAGATAGTAAAAAACTCATACTTCAAATTCTATTAAAAACATTGAATTAATTAATTGGCATTTACATAATTATTAAACCAGGAGGGAAATTCGTTGTCTGTCCTTATTGAAATATGTTAGGACATAACTTTGATCAATGTCTTAGTTAGTTGGTTTTGATAAAGGAATATATATATAGAACAGGGTTTATATCAAAAGATGAAGACTGTCAGTCATGATCCTTCACTCTGACAGCTAAGACCATGACTAACCAAATCAACTTCATATTCATCTTCTAGTTCATCTGATAGCTGTGAGTCTGACAGTTATGATTCTCTCTTATACATTGGTTACATTCAATCAATAACATGAATCTTATTCCCTCTCTTAGCTATCAAGATCATCAAGTGCATCTCAGTCCTTATTAGAGAACATCTCTGATAGCTAAGCCTTGTTTTGATCTGACAGCTATAGCTTCATTCCCTCAGACAGCCATCACTCTGTCTCATTCTCTGCTACCACAATCTCAACCAAGATGGAACCTGGATCTTCACAGCTGTCAAGTTCACCATTGAAGACCATTGAAGACCTTCTGGAAGCCTTCAGCTCAAGCCAGCTCATTAAGACCTGCAAGTGGACATGTGGGGCAAAGACCAGTCAAAACTCATTAATGAAGCTGCAACAGTCATATTCCAACGGCTACATTGAAGGCTATAAATAGAAGAGTTCATCCTCTGCACAAAATACTCTTGAAAAATACTCTTTTTCACAGTCCATAAACTTCTCCCTTACATGCCTACACACAAATCCCTACACACCAATCCCTACCCTTCAAACACTGTTCCAAACCAAAAACCTTCAGCCTGAAACCCCTGTTTCAACAACAACAACCCTAGTGTGTTAATTCACAAATTCCAAATCCTAAGACTATACTTTAGGTGTAGAAATAATTTGTAAACACTCAGAAATTTGTTCTTTGAGTGTATTAGTTGTTTTTGTAAAATCTTGAGACTGTACTTCAAGTTGTAAAAACACTTAAGACTGTACTTTAAGTGTATCCCTAGTTGACTGTACTAATTAGGAAGAGGAAGTTCAAGGAACTTTCCTTATCAATCATTTGTAATTCTTGTTGATTAAGATTATAATAAAATTGATCTCACTTGTCAAGATTGACAGTGGGGGTGGATGTAGGAGGAGTGAACTCTGAACCACTTTAAATTCTCTGTGCTATTATATTTCTGCAAACACATTCACACACTTGCATTATTTCATTGTGTTCTTTGTCCTATCATTATTTCAAGCTTCACTTAGTCCGCTGCACAATTCAACAAATATCTGACAGCTAAGTCAAACCATAGATGTCTGATCATCTGCATATCAAACAAGAGCCTTTCAATTGGTATCAGAGCTTATCTTCACATTCAAAATTCTAACAACTTGTGAAGGATCCTCTTCAATCCCACCATGCCTCAACCAAGGAGAAATAATGAGAAAGACATCCCACACATTGATGACTGTGGATCTTTTGAGATCTATGCATCAAAAATAAAAACATACCTTGATGCAAACAGTATATGGAACTGGTATGTTCTAGAGAATGAAGTGTCCTACCCAACTCAAATTTGTATTGATGGAGGACCTAGTAAGATCAAATCCCCGAAACATGGTCTGATACGAAAAGCAATTAATCAGTGCAAACTTAAAAGTCAAAAACATTCTTCAAAAGAGTGTAAATGACTCACTAGCACAAGAAATTGCTAAGGAACCAAATGCCAGATCAACATGGACTCTCATTCAAACTAAGTTCACTAAACACACCAGTGTCAGGACAAAAAATTTGTATAACTTGCTTAGGCAATTAGACAACTTCAAGTTCTATCCTGGAGAAAAAGTGAGTCTTTGCTCAACCAAGGTTTGAAAACCTTGTTAGATCTATTGATGACCATGGAAAAACTTTTGAACAACAAGATCTCTGCCTCAAGATATATTCTAATCTCCCACAAGAATATGAAAAGGTAGCATTACCTATTAGAGAAGGATCTGAATGGAGCACAATGACAGTTGAACAGTATTTTGGAAAGCTTGAAGCTTATGAACTGGAAGGTATGATAAAAATTCAACCAGTTCCTACCATTTCACAAACTTTAGCCTTAACTGCTCAAGAAACTGTCCACAAACCAATCACTCACCAAGACATTGAGACCATTGTCAACAATGCCCTTCAAAAGATAAACATCGGCTCCAAACCCGTCGACAACGGATCTCTCAAGAAGACATTCCAAGTCTCATATCCATGGCTGTCAGAAGTGCCATGAAATTTCAAAAGAAATCTTTTGACAAAAAATACAACCCTTCCACATCTAATTCTCAACAAGACAGCTACAAGAAGACAATTGATTGCTTCAACTGTGGAAAGCAAGGACATTACTCATCTGATTGTCCTGAACCAAGGAAACCTAGGGACAATCAGACAGCTAAGAAATTGATTTACTCAAAAGAGATCATTCACAGTTCCAGGTGCAACCGCTTCAATTGTTCCAAAAATAAAAATGACAAAAACAAGGAGCAAGTTATGAGAGCTGATTCATCAAAATTCAGTGATGAAGAGTATGTGTCAAGTGATGATTCTGACAATGAAGGAGAAGAGGTCATGCTATGCCTTATAGCTGAAGATGAGGAAGAATCAGGTTCTTCGTCATATGTTGGATCTTCATCAGTGACCGGAGTTTTATCCCAATCAACAACAATGTCCTCACTCGTTGAATGTGAAAATGGTCATTCAAGATTTTCAGAAATCTCATTATCATAAACTTTTTGGAATGTAAGGTTAAATCGATAATAAAATCTATGAGAAGCCTCTTCAATCGACACCTCGTCAAAAGTGTGATTGGAAAGGGAAATCTTCTCACGATCACTTGTTGTCAATAATTTTAAATCATGACACGAATCATCTTGTTTCAAAGCCTCATAGCATGCAAGACGATGCTTGAGTTGTTGCACTTGTCTCCGTAGATCTTTCACCATCGCTTCCCGGTTTGTATGGTGCCGCTGAAGCATATCGACCATAGCTCTGATACCAATTTAATGACGGAAATTGGAGAACTAAGGAGGAACTACAAGTGAACACTCTCAAACTCAACACTCAAAGGAATCCACCAAAGAGGAATAGCAATAAACAAGAAGAAATCCTTCTTCTAATAATAGCCAAAGGCTTAATAATTCATTAACTTAAAATCTGCCCTTTGCATTACAAAAATGATCTAATTATATAGCTATTACAAAACTTATGGATTACTGACTTTTGATAAACCCGAGAATAGCTAAGGATTAAACATATAAATAAAGTGACCTTTGGACTGTAAAGAAAATGAAAGGCCATTGACTGGTGACACTTGAACCTGGACAAAACCATTCAAAATCCTAACAAAAAACATGCTGCAGCAGAATGTAGTCAGCAACGCGCGCCTTGACCAAAACTGTCATAACTCCATGCACGAACCATATTTTTGCAAACCGTTTTTTTTATTAGAAAGTAGACTCACATAGCTTTCTAAGCATGTATGGCACTCCTCCTAGAACCTTCTGAGCTGATACAGACAAATCAGCAAATTAGACTGAATTTCTTGGTCCGTCATCAGATTGGTATCAGAGCGGTAGATCCTGCTAAGATTCCTCGGTGCAAAGTAATATGTTGCACTTGGAAGGAAGACCGAGAACCAACCACAACAACAAGCATGTTGTTGATATGGTTACTGAATATGGGCAAGTTAACAATGTTATTTCGATGAAGTTCGAAGATATCTTCTCTTTTTCTAGCTTTTATGAAGGACAAGAAGTAGATTGGAGCCTACCTCCAATCTATGATGAGTACTCTGAAAATGGGTATCTAATTATGGATAAGCGAGAAGATGGAATAGTGGAAATTACAAAGGTTTGAACCCTTAATAAATTCGGTTCTTATTTATCCTTAAGCTACGAATATGCACTACTTGTGACACCAGACTCTTTACTGGTGTATGCGCCAAAGCATGCCCAAGATCAATCTGATCCATTTTTCTTGAGAAAATCTGCACGAAGTTTGTGTACTGATTTCCTCATGCTTGGAAAAGTACATTCTGCTATATTGTCTTATGGGACTAGAAGGTAGCCGATTTGGGAAAAGTAGGGATGAATCAAACAATATCTAAACTACTTCAGCTAATGACTAAAGTCCAATTTACCTACGGAAGTTTTCAAGCAAAGTTGTGGAAATGGTGGAAAACTCAGTTACCAAGGTCCAAGAGGCGAATATGGAATCATTTCTTCACAGATAGCCTTATCTTCTTAGGCTATGTTGTTTCCAGCAGCGGCATAAAGATGGATCCGAGTAAGATTAAAGCAATCACAAGCTAACCAATTCCAAAATCAATTCATGATATAAGGAGTTTTCATGGCTTAGCATCTTTCTATCGGAGATTTATCAAGAGTTTCAGTACTGTCATTGCTCCCATAACTGAACTCCCAGACCATTATGGTGTATCTTCAACTTTCAATGTCGCTGATCTTTCCCCATATCATGGAGCGGAAGTGGAACTAGACTCGAGGGCGAGTCTTCTTCAACCCAGGGAGAATGATACCGGAATAACACCAGGTTATTGTGAACTAGTTATGTTGCCAAAGGATCAAGAAAACAGAGGTGAATTAAGTGTAGCCCAAAATGTGCAGTTCAAGAAATTCAGTCTACTTTGCTGATTTGTCTGTATCAGCTCGGAAGGTTCTAGGAGGAGTGCCATACATGCTTAGAAATCTATGTGAGTTTACTTTCTAATAAAAAAAAACAGTTCGCAAAAATATGGTTCGTGCACGGAGTTATGGCAGTTTTGGTCAAGGCGCGCGTTGCTGACTACATTTTGCTGCAACATGTTTTTGGTTCGGATTTTGAATGATTTTGTCTAGGTTCAAGTGTCACCAGTCAATGGCCTTTCATTTTCTTTACTGTCCAAAGGTCACTTCATTTATATGTTTAATCCTTAGCTATTCGGGGTTATCAAAAGTCAGTAATCCAGAAGTTTTGTAATAGCTATATAAATAGATCATTTTTGTAATGCAAAGGGCAGATTTTAAGTTAATGAATTATTAAGCCTTTGGCTATTACTAGTATTGCACCCATGCATTGCATGGTATAAACAAAATTTTATTATATTAACATATTTTGTTTAAATGATGTTATATAATTATAATATATTAATTATGAGTCCAAAATAATTTATAATAAAAAGTTAAAACTAATGAAAGTATATATAGGTTATAATTATTTAACCAACACAATGAATATTATAAATTTTGGAAGATTTTTGTAAATACATATTTCGTGATGTAAGGAACTTCAGTGATTATTCCAATAGGAATTGTTATTTTAAAATATTTTTCCTTAAATGATTTATTTTACTGCTTTGTTATTTTAATATTCATTATATAATTGTAAAATAAAAAATTTGGAATAGCAAGTGTATTTATGCTTCTTTACTCAAATAAATATTTTTAAAATATCCCTAAATCAAAAGTTTGATATCGATTTATTTTTTATTCTAAAAGGACAATTCATTTGAATTTGAAGTACTCGCTTTTGGAAAGAAGATAAATATTTTTATTATTCACTTTTAAACATTTTATTTACGATAATAAAATAAATAGTGAAAGAAATTTAGTAAAAAAAAACATTCAGAACAAAGCTTTTTATAAAAAAGACAATTTTTAAACAAAAATTTCTTACATTGGAGTTCATTAAGAGACAAAGTAGTAATAATTAAAACAAAATCATCTAATTAGTCAACATATTTATTAGCCTTATTATGACAACAATTGTATCGACTTTTGGTATTTTTTATAATTTGTATAATTTTGATATAATTAAATAAACAAAAATCAAAATTAACAACTACAGTTAAAACTAATGTAACATTTATCCAATTTTTTAATGAAATAAAATCCAAAAAAAAAATCTTAAATCAACATGAAATAATGACTCTTTCGTCGAAAGGTGCATGACACCAGAATTTTTTATATTTTTTTAGAAACGTGACGCCAGAAAGTCAGCAAAGTCTTTTATATACTAATATTTTCATCTATATAATGTGGGAATATCAATAAAATCAGTAAAATAGTAAATAAAATAAACATGGAATTATAAAATTTCATTTATATAAAGTGGGTGATCAACAAAAAAGTCCAGTTGGATTATACTCCCTTCGTTCTATTATAAACTACACACTTATTATTTGCTCGAAAATTAAGGTAAAATGTTAGTAAATTGAGTGTTGTAAGCATGGAAAATGAGGTTGGAGAGAGAAAATGAGTTGTTGTTCTAATTATGATATGTGAGTCTCATTAATATAAATATAATAACTATTTCCATTTTAGAAAGTATATACTCCCGCCGTCCCACCCGACTTAGGATAATTTTTCATTTTGAGTGTCTCACTTGACTTATAATATCCCAAAATGGCAAATTTATATTATTTTTATATTAAATTAGAATCAGTTGTTATACTAATAACAACAATCTCCTTACTATGCCCCTCACTCGCTCTATCTCATATTTTAATTTTTATACTCACAATACCTATTCCACTCATTCTCTCCTCTTATTGTATTAATATTTCTAAATTTATGTGTCATAAGAGAAAATTCTAAATTGGATGAGATGGAGGGAGTAATTTGTAGTGGGATACCCCGTGGAGAAAAGTGTGTAGTTTGTAGTGTGACGTAAAGCATATATTTCTTAAAATTAAATAAATAATGTCAAAAGTATCCATGTTGATGTTTTTTTTTTTGGGGAAAAACTCCATATTGATGTTAAAAATAATAAAAAATGTTGACGATAAGGATCAAGAATTGATAAAAAGGATCTTGTTAAATTGAATATAAGCCCAATTATTTTGCAAGATATTTTAGTTCTTTTTTAAAAAGACATTTATTAGGAAACACATTAAAAAGACTATTAACAATAGCTTCTAGAATTGTCACTATTTTAGAGGGAAAATCTTATTTTTGAAAGAAAAGAATACCAAAAGACAATATTTTCTTTATATATATATATATATATATATATATATATATATATATATATATATATATATATATATATAGATTAGAAGAAGGATTTCTTCTTGTTTATTGCTCTTCCTCTTTGGTGGATTCCTTTGAGTGTTGAGTTTGAGAGTGTTCACTTGTAGTTCCTCCTTAGTTCTCCAATTTCCGTCATCATTGTTTATTTGCCGTACAAGAAACGATATTTGGTCCAATGAAGATGCAAGCACCCGTTTGGATCGCCTGTCCAGACAGCATCGGAGTATGCTTGTATGGCAAAACTCGAAGAGCAATGAAATGTCAGTCCAAGATTAAGTGTGCCAAAGAATAATAAAACCACAGGTGTTGAGCTGGTTTTTTTTTTTTTTTTGAGCAAACACCAGTATTGAGTTGTTAACTCCAACTTTATTCACCAAAACTTAGGATTACAGTTATCACATTACTTTAATTTTAAATCTCAGAATTCTCCATAAAGGCAGTGATGTAATAAAAGGTAGAAAATTGTTGGTATTCCGTACACATAATAATTCATATGGTACCACCAATGCAGCATGAAGTTGAAGAGAAATCCACTTACCACTAATGTATATTTTGCCCATAATAAAGACAGTGGTGTAATAACAGGTAGAAAATCGTTGGTACATGTAATACTTCATATGGTACAACACATGCAGCATGAACTTGCAGACAAAAACAACTTACCAGTAATCTACTAAACAAATTATGGAGATACTGACAAAAACCATTCACATTTTTCACCAACTAATTCCTGTTCGAGGTTGAGTTAAAACACTATAAATAGAGCAAGAGAGCCAAATGCATAGGGCACCTGCTTTCATGAACTTGCAGCTTTGAGCCTTAAATCCCATTAATTCAATCTTCAGAGAGATATATCAGCTATACATCCTATTAGTGTAAAACGCAGGTGATATCCTGAATGATTTTCCAGATTCCAGATGACATCTCAGATGATTTCCTGTACTGTACTGGAATTTATATAGTTGTACATTTCTTGATTATTAATTTATGTACTAATGTGCTAATATAATCGGTATAGTATATATTGTATGTCCATATTTCAGGTTGCAATATGATTGGAGAATGAGCTAGAAACGTGGAGGAATTTGGAAAAGAAAGATTTATGCATAAATAACATTTTATGCATAAACCGTTCCAAGAGCTACTTTGTGTCAACAACATTAAAAAAACATGGAAAGACTTATTCAAAGGAGTTGTTGCTGATTCAAAGAGTGTACAACATGGAAAAAGCTTGGGAGTACAAGGCGTTGAAGTATGAACTTGGAGATCAAGTACACAGTTGCTATTTTTGAGGAAAGTGGGCGCATGAAGTGAGGAATACGCCAACCACTTCCCCACTCTCCCTCAAAGTCCAAGACAGCCCCAAGGCTGTTTATTGAGTAGCCTTCAAGTCACTTGAAGACTATAAATATGCTTGGAAGGATTCATTTGAAGACATGCCAATTACACACTTCACACCTTCAAAGCATTTAGAGATAGAGTTCTTTGTGGTTCGTTTCATCCATCCTCCCTTGTAATTTCGTACTTGATTACATTGGTATCAAGTTGTGTGTTGGCTATGATTAGATTCCGTTCTTTATCTCTTGTTTCATAGAGCTTACTTTGTATTAGTCTTAGGGAACACATTTCGGCTTTGTGTAATTTTTTTTATAAAGTGATAAAGTCTTGCCTAAGAGGCATCCTCAAGTTATATAATTTATATAACTTGAGAAAAACAATTTTGGTGTCTTTATTCTGCTGCAATCTTTTTTACAAAATTGTTTTTATTTTCGAAGTGTGTGTGCTATCTCAAGTGCTATTGTTGTTGCTGTTATCACCTTGGATATCACTTATGTTTCTGACCGTGACAATTTCACATCCTTTAGTTTTGGTTATCTCGAGTAGCTAGAGTTAGAAGAGAGATATATCAACTAATTCCTGGATAATGTTTTTTTTGTCAGGAAGAGTATGAAAGGCGTGCTCGTGACGAGGCTATTGAAGAAGGAAGTATGGATCCTGAGAGCACCGAGCGGCCCGCCTTTCGTGAAAAACTTTGGACGGTCATTGTCCTCCAAGACAACCAACCAAAGGGAGATCGCTTGCCTGAATTCAGACCATATGGTGCTGGGTATTTTGACATGCCATACCGCAGCCATACTACGCAATACTTTTCTTCTTCTTCTTCCTCCGATAGTCAAAATGTGGATCAAGAAACGTTCGATACTTGAGTTCAGAGAGAGGTACAAAGGCAAGTGGAGCTAGAGCCTCAAGAGCGAGAAGATTCATATCGCCAATTGCAGAGCCAGATGGAGAGCAAGTTGGAGGAACTTCTTCGGGAAGAGCGAGAAATTGCCCAAAGACTAATTCGGGAAGAGCGAGAAGTTGCGCAAAGATAGTTTGAGGAGCGTATGCAACAAGTATTGGCCACCATGAATTTGCTATAACATCAACCTACTAGCGGTAATGCCTCATCCTCATCAGTCAGTCAATACCTTGATTTGGATGGTGGGCACTAGTAGGCGAAGTGGTGGTAGCGGTAGCGATCATTGTCGTGGTCGTTAAACTTGTATTTTAACTTGTATTTTATTTGTCATGTAATCAGACTTAAGTAGATTTTAACAGGTTAGTGTTTGTTTGAAAAGGTTTTTATTTGTTTTAAACAGGTTGGTAGCACTACTAGAAACTGACCCTTTACCGATGGATATTTCCGTCGGTAATTGTCAATTTCCGTCGGTAAAGTCTCTTTACCGACGGACTAAATCCGTCGGATTCCGTCGATAAAAACTGGTTGGTAATACCGGCGGACCTATTCCGACGATAATTCCGGCGGTTTGTCCGTCGGTAAATAAAAAAATCCGCCGGAAAACGTCCGTCGGAAAGGAATCACGCCGGCCGTTCGCCGGAGTTATGCCGGAGAATTACCAATGGATATGTTCGTCGGCAATCCCAAGAGTTACCGGCGGATTGTCTGTCGATAATCACAATGGATTTACCGGCGGATTGGGGTCCGTCGGTAATCATAATAGATTACCGTCAATCGCCTGGCTTCTGTATTGATTTTTTTTATTTTTTTTATTTTGATTTACCGACGAAAATTTCCGTCGATAATCTGTCCAGATTTTGAAAAAAAATATTGTTTTATTTGTAAACCACCTGTAAAAGGATGTAACCTATTCAAACAACCTGTTTTAAACAAATCCCAACAATTACAAACAAACACCAACAATCTATTTCGCTTGAACATCAAATAAAATACAAGTACACCACAACAACCAGCAAAATACAAGTACACCACATGTCAAATAAAATTCAATTTTAACGACCACGACCACGACCGCTACCGCTACCACCACCACCACTTCGCCTACTAGTGCCACGACCACCCTCCAGATCTTGACCGGCTGATGAGGCAGAGGCATTACCGCTAGTAGGTTGCTGTGGTTGTAAATTCATGGTGGCCATGTATTGTTGCATGCGCTGCTCAAACTGGCTTTGCATGCGCTGCTCCAACTGGCTTTCCAAGCCTTGCATGCGCTGCTCCAACTTCCTTTCAACCTCTCTCTCAACCCGATCATCGAACATCTCTTGATCCACATGCTGACTGCCGGAGGAAGAAGAAGAAAAGCACTGCGTAGTAGGGCTGATGAATGGCATGTTAAAATACCCAGCACCATGTCCTCCGAATCCAGGCAAGCAATCTCCCTTTGGTTGCTTGTCTTGGAGGACAATGGCCGTCCAAAGCTTTTCACGAAAGGCGGGCCGCTCGGTGCTCTCAGGCTCCATACTTCCTTCTCCAATAGTCTCGTCACGAGCACGCCTATCATATTCTTCCTGGAAAAAAATATTTATCCACTATGGGAGAAAATAATATTTCTTTAACTAAATAATTTATAATTTACTAATAGAAAATACTATTAACACTTACATAAAGGCTCTGGTAATGAGGGTTAACCCATTTTAGCCCTGAGTCATCAGAAGCCTCCGCAGTATGTGTAGCCATAAACACAGCAGCTGCATCAGCCTCATCTTCGTGTTTCTTTCGCTTAACATATAAAAAAATTATAACTTCAAAATTTCATCACATAATAACAATATATGAATCAAATAGTGTATTTCTTAATTTACAAACGGATAGTAAATTAAGTAAGATTACCATTCGGGACCAAGTCTCGCTGAAGTTAATCGATCCTCATGTGTGCACACTCCCCTGCCCCTCTTGTGAGTTCCTATTATTCTTTGCTATTTCTGAATTTATTTAAAAATTTTCACTTCTCCAATAGGCTTCCCATTGGTCCCATGCACCTGTCGAGAAATTAGCTGGAGGCAAACCATCCTTTTGCCACTTATTTTTCATGTCATAGACTTTACCAACGTATCGCTTAGCAACTAATTTCTTGAAAGCCTTCTCTATTTGAATATCAGAGCACCCGGGGCATGAATATATGTGCTACAAAAATAGTAAAAGTAGTTAAATAAACAGAGACTAAAATAGTTGTTGCTAATTAATTATTAAGCGTAAATTAGGACATAAAGATGAACAGGGGATTGGTCTACAAACTTTACAAAGGAAAGAGAATTGAGTATTTTTACCCAAAACTGGCTATACTAGATATCGTACACATCTTTTGATATTGATTTTGGTGTGGGATAAAATTCCTCAAAAGTATACCCACTGAATATATCCCCAAACCATCGAGCAGGGTCTCGACAACCACCATGTACAAACCTATTAAGATATTAATTAAAAAATAATATATCAATATATATACAATAAAAAGACAATAGAATCAATGTATAGCTTTTAAATGTAACATAGAAATAATATAAATAATGAGTTGACATTTAAATATATGACATTTACAATTAAATAATACTTACTGGCCACTGGGAGAGATAGAAATTTCCATTTTTCCTTCCTCATCAATATTTGTGTCCTGAATAACCCGCCCAGATGGTTCACTAGTCTCCCTAACAGGAACACTAGAGCTCTCAATACCTAGACTGATCACATCCTCATTACTACGTCCAGAATCAGGTCCTCCAGTGCCCCTCCCTCCCGTCCCTAATGAAGCAATACGATGCACAAAACTCGAAACCTTCCCTCTCTTTGAACGATTTCCAGCTCGACCAGACATATCTAAACTAGAATATAAAATATGTAGACAGAAAATGAATCAACAAGTAGAACAAAATTTAAATAGTAGTAAGCATTCATTTAGACTACAATAATAAAATGTAAGAGTAACCAAGTAAAGTATAATTGTCCAAATCATGAGAGAGATGTAATATTACATAGCATGTAAGAGTAACCAAGTAATACTGGAAAGCGTAGTAGAGATGAAAAAAATGATTCTATTAGTTGCAGATAAATTGGACAGTGATAAGTGATATAAAATGTAAATATTATATACAAAACATTATCTGAATTAAAACAAAACTGATTCATTCACTATCAATCTTGATCAGTATCACTACAAAATTAAATTTCTTCTTCACTAGTTTCCTCCTCCTCGTCTTCTTCCCCATCTTCATCATCGGATCCAGATATATACCCTTCTCCTTCCTCATCCTCCACATCGTCATACTCAATTTCATTGAAAGAGACTTCCTCCCCTAGTAGATTGGTGTTTTTGGCCATTAATGCTTCATCCTCGACATTATCATTCAAGAAAATAATCGGAGGTATAGGCATTTCCTCTTCCTGATAACAATCATTTAATGATGAATCAATATTTGAAGTAGAAGTTTTTGCACGCAATGGTATATCAAAAGTGCTTCTTGCTTTGGTTTTCCATATGGCCCACCATCCGCTAGACTCTCTTTGTCGACGAGGGTAGGGGGTCATATACACCTGTTGTGCTTGAGATGCAAGAATGAATACATCATCACCATTATGCCTAGAATAATGCTTTAAGTCAACGAGATCAAAAGTGCCATGTTTGGTAATGCCTCGCTCAGCATCCCGCCACTCACAATTGAAAAGAACTACAGAATTTCCAAAAAAGTACTCCAATTCAATAAATTCTTTCAATACGCCATAATAATCGAGATTTCCTTTGAGATTGACCCCGCTATTCCAAGTTGATTTCGTTTGGCCATATTCTTCGGTGTGGAATACCTAGCCATTGACAAAATATCCCTTATATACATTCACTTTTAAGGACGGACCGTGTGCTAATGCTTGTAATCTCGCAGCTTTTGCATCTCCACGGTTGTTCAAAATCTAAATAAAACACATAGATAGTAAAAAACTCATACTTCAAATTCTATTAAAAACATTGAATTAATTAATTGGATTTACATAATTATTAAACCAGGAGGGAAATTCGTTGTCTGTCCTTATTGAAATATGTTAGGACCTAACTTTGATCAATGTCTTAGTTAGTTGGTTTTGATAAAGGAATATATATATAGAACAGGGTTTATATCAAAAGATGAAGACTGTCAGTCATGATCCTTCACTCTGACAGCTAAGACCATGACTGACCAAATCAACTTCATATTCATCTTCTAGTTCATCTGATAGCTGTGAGTCTGACAGTTATGATTCTCTCTTATACATTGGTTACATTCAATCAATAACATGAATCTTATTCCCTCTCATAGCTATCAAGATCATCAAGTGCATCTCAGTCCTTATTAGAGAACATCTCTGATAGCTAAGCCTTGTTTTGATCTGACAGCTATAGCTTCATTCCCTCGCATGTACCATCACTGTCTCATTCTTTGCTACCACAATCTCAACCAAGATGGAACCTGGATCTTCACAGCTGTCAAGTTCACCATTGAAGACCATTGAAGACCTTCTGGAAGCCTTCAGCTCAAGCCAGCTCATTAAGACCTGCAAGTGGACATGTGGGGCAAAGACCAGTCAAAACTCATTAATGAAGCTGCAACAGTCATATTCCAACGGCTACATTGAAGGCTATAAATAGAAGAGTTCATCCTCTGCACAAAATACTCTTGAAAAATACTCTTTTTCACAGTCCATAAACTTCTCCCTTACATCCCTACACACAAATCCCTACACACCAATCCCTACCCTTCAAACACTGTTCCAAACCAAAAACCTTCAGCCTGAAACCCCTGTTTCAACAACAACAACCCTAGTGTGTTAATTCACAAATTCCAAATCCTAAGACTATACTTTAGGTGTAGAAATAATTTGTAAACACTCAAGACTGTTCTTTGAGTGTATTAGTTGTTTTTGTAAAATCTTGAGACTGTACTTCAAGTTGTAAAAACACTTAAGACTGTACTTTAAGTGTATCCCTAGTTGACTGTACTAATTAGGAAGAGGAAGTTCAAGGAACTTTCCTTATCAATCATTTGTAATTCTTGTTGATTAAGATTATAATAAAATTGATCTCACTTGTCAAGATTGACAGTGGGGGTGGATGTAGGAGGAGTGAACTCTGAACCACTTTAAATTCTCTGTGCTATTATATTTCTGCAAACACATTCACACACTTGCATTATTTCATTGTGTTCTTTGTCCTATCATTATTTCAAGCTTCACTTAGTCCGCTGCACAATTCAACAAATATCTCGATGCCTAAGTCAAACCATAGCCGTCTCGATCATCTGCATATCAAATAAGGGCCTTTCAATTGGTATCAGAGCTTGTCTTCACATTCAAAAGTCTAACAACTTGTGAAGGATCCTCTTCAATCCCACCATGCCTCAACCAAGGAGAAATAATGAGAAAGACATCCCACACATTGATGACTGTGGATCTTTTGAGATCTATGCATCAAAAATAAAAACATACCTTGATGCAAACAGTATATGGAACTGGTATGTTCTAGAGAATGAAGTGTCCTACCCAACTCAAATTTGTATTGATGGAGGACCTAGTAAGATCAAATCCCCAGAAACATGGTCTGAATCTGAAAAGCAATTAATCAGTGCAAACTTAAAAGTCAAAAACATTCTTCAAAAGAGTGTAAATGACTCACTAGCACAAGAAATTGCTAAGGAACCAAATGCCAGATCAACATGGACTCTCATTCAAACTAAGTTCACTAAACACACCAGTGTCAAGACAAAAAATTTGTATAACTTGCTTAGGCAATTAGACAACTTCAAGTTCTATCCTGGAGAAAAAGTGAGTGCTGCTCAACCAAGGTTTGAAAACCTTGTTAGATCTATTGATGACCATGGAAAAACCTTTGAACAACAAGATCTCTGCCTCAAGATATATTCTAATCTCCCACAAGAATATGAAAAGGTAGCATTACCTATTAGAGAAGGATCTGAATGGAGCACAATGACAGTTGAACAGTATTTTGGAAAGCTTGAAGCTTATGAACTGGAAGGTATGATAAAAATTCAACCAGTTCCTACCATTTCACAAACTTTAGCCTTAACTGCTCAAGAAACTGTCCACAAACCAATCACTCACCAAGACATTGAGACCATTGTCAACAATGCCCTTCAAAAGATAAACATCGGCCTCCAAACCTCGTCACAGAACAGATCTCTCAAGAAGACATTCCAAGTCTCATATCCATGGCTGTCAGAAGTGCCATGAAATTTCAAAATAAATCTTTTGACAAAAAATACAACCCTTCCACATCTAATTCTCAACAAGACAGCTACAAGAAGACAATTGATTGCTTCAACTGTGGAAAGCAAGGACATTACTCATCTGATTGTCCTGAACCAAGGAAACCTAGGGACAATCAGACAGCTAAGAAATTGATTTACTCAAAAGAGATCATTCACAGTTCCAGGTGCAACCGCTTCAATTGTTCCAAAAATAAAAATGACAAAAACAAGGAGCAAGTTATGAGAGCTGATTCATCAAAATTCAGTGATGAAGAGTATGTGTCAAGTGATGATTCTGACAATGAAGGAGAAGAGGTCATGCTATGCCTTATAGCTGAAGATGAGGAAGAATCAGACAATGAGGAAGAATCAGACAATGAGGAAGAAATGGAAGCACTTGCTGCTGCAGATGAACTAAAAGAGGTACATGATTTTAACTCTTTAAATATTGATGGTTTCAAATAATTAGTTTGCACTCTTTTAATTCAAACCAAAAAACAAAAAACTAGCTTTGCTTCACTGGTCAATGAGAACCTTTCCCAATCCTCAACCATTGACACCCTCACAAAAACCAATTCTGAGCTTGAGAAAGCCTGTCAAGGGCTAAGAGATCAATGCTTCATGCTTGAAAAAAAATATATGGATCTGACAGCTGAGGCATCCAGTACTCAAGAAAACTGTCAAAGACTCATAATTCTTGAAAAAGAAAATGAGGCTCTTAAAAGGAAAATAGATTCATGGAACAAGTCAAGCAAAGCATTATCCCTTTTCACCTACACTCAAAGACATCCCAGTGACAAAATAGGGATTGGTGCTGATGATCCTACACTAAAGGTGTACACTCCTCCCACTGGTGAAAGGGCCATTGAAAAAATGGTTCTAGAAAGTCTAAGCTCTGGCAGCTATCAAGCTCAAACCTATCCTGTTCAAACCAAAGGAAAATCAAAGGAAATCTTGGTTGGTCCTAGTCAGTCAAAGGAAGGACCAAGTAAAATTCAAGGAAGCAAGTATATTTGGGTTCAAAAAGGGGCCAATATACAGGAAGAAGTCAAGCTGCAAAAATGTGCTAGTCAGTCAAGTCCTAACAGACAGCCAAGGCTTGACAGACAGCCAAGGCCTGACAGACAAGTCCTGTCAGTATTTTAGGTTATCTTTTCTTCCACTTAGCTTTTCAAAAAAATATTGAAGCTTTTGAATCTCCATGGAAGGCTAGTTCTCTCTTGCTTTGGATTTGTGATTTTTGAACCGTCTTGATTATCAATTGAGGTTTGATTTCTTTTGATTATTCTTCCCTAATTACAATTTTGCTTGTGCTTGTTTCCATTCAATTTCTAGGGTTTTGAGAAATTGATCAATCTTTTAATCCTTCTAATTGATTATTGCTAGATCTCCCTTTTATCGTGTCGGACTAGGTTATCATTGTAGCATCCTTGCGATTCTTGAATGTGTCATCTTGGATTGTAATTAAAGTAAAATTGGCTTTAAATCTATTTGAAACAATAATAGATTAATTCCTTGATCTTCATCTCTTAGAATTTCATCAATTTATATTTAGAACCTTGATCGTGTCGGCTAGGTTTTATTTATTAATTAGGGTTTGTAGTTGAGCGTGTCGCCGCTATTAACTACTATCAAAGAAGAGATAGTGATTTTATATCTCGTGATCAAGTGATTAGGGGAGAGTGCGAAAGAATCATTCCGGTGATATTAACTGATAGACGGGGATAATTTTGCATGTCCAAGGTGTTCTTTTACATTATCATTTATAATTTAGAATTTAATTCCCGTCTTAGGATATTAATCATTCAACAAACAAAAACCCCCCATTTGTGTGTGACTTGATCGTTTGCAATACTGTTCCCTGAGATGGATCCTGGACTTTCACTATCTACATTATTAGGAGTCCTTGTAGTAATTTAGTAGGTGTGCGACCAAGCCTACCAAATTTTGGCGCCGTTGCCGGGGAACGGTGTAATTGTTTACGATCTTATTCTTTTCTTAATCTATTTCTTTTTATTTTTATTTATTTTTATTTTAGTATTTGTGTTATCTGCTAAGTGCTATACCCTGCTCTCCGGTGGTGTGTAACAGTGCATGGTGCACACCCGTTCTACTAATAATTTACTTGTGCCTCATGATTCAGAAATAGAAAGTTCTTTCAGGAAAGGACGACAACAAAGCAAGAGAATCAAGGAGATATTATTAGCTGAAGAGATGCAGGGCGGAGATAATGGTGGTGGTGGTGGTGGTGAACAAGCAGTTCCACCACAGACATTGAGGCAAAGGACCGCACCGAATTGGAATGAGCAACCACATGCCGTCCAATTCCCTGCCTTACCTGCCGGGGTAACATTTGAGTTGAAGCCGGGGCTACTCAATCAGCTACCGCACTTCACAGGGATGCCCGGAGAGGATCCCAATCAGCACATCTCTCAATTTGTGCAAATCTCTCAGAGTATGAAGCCGGTGTCGATTCCGATAGAGCATCTCTTATTGAGGGCGTTTTCTTTCACACTGAAAGATAGCGCGAATGGGTGGTATTACCACTTGCCCCCCAACAGCATCACGACATGGCAGCAGATGAAAGAAGTATTCTTGGAGGAGTTCTTCCCTCAGGACCAGATCAATATAATGAAGAGGGACATCAGCAATATGGAGCAAAGGGCAGATGAGACTCTTTACGACTACTACAATGGCTTCCACAAGCTTTGTAGGAGTTGTCCATATCATGGGTTTACTGAGGATCAGCTGATCGTCTATTTTCATGGGGGGTTAACCATTCAGGATAAGAGGTTAGTGGATTCGTGCTATGGGGGAAGTATTTTGAATAAGACCACTGATGAAGCTAAAAAATTGATCGAGGAGCTAGCTAAGAGTACGAGGACCCATGGCAAGAGGTCAACTGTGAGACAGGTTAGCGCAGCGGGTTCTAGCAGTGGGTTGACCAGTAAGCTCGAGACAGATATGGAGGATCTTAAGGGTATGGTAAAGCAGTTGGTTCTGGGATAAACACCGAAGCAGTGTGGGATTTGCTATGACATTACGCACCCTACAGATTCGTGTCCTTCTTTGCAGACGGGTGAGATGGAGGATGTCAATGCAGTTGGCTTTGTGCAGCAGGGACAGAGACCGATGGGTAACACTTATAATCCCAACTGGAGAAATCATCCTAATTTCAGATGGGGTACGTGTCGCCAGCCAGAATCACCGGTGGTCAGGGACAGCAGTTTGGTAATCAGCAGGGTTATCAGCAGCAGCAGTACCAGGGTAATCAGTACAACGCTTTTAGACCACCATTTGGACAGCAGCAGCAGCCACAGCAGCAGCCGCAGCAGCCGCAACAGCAGGGACAGTCTACAGAAGATATGTTTCGTACACTGGCTCAGAGTATGAGCACCTTATCCAGCCGATGTCTTCAGGTATCGGCGAGAGAACCGTATGAGTATCGGTAATCTTGACACTATCGGCGGAAGGAGCGATACGAGTATCAGTGGTCTGGAGAGACAGATGGGACAGATAGAAGATGCTGTGGGTAGGATGGAGGCTCAGAATTTGGGAAAGCTGCCTTCACATACTGAACCGAATCCAAAGCAGAATGCTTGTGCGATCACTCTTCGCAGTGGTAAGGAGCTGCAGGACAGGGTTGTAGCAGAGGAACCGGAGATTGAGGTTGAGGTTTCAGAGCCAGTACACAAGGCACCGGATCAGACAGAAAGTGCACCAGAGGTTAAGGCTCCTGTATATGAGCCTGAGGTTCCATTCCTCGAGGCCTTGAAAGAGCATCAAAAGCCAGAGCCTGATAAGGCGATTTATGATACCTTCAAGAGGTTGGAGGCTAATATTCCTTTCTTGGATCTTCTTCAGACTGTCCCGAGGTATGCGAAGTTCTTGAAGGAGTTGTGTACTCTGAAGAGAAATCAGAAGGAGAGGAGTAAGAAGAAGGGTAAGTTTAGTGAGCACGTGTCTGCAATGTATCAGCGGAAATTGCCTAAGAAATGCAGTGACCCAGGGATGTTCTTAATTCCAGTTACTTTGGGGGATGCTTCTGAGCATAAGGCGATGTTAGACTTGGGGGCGTCAATCAACGTCATGCCCTATTCGATGTTTGAAACTCTGAAGTTGGGACCATTGCAGGACACCAGAGTTGTGATACAGCTGGCGGATAGGTCGAATGCCTACCCGAAGGGATTGGTAGAAGATGTGCTTGTTAGAGTGGGGAAGATGATATTTCCCGCAGATTTCTATGTGCTAGAGATGAAGTCGGATCCCAAAGCTCCCATATTGTTGGGGATGCCTTTTATGTCAACTGTGCGGACAAAGCTTGATGTGGCTAATGGTTCCTTGACAATGGAATTTGATGGCCAAGTGATGGAGTTCAATATTTTTGACTCTATGAGATACCCTAAGGATACAGAGTCACTGTGTTTCATTGATGTGGTCGAGCCCTTGGTTGAGGAGGTATTTGAGGTGTCCAGTGGAGATGATGATCTCAAGACCGCATTAGAGAATGCTTTGGGGTATGCCAGTTTGGAGTTTGACATCTCAGATTCGATGAAGGAAGCAGTTATGGGTCTTACAGAGAGCGCCATGTTTGCTACAGATTCGGGTCATGGTCACATGAAATTAGAGGTTCCGGTTGAGAAGCTTGTTCCATCAATAGAGAAGGCACCGGAGCTTGAGCTGAAGGTTCTCCCTGAGCACCTTAAGTATGTTTATCTAGGTGAGGGAGAGACGCTTCCGGTAGTGATTTCTAGCGGTTGTGAGGATCAAGAGAAGAGGTTGATTGAGGTGGTTCGGGAGCGAAAATCTGCGATTGGTTGGACTATTGCTGATCTCAAGGGCATTAGTCCATCTTTGTGTATGCACCGGATCAACCTAGAGGAGGGTGCGAAGCCAGTGAGACAACCGCAGCGGAGACTTAACCCGCCAATGATGGAGGCGGTGAAAAAGGAGGTCCTGAAGCTACTACAGATGGGGATCATCTATCCCATCTCCGACAGCAAGTGGGTGAGCCCCACGCAATGTGTGCCCAAGAGGGGCGGGATCACAGTCTCCCGTAATCAGAAGGGAGAGTTGGTTCCAACCCGGGAGCAAACGGGGATTCGTGTGTGCATTGACCTCCGCCGCTTAAATGAGGTAACTCTTAAAGACCACTTCCCCCTCCCCTTTATTGATCAGATGTTGGAAAGGTTAGCCGGAAGGGCGTATTTTTGTTTTCTTGATGGTTTTTCCGGGTATTTTCAAATACCTATCGCCCCGGAAGACCAAGAGAAAACTACATTTACTTGCCCCTTCGGCACTTTTGCCTATCGGAGAATGTCGTTTGGATTATGTAATGCACCTGGAACTTTTCAACGGTGCATGATGAGTATATTCTCCGATTTTGTGGAAAAATTTATGGAAGTTTTCATGGATGACTTCACTGTCCATGGAGACTCGTTTGATGAATGCCTTGCTCATTTAGGACTAGTGTTGGATAGATGCATTGAAACTAATTTGGTCCTAAATTTTGAAAAATGTCATTTTATGGTTGAGCAAGGCATCGTGTTAGGTCATGTTGTGTCAAAAAGGGGTATTGAAGTTGACAAAGCTAAGATTGATGTCATTTCTTCACTTTCTTACCCTACCAACGTGCGTGAAGTCCGGTCATTTCTTGGTCATGCCGGTTTTTACCGGAGGTTTATAAAGGACTTTTCAAAGATTGCTTCACCTCTATGCACCCTGTTGCAAAAAGAGGTTGATTTTAATTTTGATGATAATTGCAAGCAATCTTTCAATGGGTTGAAGTCTAGGTTGACAACTACCCCCATTATTCAAGAACCTGATTGGTCTCGTCCCTTTGAGATCATGTGTGATGCGAGTGATTATGTTGTGGGGGCGGTTTTGGGTCAAAAAGTGGAGCGTGCCTCGCATGTGATTTACTATGCGTCTATGACCTTGAATGGGGCACAAAGAAATTACTCCACTACGGAAAAAGAGATGTTGGCAGTAGTCTTTGCACTTGAGAAATTTAGGTATTACTTGTTGGGCACAAAAGTCATTGTTTACACCGACCACGCTGCTCTCAAGTACTTGATGTCAAAAAAAGAGGCTAAACCGAGACTCATTCGGTGGATTCTCTTGTTGAGTGAGTTTGATATAGAGGTAAAGGACAAAAAGGGGGCTGAAAATTTAGTTGCCGATCATTTGAGTTGCCTTGTTATGGAGGAGGACAAGCCTTATAAACAAGCCCCAATCCGGGGTGAGTTTCCTGATGAGGTTCTTTGGGCAATTAATTCAGCTGCTCCTTGGTATGCGGACTTGGTAAATTTTCTTGTCTCTAATAAATTCCCTCCGGGGATGTCAAAATCTCAAAGAGACAAAGTCCGTAGTGATGTCAAGTATTATGTGTGGGATGAGCCCAACTTGTGGAGGCATTGTGCCGACCAAGTCATTCGGAGGTGTATTCCCGATAGTGAGGTGTCCTCTGTTCTTAAATTATGTCATGAGCATGCGTGTGGTGGTCATTTTGGTGTGAAAAAGATAGCTAGGAAAGTTTTGGAGTGTGGTTTCTTTTGGCCAACTTTGTTTCGGGATGCGGCCACTTTTTGTCAGGCATGTGATAGGTGCCAAAGGGTTGGTAATATTGGGCGCCCTGATGAGATGCCACAACATTATGTCTTAAATTGTGAGATTTTTGACGTTTGGGGAATCGACTTTATGGGTCCTTTTCTCAATTCATTTGGCTTCTTGTACATCTTGTTGGAGGTTGACTATGTGTCCAAATGGGTGGAAGCCATCCCTACCCACATTGATGATTCTAAAGTGGTGGTCAACTTCCTTCGGAGCAACGTTTTGTGTCGGTTTGGGATGCCAAGGGCCATTATTAGTGATAGGGGGACACATTTCTGTAATAAGACAGTCGAAGCTCTAGTCAAGAGATATCATATCACCCATAAGGTGTCGACTGCTTATCACCCCCAAACAAATGGCCAAGCCGAGGTATCCAACAGAGAGATAAAATCCATCCTTGAAAAAACTGTGAACCCGAATAGAAAGGATTGGAGTCAAAGGCTTGATGATGTGTTGTGGGCTTACCGGACTGCATATAAGACACCAGTTGGTATGTCACCATATCGGTTGGTGTTTGGTGAACCTTGCCATTTGCCGGTTGAGCTTGAACACAAAGCCTATTGGGCGATCAAAAAGTTCAACTTGAACTTGGAGGGTTCCGGTGAGGAGCGAAAATTGCACTTGAGTGAGTTGGATGAGATTAGGAGAGATGCGTATGAGAATAACCTCCTTTATAAGGAGCGAGTGAAGATTTGGCACGACAAAATGATCATTAGGAAGGACTTTAAGGTGGGTCAAAAAGTCCTTTTATTTGATTCCCGTCTCCGGTTGTTTTCCGAAAAGCTAAGGTCGCGGTGGACCGGACCTTTTATTGTGAGGGAGGTGTATCCGCATGGCGCGGTTGAGATTGGTAGTCTCTCCGGAGACAAGGTTCTTAAGGTTAATGGTCAACGCCTAAAATTGTATCATGATGGCGTGGGAATAAATGAGGATATGGAGGTGCATTATCTCCAAAATCCTAATTATGAGTAGACCGTATTTCTGAGTCTTGTCAAGGACTTAAAATTTGATGCTAGCCGGGGGCTTACCCGGCGTTTGGTCTAGCTAAAGACGTTAAAGAAGGGCGGCTAACCGGGAGGCAACCCGGGATTTAATCATTCATTCTTAGTTTTTATTGTTGTTGTATTTATTGTTTTTAGCATTTTATGAATCGGTGCTACTAAAGGTATTTGTTTTGTGGTGGTGTGCAGGGAGTAGCAAGGAGTGAGGATCAAAGCCTGGGCCTGTTCTGAAAAAAAAAATGGAAAAAATGTGTGGAATTGGCCCAGGGGATGACTCGTCCCCTTGCAAAGCTAACTATTCCCCAAAGGGGGGACGCATGAATCAGAGAGGGGGCAAAAGTGGACGACTCGTGCCCCTTGGGACGACTCGTCCCTTGGGGCCTGAGCAGTCAAAGCGTAAAAATAAAAAAAAATTAAAAAAAAAATTAAAACAAGGGTTTTAAAAACCCTAAGCCATCGTCCCCTCCCTTTCTTCCAGTCGTGCCTCTTCTTCTTTCCTCTTCCTCTCTCTACAAAACACCACCAAAGCCACCATTCTCACCACCCAATCCCACCACCCTCCAACTCCCTATAACCAAACTTTCACCCTCCTACCCTTCCCTCTCCAAAAACCGAGTCCCATCTCTCCCTCTACCTTCTTCTTCAACCTTCAACCACCATTAAAGCCCCAAGCTTTCTCTCTCTAACCAAATCCGAATTTTACCCAATTTCTCCTCTTCTTCTTCGAATTCCAAGCCCTAATCCACCCTATCTCCCTAATTCCGACCCACTTTATTCAATTTTGGCCTTCAATCCACCCCAAATTCAAAATTTCACCAAGCCCTAGAAAGTTTAATTCGAATTTTTGGGGTCAAAATTTGTGGGAGCTACTTTGGAGGATACAAGGCGGGGTGTTGTTGACTGCCTGTGGAGCAATTGTAAGGTAAAAACTTCATCTTTTCCCTTGCACTTTAAATACTTGGGACTTGTTGAAATTGTAGTTTGGTGGTTCGGTTGGGAATTGAAAGGAGATTGTTGTTGTTGTTGTAGTGGGTTGTTTTGCACCTGGGTTAATTTTGTGTGGAATAGTTCATTTGTGGTGTTGAAAAAAAAATGACTTCTAGGGGAAGAGATGTTCGAGGGGGTGGCAATAAAAGAGGTAGAATAACAACCCAATCTGAAGTCCCAAATGATCCCATTCCTCCTAACCCTAATGCACCCTTACCTTTTATGGGATTGCTTCAGTTGTCTTCCGCTCAAAGGAAAAAGTGGCGGAATTTAGAAAGTAGAAAATTCCAGGTCACCACCTTCCTACATTTGCCGGTGTTAAGGGTTTTGGGTTTAGAAACCTTAGTAGCGGATTTGATGAACCAAGCCGGGTTGGGTAGATTCTTGGGGAAGAGAGCAGACACTTATTTGAGATATTCTCTTGAATTTCTTTCGACCTTAGAGGTAGGAAAGGGGACAAATGCCAATTCTATTCGGTTTCATCTTGATGATGTAGTTTATAGATTGACCTATGATGAGTTGAGGGAAATCTTGGGGGTTGACCAGCCGAGGGGAGATTGGTTGGATGCTGATGGGGCTAGCTGCTTTTTCTTTACAGAGCTCACGGGGTTGCCTTGCACAAAAAAATTCCTTAAGGCTGTTTCTCTGTCTCACCCGGCGTGGAAGTTGTTTTATAGAGGGTTAGCTATGACCTGGTTGGCAAATGGGGAGCCTGCCCAATTGAATCTTGCTATGGTGAATCTTTTGCGCATAGGGTTGAGGAGTTTTCAGGCGATTCCTGACTGGGTAGATATTTTTGTGAAGAGATGTGAGGCATTTGCCCTTACCAAAAAGGGCAACATTTCTGTAGGGGGGATGATCTCTCTGATTGCTGCAACTTGTGTGGGGGGGTTAAAGCCTGAAGCGGTTAAGTTGACGGGGGCAAGAGTGTTTATTCGAGAGACTGGCTTGTTCAATATGACAAGTTTGTGAGGGATCTGAGGGAGACGGACAACTTGTCCTTGTTATTTGAGTATGGTAACCCCAGAAGGACGGTTCCTTGCACGATAGGAGCCATTTTTCCGAGTGGCACACAGGCCAGGCATTGGCGTATTCCCGGTGTTGAGGATGAGATGGATCCTGTTGGTGAGGAGGATGACGAGGATCAGGAGCATGAGCAGGAGCAGGAGCAGGGTGGTCGCGGTGAAGGAGAGCAGAACCAGGGCCAGCAGCAGGGCTCTTTTAATCAGTGGGATGAGATGAGGGCGTTTCTAGATGAGCAGCATTGGAGGTATGCCTATGAGGACAGGAGGACCCAGGAGAGATATGCTTATAAGGATCAGAGGTTCATGAGCCGGGTAGCTTTTGAGGATAGGCGGTGGGCGGAGTATGGTGATACGTTAGAGGAGATACAGGACAGACAGATTGCGATGGATAGCCGCCAACGACAGATGGAGTCCTGGATGATGCAGTAGCAGGGACCTTCCGCATATGTTCCTGTGGCGGATGAGCAGTATGCCAGTTTGTTGTCCCGTAGTGAGGCCCGTGAGATGAGGCGTGCTTCTAGACGGACGTCGGCTCCTGACGTGGGTTCTAGTTCGCAGTCACAGTCAGGTGATCAATGGCAGTACCCAGATTGGCAGTGGCCCACGTGGCAGTGGCCACCTCAGTGATGGTATTATTTTTCCCCCTTTTTACGCTTTTACTGTCCTAGCATTTTTATTGTTGCACACACATTGAGGACACTGTGTAGTTTAAGCGTGGGGGTATGGGGGATATTTCTATCTGTACAGTTTGATTTCTTTTGATTAAAAAAAAAAAAGAGAGGCTAAGTGAAAACCCGAGAGGGCACTTAGGCAAAAGGAAAGAGTGTGAAAAAAAAAAAAACGAGAGGCTAGGTGAAAACCGGAAACGGCACCTAGGCAAAAGGTGAGTGAGTGGAATTCTTTCTATTTGTTAATTCACCGGTGTTGGAGTCATAAGGGGGGTTTGGAGTTTCGGGTTAGGATTGTTATCTTGGTGTAGGAGGTTTGGTTAGAGGAGATAGGTTAGAAATCCTCATTCATTCTGGAGTAATAAGGGGGCGTAGGAGTTTGTTTTCATGAGGTAGTTGTGAGGGATTAACACCCGAACAACTTTTATTTTGAGGGATGAGGTAGTGTGAGCCAAGCGTGGGGGAAACATAGGTCATTTTTAGTTCCCCTTGGCTTTTGTGTGCGAATTTAGCTTGGATACCGTTTTATATTGGGAGTTGGTATCAAGTTAAAATTTTATTATTCATTGTTTATATCTTGGTGTTATAAGGAGACGGAGTGCTATTACTCCGATGATTGTTATTTCCCGTTGACTTGTGTGGCGGATTAGAGGAGACTAGGAATCATTTACCTCCATGCATCTGTTTTAGACCGGTGTTAGATTGGAGTTTAGAATATTACTCAGGGACGAGTAATGGTCTAAGCGTGGGAGTATTTGATGTGGCGGATTTTCACTATGTAATTCCTATGTTTACCGGTTTTATATTTTGTTATTTCCATGTAATTAGCTAGGTTTGATGTATGTTGAGTGATTTTATGTATGGTGAGGATTATGAGATAAAAGATGTAATTTGAGAGAATTTTTAGAGAGTTTTTGGATGTAAGTGTTTTTGGTCCTCAAGAGTTGCTCAAGGTTCATCAAGTTTACACCATGGAGGTCAAGTCAAGGAAATTTGGAAGCGGGCCAAAGATTGAAGAGAAAAAAATGAAGAAATCAGGGATTTTGGTTCAGGGGACGAGTCGTCCCCCTTTGGCTTAACTATTCCCCAAAGGGAGGACGCCAGATTCAGGAAGGGATGCAGACAGGGACGAGTCGTCCCCTACAGCACGACTCGTGCCCACTGAAGAAAGGCTAAGGGATGACTCGTGCCTGGGAGGACGAGTCGTGCCCTGACGGGCTGACTTGGCGTATTTTTGCAGTTTATTTATTTTTAATGTATTTTCTTTTCCTTTTTAGCTAGGTTTTAGGGAGGAGGTATAAATACTAACTCCTATCAGTATTTTAGGTTATCTTTTCTTCCCCTTAGCTTTTCAAAACAATATTGAAGCTTTTGAATCTCCATGGAAGGCTAGTTCTCTCTTGCTTTGGATTTGTGATTTTTGAACCGTCTTGATTATCAATTGAGGTTTGATTTCTTTTGATTATTCTTTCCTAATTACAATTTTGCTTGTGCTTGTTTCCATTCAATTTCTAGGGTTTTGAGAAACTGATCAATCTTTTGATCCTTCTAATTGATTATTGCTAGATCTCCCTTTTATCGTGTCGGACTAGGGTTATCATTGTAGCATCCTTGCGATTCTTGAATGTGTCATCTTGGATTGTAATTAAAGTAAAATTGGCTTTAAATATATTTGAAACAATAATAGATTAATTCCTTGATCTTCATCTCTTAGAATTTCATCAATTTATATTTAGAACCTTGATCGTGTCGGCAAGGTTTTATTTATTAATTAGGGTTTGTAGTTGAGCGTGTCGCCGCTATTAACTACTATCAAAGAAGAGATAGAGATTTTATATCTCGTGATCAAGTGATTAGGGGAGAGTGCGAAAGAATCATTCCGGTGATATTGACTGATAGACGGGGATAATTTTGCATGTCCAAGGTGTTCTTTTACATTATCATTTATAATTTAGAATTTAATTCCCGTCTTAGGATATTAATCATTCAACAAACAAACCCCCCCCCCATTTGTGTGTGACTTGATCGTTTGCAATACTGTTCCCTGAGATCGATCCTGGACTTTCACTATCTACATTATTAGGAGTCCTTGTAGTAATTTAGTAGGTGTGCGACCAAGCCTACCAAAATAATACTACTTCAGATAAAGAAAAATTAAATACTATTTTCGTCCCAATGAATATTTTATAAAATATTACTTAATTTGTTTAAAAAATTAATGTCATATTTTGAAACAAAGGCACTAACATTACAACATTTCAAAAATGAATATTACTTTCGATTCAAAATGAATAACCCAAAGATAATACTACATTTTTTATCCAAAAAAATGAGCATTATTCCCTTCATCCCAATTAATATTTTAAAAACTAATACTACTTCATTCGCCTCTGCAATTAATGTTTGCAATGTTACTGCATTCGTCTCAAAATATGACATTAATTTTTTAGGTGAATAAAGTAGTATTATTTTTTAAAATGTTCATTGAGCCAAAGGAAGCAATGTTAATTTTTCTTGGACATATAAAAAAATTCTATTTTTTAAGGAAAAAAAATTACTTCAAATCAAAAATAAATATTACGTTCGTCCCATAATTAATACTCCCTCCGTCCCGGTAGAAGCGTCGCCATTTTAGGGGTGGCACGCAAATTAAGGAAAAGTATGGGAAGAAAGAATGTTGTGAGTGTAATTTGAAAATAGGAGAGATAATTAGTGGAGGAAATAGTGAATTTAAAAAGTGTTGTGAGTGTAGAAGAGAGAGAATTAGTGGAGGGAATAGTGGATGGGTAATAGAATATTAATAAAATATTTCCTTTTTAGGAAAGGGTGACGCTTTAAACGGGATACCCTTTTGGGTAAAAAGTGACGCTTCGGATGGGACGGAGGGAGTACTACTTTCTATATCAAAAGAAAATTGCTTCCTTTGCCTCAAGAAATTTATTTGTCTCAAAAAATAATATTTATTTTTTGACACACGAAGACACAAACATTATAAAGATTAATTTTTACAAAATAATACTACTTCGACTAAAAAAATAAAATACCATCTTCATCCCAATGAATATTTTATAAAATAATACTTAAGTTGTTTAAAAAAGTAATGTCATATTTTGAAACGAAGGCACTAATATTACAATATTTCAAAAATGAATATTACTTTCGATTCGAAATGATTAACCCAAAAATAATACTACATTTTTTTTCAAAAAAAAATGAGCATTATTTCCTTCATCCCAATGAATATTAAAAAAAATAATACTACTTCATTCGCCTCTGCAATTAATGTTTGTAATGTTAGTGTCTTCGTCTCAAAATATTACATTAATTTTTTAGACGAATAAAGTAGTATTATTTTTTAAAATGTTCATTGAGACGAAAGAAGCAATGTTCAATTTTTTTTGGACATATAAAAAAATTGACTTTTTAAGAAAAAAATATTCCTTCAATTCAAAAATGAATATTACTTTCATCCCATAATTAATACTACTTTCTATATCAAAAAAAAAATGCTTCCTTTGCCTCAATGAATTTACTTGTCTCAAAAATTAATATTTATTTTCTGACACGAAGACACGAATATTATAAACAATAATTTTTACAAAATAATACTACTTCGGGTAAAAAAATAAATTAATATATTCGTCCCAAGGAATATTTTATAAAATATTACTTAATATGTTTAAAAAATTAATGTAAAATTTTGAAACGAAGGAAATAACATTACAAACATTAATTTATATTTAAAAAGTAAAATTATGATTATTATTATCATCATTTATAATAAAAAAATATACTTCACACTTAATTAATTTTCAAAAAAAAGATATTGAAAAATTAAAAAGAAAAAATAAGAAAGGATAATTAAGAAATTTATATTTAAAAAAGAGTGATTTTTTTTGTGTCCAAATTAAATGAAAATAGTCTCTAATTAAAGAGGGAAAAAAATTATGAATTTTGGTGTAAAAACTTTTTTAAAAATATTTTTTTATAAAATAATTGAGGTCGAAAAAAGGGGATAAAAAAATCTGAAAATAAACTGGCCAATAAGAGTTCGCCACGTGTCGCGTTTTTAAAAAAATAAAAACAAAAACTTTACGCGTACACGCGCCTTTATTGGCGCGTGTGACGCACGCGCCCAATACCAGCGACCCACGTGTCTCTCCGCCTTGTTAATTGCAATTTCGTCACCGTGTGAAATGACTAAAATGCCCCTGGTTTGGACGGGATTCCTCGCCTGTCCTGTTATTATATATAGATAGATTACTAATTATCATCACCCAAGGAATAGTTAGGGGGAATTTAAAATATAGGGTAATTAATAATAATCCTTAATTTGTCTGAATACTTAAACAAGATTGTGTTTTTTTATTGTATGGATATCATTTATTATGCTTAAATAAATAGGATAAATTATAAGGGAAAGGTCAAAACGTAGGTCTTCAATGGTTGAGATGAATGAAATTATATTTTTTCCACTAATTGTACAATATTATAAATCATTCAAAAATTTGATCATATTAGCTTTAGGTAGCATGTGCCTTTTCGTCAAAAGAAATGGAAAAAAATAAATAAGAAGACAATATAATTATTAAAAAAATAATTGAATTTGCATTAAAATTTAGTCTTTTTGATAAATGAGACTTTTTTCAAATACTTAAAAAATTTATAATTTGCAGAACAGATTCAAATCAATGAACAGGTTTAAAAATTGACTTGTCAAACTTGAATATCTAAGGGTTGAAATGGATTTGAGGTAGCGGAAGACTTAATGATAAATCAATTACTGTTGAATCGCGCACGATTACTAATAATGGATCTTCAATTCTCGTTGAATCACTTACGATTACCGATAAATTGGCATCCAAAAGAAATTTAATCACTTTTAGGAAATAAAGAGTAAACACTCAATATCAAATTTTATTGATCAAAGCTAATTTTCGAAATTACAATTAACTTGGCTTTTATAGGACTCCTAAGACTTGGAAATCAAGTCAAACACCTCTAAAAATAACCCTAATCTATATAGTAACCTAAACTATAAAACCTCACAATATTGCATAAATCTACTCTAAAATATGACTTTATTACCTAACTAAATATAAATCCGAAGGTACATAATAATAATTAAAATTAAAACTAAATAAATCACTATTTCGATCTCCATCATTCTCCACTACTTGAAGAAAATTCGCCCTCAAATTTTAAGTACAGCTTTAAACACGTCTTCAAGATGAGCTTCATCTTCAAAAGTAACTTTATGCCCTTGACGAACTTTAAACTTTATTGCCTTCGTAACAGTATCCATCCAATCACTCCATTGAGTTGAGACAAAATACTCAACAATGAATTTATGAAGGATCCACAAAATAAAAGAACGGGGGGTATAAGTGTCAAACGGATCTTTGTACCGGTGATCAAAGTTAACAGCTTCAAACTTCCACATCAATTGATTTTGTGAAAATTCAAGATCAATTGTTTTAACACGAATAGGATCGGATGTCATCACTTGACTAATTTCACAATGACACTCATCAAATATATGAGGTTTTGACCAATCAACAAGAACTTCTGGACTTAAAGATCAATTGTTTTAAATCAATTTGTTGCCACTAACCCTGTTGCAGATAACAGCCTCGCAAGAGAAGTGCAACATATCAAAGATATTCTCATGAAGGTCCCAGGAATCACCTTACCCTTCAATCAAGCGTCTCCAACCAGTCATCATGATTCACGTTGTGTTCCTGCCATAGCCGGTGTGGAGATCCCCAAAAGATTTTCAAGTACCTCCAATGAAGCAATATGATGGCACGATGGATCCTGCAGAACATATAGGCCTATACCATTAGAAAATGGACATCATTAGCATTCCCTACCATCTCAAAGAAGTTTGTTTGTGTAGAGGCTTTGGGTCAACCTTATCTGGTCCCGCCTTGATGTGGCTAAGCAATCAGCCTATGAACTCTATCTCCTCCTACTCTCAATTACTTAACATGTTTCTTAATTAATTTTCTTGTAATCGTGTGTTTGAAAAACTAACGAGTGACCTCTATAGGGTGGGACAACATCCTGACGAAACACTGAAATTAGACTACGTATTTAGGTTCAACAAGGAGGCCGTAAGCATCCCTCATATTTTTGTGTCAACAACAACAGAAGCCTTCAGGATAGGCCTGAAGAGGGAGTCGTTATTCTACCAAGATTTAGTCATGTACCCGTGTAAGAGCTTGGAAGAGATTAGAATGAGATCTGTTTGTTTCATCAGGCTGGAAGAAGACGAAATGGTTCACGACAAGTCGTCAAAGAAGACACCTACATATGAACATCCTGACAGAAAGGCGGACTCTTCCCATCATCAATCTAATAGGGGAAAACCCTACTCTAAAACCGATTCCTCTAAAATTAATATTGTAGATGAGGAAAACAATGAAGATGATGCAACTGACCTAAAAATTAGTGACTATTGCTTTTCTGTTGATGTTTCAAGACTTCTATATGCAATGGACAATTTGGGTAGCAAGGCAAGATGTCCAAAAGCAACTGATAGACCCTCACCTTGGAAGGACAAGTCTAAGTGGTGTGCTTACCATGAATATTTTGGCCACACCATCGATAATTGCATCATTTTGAGGAAAGAGATCAGCTACCTACGTTCAGAAGGGTTCCTTAAGGATTTGCTTGGAAAAAGGAAAGGACGTGCCGAGACAAAAGAAGTCGTGGCTGAGACTCCATCCTCACCTCCTCCTGCAACCAAGGTGATCAACTATATCACGGGTGGCTCAGACATTTGTGACACTACGTACTCTGCAGCAAAGCGTCATGCTAAAGACTCCAAAGAAGATAAATCGGAACTACCAACTAGGCGTCCAGACAAGTCTCTGTGTCAATAAATCGTTTTTGACGATGATGATAAAGAGGACATCTTGGATCCACATCATGATGGACTAGTCGTCACCCTGCAAATCGCCAACTGCAAGGTGAAACGTATCTTAATCGACAATGGGAGTTTGGTCAATCTGATCATGAAGAGCACCTTAGAAGAAATGATGATTCCTCTGACAGAAGTCGTGAAAAACTCTTCCGTTCTAGTAGGATTTAGTGGGGAAACCAAGCAGATAATTGGAGAGACCAAGTTGCCCGTCTACGCCGAAGGAATAAACTCCATGGAAAGGTTTCGTGTGATCGATTGCCCATCATCGTATAATGTCATCCTAGGAAGACCTTGGATCCATAACATGAAAGCAATTCCATCAACATATCATCAATGTGTCAAGATGCCAATGCCTTGGGGCGTGATCAGAGTGAAGAAAGATCAACAAGCTGCCAAGGAATGTTACAAAACAAACAGGCCCGGCCCTAAGGCAAGGCAAGTGAGGCCATTGCCTAGGGCCTCCAAATATATACTAATAATTAGGGCCACAATTTTAAGCAAATGTGATGCATTGTCCAAGTGGTTGATGAGGCAATTGTAAGTGTTAACATCTCAGCCACCATGGTTCAATTCCTGGTTACTCCTTTTTACATTTTTCTTCTCCATTTTATATTTCTGTTTTTATTTTTCTAATTTGGCCTTTGTTCCACAAAAGGTTTTCTTGAATTATTTTTGTTTAAATATAATTTGCAATTATCCTTATAATTGCAATTTTGTAATTATCATTAAAATTTATTGCAATATTTCTTTAAATTACTTATAATTAACTCAAATAAATTATTTACAATTATCATTTTCAATGCTATTGATCATCTAACATTGGGGATAAAAAATGAGGGCCCCCGCCAAATTCTTGGCCTAGGGCCCCATTTACGACAGGACCGGCCCTGAAAACAAATATGAAAGCATGTTCCACTTCTCGCCAAGCGTAGCTATTAAAGAAGAACTTCGGGGATGTCTTGGAAGCTGTAGAGAATGACGTGATATGATTCCCTGTAGAAGTTTCCAACCCTAAAACTAAAGTTCTGAATATCGACCCTATTGTCAAACCGGAACCAGGTGAACCTCTATACCTATACCTAGCCATATCAGAAAATGCAGTAAGTCTCGTCTTGGTTAAACAAAATCAAGGTGAACAACATCCCATATAGTATGTAAGTAAATCTCTTTTAGATGCAGAAATCAGGTACTCCCATCTAGAATAACTCATTCTTGCTTTAATTACTGCATCTACTAAGTTGCGTCATTACTTTGAAATGCATCATATTATTGTAAAAACTAACTATCCTATCAAGACTGTCGTGAGTACCCCTGAAATGCCAGGAAGAATGGCAAAATGGTCAGTCAAGTTAAGCACTTATGAAATTTCCTATGAGCCAAGAAGTGCAATTGCGTCATAAGCACTTGTAGACTTTGTAGGTGATTTCAGTTCCACGTTACAACCCGAGGTGGAGTTAGAGGTACAGCATCTTGAAGGTAATAATTCCCCTTGATATTGGACTTTGATCACAGGTGAGGACATCCAAATCTAGAGGATCAGGGTTGGGCATTTTGCTAAAATCACCTCAAGGCGAATTAATCCCTCAAGCTGTTTCCTGTGAATGCAAGACGACAAACAATGAAGCTGAATATGAAGCTTTAATCATGGGTTTATCTACTGCTCTTAGTATAAGCATCACTCATATTAATGTCTTTACTGATTCCTTATTGTTTAACCATTTTAATGAGTCTTATGCAGCTAAGAATTCCAGAATGACACAAAAGAAAGGGAAAGAAATTGTTTAGGATTTTTCTCCCAAAAATTTCCTCCCAACATCGAGAGGAATTGAAGAAAAGAAATTGAAAGCTTGAAAAAAAAAATTATTATCCCACTTTTACTCTCACATATTTTTATAATCTCATCATTACCCTCCCAAAAATTTCCTTCGTTGGTTGTTTCTTGAACTTAAAAATCATTTGCTTTTTTATATTTACATGGATCCACCCTCTTCACCTCCTCCCACAACTCATGGATCTTATAATGAGAATGTAATGATATTTAGTTTATTTGTTTACATTGCCTATTTATATTTACATGACCCTACCCTCTTATCCCCTCCCTAAAACCTAGAGCCCGAATGCCCCTTTACATGCGATAAGAAAGAGATATTTTGTCCCTGTTTTGGGTCTTGAATCTGGAATAATTTATCTTTCCATTAATGTTCCAATCTAGGATGAAAGAAATGGAGCGGCTAGGAAGTTCACAGGAACACGAAACTTGCTGATGTGAGTCCTGATGCTATCGCACCAGCACTAGCACAACAGAGAAATGCAGCGGAAAACTAAATAGAAATGAAATCAACAAATGTTTTAACACTTATCTACAGCAATATGTTGTAGACAATAAAATTCTCTTATTAAAATAATTTCTGAACCGGTTACAAAATGTAAACTGAGAGAATAACAAAATAACCAAAAGAACTCTCAAACAAAAACACTCCTCTCAAGCATATAATCCTTCAGCCTTTCAGAGTGTAAAAAACCGTGTCTTGTGATCAGCCTTAGGTCTTGTATTTATAGCCAAGGAGCTCTATGATAATGGTTAAGGATAAACTTTGATGAAGAGCTTTGATCAATATCTACAATCTTTTCCATCTTATCTCTTTTAATCTTTCCTTATCTTTGTGAGAGTCCTACATTAATGACCAAAAGTAATACTAAAAACATAATAAAATTCGGTTAATAGGTTAGTAAATATAAAAGTAAAATACAAAATATTTACTTAATTTAAATACAAAGAAAGTAACAAAACCTTTAATAAGTCAACCTCTTTGACTTGGCTAAGTGTGATGCTATCACACTTTCAATCTCCCCCTATTTTGTTGCTTTCTGTTCAAAAACAATTCTCAAGCAAAAAATATTTTAACCACAAAATAAGCTAAAGATTATCCATCACAATCACAAGTTATGAAGTGGAGAGCTCGAATGCTCCCCCTAAACACTAGCTATTAAAAACCATAAACAAACATGTCCAAAAAATCCAAAAACACACCAAAAGCAAACATCACCATTGTTCCTAATAAAAGCACGAAATTAAAATTGTTTTAAAACACCATAAACATTACGATAAAATAAAACTTCAATCAGCATTGAAGCCTCGGTCCCAGTTCTGTTTTGCATTCGTTTCCATTTCAACTTGAGTCTCCGCAAGCAGTTCCCACCTAAATTCATGACTTACTTCTTGGTAAACACGGCTTGAGCTAGCTCCCACTTTTTGACCAGAAAGATCTTCTCGTGCAGCCAGCAGTTTGTTCCTTCTTGCAGACACTTCTTTAAATTGTACCCTTGTGTTGAGCATCCACCTTTCCAAAAACTTTATTTCTTCAGTGAGTACCTTCACTTGATCAACTGGTGGTACTGGAGATGCAGGCACATCTTCATTAACATCAACAGGCTCATCTTCATCACCATCATGAGCATCAATCACTGGATCATCAGGGAACACTACAGGCAGATCTACAGTCTGTGTGGTACATTCTAACACAGGTTGTATACTAAAAGGTTCAATCTTTTCACACACCCTATCAGACATAAGAATGTCCACCCCTTGTTTCAAGCATAATCCAGTAATCAAACATGGAAAAGGAAGGTCAGAAGGTAGTTCTTTTTCAGCAAACTGAACTACACTCCCAAAAATGATCTTACCCAAATTAAACTCTTGACCATTTAAAATCCTGTAAATTAGGTCAGCATGAGGCACAGTCACTATGTTCTTATTGGAAGTGGGTTTCCAATTGAAGGTTGATATCTTAAACAGAAAACCACATAATGAAGTGAGCATGGTACACTTGAACTGAGTGTGCCAAGTAGGATCAAGACCATTGGTGAGGGAATTGGCAATCTCATTCTTAGGAGCCATGGGAGGAGGGATGTGAGGAGTGGGAGCATGAAGGAAAATATTGATCATGGCAGGAGAAAAAGAAATGGTTTGACCATGAATATTCACTTTTTCAAAGTCAACAGACCTTGGATCCTGAATGGCTTGGACAAGACTAGCATAAAACTCACTAACAAGAGAAGGATAATAGTAATGAGGATAGGACACAGTATAAAAGACCTTTTTCTTCTAGATACCTTTTCATTCCTACTTCCTCAAAAGTCTTATCAATCACTCTTTCCACCAAAAATCCTTTCTTTCTAAAAAATCCAAACCTTTCCTTAACAAATTTTGACATAAATTTTTCGGGAGAATGAGGGCTTACCTTCCTTGAGGAGGGTTTTGATCTTAGGGTATGCCTTGACACAGGCATTTGAGCTTTAGATGAGCTGGCTTTCCTTAGGCTTCTCCTGGGTGAGGGTGCTGATGAGATCATATCTTCAGCAGCATCCTCTTTCTCAGCTTCCAGTTCATCTCTCCCCAGCTTATATGTTTCATCTTCAGCTTCGTCATCATCTGAACCAATATCAAATGCTTGAGCAGAGATAGAAGCCACAGCCTCAGCCTTCGATTTTCTCATCTTTCCCTTGCCTTTCCTCAGGTCCAAGAGAGCTTGAAGAGGAATATGCTCCTCCTCATCATACTCTTCAACATCATCACCCTCTGAATGAACCCCTAAATACCAGTTGCCTGGCAAAGACTGAGCAGGGGCTACAGGAGAGTTAGCAGGAGGGGATGGAGTTGGAGATGAAGTAGCACCAAAGGTAGCATGAGTAGGGGACAGAGGAGGTGTGGAGACCCTTCTAGGAGGCAGATCCCCAGGTGTAACAATGACATGTGGAAAGATATCACCCAGGTCTTGAGCAGTAGATTCAACAATTTCTTCAACCTCCTTTAATTCCTCAAGCTCTACAGACTGAGCTCTCCTAGAAACCACCTTGAAAGCTTCAACATCACCTTCATCAGATTCACTTGAGTAGACAGTGAGACCACCCAAGTATTTCCTACATTGATATTGGGGTTTACCAAAAGAACTTCCCGAGCCACTTGCAGCTGATTTGCCCCTTTTCCTCTTTAGGTCAGCAGAGGGATCATAATCCTCATCTTCACCTTCAATAAACTCAGGCTCGGTCATATTTGGGTGAACCCTAGGGGTATACTCTCCCATGTTAGGAGAGAACCCCCTTTGGCGGAGAGACCAGTTGGGGCCTTTAGCCATGCCAGTAACAGCACCTATCGCCTTCAAATCTCCGGGGTAGTCAGTGTCAATGACGATATCAGGAGCACCTGGGAGAGACACGGATACAGGGGCAACATTGACATCAACAAACAGCTCCACGGCAGCTTCTGTTTGGGCCACCGGAGATGGAGGAGGCGAGCGATCGACGGTCGGAGATGGAGGGTTGGACTGAAACGTCATTGGATTTGGTGGAGAGCAGAGGAAAAACAGAGAAGGTTTTTGGAATTTCTAAGGGTTTAGAGGTTTGAAAAGTGGCCGATGAGGGTTTAATGGAAAAGAGGGTTTGTGTATTTATGTGATGTGATGGCATGTCATTAATCACAACTAGGCTAGGTATCTTTTGTGTAATTGGAGTTTAAATGGAACTAAACTTACCTTGTGCCAACCGAATTCTTTGGAGTAGAGCTCTTAAATCCCTTGGACTTCTTAGATGATAAAAATAGACACAAATTTAAAAAATATTTAAGCTTTTTAGATAATGTACCTACCATAGAGAAAATAAAAATCCACACCCCTTATACTCTCCCTAAACATATGGACATTAAAAAATTTTATAAGAAATTGTGTTGAGCATAAAATATTTTAACAAAAATAAATTCGAAGGAGAAAACAATTGTTTGAAATTTTCACCAAGGGACAGGTTGACCAAAAAATATGACTAAACAAAATGATGCATACTTTACAGACATGTGAAGGATAAATTTCAGTATATGTGTGGCATAGTATGTAATTATCTCAGGGGACGCATTTCCTCTAAGAAAGTCAATGAATTAAAATATTGTCTTGCTTGGCCTCTAGAATGCTTCCACGCATAATCTTTTTGTGGAAAAATATATTATGGGTAGCTTTCACTCTTCATTATTCACATGGATAGCTCTCTTTCGAATGATCTTTTCAATTTGACTCAAACTTTCTCTTTATGTCATTTTGATCACATTGAAATGACTTCATACCATGGGTGGAGTAGCTGTTTCCCAATTTTTTATTTTTGCACCCACCAAGAGACATCCAGTAGGATAAATTTTGAGTCAACAGTTGTTGACTACTTTTTAAGAAAAATTCACAATTCAGAGAGGAGATAAGTCAAAGATGCAATACAAGTGACCACACTGAGATAAATCATGCAATACATTTTTTTTATTGTTTTTTTTTTTTGAATAAATATACAGGTATAAGATATGATGTGACCACACGGGGGATCACATCATCAGATGATACACAAACTCAGATACTTCCTTAGAGTGAAAAATCTCTGAAAATCAAGGGCTTTGGTGAAAATATCAGCCAACTGTTTTTTAGTGCTAATTGATTTCATGATAATGATTTTTTGCTCAACAAGATCACGAATAAACTGATGTCTAATGTCAATGTGTTTAGTATGTGAGTGTTAAACAGGATTTTTTGATATTTCTATGGCACTTAGATTATCACAAAAAACAGTTAGGGTATCACTTTTAAGACCATAATCTTTAATCATCTGATTCATCCAAAAAAGTTGAGAACAGCAACTTCCTACAGCCACATATTCTGACTCAGCAGTAGATAGGGATACACAGTTTTGTTTTCTACTATACCAAGATACTAAATTGTTCCCAAGATAGAAACAACCACCCGTTGTGCTTTTCCTATCATCAGTGTTACCTGCCCAATCAGAGTCATTGAATCCTACCAGATTTGTGTTAGTTTCTCGAGTATAGCTTAGCCCTAAATTAACAGTTCCACCAACATATCTAATAATTCTTTTCACAGCTTTAAGGTGGGATAATTTGGGGCAAGCTTGATATCTAGCACACAGGCATACACTAAACATGATGTCTGGGCGACTTACTGAAAGGTACAACAAGCTCCAAATCATACTTCTATATAAGGTGGGGTCAACATCCTCACCATTCTCATCTTTGCACAACTTTTGGGATGATCCCATAGGGGTTTTAAAGTGAGAGGCATTGTCAAGGGAGAATTTTTTAACCAAGTTTTTGGCATATTTACTTTGAGAAATAAAAATTCCTTCCTTACTTTGTTTTATTTGAAGGCCTAGAAAGTAGGTTAACTCACCAACCATACTCATTTCAAAGGTGGTGGTCATACTTGTGACAAAATAGTCTAACATATCTTTGGAAGATGATCCAAATACAATGTCATCAACATAAATTTGGGCCACCAAGATCCCTATATTTTCTTTTAAAATAAATATGGTTTTATCTACCTCACCTCTCTTAAACCCCATTTGTATGAGGTGCTCAGTTAGCCTCCCATACCAAGCTCTAGGGGCTTATTTTAAATCATATAAGGCCTTTTTCAACTTATAGACATGATCAGGGTAATGGGGATCAATGAAGCCCTTAGATTGTTCAACATAGGCTTCTTCATTTAGGACACCATTCAAAAATGCACTCTTAACATCCATTTGATGTAGAGTAATGTCCAAATAACAGGCAATGGCAAGTAAAAGCCTAATTGACTCTATCCTAGCAACAGGAGCAAATGTTTCTTCAAAATCTATCCCTTCTATTTGGGTGTAACCTTGGGCTACATGCCTAGCTTTATTTCTGGTAATTTGCCCATTTTCATCAGTTTTGTTCTTAAAAATCCACTTAGTTTCTATTACATTTCCTCCTATAGGTCTAGGAACCAAAGTCCATACATCATTTTTCTCAAATTGATTTAGTTCCTCTTGCGTGGCAACAATCCAATTATCATCTTTCATAGCTTCTACAACATTCTTAGGTTCAATATTAGAAACAAAACAGCAAGAATTAACCTTGTTTACTTGTGATTCAACACAACTTAGCCCAGCCAACTCACGGTAGTTGACCCTTGGCTTTTCCCTTGTGCTAATTTTCTCATTTACATCACCCACCACTTGAGATATTGGATGATTCTTTTGTACTCTGCTGGGTATGTCCTTGGTCCTATCCAAATTCTCAGCTTCACAGTCAGAATCTTCGAATTCTGAAGCAGATTTTGTTTGTCTTGATGTAGGTGATGATGTGCTCGCATCAGTACCTGCATCTGCTTTCTACAGTTCATTTTGCTTCGTCTGTTCAGTTTGATTCTAAGATTCCTGTATTGTCTCTATATAATCTGAGATATCATCTTCAAGAGATTTTATAATTAAGTCAGCAGTATCATCAAATGTAACATTAATTGATTCCATCACAGTTTTAGTTCTAAGATTGTAAACCCTATAAGCACGACTGTTTGTGGAATATCCAAGAAAAATAGCTTTATCGCTTTTGGAATCAAATTTAGATAGATAATCTCTATCATTTAGAACATAGCATATGCATCCAAAAACATGAAAGTATTTAAGAGTAGGTTATTTACCAAGTAGGATTTCATAGGGAGTCATGGTTGATTCAACTCTCAAATAAACTCTATTTCCTATGTGACAAGTAGTATTAAGTGCTTCAGCCCAAAATCGTTTAGAGATATTTTTAGAACTAAGCATGACACGAGCCATCTCTTGCAAAGTACGATTTTTTCTTTCAGCAACCCCATTATGTTGAGGAGTTTTAGGGGCTGAGAAATCATGGGTGATTCCTTTGGAGTCACAAAATTTTGAGAACAAAGTGTTCTCATATTCAGTTCCATGATCAGATTTAATTTTGATAACTTTCTTATCATACAAATTTTTTACCTTTTTGTACCAAACTTTAAATACTTCAAGTGCTTCATATTTTTCTTTTAAATATAGCACCCAAGTATACCTAGAGAAATCATCTACACAAACAAAAGAATACTTCTTTTTACCTAAGCTCTCAACCTCAATAGGTCCCATCAGGTCAATATGTATTAATTCCAAAATTTCAAACGTGGAACTTTTGTCAACCTTTGGATGAGAGGCTTTGGTTTGCTTACCCTTTTGACAAGGACCACACACACTTGATAGTTTAAAATCAAGCTTGGGCAAGTGTTTAACAACATCAAATCTAAATAATTCTTCTATTTTCCTATAGCTAGCATGTCCTAATTTTTGATGCCATAGGTCAAGTTCATTTGTTTTAGAGTTAAGGCAGGATAAATTGTCACCAAATTTGTAACAATTATCTTGAGACCTTACTCCAGTGAATAGGCATTGATTAGTGTTATCAAACACTTTGCATTCATGTTTGTCAAAATTAACATGTAAATTGTCATCACACAGTTGGCTTATACTAATAAGATTAGCTTTCAAACCCTCTACATGATAGACATTTTTTAATTTAGGCATGTTATTCACACATAAAGTACCTTTACCTACAATCTTACCTTGTGCTCCTCCCCCATAATTCACATTTCCACCTTTGACAGAGGTGTAATCAGTTAGGAATTCTGCATTACCTGTCATGTGCCTTGAACATCCGCTATCAAAGTACCATGAACTTGCAATGCTTCTCTTGAGAGAGGTAAAAACTACCTTGCATTCCTCGCTTTTCTTTTCAATCCATACGAATTGACCTATTTTCTGGCGATGCGAGTGGTGATGTGATTGCATTCGACCACTCATCTGAGGAACATCATTCCCTAGATCACGAATCCTCTTATAACAGAAAGGTCTTATATGTCCTGGTAAGAAGCAGTAATGGCACACATATCTTTTCTTTTTGGTTGAAGATTTCGGGTTGCGAAAACTTTTTGATTTTGAGGAACTCTCTCCTTCTTTTATAAAATTTGATTCAAAGCCAAGACCAGTTTTCGAAGACTTACCCACATTAAGAACCTCATCAAGAGTTGCCTTTCCATTATTCATTTTTTCAAAGTTTTTCTTGGCCTCTGTGAGTTCGGTTTTGATCTTCTCAAGTTCAATGTCACATTTAGTGAGCATGACCTCAAGTTTAGCTATTGAATATTTTTGGTTGTCATTTTCAGTGGATAAATCTTTAAGTTCATCTTTTACTTTCGATAGTTCAGTGGAGAGTTTTTCATTTACCTTTTCAAAGACGGCGATTTTTTCTACACGCTTTTCCCAATCGGCATATAGCTCAGCATACGCATCAAGCAGCTCGTTATAGCTTCCATCATCTTCTTCTTCATTTTCAGATTTCTTGTTCAGCGAGGAGGTATAACAGTTTATAATGGATTCAGAAGATGTGATGATAGATGTGATAACATCTGAAGCTACATCAGATTGATGTTCATGATTTGGAGGCGAGATTTCCATGATTGCTAAGTTTAGCGAATCATCTTCGTCCTCACTATCACTAAGGGTCGCACTTAGGCTCATCCCCTTTTTCTTCAGAGTATTGGCACATTCATATGCATAATGCCCAAAGCCTTTGCAGGCTCTACACTGAACAGATTCAGATCTGTTTTTAGAAAAACTAGTGGGTTTCTTGAAAGTACTCTCATTATCCTCTTTTGGTTTATCAAAAGTGGTTGGTTTTTTAAAGAAAATTTGTTGTCCCTTTTGTTTTTGAGAAAAGAAGTAAATTTTTTTGTTAAAAGAGCAACATCTTCGATTTCCAAATTTGAAGTATCAATTTCATTTGAGATTTCCTCAATCTCTTTTGGAATTGAGGATACTTTTGAAAGAGCAGAAGCAAGAGCAACACTTTCAGCTTTATGTTTTTGCTGAATAGAAATGTTCATTTCAAATATGGTTAGCTTACCCACAAGAGTATCAAAAGCCATGGTTGCAGTGTCATTTGCTTCTTCAATAGCAGCGATTTTAATGTTGAACTTATCTATGACAGTCCTTAACATTTTGCATACTAATCTAGCATTTGAAATAGGCTCACCTAGGGAGAGGCATTCATTTGAGATTTCTCTTATTCTAGCAGAATAGCTTTTTATTTCCTCAGTCTCAGTCATTCTCAAGTTTTCAAACTTGGTCATGAGAATCCTTAATCTAGTGGCTTTTACACTGTCATCACCTTCACAGTGAGCTTGCAAAATATCCCAGGCTTTCTTTGCTATATTTTGATTTAAAACAAGTCTAAACATGTGTTCATCCACATGACTTGAAATAGCACCAAGAGCCTTGGAATTGTAATTAGCAAGAGTGACCTCATCAGTGGTTCATTCTTCCTCAGGTTTAAATTTGTACACTTTTTCGGAGGTTTCACCCTCTTCTGCTTTACTCTTAATTTCAACCTTAGGAGAGGACCATGGAATAATAATGCTAAGCCATGCTCGTTCATCAATTGCTTGGATTAAGAGACGCATCTTAGCTTTCCAGATGGCATAATTAGTTCCATCTAAAACTGGGGGACGGTACTGATTTAAGTGTCCTTCCATGATGACCACTCTTCCTTGGATCTCACTCAGTAAAGTCAAGTGTGGATCTGATACCAAATGAAAGAAATGGAGCGGCTAGGAAGTTCACAGGAACACGAAACTTGCTGATGTGAATCCTGATGCTATCGCACCAGCACTAGTACAACAGAGAAATGCAGCGAAAAACTAAATAGAAATGAAATCAACAAATATTTTAACACTTATCTACAGCAATATGCTGTAGACAATAAAATTCTCTTATTAAAATAATTTCTGAACCGGTTACAAAATGTAAACTAAGAGAATAACAAAATAATCAAAAGAACTCTCACACAAAAACACTCCTCTCAAGCATATAATCCTTCAGCCTTTCAGAGTGTAAAAAACCGTGTCTTGTGATCAGCCTTGGGTCTTGTATTTATAGCCAAGGAGCTCTATGATAATGGGTAAGGATAAACTTTGATGAAGAGCTTTGATCAATATCTACAATCTCTTCCATCTTCTTATCTCTTTTAATCTTTCCTTATCTTTGTGAGAGTCCTACATAAATGACCAAAATTAATAATAAAAACATAATAAAATTTGGTTAATAGGTTAGTAAATATAAAAGTAATATACAAAATATTTACTTAATTTAAATACAAAGAAAACAAAACCTTTAATAAGTCAACCTCTTTGACTTGGCTAAGTGTGATGCTATCACACTTTCACAGGAAATTCCCCAAAAGCTGCAAAAAGTTCTGCTTGGCTATCCTAACTAGAGGCTATCTACCAGAAGTTGTATTAAAGGCAAACTAGAAGAATTTGATCAGGTTAGTGGCGTGGTGCAAATGATAGTCATGCTCTCCAACATCTACAATGTCCCTCACCTGATTTTTTTTGTTTAGAATTTCAGTGAAAAATTTGCTTCTTATATGAGGGACCCAAGTAGAATGATTAAGGGGATGCAACAGATTAGGTCGGTTGTTGTTATATTTGGAACTGTAAGTTCATGTTTTCCATTACCTGATTTAATCAATTAAGGTTTTTTTTTAAAAGAATAATACTCATGTTCTTCATATAATACTTTTTTATCAATCCATGTGTTCTTCTCCATGTCTATAAAGTTGGTTGCTTACAGCAACAATGGTCCATTATTGATGCAGGAGAAGACGGTGGCCAGGCGGGCGCCTGCGGCCACGCGGCGGCCGCCCCTCGAAGGTTCAACAGGGGGGATTTCTTCTGCGGGCGAGGCGGGCGCATGAAGATTATCCAGGCGGGCGCCTCATCAATGACGGGGGGAATTACTGATTTTGCATTTGCTTTATTATTGCTATTTTAAAATTATTTAATTAGGGGTTATTTTAGTCCATGTTTGCTTATTTCATTTTAGGGTTTGTTTTAGGGTTTAGAGATAGTATTTAAACATCTTTTAGGCTTTGTTAAACTCAGTTTTTGATATTATTTATTTCAAGAGTTTTTCTCTTAATTCCTGGTGGATTCCAGATTATCGCCGGTGGATTCCAGTATATTGTGTTCTAGGGTTCTTCGCTTGAAGGCTCTTGTGATTAGTGCGCTAATCACGAATCTATCGTGAGAGAGACAGGGTTGATCCAAGACGACAGATCGTTGGTTGCCGCTCAACAAGGTCAAAACACTAATCAAAACTGTCATGGTGAGAGACAGGGTTGATCCCAGACGACGTCCTCAAGGGACAGAAAATCGGGATGATGGGGATTCCAGTTCTAGATCTGATGACGAGGTTATTCACGAAATAGATCTTCGATTGGATCGTGCTCGACAACAGGAACAATATTTTCTAGTGTTAGAGAACGAAGAACTCGACGAAGTGGACAAGCATGATCGACGTGTGCAGAAATATAAATCAATCAGAGATCTGAATCGAGTATCAAGGGAGCGAGTGCTTAGGCAGCGACATAGGATGGAAGCCAAATTTTATGCTGACAAAGCCGATCACTACACTGTCAAGATTCAGAAACTGAAAGCGCGTAGATCAGTAGTCCAGGAACGTGCTGAAGAAGAACGTTGGGGCCAGTTCGAGGTCTTGTTGCAGAATAACAAAAATTGTGCTCAAGAAGAACGTCGCGTGGAAAGCCTCCACCGCGTCAAGCCGAGTGAAGGGAAAGGATCAGATTCAAATGGAGGAGATTTAGTTGCAGTTAAGTCCGCGAACCAGGATCTACAAATATTGAATGAAAGTTTCAAAGGAGAGAAGATTAGTAATAATTCTATGTCCGTGGTTGAAGAGTCAGCTTCAGAAGAGACAATTTTAGAGTCGGGTTTGAATTCTTCAAAGATCTCGGCAGGGCGTGATACAATTCTGATTAAACACTATTACATGTTTTTTATACCACTTTATCTGTTACACAAGGGATCTTGGGTTCTCACTCGCAAGAGTATGGCTGACAGGTTGATTATTTATATGAAAAAAAAAATTTACGTCAAATTGTGCTTAAGGAGCGGGTCTACTCGAAATATTTGTTCAAGTAGGAGGGAGTTTTCCAAACATCTAAGATGAACTCGGGGACGAGTTCTTTTGAAGAGTGGTTGACTGATGCAGGAGAAGACGGTGGCCAGGTGGCCGCCTCACAGCCACCAGGCGGCCGCCCCTCGAAGGTTCAGCAGGGGGATTTCTTCTGCGGGCGAGGCGGGCGCATGAAGATTATCCGGGCGGGCGCCTCATCAATGACGGGGGGAATTACTGGTTTTGCGTTTGCTTTATTATTGTTGTTTTAAAATTATTTAATTAGGGGGTAATTTAGTCCATGTTTGCTTATTTCATTTTAGGATTTGTTTTAGGGTTTAGAGATAGTATTTAAACATCTTTTAGGCTTTGTTAAACTCAGTTTTTGATATTATTTATTTCAAGAGTTTTTCTCTTAATTCCTGGTGGATTCCAGATTATCGTCGGTGGATTCCAATATATTGTGTTCTAGGGTTCTTCGCTTGAAGGCTCTTGTGATTAGTGCGCTAATCACGAATCTATCGTGAGAGAGACAGGGTTGATCCAAGACGACAGAGCGTTGGTTGCCACTCAACAAGGTCAAAACACTAATCAAAACTGTCATGGTGAGAGACAGGGTTGATCCAAGATGACGTCCTCAAGGGACAGAAAATCAGGATGATGGGGATTCCAGTTCTAGATCTGATGACGAGGTTATTCACGAAATAGATCTTCGATTAGATCGTGCTCGACAACAGGATCAATATTTTCTAGTGTTAGAGAACGAAGAACTCGACGAAGCGGACAAGCATGATCGACGTGTGCATAAATATAAATCAATCAGAGATCTGAATCGAGCATCAAGGGAGCGAGTGCTTCGGCAGCGACATAGGATGGAAGCCAAATTTTATGCTGACAAAGCCGATCAGTACACTGTCAAGATTCAGAAACTGAAGGCGTGTAGATCTGTAGTCCAGGAACGTGCTGAAGAAGAACGTCGGGGCCAGTTCGAGGTCTTGTTGCAGAATAACAAAAATTGTGCTCAAGAAGAACGTCGCGGGGAAAGCCTCCACCGCGTCGAGCCGATTGAAGGGAAAGGATCAGATTCAAACGGAGGAGATTTAGTTGCAGTTAAGTCCGCGAACCAGGATCTACAAATATTGAATGAAAGTTTCAAAGGAGAGAAGATTAGTAATAATTCTCTGTCCGTGGTTGAAGATTCAGCTTCAGAAGAGACAATTTTAGAGTCGGGTTTGAATTCTACAAAGATCTCGGCAGGGCGTGGTGCAATTCTGATTAAACACTATTACAAGTTTTTTATACCACTTTCTTTGTTACACAAGGGATCTTGGGTTCTCACTCGCAAGAGTATGGCTGACAGGTTGATTATTTATATGAAAAAAAAATTTACATCAAATTGTGCTTAAGGAGCGGGTCTACTCGAAATATTTGTTCAAGTGGGAGGGAGTTTTCCAAACATCTGAGATGAACTCGGGGACGAGTTCTTTTGAAGAGTGGTTGACTGATGCAGGAGAAGACGATGGCCAGGCGGGTGCCTCACAGCCACCAGGCGGCCGCCCCTCGAAGGTTCAACAGGGGGATTTCTTCTGCGGGCGAGGCGGGCGCATGAAGATTATCCGGGCGGGCGCCTCATCAATGACGGGGGGAATTACTGGTTTTGCGTTTGCTTTATTATTGCTGTTTTAAAATTATTTAATTAGGGGGTATTTTAGTCCATGTTTGCTTATTTCGTTTTAGGGTTTGTTTTAGGGTTTAGAGATAGTATTTTAACATCTTTTAGGCTTTGTTAAACTCAGTTTTTGATATTATTTATTTCAAGAGTTTTTCTCTTAATTCCTGGTGAATTCCAGATTATCGCTGGTGGATTCCAGTATATTGTGTTCTAGGGTTCTTCGCTTGAAGGCTCTTGTGATTAGTGCGCTAATCACGAATTTATCGTGCTTCCGTGCTGTGTCAATTATTTTTTGTATGAGCATGCATTCACTCAATCTCTTCCATACTCTCATCTCTCTCTATCAGTTTGCGTGTGTAGTTTGTGTGTGTGTTTTAGATAGTGTTGAAGCTGGGAATATATAGACTAATATTATAAATTATAATATTAGAGAATCCATCCTTGCATTAGCATAAAATTTTTGGTAAACTTTGTTGCAAAATTTGTGAGGAAAATAGAGATGTAAATAACAATTAAAGTGAGACAATTATTTTTGGGACAAAAGAAATACTATTTAAAGTTAGTGTCAAATTTTGGATGCAATTATTTATGTAGATTTTTTTTATAATGATAGGAGTTCAAATGTTATATATCACCTTTATGTATCATATTGTGGATGTTTTATTATTAATGTCATTATATATTTTAATGCCATTATATATTTTGATAAATACCTTTATAATGAGGGTATATAAGTCATTTTCTTTTTATTTCTTCTCATTTCATTTCAAAACTCGAAAGCATGAGGAGAGAAAATTTTATTTTTCCTTTAATTTCATTTCTAACTCGGAAGCACACCGAAAGGAATTTAAATTCACTTTCCTCCCTTTCGTTTCTCTCCTTTTTCCTCCCCTCACTTTCTTTCCCTTCATTAAAAACTCAGAAGCGGACCCTGAGAGGGAGAGATTAAGAGCTTTTATCTCTGATTCCCTTATGAGAAAGATCGCCTAAGAAAGTGAATTTCAAGTTGTAGATTTCAGGCAAAGAATAGGGTCAATTTAAGGGTCCGCTCCCGAGTTTGAGTTTTTAGAGGAGAAAAGAGAAAGGGAGGGGAGAGAAAAGATGCGGAGGTTCGAGAATTCAACAACTACAGCTGATTTTAGTTTAGAAGAAAAAAGAACAAAAAAATTGAATTAAAAAAAATTAAATTACACTTGTATAATTAAAGAAAATGAAAGAAAGAGAAAGAAAGAAAGAAAGAATTATATTTAAGGGGTAAAATAGATTTAACTAAAAAAATTGATTTATTCTTTTAATTTCTCCCACTTTTGGAAGGATTGTGTGAGGAAGAAATTTTTAAATTTTTTATTCTTTTTCTTCCACTTTCTTCCTAAAATAACTCGAAAGCAACTTTAGAAAGAAAATTATATTAGATTTTCTCTCATTTCCTTTCATTTCTCTCGTTTTTAAAATTCGGGAGCACACCCTAAGGGGCCGTTTGGTTCGATGGAAAAAAGTGAAGAAATTGAATGGTCAATGGAATTGTCATTCAATTTCTTGGTAAATCATGTTTGTTTTGAATATACAAATTATAGGAATGGAATGAAAATATATAAAATGTCCAATTTACCCGTCTTTCAAAAAATTAATGAGTAAAAAAAAATTTTGGGAGGGGAGTGGGGTGGGGTAGGTAGGGATATGAAAAAGGAGTAAATTTTTTTTGTTGGGGGCAGGTGTGTGGGTGGGGTAGGTAGGGGGTGGGTGGGTGGGCTAGTTACAAAAAATGATTAATTTTTTTTTTGGTGGGGGTGGGTGGGTGGGGTGGGGTAGGCGGGGGTGGGCGGGTGGGTGAGTGGGTGGGGTAGTTACAAAAAATGATTAATTTTTTTTTGGTGGGGGGGTGGGTGAGGTTGGCGGTGGGGTGGGCAGGTGGATGGGTGGGGTGGGGTAGGCAGGGGGTGGGTGGGGTAGTTACAAAAAATGATTAAATTTTTTTTTGGGGGGGTGGTGGGTGGGTGGGGTGAGGTAGGTGTGATGAATGTGTATCCGAAAATTTTCCCATTTTTGTTTGAAAAAATCAACGAAACGGAGTCGCCACGCCATTTTAATTTTGAGGGCCAAAACTTTGAAAAAAGCCCGAGATCAGAGATTTAGGTTCGGAGGTCATGTTACACGCCGGGAAGGACGTTAGTGTGCACCCGGAATGCCTCGTAAAACGAGTCTTCCAAGCTGAAAATCATTTGTGTGTGTGTGTGTGTGTGTGTGTGTATTGGCCAAAATACTTTGAAACTCAGAAAAGTAAAAATTGGGATATCTTTTTAAGACTTTAAACTGATCCCATGATTTTTTGGAGGATTTTTGGATTGAGATTTGGTACTCAAAAGACCTTTTGAAGTTGAGAGCCATTTCTGCCAGAATGAAAAAGGCAGTGGACCTTTGATTTTGAAATGGATTCAAGGGTCTTAAAACTTCATAATCTGGATAAACTCAGAGAATGAAAGTTGTTCTAGACACCTTAAATAAGACTTGTGCGAAGGAATTTTCCATTTTGGAGAAGATTTGAGGGGTCAAAACCTTCTGGAAACCTCAGATATGAGATCTGGATTCCCAGAAGCTGATGAACTAGCCTCTGAAAGAAAATTTGAAAAGAGGAGTTTTACTCACCCAAAAAATAAAGTAAAAATATGTATGGAAATCTCTGGATGTTGGCTACAAAAAGTGTTTTGTAGTCAACACCAAATTCCAAGTTCATCTGTGTCCAAAAGTTAAAATAATGGACTGAGGTCTGGGAAAATTGCTACTGGACAGCAACTTCCCAAGAAGGAGAATATGATTTTAAAGGGGGTTTTGCATCCATGCTTGTCCCCATTTCCCTAGGTTTTGGTTAGTGATCACTAGACATTTTAGTGGTGAATCAACTATACCAAACCATCCTTGGGGTACATTAGGACTAAGCATTTCATTTGCTTGGGAAGGGGATTTTTATCCTTTGAAAATGAGATTTTATGCTTGAAAATGGTTTTTAGGGTTTTGAAAATGAGTTTTCTTTGCAAGAAAGTAAGAGAACTTGAAAATAATTTTGATCTTTGTAGAAGATCATCCATGGAGATGGTCTTCCATGGTGATCTTCTTAGATCTAGAGCAAGAAGATGAAAGAACTACATTTTGTAGTTTGCAAATGCATGCATGGTTGAGATTTAGGGTTAGGAGAAGGAGGGTTTACCAATCTTCCTTGTGTTCTTGAGTGTTTGGCTTGTATGTATGAGTGTTTAGGGCTTTAATATGAGAGTGAGTGGATGAGTATGAATTGGGAAAGATTGAAGAGAAAATGGTGACAATTCAAGTGAATTCTCACCTGCTTTCTCTCTATATTTCGCCAGCGGTTCGGTGCAAAATGTGTTGTGGCTCCTTTATTTTTGTGACTCGGAGGGCTCAATTTATAGCCCTCCCGAGATGACAAACTCATCCGCGCGGATGGGAACCCTCGCCGTGCACTGTTCATGAAATGCAGCTCCAGCTTTGGACAAGAGGAATATTTCTTTTTGAAATTCAAATTAAGCAAACAGCTTATGTTTCCAAAGATTTCTATTTATGGTTTTCTTCTTTTGTTTTTCTTTTTGAGATTCTTTTAAGGTTTAACCTTAAATAACAATGCCCATTTTACCCTCACTTTGTTAGAAAAGTTAGGATTGTTAGGAATTGTTAGAAATGTTATAACTTTCATTAATTTTCTAACGAAAATTCTAACAAGCTCAAATTGGAGCACTTACAGTAGCCCTCGGCGACGGCGCTTTCGAAGGAAGCGGGGTCGTCGATAAGAGTAAGGCTCCATATTTGGCAGATGATCGAGTGATCGGGTGGCCTGAACCTAGCGATAGGCTACCTACGTATCCCGAATGGGAATCAAGCTGCCGTAGTTCGGGTCTTTGACCCTGGAGATGATGGCGTTTAGGTGCCTCGAACCCGATGAGCGAGTTCTGCAATGGGTTGCCGGAAAGAAACTCGCTGGGATAAGAGATGACCATTTTCGGTCCGATGGCTATCCGCTCTGCCGGGGATAGGAATGACCATTTTCGGTCTCGCTGGGATGATTGCGATTTATCGCTTTCCTAGTGATAGCTTTTTAGGTGCCTCAAACCTTGGAGATGGCGTTTTAGGTGCCTCGGACCTTGAAGATGGCGCTTTAGGTGCCTCGAACCTTGGAGATGGCGTTTTAGGTGCCTCGAACCTTGATGATGATGGCTTTTTAGGTGCCTCGGACCTTAATTTGAAATGGCCTTTCGGTGGACTTCGTCTCGCCGAAGGAGAGGGTGACCGTTTTGGTCGAGGGGTCGACCTAATGATAGGCTACCTACGTATCCCTAGTGGGAATCAAGCTCCTTTCGTAGTTCGAGTTTTACTCGAGATTTCGTTGGCTTTTGGGATTCCGTTAACTTTGTCAGATTTCGTTAGCCTTTGCTGGGAAAATCGACGTATTCGTCTGGGAAATCGGTCTTACGTTTGACCGCCGTTGATGATTTTGATGAAAGATACGGATCTCGTTATCTTTCTCGGGAGATCGGTCTTACGTTTTACCGCCGGAAGATTTTGATGAAAGATACGGGATCTCGTTATCTTTCTCGAGGAAATCGGTCTTACGTTTGATCGCCGGATGATTTTGATGAAAGATACGGATCCGTTATCTTTCTCGGGGCACTCGGTCTTACGTTTGACCGCCGGGGATGATTTTGATGAAAGATACGGGATCTCGTTATCTTTCTCGGCACTCGGTCTTACGTTTGACTGCCGGGAAGATTTTGATGAAAGATACGGGATCTCGTTATCTTTCTCGGGGCACTCGATCTTACGTTTTGACCGCCGGGGGTGATTTTGATGAAAGATACGGGATCTCGTTATCTTTCTCGGGCACTCGGTCTTACGTTTACCGCCGTTTGGTTTTGATGAAAGATACGAGATCTCGTTATCTTTCTCGGGGCACTCCGGTCTTACGTTTTACCGCCGGAAAGGATTTTGATGACAAGGGGCCGACTTTGGTTAACTTTGTTAACTCGTCAAGTTTGGGACCGAATTGCAGTCCCGAAATTTTAAGGGGCAAAAGGGTCATTTTGACCCTTGCAATCCTATCCACGCGGATAGGAGCCGAAAGTCGTGGGTATTAATTAGGGCCAACGCCCTTTTCTTCTTCCCCATTCAGCTTTTGAAATTGTCTCGCAATTACGAGAGAGAAAGAGAGAACCGAGGAAGGAAGCCATTTTTGGCCAAAAAATCTTCAAAAATCCTCCGTTTTCTTCGATTTTTTGAGCAATGGAACACGGGGAAGGCGCTTTTCAAGGCCAAGGACGTGGCCCGGTGGCGGAGAGACGATTGGAGCTCGTCCGGATGAGGAGGCATTACAATCTTTCGCAATCGATTGCGGAGGAGCCCTACCCCGATGCTTGGCAACATTGGGCTTCGGATTCGAATCTCCGAACGGTATACTTTGAAACCCTTTGATCCCTTTGTTGATTTCTTGTTTGAAATTTGAATTTTAGGTGATTTTTGAAATTTTTTTTTGAAATTGAATATTGATGTTCATTGTCTTTGAATCTTGATGATTATGTGAGTAACCCAAAAGGTGCATTTTGCTTGGGAAAAAGAATTTGGCATTTTCGCCATTTTTTTTTTAAATTCGAAAATTGCATGTGAAAATTCGAAAATTGTGATTTTTTTTTTTTGAAATTGAATATTGCATGTTGATGATGATGATTTTTTTTTTTGAAATTGAATATTGATATTGATGAATGATGCAATGCATGCATTTTGTTTGGAAAGAATGGGCATTTTGCCAATATGGGATGTATGTATGTTTAGGATATATTTTTTTTGAAAAGTGGGACGGATTTTTCCTCCCGTTGTATGTAAGATGGATGATATGCATGTATGCAACTTTTTTTTTTTGATGAATGCATTGGGATTTGCTGAAAACTGTTTTCTTTTATGCGAGAAAAATGGGGCTATGCTCATTGTATGCTGTTATGCTGTCGAATTTTTTTTTTTTTTTAAATGCATGTGTATGCTTTCTTTTTTTTTTGTGCAAATGCAAATGCAATTTTTTTTGACATTTTCTTTTTTTTTTTTTTTTTGTGGCGGAAACCGTTTTGTGACGGAGCAGCTGAACAAAATGAAGACTCGAGGATCGGTGGAGTCCGTGGTTGACTTGTGGGATCGGCTTCCGGATGCGGGCCGAGGAGCTTTGCCGAGTCCGAGACAGATTGTTGTTGAGACGGGGCTCTGGGAGTTCGTTGAGTGCTTGAGGGGGCTGGTCAAGTTCCCTAAGAGCAAGGGTTTGATGTTTGCTCGCGCAAAGATCTGTGGGACGCGACCCACACGTTTCACTTCTTCTGGGGCGAGGCTACGGTTACGCCCTCCGATTACGCTGCGATTACGGGCCTGTCCTTTAATGGACGCAGCATTGAGTGGCGGGACGGCTATAGCGATGCTGATCTACAGGCTCTTCTGGGATTTTCCCCTATTCCCAAAAAGGGGATGGGGATGGAGTATGCCGTGGTCTACGGTAAGATTGTGGAGACCATAGCGAGCTACGAGGCCGGGAGGAGAGGATAGGCGCCGATCGATTGCTGTGGCCTTCTTGTGGTTTGCCTTTTCGAGCACCCTCTTTGGGCATGCCGAGGGACGGCGGTCTTTGCCTTGCCGAGGTCCTTGGAGGGCATGGAGACGGCCGGAGATGTCTCGTGGGGAGAGGCCGGGCTGGAAGTGCTTTACTTTGCTCTCGATAGGTACAGCCGGAAGGCTGTGAGCTCCTTGTACTGCTTCGAGTTTGCCCTGGAGGTATAAGCTCTCTTTTTGCTTTCCCCCTCTCTTTTTTTTTTTTTAGCACACACTTTTCTTTCGCACTGGATTGATTTGATTTTTACCTTTCGCAGGTATGGGCGTTGGAGTTTTTTCACGTCACGGTGTGGCGACAGCCGGCGGAGTACGTCGGGGCGTATCCGGCCATGCAGTCTTGGTCCAAGCATGCCCGGGAGAAGATAAGCTCCAGGGGGCGTACGACCCTCAGGTACGCGGATTGCCTTCCTTTGACGGAGGCCGAGACAGATGAGGGGATGATATTCTTCCCCTGGGATCGCTTGAGGTGGCGCAGCCGAAGGGCGCCGAGATCCGGACTGTGCAATGGAGGATTTTGAGAGGTCTCGACTCGCGATGCATATTATCTCGGGAGAGAGGGTGATGCGCCAGCATGGCGTGAATTCGCCTTTGAGGACACCAGTGGAGCCTCCCGCCGATATGATGCACTCCGAGCGATCGGTCCGTGACTGGGATGATTACCGAGCCGGCCAAAGCACTTCTCGGATTTCGTGGCGATTGAGCCATATGCGACATTCGTCTTGAGGAGGCCGAGGATGCCTCAGTCCCGGATAGGAGGGGCTTGGGATCCCGCGGTACCCTCGGACGGATTTTTCCTATATCCAGGATGGGGTCCGATTGAGGGTGCAGATCCTCACTCGAGCGGCTTCCACGAGCTTTCCGCCTCGTCCGGTATGAAGGTATGGCTTTTTACGCTTCGCTCGCTCTTCCTTTCTTTCTTTTGTTTCATCATCTTTAGCATCACTTCCCTTTTTTGACGCTTTTGCTTTTGTGCAGCTGAGGTGGTCGTCGAGAAGCCGACGAAGCAAGTGATCGGGGCCAAGAGATTCATCAGAGGATGGTCGCCGCGGGCTCCTCAGCTAGAGCGAGGCGACCACGGCCGGCGCCCGTCGACGACGGAGGCTTCCCTATTCGCTCGTAGACTTCTTCAGAGACTCCTCTGTCTCCTCTCCTTGATCCCCGCGCGGTGCCGCTTCGGATCACGTCATTCTCGGGATCCACACGGGCAGTGGACACGTATGGCAAAGATGGCGGGTCGTCTTCGTACGTCCAGAGTCCGACGCCTTCACCTTCGGATACGATTTTTTCGCAGATCTCGCTTGCCCTATCGTAGCGTGCCGGTTGGTCCCGACGAGCCTCTTTCTCGGGAGACGAGGACGATTCTCGAGCCCGAGATTTTCGTGGCTCCCGAGGAGGCGGGCCCGAGTCGCAAGAGGGGCCGGGGCGTACATCGGGCACTGGAGACTCCGATTGATTTTTTTTTTTTTTTGAGATTTGAGATTGAGATTGAGATTTGTACAAATTTATGTACATTTTTTTTTCTTTTTTTTCTTGATGTAATAATTTAGGATTTTATTGATGTTTGTTTGTTTTTTTTTTTTTATGCACACTCTTCTTTTTTTGGAATGTAATAATTTAGAATTTTATTTTATGAATGCAATGCAATATGAATGCAGTGTTGCATGAGCCTTGGTTTTTTTTTTTTTTTTTTTTGCAAGGGTGTTTGGTATATGGACCGGTTTGGGGATGTTTTTTTTTTTGCACAGTGTTTCGAGCAACCGGACGGAATATTCCTCTTTTGATGTAGCAGCCTTGGACTCTGCAGAATTTTTCTCGTGACAATCATGTCCGCGCGGATAGGGCGCCTTCCGACATTGTCCTTTAATTTTGGTTCGACTGGTCTTGCTTTATTTCAAATTCAAATATCCTCTTCAACCTCCAAATTCAAACAGCCATTTTCGGGAGAAAGAGAGAAAAACCATGGAAAACTTTAGAAAAGCTCCATCAAAATTGTCCCAAGAATCCCAAATGTCATTCTTCAACAAGTTCAAGGATTGGTCCCTGGAGATTATGCATGAGAGGAGGTCCTTCTTGAAGAAAGGTACAAGGTGAGGTGCTTATGGTCTCTCAAGGAATTGGTTCCTGACTACGACCTCTTGAGAGCTTCTTCATCATTTTGGGACACTAGAAGGCATGTCTTTTGCCTTTCCTTCAACGAGATTGTTCCGATCCGTGGAAGAATTTCGGGCCTTGCTTGGAGGTCCTGAGGTGGAAGAGATAGCGATTCCTTTGCCCTGAGGGGCTTCTTTTGTTGATGACATGCGTCCTCCTTCATCTTTCCCTGAGGAAGCGCAAGGTATGATCCGTGGTCCCGATCATTTCGATATTTCCGGTCTTCCCAATGCATTTAGGGGCCTAGGCTTGGTGGATGATGCCTATTGGGATGCCTTTGCACTTTGTATGTTTGGCACCCTCGTTCATGGTCTATTCCTTCGGGATCTCGCCATCGGTCTTGCCGGATGTTGTCGTTCACCGTCGCCCGGCGTAGATGTCGTTCCTTTGATTTTGGGGGAGACTTTTCATGCTCTTGATAGGTCAAGCTACCGGAAGACGGTATATGCACGGGGCAGCCCGCTTCTCTTGACCCCGTGGCCGATGGAGCGCTTGGGGATTCTTCGGGAAACTCCCGACATGATCAAGCCTTGACATTTGCCAGAGGGGGTTGCAGTGGATTTTGGTGATCAGGGCTCGTGGGAGCGTTGGATAGCTGGTCTCCAGACAGAGGATATCAGATGGTCAGTGCCTTGTTGGCGGGTGGAGACTCGCAGAGTGCTTCAGATGGGTCTCCCGTGGTCATGCTTCCGGGGCTTTCTACCCAGCCTTCTATATTCGGCTTTAGTCCCGAGACAGCTTTGGCTTGGAGCAGTTCCTTTCGAGGGCTTTGATGATATAGCCACCGTGGTGGTGGCTCCGTTTCCATGGATGATCCCTCGTTGTTTCCATTTCTTTCCCGAGCGTGGAGGTATGATGCCTTTCCTCCTCGGGTTATCCTCAAAGCGTCCGAGACCGGTGTTCCCGACCACTTGGTACCCGGATTGGTATGAGAGGCATCTCGGGAGAGACTCAGTGGCTATTTTGAGACGGCGTGAGGCCATTGTGGGTGCGGAGGACCCGACTGCTTCGAGAGGAGGAGGGCCGAGGCGAGGGCCAACCCTCATGACAGGAGCGGAGACGCCGTGACCGATTATGAGGCTTACGTCAAGAGACAGGAGAGGAGGGCTCCTATGCTACCGCCTAGGTTACAGGAGATGAGGGATGACGCTAGTGGCTACTAAGGCCCCGACAGAGGCCGGTTTGATAGACCCCGTCCCTATACCGTAGCTTGGTAGGAGAAACACCGACATCTTTCCTGCTCGTAAAAGAAGACTCGAAGGGGGAAGAAGAGGGGAGAGGCCAAGACGAGTGGCTTGGAGTGACTCGAGGTTTCCGAGTATCCCTTTCTTGTCATGGCGTACACATTAGTTTGATTATGTATCTTAGTTTCTTTTTAGCAAAGTTGCCGCTGTAGGAATGAATCGGGCTTAGACTCATCAAAGAGCTTTTAATTTGTACTGAATATTTGAATTGCTTTAGAGTTTTTCGAGACGCTTTCATGGTCTCGATCAATTGTATTGATGCCAAAGTATGACTTTTATTTGTGCTTTAGACCGAACCGTTTCCGCCGCCACGTTCCCCTCATTTTGAGGAGCTCAGTCTTCGTAGTTCAACCCGGTGAACTCTTTTTTGTTTGTTGTTTTTTTTTTTAGTGCAACCCTCGTTTTTTACCTAGGCCGCCCTTTTCGGGTTTCTAACCTAGTTGGGTATTACTCTTTAGCACTTTTCCTCTTTTTTTTGTTTTTTTTTTGTTTTTGTTTTTTTTTTGTTTGGTGCAACCCTGTTTTTTACCTAGGCCGCCCTTTTCGGGTTTCTAACCTAGTTGGGTATTACTCTTTTAGCACTCTTTTTTTTGTTTTTCTTCTCTCTTTTTTTTTTTTTTTTTTTTTACGCGTAGTATCTCGCGCAGCCTTGTCACCATTCACCGGGTGTACAAAGGGATTCCCGTCGAGGTCTCGCGAGTTGCATGGCTCCTCCGAGAAGATCTTCTCGGACGACATATGGCCCGACCTGCATACAGCTCCCATTTTCCGAGGGGGTTGATACTGACCGGGGCTTTTCTTTTAAAACGAGATCCCCTTCTCGGATTTCCCGATGCTTTACTTTCTTGTCGAAGGCTCGCCATTCTTCCTCGGTAGGCTCGGATGTGTTCCATGGCCTTCACGGCGTTCATCTAGTAGGGCCAATTCGTCATGGCGACTCGAGCCATTCGACCTCGTTGATCCGGCTTTCCTGCAAGATACCTGAGCGAGGATCTCTAGCTCGATTGGGAGTACGGCTTCCATTCCGTATGTGAGGGCAAACGGTGTTTCCCGCTTGCCGTTCGACCGATGTTCTCAGAGCCCCGCAGTGCCAGGTGTAACTTCTCGGGCCAATCTCGCCTGACACCATTTTCCTGATGATATTTTCCGTAGTCTTGTTTGCCGCCTCGACGGCTCCGTTGGTTTGGGGCCCGTAGGGAGATGACTTGTGACGGGTTATTCGGAATTCCGCCAGCCAGCTTTTCGCATTCCCCTTCGAAGTGGGATCCATTATCTCGAGATGATTTCGCCGGCAACCCGTATCCGCACATGATGTTTTCTTTGATGAAGAGGGCTACTTTCCTTGAGTTGAGGATTTTGTAGGACTTTGCAGAGCATCCTTTCCGATTCCTTCGAAGAAATCACCAATCTGCGTCTCTTTAGGCTCTTCCGCAGCCTCCCAAATTCACACTCGTCAAAATCTCTTCGGCAGCTTGGGCTCGATTTTCCTCTTTCCTGACAACCCGCTTAAAGATTTTTTTTTGTTGTTTGATTTTTTTTTGTTTAATGTGTCTCTTTTTTTTTATCTAATGAATTATTATTAAAAATTTTATTAATTAATTCATCATTAGTTAAAGTGGCAATCGAGGGATACCTGTAAAGGTTCGTCATTTCATTGAAAACGAAAAGGAATACAGGCTTGCTACGCACTCGTAGTCTTCAGCGTAAGGCCGTCTGACGACCCTAGAGACTCCGATCTTAACAAAGAGAGACTCGGGAGGACTTGTCCTAGATTGACACAAAGGGATCGGGGACCAATCCAAGCTTGGTGATCATTTCTTCCTTGGTCGCGGACGGCCCGAGAGGTTTTCCCAATTTCTTAGCGGCTTTGCCGCTGGGTGGCCTCATGACTCGAACCGTGGCCGTTTTTGTTTTCCTTTCTCAATTGCCGCTATCATCTCTTGGACCGAGCCGAGATCAATCAGTCCGGCACCTGACTTCTTCTTCGAACAATTGCCGCATAACTGCACCATCCCAATCATCCGAGGGAAATTCCGTGGCCTTAGCTTTTGGCACCGCGCCAATTCGAATTCGTGTTTCGGATCTTCCCCGGGCAAGGGTAGTGGTTGGTAAGCTTCTCGAACCTGCTCCACCAGGTCGCACGCCTCGAAGGTATACTCACTCTTCATGGTAGTGGTAGCCCTGTGTATCTTGGGCAGGTCCAGAACATTCTACGGACCGGGTTAGCCTTGGTTCCTCTAAACTTGTTGAGGCTATCCTCGTAGCTTTAGCCATCCCGCCGTAGGAGCGGGCTCGTGATGTTTCCCGGTTGTGTGGGACCCTTTACAAAGTAGTCAGCCAAATTAGGACCGAAGGGGAGAGATTTAGGTTGTCGACCGGGACCTTTCCCGTGGCAGCCTTCAAATCTTTTTCCTTTTGCAAAGGCTCCACCGAGGAGGCCTCATATCCTGTGCCGTGGCGAGTATTCTGTCCTTTCACCTCGATGAGTTTGTGAGTTCCTTGTTGGTGCTTTCCTGCATCGAGGCCAGTAGATAGCTCATTTTTCTCATCATTTTCAAGACCGGTGGGATTTTATCCCGAGTGACCGTCGATCTATGTTGCACACTTGGGCCTTGGGAGGCTCGACCGTGAAGCCCGTTAGCATGTGACCTTCCTCGTCATGTTTGATTTCCGTAATAGGTATTCCGCCCGTATCCGTGCCCTCCAAAGTGACTAAATCTCCGTAAATGGTCGTCGATCCCCATTCGAGACGAATTTCACACACCGGTGGAGGCTTGAGGCGACCCCTTTGACTTGATGGAGCCAAGGTCTTCCCACAGGCATTGAAAGTAATCGGGATGTCGATAACCCGGAATTCCACAGTATCAATTTCTCGTCCGAACCGTGAGGTCTAAAGTGGCGACTCCAAGGACTGCCGGGATGTTGAGTCGTAAGCTTTGATCGTGAGAGAAGAAGGCTTCAAGTCTCGTAGTCTTGATATCAAGCAAGCTCATGATCTTTGCAGGAAGAATGTTCATTCCGACCCATTATCAACCAGACCCGAGGGAGGCGTCGTTCATCCAAACCGGACTGTGATGAAGAGAGGCTCGTTATGATCACCCCAAATTGAGGGAGGTCGAGATCTCGTGAAAGTGATTATATTCCCGTAATGGATGTTTCCAATTAGCCGTACCACATCATCGGGAGTAGCATCAATAGGCACGAGAGTGCGAGCTGCTTTCTTCCAGCTTCACTTATGGGATAGGACGAGGTGAGTAGAGACCAGAGGGAAATGTTGGCCTCGTGTTTGCTTCAACCGGTGAGCACGGATCCTCTTTTTCGTGGTCCTGGAGTTTCAGCTGTCTTAGCATAGGGGCGGCGATCTTCTTTCGGTGCTTGATCTCGTGGCCTTCTTATCTCGCCTTGGGATTTCCCTGGAAGATCTCGCCCGCATCGGGTCAACAGATTAACTTCCTCATCCGTCGTCTCTTGACCGGATTTCTTCAATGCCGCTAAGGTCAATGGGGGAGCCCTTTTGGCTATTGGCCATTGGTTCTCGACGGAGTCTAGCAACAGCGAGGGGCCGAGCCGCACCGGCTCCTTCCCCGGGCGGCCCTTATAACCGCTTCCCTGTGTCACCGGCTTGGGTTTGGGGTTGTGTTGTTGCCCTCGATGGCCCACGTAGCTAGGGCGTCCTCCGATTCACTCTCATGGCCGGCCTTGCTCATAGTTATCATGCAACAAGAGTCGCTATTGTCGGGACTCGCGGCTTTTCGATTTCATCCCCTAGATAGTGCAACCATTCCGGTTCCTTTCGTAATACTCAGAGTTGGAGATGATTATAGCATTCTCGTGTGGGAGGCGCATCCGGTATCATGCCGCTTCTAGGACTTCTCCGAAAGCCGACATACATTCGGGGAAGGTGACTTCTTCTTGGGTAACCCCGACAAGGAGTGTTACTTTGTTATGGGGTGGATTTGATCTAACCATGGTTATTTTCTCATTTGGGCGGATGGGAGTTAATTTTCCTCTTTCGATCGTATCTTCGACTATCGCCCGGATCGAACGCCCGAAAACCCTTTCCCCAAAGCATGGTAGGCAAAGTGTTGAATTCTAAGACATCCACGTGTTCGTATCCAGAAACTTCATGGCCTTCATGTCCTCGGTTTCATATTCGTCTCCCAAAGTGTCTTCGCTGCCGCTTGCCGACAACCAACCATTGTGCCCGGCTCCCATGGGCTCATTTCTCGGCATGATTGTTCCGCATTGTTTCCGGATCGGGGGCCTCAGCTGACTCTTCACTCGTCATCATCATCATCATCGCCGTCATCGGAATCATCTTCCCATACTACCGGGATTTCGGCCGAGAGGGAACGCCGATCAAACCCGTTAGGAATATGGGTGCGTGCAGCCGCAAAATTGTCATATGTTCCCATTCCCTAAGTGGCAATTGTGACTCAGCCTTCTCCTCCCGTAAATTGCGGGGAAGAGTGAGAGGGGGTGGCACGTATTTGACACAGTAGGATATAGAAGGAATCCTCCTCTTCCGATTCTTCACTGTTCTCTGGATCATATTCGGCTCTCCCAAAGCCAATTTGCGTAAGTGTACTAGCTCAAGATGCTCTTCGGCCTCTTTGCCGATAAGCCCCAAGCAGCGCCCGCCTAAGCTTTCTTGTTCGATTCTTCTTGATTGTTCCAACCATCTTGTGTAAATGGTTCTTTCATGTTCGAGCGGAACAAATTTCAGCTCTTCAAGATTGGCCTTCCTTTTATCCGAGAAATAGCGGGCCTCGTATTCTTGCAAGGAGTCTCGACATGAGACCAAGATGGGTTGATTCGCTCGATATCCTCAAGGCCGAGGGGAATCCGAATTCAGATCCTCGACGAGGTTGGCCACGGGTATTTGGGGACCTTCATCAGCATCTTCCCGGGCGTGTGAAGATTCTCCGCATTCAATCATATTCACCGATTATGGTTCCTTGGCAAATGATTTTTGATCGTGTTAGGCCCCTGGCCTTCCAACTTTCCTTGCTCTATTAGCCCTCGGATTGCCTTTTTCAGAGTGAAGCAAATTGCCGCCGATGTCCGTGAGCTTGATGAAAAGCACAATACTTTGTAGTATCCACGGAGCATTCGGATTTCGGGTTGGAAATTCTCCAAAGGCCGCAGAAGCCTTCTTTCACCGGGCCCCCTAAAGATGTCATTCAGGGCATTCCAAAGTTTTCGAGATTTATGACCCGCGGTCCGGGCTCTGGGTTTCCCCGGGAGCAAAAGGAGTCGTGTTATTACATTCCCGTCCCGCATAGTTAATCATCTCTTTGCCTTTAGCAGAGCAGGGCAAAGTGTTTGCAGGAGGAGCCCGATATCTCGTAGGTGTGCAAAGCAAATGGCTGGCCGATTGTAGGCCTTTTCAAACTTAGCCGCAGAGTTAACCATGGCCCGTAAGTCTCGAGTATGGGAAGTGACCGAGGGAGGCTCTCGATGTGGTTTCAAGCATGACCGGAAGATGTCCAATTGTTCCTCTTCGGAAGGAGGGATGGCCATTTCACCGAGTTTCGCATTCCACCGCTTGTAAAAGTCCCCAACATTCTCATCAGACGCCGCACCGTTGTTTGTAGGTCAACCCTATTTGTTTCCCATTCCAAGTTGGCCTTATATTTTTCTCGTGAAGGCATTGGTAATCTGTCCCATGTAGCCCCGGCTTCAGTTTCAAACTAAGAACCACTTTAAGGCACCGGACTTCAAGGATAGATCAAATAGTCACCAACCGCCGATTGGTACATCCTTTCGCTTTCATCGCCAAGGTATACGTGTCCAAATGGGTTTTCGGACATGCGGTCCCATCAAAGAGATCCAGATTAGGCATCACGAATTTGTGGGGCAAGAGGAACAATGGAGTCCGGTCCCGTAGGCCTAAGGCGTACTCTTGCGCCGCTCGCCGATCTCGCGCTTTCATTTCCTCGTGTTGTTCCATGAACCAGCCGTATGAGGGTCTTGTGGCGGAACCATGGCATTCAAGCTAGTGGCCGAGCTAGAGAGAGGAGCTACCACTCGGAGGCAGACCGGTGGAGGGAACGGCCGATCCGGACGTAGGTGAAAACTCCGTCCCGGGCCGAGTTACCCTGGGAGCATGGGTAGGAGCCTCGAGCAAAAGGATAGAACCTCGCGGCTTGCCGTTGATTTTCAACCGGCAAAGTAGGTGGAGGCAGCCCCGATGTAGCCGGATAACTTGGATTTCCAGAGCGGGGCCCGTAAGTAGGCTTGAGTGCGGGGCCGTCCCTGATTGTTGAATTGCATGGCCGCTCGTGGTGAAGGTGTGTAACCCGGGGTACTGCGGTCCCGGTGATTCTGATGACACCGGGATGGAGGCTTCGTAACCCATAGAAGTCTCGAGCGAGGAATGGATTTGTGTGAGGAGCAATCCGAACTAGTACTGTTCGAGGAGGGGCTCGATCGTGGCCCGTAACCAAGTTGTGGCGGCATTCCAAACCGTGGCCGTTGCCGCGAAGGTCCGGATTGATCGGTTCCGAACCGAGGCGGATCCCGATTAGCCGTGGCATTCCGAGATAGCCCCAACCATGAGAAGACATTCCGTACCGATTTTGCCCCCACCGATTTGTGCCGCTTCTGCCGCATGGATCCGGTGGTCTCGTGGTTGGGAGCCGGGCCGACCCGAAAATCGAGGAGCACGGGTTCTCGTAGTGGCACCATAGGAGGTGGGTGGCGGCATCCCGGTGTAATCGTGGCGACCGAGAGTGGGGTTGGCATCCTCGTCTTCTTCCACGGTGAAGGTGCCATCCGGATTGAGGCCGGCGGCCGCACCGTGACTCTTAATAGCCTCCATAAGGCCGTTTAGCCGTGCTTCCCGTCGTAACCTCATCTCGTTCTCGCTAACCGATTCCACCGTTGCTCGTCTCGAGGGGTCCCTGAGGCGGAGTGACGTTATCCCCATCATTACCGGCCGATGCACATTCTCAAACCCGAGTCGGAACAAACGGTGAAGCCGACGATGCGCTTGACTCTTCCCAACCGATCAAACGGTGACCCGTGCCCGAAACCAAGCTTTGTGCGGAGTCAAGGGGGAAAGGACATGAAGGTTCGATGTCCGGGAATGGAAGGAGGGTAGGTGTTTGGGCTTTAGGCTCATGCAACATGCAGCTATTTGTTCACGTTTACTTAAAACATGTTTTATTAACCTAATCGGTTGGAAAAGATTGCTCTTCTTTTCGCAAACTACTCGATTCCCGGATCGCCGGGCCCCGTCACTACGTCTATAAGCCCCTCGTATTCCACCCGTATTTCGACCTCCCAGGTGGACATCTGCGAGGGTCCTATAGGGCAAGCGGGTCCCACCGACCGAAAGAAAAACGATCCTAAAAGTCTCGGGTAATCGAGTCTTAACGAGCATTCGATGTAAATTACGGACAAAGCCGACGTCAAAAGTCAAGATTATGTCCGAGGGCTCGACGAAAAGTCGGCATGATTTGACCGATAAGCGTCCACAATTGATCTTGACTTGTCGTCGCTAAGCCGTAATTAGGCATGGAATATTCATTAATCCTTGATGACTCAAAGGTCAATGCCGGGAGTCGTGTATAATTTGTGCCGCCGAGCCGAAGTCAAGGCGCCGGCCAATATCTTGGTCAAAGTCTCGCGGCGGAAAACCGGCGTAACTTCGACCGATTAGGGTCCCCGAAAGATATTGAGTCGGTATGCCGACAAAGGCTTGAAAGGAAAGGTCTATACACCTGACAGGCATGACACGCACTGCACTAAAACCAACCGGTCTCTGACAAAGTGTGTCACTGACAAGTGCATGGTCGACACGAGGCTCCACGGGATGTTGGGTAGTCCCGTGCTCATCCGAGAGGCGTAATAAGACCAAACGGACCGCGACAAGGATTTCCCCGGGTTAGGGACGTAGTGTGCAGTGTACGGTCACGTGCGCGTAGTGTGCAAGCAGTCTATATTCTTTTTCTGAGTAAAATAGAGATTTTTTTATGTGTCTTAAAAATATGATGCATGATTTTTTTTTTTTGAAAATTTTCTTTTTTTTTTTTGAAAATCCTTTTTTTTTTTTGAAATTTTTTTTTTTGAAATTTAATGAGCACATAAGCACGTAAGCACGAAAATTCCGACAGTTAGGGACATTATTCCGACAGTCAAAATTTTGACTTTCTCCGAGGCGGCCAAAACAACATGAAAACTGTGCAAAAATCAACACACACACAAAAATGATTTTCAAAGCCGGGACGGAAGCTTGACCCTCAAAAGCTTTTTTTTTGAAAACGGTGATACCGGTACGTGGGATTGTTAGACCACAATTTATCCCCGACTCGTGTTAGGAGGCGATAACGGGAAGTTTAATGGTTTCCACCAATATACCAAATATCATTCATTTTTTTTTTAAAAAAGCTTAGTCCCCAGCGGAGTCGCCACTGTGATGAATGTGTATCCGAAAATTTTCCCATTTTTGTTTGAAAAAATCAACGAAACGGAGTCGCCACGCCATTTTTATTTTGAGGGCAAAAACTTTGAAAAAACCCGAGATCAGAGATTTAGGTTCGGAGGTCATGTTACACGCCGGGAAGGACGTTAGTGTGCACCCGGAATGCCTCGTAAAACGAGTCTTCCAAGCTGAAAATCATTTGTGTGTGTGTGTGTGTGTTTTGGCCAAAATACTTTGAAACTCAGAAAAGTAAAAATTGGGATATCTTTTTAAGACTTTAAACTGATCCCATGATTTTTTGGAGGATTTTTGGATTGAGATTTGGTACTCAAAAGACCTTTTGAAGTTGAGAGCCATTTCTGCCAGAATGAAAAAGGCAGTGGACCTTTGATTTTGAAATGGATTCAAGGGTCTTAAAACTTCATAATCTGGATAAACTCAGAGAATGAAAGTTGTTCTAGACACCTTAAATAAGACTTTTGCGAAGGAATTTTCCATTTTGGAGAAGATTTGAGGGGTCAAAACCTTCTGGAAACCTCAGATATGAGATCTGGATTCCCAGAAGCTGATGAACTAGCCTCTGAAAGAAAATTTGAAAAGAGGAGTTTTACTCACCCAAAAATAAAGTAAAAATATGTCTGGAAAAGCTCTGGATGTTGGCTACAAAAAGTGTTTTGTAGTCAACACCAAATTCCAAGTTCATCTGTGTCCAAAAGTTAAAATAATGGACTGAGGTCTGGGAAAATTGCTACTGGACAGCAACTTCCCAAGAAGGAGAATATGATTTTAAAGGGGGTTTTGCATCCATGCTTGTCCCCATTTCCCTAGGTTTTGGTTAGTGATCACTAGACATTTTAGTGGTGAATCAACTATACCAAACCATCCTTGGGGTACATTAGGACTAAGCATTTCATTTGCTTGGGAAGGGGATTTTTATCCTTTGAAAATGAGATTTTATGCTTGAAAATGGTTTTTAGGGTTTTGAAAATGAGTTTTCTTTGCAAGAAAGTAAGAGAACTTGAAAATAATTTTGATCTTTGTAGAAGATCATCCATGGAGATGGTCTTCCATGGTGATCTTCTTAGATCTAGAGCAAGAAGATGAAAGAACTACATTTTGTAGTTTGCAAATGCATGCATGGTTGAGATTTAGGGTTAGGAGAAGGAGGGTTTACCAATCTTCCTTGTGTTCTTGAGTGTTTGGCTTGTATGTATGAGTGTTTAGGGCTTTAATATGAGAGTGAGTGGATGAGTATGAATTGGGAAAGATTGGAGAGAAAATGGTGACAATTCAAGTGAATTCTCACCATTTTCTCTCTATATTTCGCCGGAGGTTCGGTGCAAAATGTGTTGTGGCTCTTTATTTTTGTGCCTGGAGGGCTCAATTTATAGCCCTCCTGAGATGACAACCCCATCCGCGCGGATGGGAACCCTCAGCGTGCACTGTTCATTAAATGCACCCAGCTTTGGACAAGAGGAATATTTCTTTTTGAAATTCAAATTAAGCAAAGCTTATGTTTCCAAAGATTTCTATTTATGGTTTTCTTCTTTTGTTTTTCTTTTTGAGATTCTTTTTTAAGGTTTAACCTTAAATAACAACGCCCATTTTACCCTCACTTTGTTAGAAAAGTTAGGATTGTTAGGAATTGTTAGAAATGTTATAACTTTCATTAATTTTCTAACGAAAATTCTAACAAGCTCAAATTGGAGCACTTACAGTAGGCATGGGGTGGGTGGGGTAGTTACAAAAAATGAGTAAAAAAAATTTTTTTTTTTGGGGGGGGTAGGGCGTAGGTGGGGTGGGCGGGGTAGTTACAAAAAAATGAGTAATTTTTTTTTTGGTGGTGGGTAGGCAGGGTGTGTGGTAGGAAGGGGTAGGGGTGATTTGGGTTTGGGGGTATTTTGGTCATAATTTTTTTTTACAATTTCATTCCCTAAGGAATTCATCATTCCTTCCCTTTCTTGAAGAAATGCCCAATTCCTTCCATCAAAGAAATTTGTTATTCCGATGGAATGAAAAAACTTGAAAAACTTGAACCAAACATGCTTAAGAAATTGGTCAATCGAAATTGACCATTCCCTCACTTTACCACGAACCAAACGGGGCCTAAGAGTATGCTCCAGAGTTTTTAAAGGAGAGAAGAAAAAGGGAGGGGAGAGAAAGAGAAGAGGAAGGGAAAGAAGAGAAGAAAAGAGAATTAAATAACTTCTTAAAGTGCTCCTAAGTTTGAGTAAGTTTTAGGGAAAATCTGTTTCTCCATAAGTTATAAAAAGCCAACTTTCATCTTTAAAAATATCGAATTTAGATCTTAAAACATTGAGTTTAGGCCTTAAAATACCTAGAAAATAAAACAGTGAGTTTAGACGTTAAAATAGTGAGTTTAAGCTAGAAAATAAAATAGCGAGTTTAGGCCTTAAAACAGAGAGTTTAGGCTTTAAAACACCAAGTCGATATATTTAAAAACAAGATTTTTTATAAATTATGGAGAAACAGGTTTCCCCCAAAATTTTCTGCCTAAGTTTAGGAAGAAAAGTAAGGAAAAAAATTGAATTACACTTGTAAACTTAATAAAAGGAATAGAGAAGGTTATACTTGTAAAGTAAAATAGGTTTAACAAAACAATTTGTTTTATAAAATTTTCTTTTCTTACAATTCTTTACATGATGTCACGTGGTGAAGACGAGTATCGATTGATATTTGGGTTGAACCTTGGCTTTTGCAGAGTGCGTCTATTTTCTTTGTTAATGCAATCGATGTTTTTGTTTGCTAAAAATACTAAAAGAAAATCACACTTCACTATATACTCTCTCCATCACAAAATGGTTTTCCCACTCTTTTTGTCACTATTTTTTCTTTTAAATATAGCACCCAAGTATATCTAGAGAAATCATCTACACAAACAAAAGAATACTTCTTTTTACCTAAGCCCTCAACCTCAATAGGTCCCATCAGGTCAGTATGTATTAATTCCAAAATTTCACACGTGGAACTTTTGTCAACCTTTGGATAAGAGGCTTTGGTTTGCTTACCCTTTTGACAAGGACCACACACACTTGATAGTTTAAAATTAAGCTTGGGCAAGTGTTTAACAACATCAAATCTAACTAATTCTTCTATTTTCCTATAGCTAGCATGTCCTAATTTTTGATGCCATAGGTCAAGTTCATTTGTTTTAGAGTTAAGGCAGGATAAATTGTCACCAAATTTGTAACAATTATCTTGAGACCTTACTCCAGTGAATAGGCATTGATTAGTGTTATCAAACACTTTGCATTCATGTTTGTCAAAATTAACATGTAAATTGTCATCACACAGTTGGCTTATACTAATAAGATTAGCTTTCAAACCCTCTACATGATAGACATTTTTTAATTTAGGCATGTTATTCACACATAAAGTACCTTTATCTACTATCTTACCTTGTGCTCCTCCCCCATAATTCACATTTCCACCTTTGACAGAGGTGTAATCAGTTAGGAATTCTGCATTACCTGTCATGTGCCTTGAACATCCGCTATCAAAGTACCATGAACTTGCAATGCTTCTCTTGAGAGAGGTAAAAACTACCTTGCATTCCTCGCTTTTCTTTTCAATCCATACTAATTGACCTATTTTCTGGCGATGCGAGCGGTGATGTGATTGCATTCGATCACTCATCTGAGGAACATCATTCCCTAGATCACGAATCCTCTTATAACAGAAAGGTCTTATATGTCCTGGTAAGAAGCAGTAATGGCACACAAATCTTTTCTTTTTGGTTGAAGATTTCGGGTTGCGAAAAGTTTTTGATTTTGAGGAACTCTCTCCTTCTTTTATAAAATTTGATTCAAAGCCAAGACCAGTTTTCGAAGACTTACCCACATTAAGAACCTCATCAAGAGTTGCCTTTCCAGTATTCATTTTTTCAAAGGTTTTCTTGGCCTCTGTGAGTTCGGTTTTGGTCTTCTCAAGTTCAATGTCACGTTTAGTGAGCATGACCTCAAGTTTAGCTATTGAATCTTTTTGGTTGTCATTTTCAGTGGATAAATCTTTAAGTTCATCTTTTACTTTCGATAGTTCAGTGGAGAGTTTTTCATTTACCTTTTCAAAGACGGCGATTTTTTCTACACGCTTTCCCAATCGGCATATAGCTCAGCATACGCATCAAGCAGCTAGTTATAGCTTCCATCATCTTCTTCTTCATATTCAGATTTCTTGTTCAGCGAGGAGATATAACAGTTTATAATGGATTCAGAAGATGTGATGATAGATGTGATAACATCTGAAGCTACATCAGATTGATGTTCATGATTTGGAGGCGAGATTTCCATGATTGCTAAGTTCAGCGACTCATCTTTGTCGTCACTATCACTAAGGGTCGCACTTAGGCTCATCCCCTTTTTCTTCAGAGTATTGTCACATTCATTTGCATAATGCCCAAAGCCTTTGCAGGCTCTACACTGAACAGATTCAGATCTGTTTTTAGAAAAACTAGTGGGTTTCTTGAAAGTACTCTCATTATCCTCTTTTGGTTTATCAAAAGTAGTTGGTTTTTTAAATAAAATTTGTTGTCCCTTTTGTTTTTGAGAAAAGAAGTAAAATTTTTTGTTAAAAGAGCAACATCTTCGGTTTCCAAATTTGAAGTATCAATTTCATTTGAGATTTCCTCAATCTCTTTTGGAATTGAGGATACTTTAGAAAGAGCAGAAGTAAGAGCAACACTTTCAGCTTTATGTTATTGCTGAATAGAAATGTTCATTTCAAACATGGTTAGCTTACCCACAAGAGTATCTAAAGCCATGGTTGCAGTGTCATTTGCTTCTTCAATAGCAGCGATTTTAATGTCCTTCCATGATGACCACTCTTCCTTGGATCTCACTCAGTGAAGTCGAGTATGGCTCTGATAACAAATGAAAGAAATGGAGCGGCTAGGAAGTTCACAGGAACACGAAACTTGCTGATGTGAGTCCTGATGCTATCGCACCAGCACTAGCACAACAGAGAAATGCAGCGGAAAACTAAATAGAAATGAAATCAACAAATGTTTTAACACTTATCTACAGCAATATGCTGTAGACAATAAAATTCTCTTATTAAAATAATTTCTGAACCGGTTACAAAATGTAAACTAAGAGAATAACAAAATAACCAAAAGAACTCTCACACAAAAACACTCCTCTCAAGCATATAATCCTTCAGCCTTTCAGAGTGTAAAAAACCGTGTCTTGTGATCAGCCTTGGGTCTTGTATTTATAGCCAAGGAACTCTATGATAATGGGTAAGGATAAACTTTGATGAAGAGCTTTGATCAATATCTACAATCTCTTCCATCTTCTTATCTCTTTTAATCTTTCCTTATCTTTGTGAGAGTCCTACATAAATGACCAAAAGTAATACTAAAAACATAATAAAATTCGGTTAATAGGTTAGTAAATGTAAAAGTAATATACAAAATATTTACTTAATTTAAATACAAAGAAAGTAACAAAACCTTTAATAAGTCAACCTCTTTGACTTGGCTAAGTGTGATGCTATTACACTTTCAATCTCCCCCTATTTTGTTGCTTTCTGTTCAAAAACAATTCTCAAGCAAAAAATATTTTAACCACAAAATAAGCTAAAGATTATCCTTCATATTCACAAGTTATGAAGTGGAGAGCTCGAATGCTCCCCCTAAACACTAGCTATTAAAAACCATAAACAAACATGTCCAAAAAATCCAAAAACACACCAAAAGCAAACATCACCATTGTTCCTAATAAAAGCACGAAATTAAAATTGTTTTAAAACACCATAAACATTACGATAAAATAAAACTCCAATCAGCATTGAAGCCTCGGTCCCAGTTCTGTTTTGCATTCGTTTCCATTTCAGCTTGAGTCTCCGCAAGCAGTTCCCACCTAAATTCATGACTTACTTCTTGGTAAACACGGCTTGAGCTAGCTCCCCCTTTTTGACCAGAAAGATCTTCCCGTGCAGCCAGCAGTTTGTTCCTTCTTGCAGACACTTCTTTGAATTGTACCATATTGTTGAGCATCCACCTTTCCAAAAACTTTATTTCTTCAGTGAGTACCTTCACTTGATCAACTGGTGGTACTAGAGATGCAGGAACATCTTCATTAACATCAACAGGTTCATCTTCATCACCATCATGAGCATCAATCACTGGATCATCAGGGAACACTACAGGCAGATCTACAGTCCGTGTGGTACATTCTAACACAGGTTGTATACTAAAAGGTTCAATCTTTTCACACGCCCTATCAGACATAAGAATGTCCACCCCTTGTTTCAAGCATAATCCAGTAATCAAACATGGAAAAGGAAGGTCAGAAGGTAGTTCTTTTTCAGTAAACTGAACTACACTCCCAAAAATGATCTCACCCAAATTAAACTCTTGAACATTAAAAATCCTGTAAATTAGGTCAGCATGAGGCACAGTCACTATGTTCTTATTGGAAGTGGGTTTCCAATTGAAGGTTGATATCTTAAACAGAAAACCACATAATGAAGTGAGCATGGTACACTTGAACTGAGTGTGCCAAGTAGGATCAAGACCATTGGTGAGGGAATTGGCAATCTCATTCTTAGGAGCCATGGGAGGAGGGATGTGAGGAGTGGGAGCATGAAGGAAAATATTGATCATGGCAGGAGAAAAAGAAATGGTTTGACCACGAATATTCACTTTTTCAAAGTCAACAGACCTTGGATCCTGAATGGCTTGGACAAGACTAGCATAAAACTCACTAACAAGAGAAGGATAATAGTAATGAGGATAGGACACAGTATAAAAGACCTTTTTCTTCTAGATACCTTTTCATTCCTACTTCCTCAAAAGTCTTATCAATCACTCTTTTCACCAAAAATCCTTTCTTTCTAAAAAATCTAAACCTTTCCTTAACAGATTTTGACATAATTTTTTCGGGAGAATGAGGGCTTACCTTCCTTGAGGAGGGTTTTGATCTTGGGGTATGCCTTGACACAGGCATTTGAGCTTTAGATGAGCTGGCTTTCCTTAGGCTTCTCCTGGGTGAGGGTGCTGATGAGATCACATCTTCAGCAGCATCCTCTTTCTCAGCTTCCAGTTCATCTCTCCCCAGCTTATATGTTTCATCTTCAGCTTCGTCATCATCTGAACCAATATCAGATGCTTGAGCAGAGATAGAAGCCACAGCCTCAGCCTTCGATTTTCTCATTTTTCCCTTGCCTTTCCTCAGGTCCAAGAGAGCTTGAAGAGGAATATGCTCCTCCTCATCATACTCTTCAACATCATCACCCTCTGAATGAACCCCAGAATACCAGTTGCCTGGCGAAGACTGAGCAGGGGCTACAGGAGAGTTAGCAGGAGGGGATGGAGTTAGAGATGAAGTAGCACCAAAGGTAGCACGAGTAGGGGACAGAGGAGGTGTGGAGACCCTTCTAGGAGGGAGATCCCCAATGGCATGTGGAAAGATATCACCCAGGTCTTGAGCAGCAGATTCAACAATTTCTTCAGCCTCCTTTAATTCCTCAAGCTCTACAGACTGAGCTCTCCTAGAAACCACCTTGAAAGCTTCAACATCACCTTCATCAGATTCACTTGAGTAGACAGTGAGACCACCCAAGTATTTCCTACGTTGAGATTGGGGTTTACCAGAAGAACTTCTCGAGCCACTTGCAGCTGATTTGTCCCTTTTCCTCTTTAGGTCAGCAGAGGGATCATAATCCTCATCTTCACCTTCAATAAACTCAGGCTCGGCCATATTTGGGCGAACCCTAGGGGTATACTCCCCCATGTTAGGAGAGAACCCACTTTGGCGAAGAGACCAGTTGGGGCCTTTAGCCATGCCAGCAACAGCACCTACCGCCTTCAAATCTCCGGGATTTTCAGCGTCAATGACGTTATCAGGAGCACCTGGGAGAGACACGGATACAGGGGCAGCATTGACATCAACAAACAGCTCCACGGAAGCTTCAGTTTGGGCCACCGGAGATGGAGGAGGCGAGCGATCGGCAGTCGGAGATGGAGGGTTGGACTGAGACGTCATTGGATTTGGTGGAAAGCAGAGGAAAAATAGAGAAGGTTTTTGGAATTTATAAGGGTTTAGAGGTTTGAAAAGTGGCCGATGAGGGTTTAATGGAAAAGAGGGTTTGGGTATTTATGTGATGTGATGGCATGTCATTAATCACAACTAGGCTAGGTATCTTTTGTGTAGTTGGAGTTTAAATGGAACTAAACTTACCTTGTGCCAACCGAATTCTTTGGAGTAGAGCTCTTAAATCCCTTGGACTTCTTAGATGAAAAAGATAGACACAAATTTAAAAAATATATAAGCTTTTTAGATAATGTACCTACCATAGAGAAAATAAAAATCCACACCCCTTATACTCCCCCTAAACATATGGACATTAAAAAATTTTATAAGAAATTTTGTTGAGCATAAAATATTTTAACAAAAATAAATTCGAAGGAGAAAACAATTGTTTGAAATTTTCACCAAGGGACAGGTTGACCTAAAAATATGACTAAACAAAATGATGCATACTTTACAGACATGTGAAGGATAAATCTCAGTATATGTATGGCATAGTATGTAATTACATCAGGGGACGCATTTCCTCTAAGAAAGTCAATGAATTAAAATCTTGTCTTGCTTGGCCTCTAGAATGCTTCCACACATAATCTTTTTGTGGAAAAATATATTATGGGTAGCTTTCACTCTTCATTATTCACATGGATAGCCCTCTTTCGAATGATCTTGTCAATTTGACTCAAACTTTCTCTTGATGTCATTTTGATCACATTGAAATGACTTCATACCATGGGTGGAGTAGCTGTTTCCCAATTTTTTATTTTTGCACCCACCAAGAGACATTCAGTAGGATAAATTTTGAGTCAACAGTTGTTGACTACTTTTTAAGAAAAAATCACAATTCAGAGAGGAGATAAGTCAAAGATGCAATACAAGTGACCACACTGAGATAAATCATGCAATGCATTTTTTTTTTGAATAAATATACAGGTGTAAGATATGATGTGACCACACGAGGGGATCACATCATCAGATGATACACAAACTCAGAGACTTCCTTAGAGTGGAAAATCTCTGAAAATCAAGGGCTTTGGTGAAAATATCAGCCAACTGTTTTTCAGTGCTAATTGATTCCATGCAAATGATTTTTTGCTCAACAAGATCACGAATAAAATGATGTCTAATGTCAATGTGTTTAGTATGTGAGTGTTGAACAGGATTTTTTGATATTTCTATGGCACTTAGATTATCACAAAAAACAGTTAGGGTATCACTTTTAAGACCATAATCTTTAATCATCTGATTCATCCAAAGAAGTTGAGAACAGCAACTTCCTACAGCCACATATTCTGACTCAGCAGTAGATAGGGATACACAGTTTTGTTTTCTACTATACCAAGATACTAAATTGTTTCCAGGATAGAAACAACCACCAGTTGTGCTTTTCCTAACATTAGTGTTGCCTGCCCAATCAGAGTCACTGAATCCTACCAGATTTGTGTTGGTTTCTCGAGTATAGCTTAGCCCTAAATTAACAGTTCCACCAACATATCTAATAATTCTTTTCACAGCTTTGAGGTGGGATAATTTGGGGCAAGCTTGATATCTAGCATACGGGCATACACTAAACATAATGTCTGGGCGACTTGCTGAAAGGTACAACAAGCTCCCAATCATACTTCAATATAAGGTGGGATCAACATCCTCACCATTCTCATCTTTGCACAACTTTTGGGATGATCCCATAGGGATTTTAAAGTGAGAGGCATTGTCAAGGGAGAATTTTTTAACCAAGTTTTTGGCATATTTACTTTGAGAAATAAAAATTCCTTCCTTATTTTGTTTTATTTGAAGGCCTAGAAAGTAGGTTAACTCACCAACCATACTCATTTCAAAGGTGGTGGTCATACTTGTGACAAAATAGTCTAACATATCTTTGGAAGATGATCCAAATACAACGTCATCAACATAAATTTGGGCCACCAAGATCCCTATATTTTCTTTTAAAATAAATAAGGTTTTATCTACCTCACCTCTTTTAAACCCCATTTGTATGAGGTGCTCAGTTAGCCTTCCATACCAAGCTCTAGGGGCTTATTTTAAACCATATAAGGCCTTTTTCAACTTATAGACATGATCAGGGCAATGGGGATCAATGAAGCCCTTAGGTTGTTCAACATAGGCTTCTTTATTTAAGACACCATTCAAAAATGCACTCTTAACATCCATTTGATGTAGAGTAATGTCCAAATAACAGGCAATGGCAAGTAAAAGCCTAATTGACTCTATCCTAGAACAGGAGCAAATGTTTCTTCAAAATTTATCCCTTTTATTTGGGTGTAACCTTGGGCTATAAGCCTAGCTTTATTTCTGGTAATTTGCCCATTTTCATCAGTTTTGTTCTTAAAAATCCACTTAGTTCCTATTACATTTTCTCCTATAGGTCTAGGAACCAAAGTCCATATTTAGAAGCAGAAAGATCACAAGGATTAAGAGAATCTGCTGAGGAAGGTCTAACTGGAAGGGCACAGTCCGGGAAGATATAGTCTCTCTAATAAACCTGTATCAATCTGGGCACTCATGAGAAAGAAATCTTCCATTTGCAAGTCCCAAAACCAGCTCTTCCTCCTTAGGTGCACCTAGAACTTCACCCTTCACCTATGATTTGGTTCTCCCGGAGAAGGAACGACGGAGAAAAGCTTAAGCATCATTTTTCTCAAATTGATTTAGTTCCTCTTGCATGGCAATAATCCAATTATCATCTTTCATAGCTTCTACAACATTCTTAGGTTCAATATTAGAAACAAAACAGCAAGAACTAACCTTGTTTACTTGTGATTCAACACAACTTAGCCCAGCCAACTCACGGTAGTTGACCCTTGGCTTTTCCCTTGTTCTAATTTTCTCGTTTACATCACCCACCACTTGAGATATTGGGTGATTCTTTTGTACTCTGCTGGGTATGTCCTTGGTCCTATCCAAATTCTTATCTTCACAGTCAAAATCTTCGAATTATGAAGCAGATTTTGTTTGTCTTGATGTAGGTGATGATGTGCTCGCATCAGTACCTGCATCTGCTTTCTGCAGTCCATTTTGCTTCGCCTGTTCAGTTTGATTCTGAGATTCATGTATTGTCACTATACAATCTGAGACATCATCTTCAAGAGATTTTATATTTAAGTCAGCAGTATCATCAAATGTAACATTAATTGATTCCATCACAGTTTTAGTTCTGAGAATGTAAACCCTATAAGCACGACTGTTTGTGGAATATCCAAGAAAAACAGCTTTGTCACTTTTGGAATCAAATTTAGATAGATAATCTCTATCATTTAGAACATAGCATATGCATCCAAAAACATGAAAGTATTTAAGAGTAGGTTTTTTACCAAGTAGGATTTCATAGGGAGTCATGGTTGATCCAACTCTCAAATAAACTCTATTTCCTATGTGACAAGCAGTATTAAGTGCTTCAGCCCAAAACCATTTAGAGATATTTTTAGAACTAAGCATGACACGAGCCATCTCTTGCAAAGTACGATTTTTTCTTTCAGCAACCCTATTCTGTTGAGGAGTTTTAGGGGCTGAGAAATCATGGGTGATTCCTTTGGAGTCACAAAATTTTGAGAACAAAGTGTTCTCATATTCAGTTCCATGATCAGATTTAATTTTGATAACTTTCTTACCATACAAATTTTTTACCTTTTTGTACCAAACTTTAAATACTTCAAGTGCTTCAGATTTTTCTTTTAAATATAGCACCCAAGTATACCTAGAGAAATCATCTACACAAACAAAAGAATACTTCTTTTTACCTAAGCTCTCAACCTCAATAGGTCCCATCAGGTCAGTATGTATTAATTCCAAAATTTCAAACGTGGAACTTTTGTCAACCTTTGGATGAGAGGCTTTGGTTTGCTTACCCTTTTGACAAGGACCACACACACTTGATAGTTTAAAATCAAGCTTGGGCAAGTGTTTAACAACATCAAATCTAACTAATTCTTCTATTTTCCTATAGCTAGTATGTCCTAATTTTTGATGCCATAGTTCAAGTTCATTTGTTTTAGAGTTAAGGCAGGATAAATTGTCACCAAATTTGTAACAATTATCTTGAGACCTTACTCCAGTGAATAGGCATTGATTAGTGTTATCAAACACTTTGCATTCATGTTTGTCAAAATTAACATGTAAATTGTCATCACACAGTTGGCTTATACTAATAAGATTAGCTTTCAAACCCTCTACATGATAGACATTTTTAAATTTAGGCATGTTATTCACACATAAAGTACCTTTACCTACAATCTTACCTTGTGCTCCTCCCCCATAATTCACATTTACACCTTTGACAAAAGTGTAATCAGTTAGGAATTCTGCATTACTGTGATGATGTGCCGCCGCGATTTTTCTTTTTTTTTTTTTGAAAAATCAAAAAAAACGGCAGTCGCCACGCCATTTTTATTTTAAGGGCAAAAACTTTGAAAAATGCCCAAAATGAGAGATTTGAGTTCGTAGGTCACGTTATACTACGGGAAGAACGTTAGGGTTCACCCGGAATGCCTCGTAAAACGAGTCTTCCTAATTTAAAACCATTTGTGTGTGTGTGTGTGTTTCTTTAGTTAAAATAAATGCAAACTGAGAAAAATAAAAATTGAGAACTCTTTTTAAGACACAAAACAAGTCCCATGATTTTTGGTATGATTTTAGGGCTGAGTTTTGGTACTCAAAAGACTCCTTGAAGTTGAAAGTCAATTCTGCCAGAATGAAAAAGACAGTGGACACTTGATTTTAAAATGGATTTAAGAGTTTTAAAAATTCAGAATCTGGGGAAAGTCAGAGAATTAAAGTTGTTCAAAACATCTTAAATAAGGTTACTGCAAAAGATTTTTATGATTGGAGATGATTTGATGGACCAAAACCCTCTGGAAATCACAGATGTGAAATCTAGATTTCCAGAGACTGCTAAACTGACCTTTGGAAAATAATTTGTAAAAGGCAGTTAGACTCACGTAAAAAATAAAGTAAAAATATTTCTGGAATCCTATGGATGTTTTCTACAAAAAGTATTTTGTAGTCAACACCAAATTCCAAGTTTTACTGTGTCCAAAAAATAGGAAAATGGACTGAGATCACAGAAAAATGCTACTGGACAGCAACATATTTCTTGAAGGAAAATGTGATTTTAAGGGTTTTACATCCATGCTTGTCCCCATTTCCTTAGGCTTTGATTAGTGATCACTAAACATGTTTAGTGGTGATCTACTATATCAAGCCATCCTTAGGGTACATTAGGACTTGAAGCACTTTATTTGCTTGGGATGGGGGAGATTTAACTTGAAATAAAGATTTATGTATGAAAATTGATTTTAGGTTAAGAAAATGCTTTCAAGGAAGTAAGAAACAATTTGGACCTTGTAAAATGGTCATCCATGGAAGTTTATTCCAAGGTGGCTTCATTTTAGGTCAAGTAAAGACCAATGACATGAAATAAGAATGTGGACCATTTAGTGTGATCATCCATGGAGATGAACTCCAAGGTGACCACACCTTAGGTCAAGTAACAACTATTTTATGTAAGATAAAAGACAACAATTTAGAAGGAATGTGGATCCTTATAGAAGATTATCCATGGAGATGAACTTCCATGGAGATCCTCTTGAACAACAAGTGGAAGAACAAGTTACATCTTTTAAGTATGAGATATATGCATGGATGAGGGAGGTTTAAGGTAAGGAGAATGAGGGTTTACCAATGGTGGTATCCTATCTTTCTTGGATTTATGTTTGAGACTTGAATTTGAGAGTGTTTAGTGAGTGAGATTTGGGAAAATGATTAAGAAAAAGGTGGCAATTCAAGGAATTCCCACTGTTTTCTATAATATTTTTGCCAGGATGCTGTTGTGAGTCAATTGTTCTTGTTAAAAATGAGACTGAGGGGCTCTATTTATAGGCCACTGAAAAAATCAAAACCATCCGCGCGGATCATTCTGAAGGCGTGCACTGTTCATTTAATGCAACTGCAAGCTTTGAACAAGAGGAATAAAATTTTCAAATACTCAACCAGCTGTTATTTACAGATTACTGGTTTCGGAATTTTACCCTTTATGAGATTCTTTACCTTGTTTAACTCCAAATAGCAATCCCCAACATACCCTTGCTTTGTTAGAAAAGTTAGGTTTTGTTAGAAAAGTTAAGGTTTAGGTTAAGGATGTTAGGGTTTTGTTAGTTTTCTAACGAAAATACTAACAACTCAAATTGGAGCACTTACAGTAGCCCCTCGGCGACGGCGCTTTCGAAGGAAGCGGGGTCGTCGATAAGAGTAAGGCTCCATATTTGACAAGATGGGAAAAGGGGTGACCAAGGTGGTCGAGTGGCTGGACCTAGTGATAGGCTACCTACGTATCCTTAAGAGGAATCAAGCCGGTCGTAGTTCGGGTCTTTCGATGTTGACCCTGGAATGACTGTTTTAGGGTGTCAACCTGGTAAGCGAGTTCTGCAGTCGGTTGCTGAAAGAAACTCTGCTGGGGATAGGAAATGACCATTTTGGTCTGATGGCTAAAGTTGTATACCCACACTGCTAGGGAAAGGAATGACCATTTTGGTCTGATGGTTGAACCTAATGGTAGGCTACCTACGTATCCTTAAGAGGAATCAAGCCAGTCGTAGTTCGGGTCTTTCGATGTTGACCCTGGAATGACTGTTTTAGGGTGTCAACCTGGTAATGATGGCGTTTTAGGTGCCTCGGACCTTGAAGATGGTGTTTTAGGTGCCCCAAACCTTGATGATGGTGTTTTAGGTGCCTCGGACCTTGATGATGATGGCGTTTTAGGTGCCTCAGACCTTGAAGATGATGGCGTTTTAGGTGCCTCGAACCTTGATGATGGCGTTTTAGGTGCCTCGAACCTTAAAGATGATGGCGTTTTAGGTGCCTCGGACCTTGATGATGATGGCGTTTTAGGTGCCTCGAACCTTGATGATGGCATTTTAGGTGCCTCGAACCTTAAAGATGATGGCGTTTTAGGTGCCTCGAACCTTAAAGATTTGGGATTGATGGTCCTTGGTGGACTTCATTTGAAGGGATCGGTCTTACGTTTGCTGCCGGAGAAGGGGATGATCGTTTTGGTCGAGTGGCTGGACCTATGGTAGGCTACCTACGTATCCTTAAGAGGAATCAAGCCAATCGTAGTTCGAAAACTGCTGGGGGTGAAATTTCGTTAACTTTCGTTGGAGAAATCGGGCTTACGTTTTACTGCCGTTGACGGGACTCCGTTAACTTTCATCGGAGAAATCGGACTTAGGTTTTACTGCCGTTGATGAAAATGAGGAAAGAAACGGGATTCCGTTAACTTTCGTTGGAGAAATCGGACTTACGTTTTACTGTCGTTGATGAAAATGGGGAAAGAAACGCGATTCCGTTAACTTTCGTTGGAGAAATCGGACTTACGTTTTATTGCCGTTGATGATAATGAGGAAAGAAACACGATTCCGTTAACTTTCGTCGGAGAAATCGGACTTACGTTTTACTGCCGTTGATGAAAATGAGGAAAGAAACGGGATTACGTTAACTTTCGTTGGAGAAATCGGACTTACGTTTTACTGCCGTTGATGAAAATGAGGAAAGAAACGGGATTCTGTTAACTTTCGTTGGAGAAATCGGACTTACATTTTACTTTCGTTGATGAAAATGAGGAAAGAAACGGGATTCCGTTACCTTTCGTCGGAGAAATCGGACTTACGTTTTACTGCCGTTGATGAAAATGAGGAAAGAAACGGGATTCCGTTAACTTTCGTCGGAGAAATCGGACTTACGTTTTACTGCCGTTGATGAAAATGAGGAAAGAAACGGGATTCCGTTAACTTTCGTCGGAGAAATCGGACTTACGTTTTACTGCCGTTGATGAAAATGAGGAAAGAAACGGGATTCCGTTAACTTTCGTCGGAGAAATCGGACTTACGTTTTACTGCCGTTGATGAAAATGAGGAAAGAAACGGGATTCCGTTAACTTTCGTCGGAGAAATCGGACTTACGTTTTACTGTCGTTGATGAAAATGAGGAAAGAAACGGGATTCCGTTAACTTTCGTCGGAGAAATCGGACTTACGTTTTACTGCCGTTGATGAAAATGAGGAAAGAAACGGGATTCCTTTAACTTTCGTCGGAGAAATCGGACTTTGACGTTTTGCACTGTAGTTGATGATAATGAGAAAAGAAAGCGGGATTAACCTTTAACTTTCGCTATCCTCCGTTAAGTTTAGACCAAACCGCAAAGTCCTCGAGGATTTTAAGAAATGGGACTTTTGTGCATCATTCCCAGTCCGCGCCACAGAACGGGCATAACCCGTTTACAGTCGTTGATGATAATGAGGAAAGGCCGCGCCTTAGTTAACTTCCGTCGAGCTTTTTTCAAACCTAAGCACGAGGTAGAGATCGAGTATGAACCGCTATCGACTGGCCAAAAGCTTCAAAATTCTTCCGATTTTCGAGCTTAGTTAGTCTGATCATACGTTTGAGCAAGGTTCGAAGGCCAAGACGGCCCATCATGGTGAGCTACAGAGCTTGTGAGGATGAACCTAGGATTTGACATTACTCACTTTCGCAATCGATCCTAAATGAGGATCCATTAGTTCCCGATATATGCAACCTAACTGGGTCCACTCTAGTTCCGTATGAGTCTTCGCTGGGGACATAAGTTTCGACCTGGTTCAGAGTATTTTCTTAAGGTCGATTTTCATGAAACTGATTTTTTGGTTTTTTTTTTTTTGAATTCAAAATTATGGTTCTCGAGAACTATCGGGAAAATTGACTTTGATGATTTGTATGTCAGAGTATATGTAAAGGCAATTCAAACCTACGTATTCTGTTGAAAAAGAACTGGCCATGGCTATTCAACAGATTTGACAATATAGAGAGGCCACTAGCTTCGTACCATCAAAAGTTTTTAACCGTAATGAATATGTGAATCGCTTTAGAGTGTATTTGGGAGTCACCCAACGAGGTTTGACTGTATTTGGGAGTCACCGAGCATGACTTTATTTCATTTGGGAGTCACACCGTTTGGGAGTCGCGAGGGCTCAGTCTCCGTAGTTTGACCCGAAATTTGGATTTTATTCATCCGAGGTTTTGACTATATTTGGAGTCACCCGGTGTTTTTTTTTTGTTGGGAGTCACCCAGTTGTTGTTTTGGGAGTCACCCGAAGATTGACTATTTTGGGAGTTACTCTTTAGGATTAATCTTTTTTGGGAGTCACCCGAGGATTTTTTTTTGCAGTCACCTTATTACCTGGGTGTCACCCGAGGTTTATTTGGGAGTCACCCGAGGATTTGGCCCATTTTTAAGTTTTTTTTTTTAAGATTGCTTTTTTTTTTTTGGGAGTCACCCGAGTGTTTGGGAGTCTCGAGGCTTGGGAGTCACCCGAGAAGATTTGACTATTATACCGGGAGTCACCGATGTGTTCCCATTTGCCAAGCTGGGAGTCGCAGAGGATTGGCTGATCTTTTGGGAGTCAACGAGATTGACTACCTTTTGAGTCTCCCGAAGATTGACTTTTTGGGAGTCACCGAGGCCCCATTCTTTTGGGAGTCACCGAGGATATGTTTCAGCTGGGAGTCACCCGAGGATTGACTATTTTCGGGAGTCACCCGTGGATGTTTTTGGGAGTCACAGGATTATTTCATGGGAGTCACCCGAGGATTTCTAGCTTATCGGGAGTCACCCGAGGCTCAGAGGATAAATGTTCTTTTGAAAAGTAGTTGACTAAGATATGCTTTCATACTGTGTGCAAGTGCTTAAGCTTCGAAGGAAGCCTGAGGCTACTACTGATGGTGATGAAGAGTTGTTGGATTGCCGTTCTGGGCTCTTGTCTTTGTTGGCGATTTGCTGCATTTGTTAGTAGAGAGGAAGATGCATATATGACATTCATGATGACGATGCAATGATAGAACCAAAATGATTATGAGAGTATCCGCATATGTTCACGAGATGACGCATTTATTTGCTTTTGGAGATGCACTTAGCCTAAGCATTTGGCGGGGAAATTATGATTTATGATCTTCGATCACTTAGGATTGTTCCTATTGATTCAAGTTTTGCGCATGCTACATGAGCCACGGGGAGATTTTGTGGGGATGCATGGTGATGAGAGGGCATGTATTGGGATGTATGTGTCGGACATTTGTCGCAGATTTTGAGCAAGTGGAGGTGAGAGAGCCCTCGATCGCGATTTAAACTGATTGTTAATGAGGTTGATCACATTGGCCTCAATTTGATGAGATTGGATTCGGATCCGGGCCGCAGTTGAAATTTTCTTTCTCAATCTTGGTTATTTGGCGTGCGCGGCTCTAGAGTACGTCGATGTGAGTGAAACTTCTTTCGGAGAATGAAATTGCTCCCAAGGAGAAACCACAGATTCTTACATTCCGATGTTACGGGAAGGCTTTTTGCTATCAAGTTCCTTCTTTATATTCCCCATCTAGTTGTTGATGTGTGACTAGACCTTCTTGTGACTTGATAAAATCTCGGGTCCAAAGGACCGGCTTGACAAAGCCCCCGATCTTCAAAGCGAGGAAAGATCCCTCTTCGCAAAGCCCGATTCCTGAAGAATCGTAGGCAAACCCAGATTTTGAAGAGAGTGACTTGGCGAAGCCCCAATCTTATAACCTTGTCGTGATTGGTAATACCTCAGAATCCCCATCGATTGGTAATGCATGAGATTACGAAAATAATCTGATAAAGATCGAATCTATCTTCGTAGCCCAATGTGGACCCAAAGATGACTATACGGGAGAACAGGAGAACCGCTTAGCAAAGCCCTTCCGGGTGGAAGAAATTCGAGCTTTCCTATTGCAGACGAGTCATTATGTGGCCGAGGAGGCACCCATCTTTTCGCATGCAAGCTTATTCAATCGATCTTGGACAAGACTTCAAATGTTTACGTGCAGGGGGCATATCTTTTGAAAAGGTGGGAATGTCTCCCGAATTTGTGTATGACGCTCCTCGCTTTTGGGTTTGATTCTTTTGAGAGAGTATACGCATCAAAGAGGTGTGGAAAAGTGTATGGAAGCTCCTTCTAGAGCAAAAACAGTGTTTGGCTCTATCTTCCTATAATGTAGAAAGAGAAGACTTGTTGAGACACTTGAAAACTTGTCTTATTCGTGATGATCACAAAGCCACAAAAACCCTTTGTTAATGTTCGGTTATTCAACCCCTAAATCTGATATGAACAAATATTTTGATTAATCACGAGGAGAAAGCCAACTTTTGAGACCGAGAGTTAAAGAGGATTTGCGTATGGGGACGGCCCTTGATAAGATCGGATTTTCGAGATTTGTTTGTGATTTCGATCGGACGATGATGGCTTCTACGTTCACCTTTCATTATGAGGAGCTCATAGCCGTAGTTCGGGCTTAACTGATTGAAGAGAGAATGAATGTGAAAATTCGAGATTTGGCAAAGGACCTTTGAGGATTTTGGACAATTGGAGAGTTTTTCAAGAACATGTCTCCTCGGAGTGTCAATGGAAGATACGGATGCTTCATCAGTGGGACATCGCCGCGCAAGTGTTTGTGGAGTAGAAATGAACTATGCTCACATAAAATGCCGAATGAATGGATTGAATTTGCACAATCTTTGATTGATGATCTTTGAGCCGACATGGATTTGGCTCTGATTTAAGCAATATCCTGAAGCATTTGATTTAGATCCTGAAGGTGCATATTAGAATGAAGCTGTTCGGTCCCTGAGGCTGGGTTTCAAGGCTTGATCGGCCATCGTGGGTGACTTGGAAAATCGTGACCTCTTAAGATGAGTTTATCATTGGGCCCTTTACACCGAACCTCTAAAAATGAGAGGTTGGCTTTTGAGGATGTGTTTGGGATTTCTAAGGTGTGGAAATGATTGCATCTTCATTGCCTCTAAATTTTGGCTTCATAATGGGAAGTAATGGGCAATATCCTCTAAAATCGAGAGGATGGCTTTGGGATTGGTTTAGGTAGGGAATAACCTCTAAAATCGAGGATGGCCGAATTGGTTAGAAGGTATTGGTGAGAGAAAGTCCAAGCAAATCAGAATTTTTGTGAACTTTGCAAGGATTCGGGCTCCTTTTGAATATTGGGGAAATTTTGAGACTAGCCCTTTTTTCTTTTGGAGGGCCCCTTGAGAAAGACGGATTTTGGATCGTGAGTCACTATGTCGGGAAAATCCCTCTCTCTTTTTTTTATTCAATCACCCCGTTGTGTTGTTTTTTTACATTTTTTTTTTTTTGCCTAGACTATCCCTTTTTAAGGTATTCTCAACTTTTGGGCATTACTCTTTTTTGCACTCTCCTCCTTTTTTTATAACTTGGAAGGCCTCTTGAGGAGTTGAGGATTATCCTTATAAGTCCTTCCTCCACAAATCATGGCTTGAGATATTTTGCGCATCGCCCCTCTCAAAGAAACTACCAACTGGGCTTTAGGCTTGGACTTCCCAAATTAGCATGGAGCAAAAATGATGGCTCGATTTTCCGGGTTTCAACAACGCCGATCTTGAAATGAAAGGGTATTGTTTGGTGAGGTGAGGTAAAGTGTCTCCTTCTACGGGTGAACGGCTTATTAACCGCGATCCCTACGGATGACGAAATTAAGTCTTCATTGCTTGCTTAAGCTTTAAATGAGAAAAGATCCATGCAAATTCATTAAGAACAAGAGGATGAGGATGATGAAAGAGATGTGAGCATGCAAGATAGGGAGTTGGTAAACCCCAATTTGAGAAGAGAGTATCAATTGATTTTCTCACTCCGAGACTTAATTTAAACATGAGTCATTTAAAGCATTAGTGGTTGAGCGGCACAAGTGATCGAGAGGATAAAACCATTTCAATTAATCGTATGTGGGTGGCTAAGTGATGCCCTCTCGAGTCTAGTAAGAAAAGAAAAAGATTTATATAAAAGTTAGACATTTAACTTATGTCCAAAATGGACTAAAGACCCCAAATGTCCGGGAAGGACTTAGGTGAAAGAAAAATACTAGAACCTACAAGGTTGACTAAAAGACTATTTTAACATTTCAATTTAATTTGAAGATAGGTAGCCCCTAGTCTAGCCGCTCTTTCATCGAGACCATGCATTCTTCGACGCCGGAGAACGCAGGAGAGCTATTGCCGCATCTTTCCATCGGGATTTCTTTGGCAATTTCTTGCTTAATCCAACCATTTTCATCGCTGCGATGTGGTTCACCGACCTCACAAGTAGGGCGAGTCAAATTCCCTTATGCCCACAAGTCTTGAATCACCAAACTCGACCATGTTGACACCCATGTTGTTATTTCACAGGAACGGGTTAGTGATAGTATTGGGCCCTGTAGAGTGCACCTCCAAGCTTCCGACAAGCTCAATCAAATTTGGATGGCCTTTTTCAAGGGGACGCAATCATCCTGTCGTGTGCCCGTCCAAATGTTTGAAACGGCACAATGCTTGGAGGTATCCAAAGGAGCATTGGGGTTTCTTAATCGATAATTATCTAAAGGTTGGAGCAAACCTTCTTTACCAAACCTCACGAAGATATCACTCAAAGGCATCCCAAAGCTTCCCAAGCCTTGGCCGGGCACGCTGCACCTCCCTGTTTCTTGGGAACAAAGGCTCTGGATGGCATCAAGATCTCCTGTCCGAATAGAGTGACGAGTCGTGTTGGAGGTGGAAGAAGTCCGGTATTTGTGGCCAGAGTGGCGTATTGCAAAAGAGTGGTGATTGTAAGCCTTTTCAAACTTAGCCGAGAGTTTACCATAACACGTAAGTCCGAGTAGGGGAAGTGGTGAGGGACCGTTTCTCGAGATGCGGACGAGACGCGCCGGAAGATGTCCAACTTGTTCCTCTACGTAGGGAGGGATGGCCATCTCACTAAGTTTCAGATTCCACCGCTTGTGAAATCCCCGAGGACATTCTCATCGACGCCGCACCGTTGTGCCACCAAGTCAACTCTATTTGTTTCCCATTCCAAATTAGCTTTGTACTTTCTCGCAAAGGCTGGTGATCTGATCCCATGTAGCCTGGCCTCGGGTTTTAAGCGGAAGAACCATTTTAGAGCACTAGATTTCAAGAGAGTAGGTCAAATCAAGCCATCCATTTCCTGCCTGGCATCCCTTAAAGCTTTCATTGCCAAGGTATACGTGTCCAGATGAGTTTTCGGGCATGCATCCCATCAAACAGTTGATTAGGCATTACAAACTTGTGGGCGGAGAACAATGGAGTCGGGTCCGTAGCCGGATTAGGCTTTCGATCAAGAAGAAATCTGCATCCGAGGTTTCATGTGTCCTTCGTGTTGCTCCATGAACCGGCCAGGTTAGGGTCTTGTGGTGGAGCCATGGTCGGAGGACCGGTGGCGAGCTAGAGAGAGTTACTGCGGCGGATGGCTCTCCGAGGGAACGGCCGATCACCGGGGATATAGGTAAAAACCTTTCCTTGGCCCGAATTACCTGGGAGCGTGAGTAGGAGCCTGGCGCTATAGGGATAGAACCTTGCAATCGAGGCCTTTGTTGGCTTTCAACCACCAAATGTGGGCGAGGCGTGCGTGATGTAGCGGGTAGCTTGGTTTTCCAGGTTGAGATTCATAGGTAGGCATAGGGGCCTGCGGGCTGGTGTCCCCGTGTTGGTATGCATGGCAGGGTGCATAGACGAGGGTATTGTGGTCCGGGAGATTGATGAAATTGGATTAGGGGCTTGGTTGCCCCATTGATCCCCGAGGGAGAAATGGGTTTGTGGAAAAGCTGTGTTAGGAGCGCTGAACTAACATTGCGAGAGGGGCTCGACCGTTGTCCCAAACCAAGCGATGTGGCATAACCACATTTCTCCGCTGCTTTCCTAATCTGTTCCCCATCGACATTACAGATCCATCATTTCCAAGAGGCAGGGACACCAATTTGCTGACGCCGCCGAGGCACGCCTGACCACCCATCCCCTGACATCGCCGCTGCGAATGACCCAGCGCTAACCATCAAGATTGGGGGCTAAATTTAATTGTCCCAAAGATCGACGAGCATGGACTCTCATGCAAGGCGTACATGTAGGAAGCCGGTGGTGGCATCCTCGGGCATACCCGGGACAACCGAGAGTGGGAGGAGGACTTTCCTCCTTCTTTACGGTAAAAGTGCCATCGGGATTGACTGCGGCGGCCAAACCATGGCCTCCCGAAAGCCCCCGTAAGGTTGTCAATACTGGGAGCTTCATGTCGCAGCCTCATCTCGCTTCTACCAACCGGATCCAATGTTGATCTGTTCGAGGATTTCGAGGCGGAGTGATGTTGTCCCCATCGTTACGGCCGATGCGCATTCTCAAACCCGGAGTCGGAACAAATGGTGAAGGCGACGATGCGCGACTCTTCCCAACCCGATCAAACGGTGACCCTGGCGCCCGAACCAAGCTTTGTGAGCCGCGGGGAAAGACACGAGGGTTCAGATGTTTGGGAGTGGAGAAAGGTAGGTTTTTGGGCTTAGGGCTCATGCAACATGCAGTTATTTGTTCTTGTTTACTTAAAACGTATTTTATTAAACCTAAGCGGTTGGAAAAGATTGCTCTTCTTTTTCGCAAGCTACTCTGATTCATGGATCAGTGGTCCCCATCACTACGCCTGCGGACCCTCAACCTGTAACCCCGAACAAGGGTTCCGTAGGGCAAGAAGGTCCCACGGGCCGAAAAGAAAAACGATCCTAAAGTCTGGCGGGTAATCGAGTCTTAACGAGTATTCGATGTAAATTACGGACAAAGCTGACGTCAAAGGTCAAGATCATATCCGAGGGCTCGACGAAAGGTCGGCATGGCTCAGACTTATAAATGTCCATAATTGATCTTGACCCGTCGTCAGTTAGGCTGTAATTAGACATGGAATAATCATTAATCCTTGATGCCTCAGTGTCATGCCGGAGCTCGGTGCATAATTGTGCCGCCAAAGTCAAAGTCAAGGCGCTGGCCAATATCCGGTCAAAGTTTGCGGCGGAAAATCGGCATTGACTTCGATCGATTAGGGTCCCCGAAAGATATTGACTTGGTATGCCGACTAAGGCTTGACAGAAAGGTGTATACACTGACTCGGCATGACACGGACCAAACTAAAAACCAACCGGGTCTCGGACAAAGTGTGTCACGGACAAGTGCATGGTCGACACGAGGCTCCAAGGGATGTTTGGGTAGTCCCGTGCTCGCACCGAGAGGCGTAATAAGGTCAAGCGGGCTGCTACTGGGATTTCCCCGGGTTAAGGACGTAGTGTGCAGTGTAAGGCCAAGTGCGCGTAGTGTGCAAGAAGTCTATCTTCTTTTTCTGAGTAAAATAGAAATTTTCACATGTGTCTTAAAGAGTATGATGCATGCAAAAAATTTGAAAATGATTTTTTTTTTTTTTGAAAATTTTTTTGAAAATCTTTTTTTGAAATTTTTTTTTGAAAATCTTTTTTTGAAATTTTTTTTTGAAAAATTTTTTTTTTAATTTTTTTTTTGAAAAAAAAAAATTTTGAAATTTTTTTTTTGAATTTTTTTTGAATTTTTTTTTTGAAAATATTTTTTTTGAAAATTTTTTTTGAAATTTTTTTTTTTGAAAGCAAATGAACACATAAGCACATAACCACATAATTCAAACAATTCAAGGAAACGGGTCCAATAGTCAAAATTTTGACTTTTTCGAGGCGGTCAAAACAACACGAAATGTGCAAAACCAACCAACACACACACACACAATACAAATGGTTTCAAATGCCGGGACGGAAGTTTGACCCACAAAAGCTTTTTTTTTTTTTTTAAAAAAACAATGATACCGGTACGTGGCTTTGTTAGACCATAGTTTATCCCAAGCCTCGGGTTAGGGAGCGGCACAGAAAACTTAATGGTTTCCACCTGTATACCAAATACCATTTTTTTTATTTTTATTTTTAAAAAGATAAAGCTTATTTAATCCCCAGTGGAGTCGCCACTGTGATGATGTGCCGCTGCGATTTTTCTTTTTTTTTTGAAAAATCAAACAAAACGGGAGGCGCCACGCCATTTTTATTTTAAGGGCCAAAACTTTGAAAAATGCCCAAAATGAGAGATTTGAGTTCGGAGGTCACGTTACACTCCGGGAAGAACGTTAGGGTTCACCCGGAATGCCTCGTAAAACGAGTCTTCCTAATTTAAAACCATTTGTGTGTGTGTGTGTGTATGTTTCTTTAGTTAAAATAAATGCAAACTGAGAAAATTAAAAATTGAGAACTCCTTGTAAGACACAAAACAAGTCCCATGATTTTTGGTATGATTTTAGGGCTGAGTTTTGGTACTCAAAAAACTCCTTGAAGTTGAAAGTCAATTCTGTCAGAATGAAAAAGACAGTGGACACTTGATTTTAAAATGGATTTAAGAGTTTTAAAAATTCAGAATCTGGGGAAAGTCAGAGAATGAAAGTTGTTCAAAACATCTTAAATAAGGTTACTGCAAAAGATTTTTATGATTGGAGATGATTTGATGGACCAAAACCCTCTGGAAATCACAGATGTGAAATCTGGATTTTCAGAGACTGCTAAACTGACCTTTGGAAAATAATTTGGAAAAGGCAGTTAGACTCACGTAAAAAATAAAGTAAAAATATGTCTGGAATTCTATGGATGTTGGATACAAAAAGTATTTTGTAGTAAACACCAAATTCCAAGTTTTACTGTGTCCAAAAAATAGGAAAATGGACTGAGGTCACAGAAAAATGCTACTGGACAGCAACATATTTTTTGAAGGAAAATGTGATTTTAAGGGTTTTGCATCCATGCTTGTCCCCATTTCCTTAGGCTTTGATTAGTGTGTTGGAAATGGATAACGGAAAGTTAAGTTTAACTTAACGTTGATCTAGATTTCTAACGGAAGTTCGTTATGTGTTAACGGAACTAGTTACAAATGGTAATCTACATTTGTTGTAGATTATATATAACTCATTTAAAGTCTCAAAACCATTTCCGTGTGAATGAGAAATTAATGACAAATGATTTGTAACTTAAATATTGGGTCAAAGTGTGTTTTGGGTTGGTCCCAAAATTGGTGTGGACTTGTTGTGGCTAAAGGGCTGACGAGCAGGCTGAAGAAGCTTCTGCACGGCCGTGCAAGTGTCTAGGACACGGCCGTGCACCGTGCCTTGCCTTGCCACTCGACCATGCAGAGCCATGAACTCGACCGTGCATATTGCCTTGCACGGCCGTGCAGTTCATTGGACACGGCCGTGCAAAGTGTCGTTATACTCCGAAAGTTGTGACTTTTCAAGGGAAAAGCCACCAAACCCTTTGACTCTCTTTATATACTTCCCCTCCGAATTTCAATTTACACACACAGTCATTTGAGTCTCCCTACCCTCTAGTAAGATAGAAAAACATACCCAAATCATTGCATATTGATACATTCAATCCTTCAAAGTCCAAAGTTCAAAACAAAGTGTTGTTCGTTAGAGTAATTGATTTGGAGTGCTCCTATCATTTACTTGTAAGTCGTTTTATCTTACTAGAAGATTGCCATTCAAACCGTAAGCACCTGTGCGGGGCAATAACTTCTTACGGAGATTGTATTAAATACAAGACTCGACTTGAATTCGTTTGTTTCCAATCTCCGTTATCTTTTTCTGTTAAGTTACTAGTTAAGTTCTTGAGAAGCCTACACAATTGTCCAACAATCGTAAGAAGTTATCTACGCTTCTTCAAGATCTTCAAGATGGCAAACGAGAAAGACTCCACAGAATCAAGTCAAGGGAATGTGACGCCTCCTTCTCAAGGTGACGCTACGTTCTACAATGTTACACCGTCTCACCTGGTTCATGGTAAGAAACCTCCTTCACGTACAACCTCAAGGGTTGCACCTCTTAATGCTCTCCCTCCGTCTCATGTGTTCGTACATGCGAAAAGACCGGGTATTCTTACCGGGATGAACTTTAAAAGGTGGCAACAGAAAATGTTGGTCTATTTGACAACATTAAAATTGGTGCATTTTCTTTGGGAATATCCACCATTGATATCCGACGAGGATGAATCCAAAGCAAAGAATGACTTGGATACTTGGAATCACAGCGATTTCTTGTGTCGCAATTATATTCTTAATGGCTTGGATTACGCACAATACAAGGTGTGTTGTGGCATAATGACCGCGAGAGAACTTTGGGACTTTCTCGAGATGCACAATACTATGTGTATTGTGACTAAAAGACCGAAAGTGAACTTGGTGGAAACAAGTGCCGGAAACAAGAGAAAGAACACCGGGAAAGTGAAGAGGACCACCAAGAAGGTTAAAGGTAGTTGTTTTAATTGCGGCAAACCCGGGCATATGGCTAGGGAATGTCGACATCCTAGAATCAACAACCAAGATGGAAACCCTCTTCAAGCCAATGTGAATGAAGATAGAAATGTTCCATTGGACTTTGATCAACTTAGCCTAGGGGCATAAGATTGAATTGACCAAAAGTGGTTGTTGTGTTAGTAAAGGGTACCTTGTTGAAGGACTCCTTAAATTGTAATTGTTTATCCGCCTAAGTGCGAAGAATAAAATTTCAGATTTTATTTACTTGGTTTGAAGTGTTCCAAATGTTATGGCATGTTCATTTAGGTCGTGTAAATTTAAATTCACTAAGTCGACGAGTTAATTTAAAATTACTACCTAAAATGAAATTTGATTCGCAAAATCAATTGTGATTTCTTTTGTAGAAATCAGTTCAAACTGTAAATGAATAGATAGTTCTTTACTTCTATTTATGATTGCATTTGATAATGCAAAAGTTCGTCTTTTGGAATAGTAAAACCTTAAAGTTTTAAGTAAACAATAAGGTTTGTGATTCATCTTAATTAGCAATTAAGAGTTTCGAAGTGATAGAGGTGGTTAGTATGTAGTACCGTTTGAAAAATAATTGTTGGGACGCTGACACTTATTTATCAAACGAATGCTTCTTACACACTCAAATCAATTGAAAAAGGAAGATAGATCTTTTAAGGAGATGGTGAACTCCTTATTGATAAGTTCCATCTTATGTGGGTATACCTAGCAACGGTAGAAATATCTAAACCTAAAGAGGTTAAGATAGGACCCAAAACCATGGATTACGTTTCCATTGGATATGCAAACTAACAGTATTGCATATAGATTTGTGACGAACAAATTTGAAATGAAAAATGCAGTATTCTTCAAACGAGTTTCCTTACGGGGAAAAATGGTTGAAGAGACCTCACTTAAACATAGATATGACTATGAAAGACATTGTAGATAACTTGGTTATTACAATTAAATGACTCCACATAAAAGAAAATATTAAATGTGAATTAGGACATTCATAAAATATTTGATATGTGGAGGTACACCTCAAGTGTGGGGGTACAAGCTAAATACATAAGTTCTATTGATATGAACTTCTAGTATTAACAAACCGTTAAACTGTTAATGCTTAAAAGAATGAATCATCATATATGTGGAAGTTATTTGATGATAAAAACTCCTAACGAATTTGAAGTATTCGTAAGCTGTTTTATAAATACCTAAACTGTGGGGGTATTCGGCTAAAGTAGAAATACTTAAGCAAGACATGTTATATTCTTTGAGAATATACTTCCTTGAAATGATAGGAAATGCATAAATTTTAAATAAGAAAATTTATAGAAACGGTGGTGGTCTTCTTAATAAGAAGAAAAACCAAGATACAGTTGAAGGACAAATGCATCCTATTCTATTTTGGAAGATGGTTGATCTTCCTATGCGAACCGTTGGGTTGCAAAACTAGATATGCCTAGGATGAAACCTTTAAATATTAGACTACAAACGGTCCATCTCAAAGTTAAGGATGAAGGACTTAGACGTAGTAAAAGGGCAAGAGTGGAAAAGTCTTTTGGTCCCGATTTTCTATCATTTATGTTGGAAAACGAATCAAGAATCAAGTTAAGGAAGCGTTATCCGGTCCTGGATAGTTCGTTCGGGAAAGAGGCTATTAACAAAGTGAGATAAAAATTCATAATGCTTAATAATACTTGGGAATTGGTAGATCTCCTCCAAGTTGCAAACCATTAGGTTGCAATTGGATTCTTAAAAAGAAAGTATAAAGCCTATGGATCTCGTTGATAAGTAGAAAGCCGTGATAGTTGTCAAAAGGACATTATGATTCATGCAAGATTATCCAAAATGACACAACAGAGCGTTCTATGTCGCACAACCGTGTTGGATCTACTTGTGTATTCATATGGACTAAACAAGCAACTAAACAGTGGCATAAAAGTTCGATAGAACTATGTTATCAAATGGATTCAAGATTAATGAATGTGACAAATGTGTCTACATACATTAAAAGAACATCTGAATCATTTGTTAATAGTCTGTCCTTACGTGGATAACAATGGTAGTCATGAATTGATCATGAATACCAAAGATATGTTAAAGCAGAACTTTGACATGAAAGATATGGGATTAGCCGATGTCATATTAGAAATAAAGATTTCTAGAACATCAGAAGGATTAGTCCTATCACAATTCCATTATCTTGAAAAGAAAGTACTTCGAAAATTCAAATAGATTCTTGAGAGGTATTCTCTGTAAAATAGATTCCTGAAAAGTAGACTCTAAGGAGGTCAAACCACTTAGAGATACTAATTTTTGGGAAGTCGAAACGGTACGAGATAATAACCACTTAAAGAAACTCGACCGATAGAAGAATTTGATCACTCGAAGGGACCGATCATTCTAGATAGACTAAAGGTCTAATTGTAATTGTAATCAATCAATCGGATTAGTATAATCATAAGTACTTGGTGTACTTAAGAATATACTTATGATTAAAAGATTACAATTCCTATGTAAGTTGAATGGTCTTAAGATATTCCTTCGTGGAATAAGCTTGTGTCTACATGACCTAAGGCATTGTGACGACAATGAAAAATTAGGAAAAGGTGTAGAACGTCATGGTAAGTCTAGACATAATGGTCTTAGACACACTATCATAGTACAATTGATCTCAAAATGCGACCGGCTACAACTAGCCATGTGAAGTCAAATTTGGATCCGTCTACCTAAGGGTAGTAATAAAGATCAACCGTATAAACCGTTAAGGGGAATGGGTTTAAAAACCCACAACAAAAGAACTTATAGCGGACACTCAACCTTGAGAAATGGAGATCCCGTGCCCTTGGTTCAATGAGACAACTAAGTTATAAGTTCTAGTAGAGTTACTTGGAAACAACAACTCGGTTTATTAACCTAGAGATGTTGAATACTCATTCCTTAACGTCCAAGTACTAGCACATGCAAAGATGGTGAGGATAAGTTGAGAAAACTTTTAATGACTTCTATACCTACGGGTGGAGTAGTGCATGATACTCCTTATAGTGAGAATCACCTATATAAAGCGAGAGGTAATAAGGCCGCCTCTAAATGAACGCTTATGAATGAGATACGGTCCAGGGCCAAAATGGACAAAACGTGAGAACAACAATTGTTAGAGCTGTTATTATGTGAGTATTATTGTCTTGGTATACACCCGACACACCTTTGGTTCAAAGCGACTCGCTACCAAATGGCTAGTATATCCGATAATATTTCACTAGGGAAGATTCAAGGCCACAAGCTATCTATCCCGATGTAATAATAGTTCGCCGGAACTTTGGACGAATTTGCATACATGCATTAATTGTCATTCATGTGGGGATTGTTGGAAATGGATAACGGAAAGTTAAGTTTAACTTAACGTTGATCTAGATTTCTAACGGAAGTTCGTTATGTGTTAACGGAACTAGTTACAAATGGTAATCTACATTTGTTGTAGATTATATATAACTCATTTAAAGTCTCAAAACCATTTCCGTGTGAATGAGAAATTAATGACAAATGATTTGTAACTTAAATATTGGGTCAAAGTGTGTTTTGGGTTGGTCCCAAAATTGGTGTGGACTTGTTGTGGCTAAAGGGCCGACGAGCGGTGAAGAAGCTTCCCCGCACGGCCGTGCAAGTGTCTAGGACACGGCCGTGCACCGTGCCTTGCCTTGCCACTCGACCATGCAGAGCCATGAACTCGACCGTGCATATTGCCTTGCACGGCCGTGCGCTCATTGGACACGGCCGTGCAAAGTCTTTACATTATACTAGAAAAGTTGTGACTTTTCAAGGGAAAAGCCACCAAACCCTTTCGACTCTCTTTATATACTTCCCCTCCGAATTTCAATTTACACACACAGTCATTTGAGTCTCCCTACCCTCTAGTAAGATAGAAAAACATACCCAAATCATTGCATATTGATACATTCAATCCTTCAAAGTCCAAAGTTCAAAACAAAGTGTTGTTCGTTAGAGTAATTGATTTGGAGTGCTCCTATCATTTACTTGTAAGTCGTTTTATCTTACTAGAAGATTGCCATTCAAACTGTAAGCACCTGTGCGGGGCAATAACTTCTTACGGAGATTGTATTAAATACAAGACTCGACTTGAATTCGTTTGTTTCCAATCTCCGTTATCTTTTTCTGTTAAGTTACTAGTTAAGTTCTTGAGAAGCCTACACAATTGTCCAACATAGTGATCATTAAACATGTTTAGTGGTGATCTACTATATCAAGCCATCCTTAGGGTACATTAGGACTTGAAGCACTTCATTTGCTTGGGATGGGGGAGATTTAACTTGAAATAAAGATTTATGTATGAAAATTGATTTTAGGTTAAGAAAATGCTTTCAAGGAAGTAAGAAACAATTTGGACCTTGTAAAATGGTCATCCATGAAAATTTATTCCAAGGTGACTTCATTTTAGGTCAAGTAAAGACCAATGACATGAAATAAGAATGTGGACCATTTAGTGTGATCATCCATGGAGATGAACTCCAAGGTGACTACACCTTAGGTCAAGTAACAACTATTTTATGTAAGATAAAAGACAACAATTTAGAAGGAATGTGGATCCTTATAGAAGATTATCCATGGAGATGAACTTCCATGGAGATCCTCTTGAACAACAAGTGGAAGAACAAGTTACATCTTTTAAGTATGAGATATATGCATGGATGAGGGAGGTTTAAGGTAAGGAAGGAGGGTTTACCAATGGTGGTATCCTATCTTCCTTGGATTTGTGTTTGAGACTTGAATTTGAGAGTGTTTAGTGAGTGAGATTTGGGAAAATGATTAAGAAAAAGGTGGCAATTCAAGGAATTCCCACTGTTTTCTATAATATTTTCGCCAGGATGCTGTTGTGAGTCAATTGTTCTTGTTAAAAATGAGACTAAGGGGCTCTATTTATAGGCCACTGAAAAAATCAAAACCATCCGCGCGGATCATTCTGAAGGCGTGCACTGTTCATTTAATGCTGCTGCAGGCTTTGGACAAGAGGAATAAAATTTTCAAATACTCAACCAGCTGTTATTTACAGATTACTGGTTTTGGAATTTTACCCTTTGTGAGATTCCTTACCTTGTTTAACTCCAAATATCAATCCCCAACTTACCCTTGCTTTGTTAGAAAAGTTAGGTTTTGTTAGAAAAGTTAAGGTTTAGGTTAAGGATGTTAGGGTTTTGTTAGTTTTCTAACGAAAATACTAACAACTCAAATTGGAGCACTTACAATTACCTTTCATGTGCCTTGAACATCCTCTATCAAAGTACCATGAACTTGCAATGCTTCTCTTGAGAGAGGTAAAAACTACCTTGCATTCCTCGCTTTTCTTTTCAATCCATACGAATTGACCTATTTTCTGGCGATGCGAGTGGTGATGTGATTGCATTCGACCACTCATCTGAGGAACATCATTCCCTAGATCACGAATCCTCTTATAACAGAAAGGTCTTATATGTCCTGGTAAGAAGCAGTAATGGCACACATATCTTTTCTTTTTGGTTGAAGATTTCGGGTTGCGAAAACTTTTTGATTTTGAGGAACTCTCTCCTTCTTTTATAAAATTTGATTCAAAGCCAAGACCAGTTTTCGAAGACTTACCCACATTAAGAACCTCATCAAGAGTTGCCTTTCCATTATTCATTTTTTCAAAGTTTTTCTTGGCCTCTGTGAGTTCGGTTTTGATCTTCTCAAGTTCAATGTCACATTTAGTGAGCATGACCTCAAGTTTAGCTATTGAATATTTTTGGTTGTCATTTTCAGTGGATAAATCTTTAAGTTCATCTTTTACTTTCGATAGTTCAGTGGAGAGTTTTTCATTTACCTTTTCAAAGACGGCGATTTTTTCTACACGCTTTTCCCAATCGGCATATAGCTCAGCATACGCATCAAGCAGCTCGTTATAGCTTCCATCATCTTCTTCTTCATTTTCAGATTTCTTGTTCAGCGAGGAGGTATAACAGTTTAAAACACTACTACATTTCTGACCTAATGTAATGCCAATTTTCGTTGCATTAGGGCCCAAAAACCGTTACATTAGGCCTAATGTAACGCCAAATGGCCGTTGCATTCTCTTGCGTTGCATTAGGTCTAATGCAACGACATAGTAAGCTAATGTAACGCCAGAGCTTTGGCGTTGCATCAGGTAAATACCTGATGCAACACCAATTTTAAAACTATATAAACACCTAATGCAACGCCAAAAAGTAGATGAGTACCTAATGCAACGCCAATTTAAAATGTAGTTGAATACCTAATGTAACGCCAAAAATTAGATGCACACCTAATGTAACGGCTGTTGTTATGTATTAATATTGATTACTAATAGACAATAGTAATATATATACAATTAAATAATAAAAAAAATATTATATAAAAAATTAATTGACATGATAATTAACATGTATTGACAAACTTCATTCCCAAAAGATACATAATATATATATGTACACATGACAACGTGTCATCAACACATACTAATTACATAATATAAGTGGTAAAAACCTAACAATTTTTTAACATAACAAAGAAAAGTAGATAAGTTCCATCGACACATAGTAATTACAAACACCAAAAGATGCACCAACAAAACAAAGCCTCCACCATGTTGGATTGTAATGCTTCCAATGCTAACTATGAACCTGCAAGTGAAAATACAACTAATTAGAACAACAAAACAAGGGACAAGGGTTACAAGATATTGAAAACAATGTTCACTCACAGGAGCATCTATAGGCCACTTCAAGCAAGTAAAATAGAAGTGTGTTAGACACAGAACCTACCAAGTCAATGTGGTACTACATGTACTTACTTGATCAGCTCCTTGCGTAATAGCTCATGAAGCTGCTCTATTACCGCACTCCCATCACCAGCACCCCTTAACAAATTTAGTTGTAACCTTGAATAAATAATGAATAGGTCCTGTAAAATAATTAGAAAATACTTTAAAATCATAAAAGAGTTAAACCTGTCAAATTATCACATGATTAAGCAACCTTTGAAAACCTATCATGGGTAGTAATTCAACAGTGAAAATGGAACTCCTTTACAGCATCATGTATAATTAACAATTGACAATCAAAAACTGGACCATCCTTTAACTAGTATGTGTTGATGAACTCGTTCAGTTTGCTGCAAATGTTTCCCTCATCACTGGAAAATACAGGGAGAAGTTATACTTGACCGCGTGCTTGACAATTTCCAAAGAGTATATCAACTGCAAGTTACATTAACGAGTAAAAAACCAAAGGACTACTTATCTATGTTTACGTAGCATGAGAGAACATATGAACAAAACCTTTTATGCTTTCTTCTCTAATTTCATGGTAAAATATCCAAGGGAACAATAAAGAAGTGAATGAAGCGCCAAGATGCAGCTAAACACCTCTTCCTTGGGAATTGATTGACCACCATTGTTCTCACTCTAGCATTTTTCCACCTTTCCTATGTATAGAAGCACTATGCTCACCAAATCATTTAAATATTACATGAATATGTAAAAAAATGAAAAACTGAAACACATGTCTAGTCCAGGATGTGATAGCTAAAAATAGAACTCACCACAGTACAACCGGTCCCTCATATGAAAATGGTATTGTCTAACATCTAAAAGGTCTCGAAGAATATTTCATACACGGACTGAAAGCTTGGAACATCTTCAGAACATCCCATATGTGATTGAAAAGTGACATAGCAACAGATAGAAAACGTTAGCTTTGGCCTCGCCGCAGCAATAATAGAAGTTACCCGACATTCATATTAAATGGGATACTTACCAAGTCATAGAAACTTAATTCGGTTGTATCACAAACTCAAATAAAACCAACATAAATATATTCTGGTAATTGCTTGATTCCTTTACGAGACACGAGAAGGATGCCCAATTTTGAACATTTCCTTAAATGTTGTACATTTACACCTTAAGAATTAATAACTGTTGTAGACCTATCAACTAAGCAAGCAAAAAGATGTAACTGACATTTGATCCTATATTGGTATCACAAAAGAAAGTCATTAAATGCGTGAAGGTGATGTAAACCAGCACGAAACATACTCAAAGAATTCAAATACTACTAAGTCCAAAATGTGGCTGGCTCGAGGCCAAGTAACCAATCAAAGAATTCAAATATTACTAATTCAAGCAAAGCACATTCCATAAAAACATTTTAAAAAATTGACAAGTCAGCTGCGAATTTACGATGAGATGGAGGGCGTAATGAAGTCGAATTGAAGTAAAGGGATTTAGTAGAAAAATGACTACATATATATATGTGTGTGTGTGTGTGTGTAAAATATCATATATGGTTATTTAATTGAGATCGAGAAGATGTTGGGTACCAATGATTTGTTCGGTGGCAGGATTGATGACAGGAATATGTTTCTTCTGAATACATTCTCTCTACTTGCCGTCGATGAATAGGACATGCTCGAAGGTATACGGATCGCCATACTTCCTTCGGCGAGACTTCTCATCATCTATAGACACGCCTATATAGGTTGTTTCGTTCAGCTCTCTATTCCTCTCGGCATGTGTGAGTATATATACAATAACTGGAAGAAAGCCTAGCGCATGTTAAAAACTACTTGACAAGCAAAAATGAAGATTGCAACGTGCATGAAATGGACCAATGACTTACATTGTGTGTTCCACACACACCAAGTCGCATGTGAAATGCTGCAAGTACATATTTTGTCAAGCTCCTTGCATATGACGTCAAGAAGCGGCTCTATTATAGCACTCCCATCATCGGTATCCCTTAATAATTTTAGTCTGTAACCTTGAATACAAACAAAGGCATCCCTGTAAAATATTTGGAAAAATACTTTAAAACCAAAAGAGAAGTCAAACTTGTCAAATTACCGCATGATTATACAACCATTACAAACTGACCGTGGTAGTTATCAAAGCTGCGAAAGTAATGGCTGCTGCCATTGAATTCCCAAATTCGGACCATCCTTTAACGAGTATGTGTGAATACACTCAATCGCCTTATGGAAAATGTTTCCCTCATCCCTGGAAAGCACAGGCAGAAGTTATACATGACGGCGTAATTAACAATTTCCAGAAAGCATATCAATAATTACAAATTACTCTGACAAGTAAAAAAACAAAGGACTACTTATCTATGTCGAACTGTTGTCATGAGAGAAGATATGAACAAAACTTTTTATGGTTCCGTCTCTAAGTTCATCAGGAAAATCCCTAAGGAAACTACAGAAGTGAATGGAGGCGAGATTTCCATGATTGCTAAGTTTAGCGACTCATCTTCGTCCTCACTATCACTAAGGGTCGCACTTAGGCTCATCCCCTTTTTCTTCAGAGTATTGGCACATTCATTTGCATAATGCCCAAAGCCTTTGCAGGCTCTACACTGAACAGATTCAAATCTGTTTTTAGAAAAACTAGTGGGTTTCTTGAAAGTACTCTCATTATCCTTTTTTGGTTTATCAAAAGTAGTTGGTTTTTTAAAGAAAATTTGTTGTCCCTTTTGTTTTTGAGAAAAGAAGTAAATTTTTTTGTTAAAAGAGCAACATCTTCGATTTCCAAATTTGAAGTATCAATTTCATTTGAGATTTCCTCAATCTCTTTTGAAATTGAGGATACTTTAGAAAGAGCAGAAGCAAGAGCAACACTTTCAGCTTTATGTTGTTGCTGAATAGAAATGTTTATTTCAAACATGGTTAGCTTACCCACAAGAGTATCTAAAGCCATGGTTGCAGTGTCATTTGCTTCTTCAATAGCAGCGATTTTAATGTTGAACTTATTTGTGACAGTCCTTAACATTTTGCATACTAATCTAACATTTGAAATAGGCTCACCTAGGGAGAGGCATTCATTTGAGATTTCTCTTATTCTAGCAGAATAACTTTTTATGTCCTCAGTCTCAGTCATTCTCAAGTTTTCAAACTTGGTCATGAGAATCCTTAACCTAGTGGCTTTTACACTGTCATCACCTTCACGGTGAGCTTGCAAAATATCCCGTGCTTTCTTTGCTATATTTTGATTTAAAACAAGTCTAAACATGTGTTCATCCACATGACTTGAAATAGCACCAAGAGCCTTGGAATTGTAATTAGCAAGAGTGACCTCATCGCTGGTCCACATTCTTCCTCAGGTTTAAATTTGTACACTTTTTCGGAGGTTTCACCCTCTTCTGCTTTACTCTTAATTTCAACCTTAGGAGAGGACCACGGAATAATAATGCTAAGCCATGCTCGTTCATCAATTGCTTTGATTAAGAGACGCATCTTAGCTTTCCAGATGGCATAATTAGTTCCATCTAAAACTCGGGGGATCTGGGTGATCGATTTAAGTGTCCTTCCATGACGACCACTCTTCCTTCGGATCTCACTCAGTAAAGTCAAGTGTGGATCTGATACCAAATGAAAGAAATGGAGCGGCTAGGAAGTTCACAGGAACACGAAACTTGCTGATGTGAGTCCTGATGCTATCGCACCAGCACTAGCACAACAGAGAAATGCAGCGGAAAACTAAATAGAAATGAAATCAACAAATGTTTTAACACTTATCTACAGCAATATGCTGTAGACAATAAAATTCTCTTATTAAAATAATTTCTGAACCGGTTACAAAATGTAAACTATGAGAATAACAAAATAATCAAAAGAACTCTCACACAAAAACACTCCTCTCAAGCATATAATCCTTCAAATTTTCGCAGTGTAAAAACCGTGTCTTGTGATCAGCCTTGGGTCTTGTATTTATAGCCAAGGAGCTCTATGATAATGGGTAAGGATAAACTTTGATGAAGAGCTTTGATCAATATCTACAATCTCTTCCATCTTCTTATCTCTTTTAATCTTTCCTTATCTTTGTGAGAGTCCTACATAAATGACCAAAAGTAATAATAAAAACATAATAAAATTTAGTTAATAGGTTAGTAAATATAAAAGTAATATACAAAATATTTACTTAATTTAAATACAAAGAAAGTAACAAAACCTTTAATAAGTCAACCTCTTTGACTTGGCTAAGTGTGATCCTATCACACTTTCACAGGAAATGCCCCAAAAGCTGCAAAAAGTTCTGCTTGGCTATCCTAACTAGAGCCTATCTACCAGAAGTTGTATTAAAGGCAAACTAGAAGAATTTAATCAGGTTAGTGGCGTGGTGCAAATGATAGTCATGCTCTCCAACATCTACAATGTCCCTCACCTGATTTTTTTGTTTAGAATTTCAGTGAACAATTTGCTTCTTATATGAGGGACCCAAGTAGAATGATTAAGGGGATGCAACAGATTAGGTCGGTTGTTGTTATATTTGGAACTGTAAGTTCATGTTTTCCATTACCTGATTTAATCAATTAAGGTTTTTTTTAAGAGAATAATACTCATGTTCTTCATATAATACTTTTTTTATCAATCCATTTGTTCTTCTCCATGTCTATAAAGTTGGTTGCTTACAGCAACAATGGTCCATTATTGATGCAGGAGAAGACGGTGGCCAGGCGGGCGCCTCACAGCCACCAGGCGGCCGCCCCTCGAAGGTTCAACAGGGGGGATTTCTTCTGCGGGCGAGGCGGGCGCATGAAGATTATCCGGGCGGGCGCCTCATCAATGACGGGGGGAATTACTGGTTTTACGTTTGCTTTAATATTGCTGTTTTAAAATTATTTAATTAGGGGGTATTTTAGTCCATGTTTGCTTATTTCGTTTTAGGGTTTGTTTTAGGGTTTAGAGATAGTATTTAAACATCTTTTAGGCTTTGTTAAACTCAGTTTTTGATATTATTTATTTCAAGAGTTTTTCTCTTAATTCCTGGTGGATTCCAGATTATCGCCGGTGGATTCCAGTATATTGTGTTCTAGGGTTCTTCGCTTGAAGGCTCTTGTGATTAGTGCGCTAATCACGAATCTATCGTGAGAGAGACAGGGTTGATCCAAGACGACAGAGCGTTGGTTGCCGCTCAACAAGGTCAAAACACTAATCAAAACTGTCATGGTGAGAGACAGGGTTGATCCAAGACGACGTCCTCAAGGGACAGAAAATCGGGATGATGGGGATTCCAGTTCTAGATCTGATGACGAGGTTATTCACGAAATAGATCTTCGATTGGATCGTGCTCGACAACAGGAACAATATTTTCTAGTGTTAGAGAATGAAGAACTCGATGAAGCGGACAAGCATGATCGACGTGTGCAGAAATATAAATCAATCAGAGATCTGAATCGAGCATCAAGGGAGCGAGTGCTTAGGCAGCGACATAGGATGGAAGCCAAATTTTATGCTGACAAAGCCGATCACTACACTGTCAAGATTCAGAAACTGAAAGCGCGTAGATCTGTAGTCCAGGAACGTGCTGAAGAAGAACGTCGGGGCCAGTTCGAGGTCTTGCTGCAGAATAACAAAAATTGTGCTCAAGAAGAACGTCGCGGGGAAAGCCTCCACCACGTCTAGCCGATTGATGGGAAAGGATCAGATTCAAATGGAGGAGATTTAGTTGCAGTTAAGTCCGCAAACCATGATCTAAAAATATTGAATGAAAGTTTCAAAGGAGAGAAGATTAGTAATAATTCTCTGTTCGTGGTTGAAGAGTCAGCTTCAGAAGAGACAATTTTAGAGTCAAGTTTGAATTCTTCAAAGATCTCGGCAGGGCGTGGTACAATTTTGATTAAACACTATTACAAGTTTTTTATACCACTTTCTCTGTTACACAAGGGATCTTGGGTTCTCACTCGCAAGAGTATGGCTGACAGGTTGATTATTTATATGAAAAAAAATTTACATCAAATTGTGCTTAAGGAGCGGGTCTACTCGAAATATTTTTTCAAGTAGGAGGGAGTTTTCCAAACATCTGAGAGGAACTCGGGGACGAGTTCTTTTGAAGAGTGGTTGACTGGTGCAGGAGAAGACGGTGGCCAGGCGGGCGCCTCACAGCCACCAGGCGGCCGCCCCTCGAAGGTTCAACAGGGGGATTTCTTCTGCGGGCGAGGCGGGCGCATGAAGATTTTCCGGGCGGGCGCCTCATCAGTGACGGGGGGAATTACTGGTTTTGCGTTTGCTTTATTATTGCTGTTTTAAAATTATTTAATTAGGGGGTATTTTAGTCCATATTTGCTTATTTCGTTTTAGGGTTTGTTTTAGGGTTTAGAGATAGTATTTAAACATCTTTTAGGCTTTGTTAAACTCAGTTTTTGATATTATTTATTTCAAGAGTTTTTCTCTTAATTCCTGGTGGATTCAGTTATCGCCGTGGATTCCGGTATATTGTGTTCTAGGGTTCTTCGCTTGAAGGCTCTTGTGATTAGTGCGCTAATCACGAATCTATCGTGAGAGAGACAGGGGGTTGATCCAGACGGACAGCGTTGGTTGCCGCTCAACAAGGTCAAAACACTAATCAAAACTGTCATGGTGAAAGACAGGGTTGATCCAAGACGACGTCCTCAAGGGACAGAAAATCGGGATGATGGGGATTCCAGTTCTAGATCTGATGACGAGGTTATTCACGAAATAGATCTTCGATTGGATCGTGCTCGACAACAGGAACAATATTTTCTAGTGTTAGAGAATGAAGAACTCGATGAAGCGGACAAGCATGATCGACATGTGCAGAAATATAAATCAATCAGAGATCTGAATCGAGCATCAAGGGAGCGAGTACTTAGGCAGCGACATAGGATGGAAGCCAAATTTTATGCTGACAAAGCCGATCACTGCTTGTCAAGATTCGAAACCGAAAGCGCGTAGATCCGTAGTCCAGAACGTCCGAAGAAGAACGTCGGGGCCAGTTCGAGGTCTTGCTGCAGAATAACAAAAATTGTGCTCAAGAAGAACGTCGCGGGGAAAGCCTCCACCGCGTCGAGCCGATTGAAGGGAAAGGATCAGATTCAAATGGAGGAGATTTAGTTGCAGCTAAGTCCGCAAACCAGGATCTAAAAATATTGAATGAAAGTTTCAAAGGAGAGAAGATTAGTAATAATTCTCTGTTCGTGGTTGAAGAGTCAGCTTCAGAAGAGACAATTTTAGAGTCAAGTTTGAATTCTTCAAAGATCTCGTAGGCGTGGTACAATTTTGATTAAACACTATTACAAGTTTTTATACCACTTTCTACTCGTTACACAAGGGATCTTGGGTTCTCACTCGCAAGAGTATGGCTGACAGGTTGATTATTTATATGAAAAAAAAATTTACATCAAATTGTGCTTAAGGAGCGGGTCTACTCGAAATATTTGTTCAAGTGGGAGGGAGTTTTCCAAACATCTGAGAGGAACTCGGGGACGAGTTCTTTTGAAGAGTGGTTGACTGATGCAGGAGAAGACGGTGGCCAGGCGGGCGCCTCACAGCCACCAGGCGGCCGCCCCTCGAAGGTTCAACAGGGGGATTTCTTCTGCGGGCGAGGCGGGCGCATGAAGATTTTCCGGGCGGGCGCCTCATCAATGACGGGGGGAATTACTGGTTTTGCGTTTGCTTTATTATTCTTTGCTTTAAAATTATTTAATTAGGGGTATTTTTAGTCCATGTTTGCTTATTTCGTTTTAGGTTTTTTTTAGGGTTGTAGATAGTATTTAAACATCTTTTAGGCTTTGTTAAACTCGGTTTTTGATATTATTTATTTCAAGAGTTTTCTCACGAATTCTGGTGGATTCCAGATTATCGCCGGTGGATTCCAGTATATTGTGTTCTAGGGTTCTTCGCTTGAAGGCTCTTGTGATTAGTGCGCTAATCACGAATCTATCGTGAGAGAGACAGGGTTGATCCAAGACGACAGAGCGTTGGTTGCCGCTCAACAAGGTCAAAACACTAATCAAAACTGTCATGGTGAGAGACAGGGTTGATCCAAGACGACGTCCTCAAGGGACAGAAAATCGGGATGATGGGGATTCCAGTTCTAGATCTGATGACGAGGTTATTCACGAAATAGATCTTCGATTGGATCGTGCTCGACAACAGGAACAATATTTTCTAGTGTTAGAGAATGAAGAACTTGACGAAGCGGACAAGCATGATCGACGTGTGCAGAAATATAAATCAATCAGAGATCTGAATCGAGCATCAAGGGAGCGAGTGCTTAGGCAGCGACATAGGATGGAAGCCAAATTTTATGCTGACAAAGCCGATCACTACACTGTCAAGATTCAGAAACTGAAAGCGCATAGATGCGTAGTCCGTGAACGTCTTTGAAGAAGAACGTCGGGGCCAGTTCGAGGTCTTGCTGCAGAATAACAAAAATTGTGCTCAAGAAGAACGTCGCGGGGAAAGCCTCCACCGCGTCGAGCCGATTGAAGTGAAAGGATCAGATTTAAATGGAGGAGATTTAGTTGCAGCTAGGTCCGCAAACCAGGATCTAAAAATATTGAATGAAAGTTTCAAAGGAGATAAGATTAGTAATAATTCTCTGTTCGTGGTTGAAGAGTCAGCTTCAGAAGAGACAATTTTAGAGTCAAGTTTGAATTCTTCAAAGATCTCGGCAGGGCGTGGTACAATTTTGATTAAACACTATTACAAGTTTTTTATACCACTTTCTACATTACACTGAGGATCTTGGGTTCTCACTCAAGAGTATGGGGCCGAGGTTGATTATTTATATGAAAAAAAATTTACATCAAATTGTGCTTAAGGAGCGGGTCTACTCGAAATATTTGTTCATGTGGGAGGGAGTTTTCCAAACATCTGAGAGGAACTCGGGGACGAGTTCTTTTGAAGAGTGGTTGACTGATGCAGGAGAAGACGGTGGCCAGGCGGGCGCCTCACAGCCACCAGGCGGCCGTCCCTCGAAGGTTCAACAGGGGGATTTCTTCTGCGGGCGAGGCGGGCGCATGAAGATTTTTCGGGCGGGCGCCTCATCAATGACGGGGGGAATTACTGGTTTTGCGTTTGCTTTATTATTGCTGTTTTAAAATTATTTAATTAGGGGGTATTTTAGTCCATGTTTGCTTATTTCGTTTTAGGGTTTGTTTTAGGGTTTAGAGATAGTATTTAAACATCTTTTAGGCTTTGTTAAACTCAGTTTTTGATATTATTTATTTCAAGAGTTTTTCTCTTAATTCCTGGTACATTCCAGATTATCGCCGGTGGATTCCAGTATATTGTGTTCTAGGGTTCTTCGCTTGAAGGCTCTTGTGATTAGTGCGCTAATCACGAATCTATCGTGAGAGAGACAGGGTTGATCCAAGACGACAGAGCGTTGGTTGCCGCTCAACAAGGTCAAAACACTAATCAAAACTGTCATGGTGAGAGACAGGGTTGATCCAAGACGACGTCCTCAAGGGACAGAAAATCGGGATGATGGGGATTCCAGTTCTAGATCTGATGACGAGGTTATTCACGAAATAGATCTTCGATTGGATCGTGCTCGCCAACAGGATCAATATTTTCTAGTGTTAGAGAACGAAGAACTCGACGAAGCGGACAAGCATGATCGACGTGTGCAGAAATATAAATCAATCATAGATCTGAATCGAGCATCAAGGGAGCAGTGCTTAGGCAGCGACATAGGATGGAAGCCAAATTTTATGCTGACAAAGCCGATCACTACACTGTCAAGATTCAGAAACTGAAAGCGCGTAGATCTGTAGTCCAGGAACGTGCTGAAGAAGAACGTCGGGGCCAGTTCGAGGTCTTGTTGCAGAATAACAAAAATTGTGCTCAAGAAGAACGTCGCGGGGAAAGCCTCCACCGCGTCGAGCCGATTGAAGGGAGAGGATCAGATTCAAACGGAGGAGATTTAGTTGCAGTTAAGTCCGCGAACCAGGATCTGCAAATATTGAATGAAAGTTTCAAAGGAGAGAAGATTAGTAATAATTCTCTGTCCGTGGTTGAAGAGTCATCTTCAGAAGAGACAATTTTAGAGTCGGGTTTGAATTCTTCAAAGATCTCGGCAGGGCGTGGTACAATTTTGATTAAACACTATTACAAGTTTTTTATACCACTTTCTTTGTTACACAAGGGATCTTGGGTTCTCACTCGCAAGAGTATGGCTGACAGGTTGATTATTTATATGAAAAAAAAAATTACATCAAATTGTGCTTAAGGAGCGGGTCTACTCGAAATATTTGTTCAAGTGGGAGGGAGTTTTCCAAACATCTGAGATGAACTAGGGGACGAGTTCTTTTGAAGAGTGGTTGACTGATGCAGGAGAAGACGATGGCCAGGCGGGTGCCTCACAGCCACCAGGCGGCCGCCCCTCGAAGGTTCAACAGGGGGATTTCTTCTGCGGGCGAGGCGGGCGCATGAAGATTATCCGGGCGGGCGCCTCATCAATGATGGGGGTAATTACTGGTTTTGCGTTTGCTTTATTATTGCTGTTTTAAAATTATTTAATTAGGGGGTATTTTAGTTCATGTTTGCTTATTTCGTTTTAGGGTTTGTTTTAGGGTTTAGAGATAGTATTTTAACATCTTTTAGGCTTTGTTAAACTCAATTTTTAATATTATTTATTTCAAGAGTTTTTCTCTTAATTCCTGGTGAATTCCAGATTATCGCTGATGGATTCCAGTATATTGTGTTCTAGGGTTCTTCGCTTGAAGGCTCTTGTGATTAGTGCGCTAATCACGAATTTATCGTGCTTCCGTGCTGCGTCAATTATTTTTTGTATGAGCATGCATTCACTCAATCTCTTCCATACTCTCATCTCTCTCTATCAGTTTGAGTGTGTAGTTTGTGTGTGTGTTTTAGATATTAGTGTTGAAGCTGGGAATATATAGACTAATATTATAAATTATAATATTAGAGAATCCATCCTTGCATTAGCATAAAATTTTTGGTAAACTTTGTTGCAAAATTTGTGAGGAAAATAGAGATGTAAATAACAATTAAAATGAGACAATTATTTTGGGACAAAAGAAATACTATTTAAAGTTAGTGTCAAATTTTGGATGCAATTATTTATGTAGATTTTTTTATAATGATAGGAGTTCAAATGTTATATATCACCTTTGTGTATCATATTGTGGATGTTTTATTATTAATGTCATTATATATTTTAATGCCATTATATATTTTGATAAATACCTTTATAATGAGGGTATATAAGTTATTTTCTTTTTATTTCTTCTCATTTCATTTCAAAACTTAAAAGCATGAGGAGAGAAAATTTTGTTTTTCCTTTAATTTCATTTCTAACTCGGAAGCACACCGAAAGGAATTTAAATTTACTTTCCTCCCTTTCGTTTCTCTCCTTTTTCCTCCCCTCACTTTCTTTCTCTTCATTAAAAACTCAGAAGTGGACCCTGAGAGGGAGAGATTAAGAGCTTTTATCTCTGATTCGCTTGTGAGAAAGATCGCCTAAGAAAGTGAATTTCAAGTTGTAGATTTCAGGCAAAGAATAGGGTCAATTTAAGGGTCCGCTCCCGAGTTTGAGTTTTTAGAGGAGAAAAGAGAAAGGGAGGGGAGAGAAAAGATGCGGAGGTTCGAGAATTCAACAACTACGGCTGAGTTTAGTTTAGAAGAAAAAAGAACAAAAAAATTGAATTAAAAAAATTAAATTACACTTGTATAATTAAAGAAAATGAAAGAAAGAGAAAGAAAGAATTATATTTAAGGGGTAAAATAGATTTAACTAAAAAAATTGATTTATTCTTTTAATTTCTCCCACTTTTGGAAGGATTGTGTGAGGAAGAAATTTTTAAATTTTTTATTCTTTTTCTTCCACTTTCTTCCTAAAATAACTCGAAAGCAACTTTAGAAAGAAAAATATATTAGATTTTCTCTCATTTCCTTTCATTTCTCTCGTTTTTAAAATTCGGGAGCACACCCTAAGGGGCCGTTTGGTTCGATGAAAAAAAAGTGAAGAAATTGAATGGTCAATGGAATTGTCATTCAATTCCTTGACAAATCATGTTTGTTTTGAATATACAAATTATAGGAAGGGAATGAAAATATATAAAATGTCCAATTTACCCGTCTTTCAAAAAATTAATGAGAAAAAAAAATTTTGGGAGGGGAGTGGGGTGGGGTAGGTAGGGATATGAAAAATGAGTAAATCTTTTTTTGTTAGGGGTTGGGCGGGTGTGCGGGTGGGGTGGGGTGGGGTAGGCGGGGATGGGTGGGACTAGTTAAAAAATGATTATTTTTTTGGTGGGAGTGGGTGGGGTGGGGTAGGCAGGGGGTGGGCAGGTGGGTGAGTGGGTGGGGTAGTTACAAAAAATGATTAATTTTTTTTTTTGGTGGGGGGGTGGGTGAGGTAGGCAAGGAGTGGGCAGGTGGATGGGTGGGGTGGGGTAGGCGGGGGTGGGAGGGGTAGTTATAAAAAATGATTAAATTTTTTTTGGGGGGGGGGTGGCGGGCGGGTGGGTGGGTGGGGTGGGGTAGGCAGGGGGTGGGTGGGGTAGTTACAAAAAATGAGTAAAAAATTTTTTTTTTTGGGGGGGGGGTAGGGCGGGGGCGGGGTGGGGGTGGGCGGGGTAGTTATAAAAAAATGAGTAATTTTTTTTTTGGTGGTGGGTAGGCAGGGTGTGTGGTAGGAAGGGGTAGGGGTGATTTGGATTTGGGGGTATTTTGATCATAATTTTATTTTACAATTTCATTCCCTAACATCATTCCTTCTCTTTCTTGAAAAAGAATGCCCAATTCCTTCCATCAAAGAAATTTGTTATTTCGATGGAATGAAAAAACTTGAAAAATTTGAACCAAACATGCTTAAGAAATTGGTCAATCGAAATTGACAATTCCCTCACTTTACCACGAACCAATCGGGGCCTAAGAGTACGCACCAAAGTTTTTAAAGGAGAGAAGAAAAAGGGAGGGGAGAGAAGGAGAAGAGGAAGGGAAAGAAGAGAAGAAAAGAGAATTAAATAACTTCGTAAAGTGCTCCTAAGTTTGAGTAAGTTTTAGGGAAAATCTGTTTCTCCATAAGTTATAAAAAGTCAACTTTCATCTTGAAAAATATCGAATTTAGATCTTAAAACATTGAGTTTAGGCCTTAAAATACCTAGAAAATAAAACAGTGAGTTTAGACGTTAAAACAGTGAGTTTAAGCTAGAAAATAAAATAGCGAGTTTAGACCTTAAAACAGTGAGTTTAGGCTTTAAAACACCAAGTCGATATATTTAAAAACAAGATTTTTTATAACTTATGGAGAAACAGGTTTCCTCCAAAATTTTCTGCCTAAATTTAGGAAGAAAAGTAAGGAAAAAAACTGAATTACACTTGTAAACTTAATAAAAGGAATAGAGAAGGTTATACTTGTAAAGTAAAATAGGTTTAACAAAACAATTTGTTTTATAAAATTTTCTTTTCTTACGATTCGTTACATGATGTCACGTGGTGAAGACGTGTATCGATTGATATTTGGGTTGAACCTTGGCTTTTGCAGAGTGCGTCTATTTTCTTTGTTAATGCAATCGATGTTTTTGTTTGCTAAAAATACTAAAAGAAAATTACACTTCACTATATACTCTCTCCATCACAAAATGGTTTTCCCACTCTTTTTGTCACTATTTTTGTCACTATTACTAATGATCTTTGAACAATTATTTTGAGTTAATTATTTGTTTTAATAAAAATATAAAACTTGTTATTGATAGTATTGTGGTAAATACTAAATACAGGGAACGAAAAATTCCAACGCTGTCCTTACCCGTCTCGTGTAAGTATACACGAGATGTCATCTATCATCTCGTGTATATTTACACGAGATGGAAAGAACGCTGTCCTTGCACGTCTCGTGTAATTTTACATGAGATGTCATCTATCATCTCGTGTATATTTACACGAGATGGGATTTCTTGAATCGGAATTAATCGTTTCCGCGTTAGGGATTTGATATTTGACGACAGCCGGATTTGGGCTGGCGTTTTCGCAGCAAACTTGGTAGAGAGGTTTGGTTCAATTCAATTAATCACTTTGTTCATCTTCGTTTTTTGTTGTTTTTGTTTTTTCTGCTTGAATTGAATTTTGAATTTGGATACAAGTTCAATCAGTTGGGATTTTGGATTGGATTCGAAAGTTAGGGTTTCATTTTAACGAATTTCGAGGAATTAAAGCTTGGCTATTTTCTGGTGGCTGTTACGAGAATTTCTACTTGGATTCGGAATCAAGAACCGTCCACCGTGGTCGTGTTTGGCGTTGTTGGGGGTGGCGCCGATTGAGGAGAGCAGAGGAAGGTGGAGAGGGAGAGCTTGGTGATGGACTTGGCCGGAGAGGGCGAGACCAGGTGAGGAAGACGATGGAGGGAGCGAGCAATAGTGTTTTGCGTTTAGAGAGAGAAGGTCTCATCTAGAGAGAGAGAGTAGTGAGGGACTGAAATTTAAAAAAAAAATAAGTATATAAGTGGATATTTTGATAATTTACATAATTTTCTGTATTTTTGATTTTTTGTATTTAACCATATCCTAGCATTGTTGATGAATATCAATTACAAGTTCTAGATTTTACATTAGTATAATTATTATATTAGTATAATTATTATATTATCCTGTAATTATTACTCAGAATTCATTTGTATTAAAAAAAAAAATAGGGAGATCTTCTCATCTAAAATATATTAGCAGGTATATTTATAGCAGGCCCACATCACATTTACAACCCATTTGCTCAAGTACACTTATGAGCCCATCAAAAAGGCCCAACTCATGCATCAGTTTAGTTTCAGAAAGTCCAGAACTAGGTTACCATCTACATTTCCACTCTTCCAAGCAATTTCACTGACACTGAGACCGACTGTCGATTCAGAGAGACACCGGAGCAACGACCGCATAATTAATCATCCATGGCTCCCGCCGCTCCCAGATCTGGAGATGCCATTTTCGCCAACGTCGAGCGCGTAGTAAGTTTCATAAACCCTAATTCAACTTACTTTTTCCTTCCATATTATTCCTTAACCATATGAGAAACTTATTCAATCATGCAATTGCAATCAATTTGCTTAGATCGTCCATTCCACGCATCTTCTTTGCTTATGTTTTCACTTCGATTTTTGAATTTCGCACACTGTATGAATTTGGATGGTGCAATTGATTAATCACAGAACGCGGAGCTGTTTACTTTGACGTACGGAGCGATCGTGAGACAGTTGCTTACAGATCTGGAGGAGGTTGAGGAAGTCAATAAGCAGCTCGATCAAATGTAATTTCTGTCTTCTAGTTATAATAATGAATTCTATTATCGCTTTATGTGGTTGAATTAGGTCAATCGACACGATTTTCATTTGGATCACTGGCTCTCTTGCAGGGGTTATAATATAGGAATACGTCTAATTGATGAGTTTCTTGCAAAATCTAACGTCTCTAGATGTGTTGACTTCAAGGAGACTGCTGAAGTCATTGCTAAGGTTTACTGCCCCTTTTATCACCTTATTAATTTAATTTGTTTTGCTGTTTAGTAGGAATTATTACACGTCTACTTTGATCTTTCATTAGCTGTTGTCAATAGCTCCATAATATATTACCTTTTATATTCTTTCATTAGCTGTAAGTAGTTACTTGTTTTCGATTTGATTTACTGCATTGGCACGAGAAAGAAATTATGTAAGTAAAGTTCTGAAGTATTACATTGCACCCTTAACTTACATCTGCCATTGCCCTAGATGTTCTTTTTAAATAATTCATCATTGAAACATCTATGGGATAGGGTGTATATTCCGTTAATTTATCATTTAGTTCGTACTCCCTCTGTCCCAAATTGAATGACCATTTTTGTCCCAAAATGATTGACCTTTTGAACTTTTTCATCAAAAAACTTTGTCCCTAAATGATTTTTTTTTATCATAGCTCATTATATTTTTGCAAAACTAAAATTTTGAAAGTGAACAACAAGAATGTTTATGATTTTTTTTCTATTAAAAATCAACATTTTCAAAATGACCACTATGTTTAGACACCTGATCCATCCTTTTAGTCATCACTGATCCTCAGTTTCCCTTGATCATTTAAAATAAGAGCATGCTGTTGAGACAGAATAACAATGCTAAGGTCATCTTTAGTTATTATGCTGAATAAATAAGTGGGTTACTGTATCATATGTGCTTTCTATGTCATGTGTTGAAGTAATTGCTATTGTTGCTCACACAACTTCCTGGCCACAAAAAGGGAAATGTAAAAAAAGAAGTTAAAAAGAGGTATTTCTTGCTTTAGCAAATACATAAAGCACTTGCACAGTTGCACTTTGTAAGATGGCGGTACTTGCTACTTGCTAGGGGCACTTTGCAGTTAAAGGAATATAATGAATAGAAGTTAACATATAGAAAGAAACTACTCCTTCCACCCCAAATTGAATGTCCATTTCTAGTTTTGAGAAAAAAATTAAGAAAGTTGATATCTATGCATTTTTATTTTCATATGTATGTTACCCTTAATGATTTCACCATAGCATACATGATTTTAAGTGTAAACTAGAAAATTAGGATTGCCTAGGAGGATTCAATAAGCTCACCTAGGGATAATGTTTTTGCAAAATGGTCATTCATTTATGGACGGAGGGAGTATTCCATATGAACCGGGTACTTGCTCTTTATCCAAGATAAGCGGAAAAAGAGGAAGGAAATGAGAAAGAAGAAAAAGAGAAAAAGAAAAAGAAAAGAAGCTACAACATTGATGATGATAGAAGTAATTACCCAGAGCATGAAGTGAGAAAGCAACAGTCAGAGGAGCTATGGTGAACTCATTAGGCGTAAACAAGACCTAATTGTTTGACGTTTGGTTGTGTGTTTAAAATACAAGCTTTATCTTTGATCGAAACTTGCTACTGTCATACAATGGGTCTTGTTTAGCCCCAAGATTGGTGATTACGTTGGTTGGAAAGGGTTTGCTTCATGGTTTTATCACATTTTGAACCGCCACAATTGCTTTCAACGTCTGGTTGACTACCTACCAGATTGCCTACTCAAGAACTAGCACTGATCTGTTTTTCGTCCACCAATTATTTTCTCCCTGTATATGTATGAATTAGTTTGTCCTGCGTTGACTTCCTTATGTGATTGAATCAATGTTTATATTGGGGTTCGGAAAAAGACATGGGACCTATATATTGTAAAAACACAAGCAATGACAATTTAATGTATCAGAAGTATTTTGTGACAAAGATGCATAATCCGCTTGTGGTTAGGCTTAGGCACTCCTTGTTCTGAATTAAATGCTTACGGTGATGGTCACAGCATACTTTTCCTTCTCTATTAGTGGTTGGGCCTGTGTTAAAATACCAGGACATGGTAGCATTTAAGCTAAAGATTGTAGAAAATCTAGTTTCCGGCCTTGCTTCAATATTCAATCCGGGTCCTTCTCTATCAGATAGGAAGGGTGTGAGCGCCTCCCAACTCCCGGACCTATAAACCGTGTCCCAGGATGGAGGGTCCCAAAATATACCATTTCCAAAAACTTTTCTTTTAAATCCACTTGAAAAGTATAACACCCCATTTTAAAAACCATTTCAAAATAACCTCCCTACATAGAGGTGATATAAGAACCTGCTTCTACCAGCTATAACCTGAATAATTTACAAATACTACAACTGCCATGGCTTACACAAGCCAACCTTTAAACCAACCCAAACCCAAGATTAAGAACAACATTACATACTGAAAATGTTTTATAACAGTTTCCCAGTATCAAATAATCACAACTACTCCCAACTCCCACATAAATACATACATACCCTGACAACCAAAATACGATCCAAACTCCTTCCCGGCCTCACCGGTATGGTCCACCTGTCTCAGCTGAATCTAAAACAAGAAGGGAGAAGGGGTGAGATAAAATCTCAGCAAGCTATTATGTATGCAACAATATGCCATACAATATGCAACACATAACAAAGTTGCGCAATATTACATTGGAAAAACAAGAAACACTTTACGTTACCTTTCCCTACCTTTTTCCATCGACCGATAAGTCCCGCAATAGGCAACACATACACAGTTGCTCATATAATATGCAACACACACAAAGTTGCTCAACAACAACTATGCAACACCAAACCAGGTTCAATACCCACATCGGGAAAACAAGAACACACTATGTTACCTTTTCCATTTGACCAATAAGTCACATTCAATGCAACATACAATCAAGTTGCTATATCATATTGGGAAAACAGAACACTTTACGTTACCTTTCCCTTACCATTCCCATCTCGAATCATATGTAGTACAACGGTGGGAGGGTTACTCCGCTCTCGTGAAATGCTAGTGCTTATTCACGTCTTATACGACCTCAACAGAGATCCATATAAGTTATCAGCGTTCATATGGCATGACTGCACATATCCATAGAAGCTGCGCACCCCCTGCAGTGGCCACAGACGGAGAGGTCACAGGTATAAGGCAATCGAAACAACTTATGAAATATCTTCTCATAAGTGTTGGGATCCCATATACCCCCACAATGTTCAGCTGATACCATCATAGTCAAGCACATAACAATTACTTGAACATAAGTCCACCCTATGGGACATCATATACATAACATGAAACTATAACTCATGTTAAATCAATCACAATAGTGCACATGTATTTCAACACTATTGAATAACAACAATGCAATGACATGGTATTAATTACTCATGCTCCACCCAAGAAACTGTGCAACAAATATTTGAACACTTTGTACACAATCAACTATGAAGTATGTAAACACTTATGCACAATATATATCACATAAGTTCCACATAACCATTATACAGTTTATAAACCAATACAGGGTATACTTATACTCCTGCCAAATGAACATACTAGTACAACATCCATTAAAGGCACTATATAACCCAATGACCTTGTACAAGTCACCATGTAGGGATAAAACAACATATAACCAACCCTACACAATCATGTTATAACATGGAACACTTTCAATAAAGGTTCCAATTAAGCACTTAGGGTATTACGCGTTCTACACATTATTTGAACTCACAACCCTATAAATATAACCACATAAGGCACCATGTATCATATATGAGGCCTACATCTCCAATACACAAGATATAATTCAATAACAGTGTGTTACCACTCCTGTCCAGATCAATGAAGTAGTGCATCCTACACTTTATGCACCATTTCACCCAATAACCTTATACAAGTCATCACGTAGGAGTAAAACAACATATAAATAACCCTACGCAATCACTAAACAACACTGAACAACTTCCCTTTAGGGTTTAGGTTCATTTTCCCAAGTTTTATAAACTTTGGTTCAAGTTTCACAATCGCCTGTCAAGCATTTTTGAGACATTATTTAAGGACCTTATCAATATCTTTTTGGCCCAATTCAAACTCCATTATGTAGTACTAAAGTTGTACTAAATACAGGATCAAAAAGTGTTCCAATCCGAGTTGTTTAGCCTAGGTTTCCAATGCCTCAAACATGGACCAAGACTACTGGGTAAAATAGTTCAGCTTTCAAACATGCCTGCCAAGCAACTTTAGGTCAATACTTAAAGCACTTCCCATTATCCAATTGGACCATTTCAAGTTCCCTATTGTAGTACTAAAGTTGTACTAGATATAGGATTAAAAAGTGCTCCAATCCGAGTTATTTAGCCTAGGTTTGCAAAGCCTAGAAAATGGACCAAAACTGCAACTTAGAACAGTTCAATGATAAAACTGCCTTGCGAGCAACCTTCAATCAATATTTAAAGCTCTTTCCAAAACCTTTTTGGACAATTCCAAGTGCTACAATGTTTTACTAAACTTGTACTACAAGTATGGTTAAAGAGTTATTAAATCTACACTCATTAACCTAGGTTTAAAAGCTTGCAAAGGTGCTCACTCAAGGCAGATTTTAGCACGAGTCGTGCTGAAGGTCACTAGTCGTTTCCAGGCCCTGTACGACTGATTCCAAGGCCACGACTGGTGCCTCACGACTCCTTAGAATAGTCACGACTCGTGCTCATGTGCACGAGTCGTGCCCCTCCCCTAAACCCACGGTTTTGACAGCAGCAGCAACAGAACAACAGCAACAACAACATCAGCACTGCAGACTTACTTCAGCCACTGCAAACAGGTTTCCAACAGCCCATATGCCTGGTTTTGGACTCCAATATACTCCCTTTCTACCCTATAACACATATATAACATGGATACAATGATTATCAATCCATAACATCACCCAAGGCCAAGGTTTTTGCAGCAAACAACAACAGTTTTGCAGAACTTACTTCAGCAACTACAAGGGTTTCTAAACTGCCTTCAAACCTCACTATACCTCAGGTTTAAAGCATAATCATACTCTCTCCATGCTCTATAACATATACACAACATGGATTCAACAATTACTAACCCATAACACAACCCTTTACCAAGTTGTTTAATACTTAGTTGGTTCCCAGTTTCAACCTTCAGCTGAAGTTTCCATCAGTGCATAACTTGCTAATAACATCAATTTAACAACTTCAATCATGTTATGAACAAGTATAACAAAGAGACATAACAACTTACCCAAGAATTATCAATGAAAAGAGAGAAAGAATCGGAAGAACGAGCTCACAACACCTTCCTTTGCAAACTTTCAAAGATGAAATCAACAAACACCCAAAAGCTGAATTTATATGAATTTTGGAAGTAGAACAAGGGTTTGGAACTTTTCTTGGCTGGGAGAAACTCTTGGAAGACTGAGGAATGTAGTGAGCTTCTTGAAGAAGCTAAAGAGAGGATATATATAACACATTTTCATAATAGCTCCTCCAAGAAAGAACATTAACAACCAACTACCTTAAGCTTTGTTTTACACTTAAGCTCCTTATAACTTTTTATAACACCTTCAATTACAATCCAATTGTTACTAAGGAAATACACAACTTCCTTTAGTTAAACACTATAGCATTAAAGCAAGTTATGACATTTAAAACCACATAGGTCAACAAAATGGCTCAAGGTTACCCCTAAGCATCTCACACTTTTATAACACTTCCATTTCACATTTCAAATGTCATCATTCTACTACAAAACTTTTCTTTTATCTCTTTTAGGCATTATATACTCCACATTGCTATTTCAATGCCTAAATTCAAGTAAGTTATAACCTTTAAAAATAACACAAAGCCTAATCAAATTTCCAATTCAACTCCTGGAGTGAACGCATAGTCATTCCACTCACATAATAAATAGGAGGAGATGCAATGCAACCCTACCCTCACGTGCTCAACACGTGGCCAAATTAGTGCCCGGACCTAGGGTCATGACACTCACTCCCCCTTAAATAAAATTCGTCCCGAATTTTAGACATACTTACCTGAGTGATCCACCAATCCTTCAATAAGTGATCTGGTAACAATCTGTCAAATCCAGAAGACTACGGAATTCTAACACTGCCAAAGGTTATTCCATTTGACCAGGGTCTCAATATTCGAGAAATTAATAACAATGCCCAAAGCTTGAAACTATAAGGCCTAACATTATAATTTTCTTGAGTCACATTCACACTTACTGAATTCCGCAACCAATTTATTCTCACGAAAAACAGATACATAATTTGCAATTAATTCCCAAAATCTCTTCATAACTCTGAATAACCCAAGATATCCTTTATAAAGATTTTCACAAGTTATCAAGATCAAATTCGAAACTTTACTCATCATATTTACCAATACATCCTGTGCCCTTCCGCAAGGTGCTCTTGGATATGGTACTAACTTGACATTACATCAATATAACATTTAACTGCCCTAACTGACAGCATAAACCACTCTGAGGAAACACCTCACCGATTCCCCTATCACTGATAATTAAAATATTTCAGGTGACTTTTATTCAAGTCCAACACAGAAATCAGATAACATTCACATTCTTTAGACCATACACTTAGGCCTTTAATGCATATATAACACAATATCAAATAAATACTTATCCACCTCAACTACAAACAGAGGCAAGTCAAACATAGAAAAGGAGACTTGCTACTTGCAACAGTCTACCCAACACAAAATCTACTTAACCACTACAGGCCAAGTATAACCACAATATCTTGAATTGGTAAATCTACCAATTCTATTGGCAATCCATGCCCACAATTAATCATGTCACAACCATGATAATCAAAGGAAATTCGAGGTACTCTCCCATAGGAGTTGAACCCTCTAACACATACACAATTCTTAGGCCATTTATGCAAATAAAACAAAATGCAATGCCACCTAAGAACGTGATAAACTGGGATCTATATAAAAATATAACCCCTATTTCCTGAGACAGGTAATATACCTTTAATAACTGCGGAGGAATCTATCTCTCCATAATCTTAAGCTAAGACTCGGCCTTAGACTTTCTCCTTTGTTTTCCCTTCAGTATCCCTTTTTGTACCACCACTTTGTTGCCCTCTTTGTTGGCCACTGCCTGAGGTCTGACCTTGTTGAAGTCTAGGCTTAGGACAATCTTTCTTGAAATGCCCCAATTCCCCACAATTCATACACCTTCCTTGTTTTCTCCAACACGTGCCTTCTGTATGTCCAATCCGCTGATAAAATTTACAACCCTTGCCATAATGTCCGGATACTGGCTGAACTGTAGAAGTTACAATCTGTACTCCTTGAACCCTTCCAGAGACTGAAGAACTGGACTGTCCTCTGATCAGTCTGGAGCCTTGTTCCTAATGCTTAACTTGCTTTCATCCCTTTCCAATTCCCTTTGGTACTTCTCAAGGTCATTCTCAATCTGAAACGCCCTATCCCAGGTCGTCTGATAATCGGCATAGGCATAAGTCGATACTTGTTTCTTCAATTCGGGTCTCAAACCTCTTACAAAATAATAAACTCTCCTCCCTTCATGGGTTACCAAGTGAGGACAACATTGAGCCAATTCCGCAAACCTTGCCGAATACTGAGCTACCGTCATAACTCCCTGCTTTAGACGTAAGAACTCCACCTCCATCTTATCTCGAGTAACCATGGTAACAAAATAATCCTCGAAATTCCGAGTGAAATTATTCCATGTTTGGGGCGTATGAGCCCGCTCCCAATACTCATGCAAACATTGCCACCAATGATTCGCTGGACCTTCCGGCTTGAAAATAACACACCTAACCTTTTCTTCATCAGGAATGCGTATAGCCTCAAAAAATTTATTCATTGCTTCTAACCATTTTACTGCCTTCCCCGGCTTCGGATTTCCTTTAAAGCTTGGTGGATTCATCCTTATAAACTCCTCTATTTCAGGCTTTGGTCGTACCTCAGGTTGCTGTGGAGCTTGCCCCTGAGCTGCCCTATACTGTAGAAAGACCCTGAACATCTTTATCATATCTATATTCTGGTCTCCTTCTGTTCCCATTTCCGTGATCCCTTGGTTGATCATTACCATTTTCCACCATTGAACAACTTCCTACATTCAACACTCGGCGTCAGATATCACACACTCCCCCTTAGGCTAGACATCTACCCTTGACTTCTAACCTGGGCTCTGATACCAACTGTGAGCGCCTCCCAACTCCCGGACCTATAAACCGTGTCCCAGGATGGAGGGTCCCAAAATATACCATTTCCAAAAACTTTTCTTTTAAATCCACTTGAAAAGTATAACACCCCATTTTAAAAACCATTTCAAAATAACCTCCCTACATAGAGGTGATATAAGAACCTGCTTCTACCAGCTATAACCTGAATAATTTACAAATACTACAACTGCCATGGCTTACACAAGCCAACCTTTAAACCAACCCAAACCCAAGATTAAGAACAACATTACATACTGAAAATGTTTTATAACAGTTTCCCAGTATCAAATAATCACAACTACTCCCAACTCCCACATAAATACATACATACCCTGACAACCAAAATACGATCCAAACTCCTTCCCGGCCTCACCGGTATGGTCCACCTGTCTCAGCTGAATCTAAAACAGTAAAGGGAGAAGGGGTGAGATAAAATCTCAGCAAGCTATTATGTATGCAACAATATGCCATACAATATGCAACACATAACAAAGGTTGCGCAATATTACATTGGAAAAACAAGAAACACTTTACGTTACCTTTCCCTACCTTTTTCCATCTCGACCGCAAGTCCCGCAATAGGCAACACATACACAGGTTGCTCATATAATATGCAACACACACAGGTTGCTCAACAACAACTATGCAACACCAAACCGGTTGCTCAATACCCACATTGGGAAAACAGTAAACACACTATGTTACCTTTTCCGTTTGACCAATAAGTCACATTCAATGCAACATACAATCAAGTTGCTATATCATATTGGGAAAACAAGAACACTTTACGTTACCTTTCCCTTACCATTCCCATCCGAATCATATGTAGTACAACGGTGGGAGGGTTACTCCGCTCTCGTGAAATGCTAGTGCTTATTCACGTCTTATACGACCTCAACAGATCCATATAAGTTATCGGCGTTCATATGGCATGACCGCACATATCCATAGAAGGCTGCGCACCCCTGCAGTGGCCGCGGACGGGAGAGGTCACAGTATAAGGCAATCGAAACAACTTATGAAATATCTTCTCATAAGTGTTGGGATCCCATATACCCCCACAATGTTCACTGATACCATCATAGTCAAGCACATAATTACTTGAACATAAGTCCACCCTATGGGACATCATATACATAACATGAAACTATAACTCATGTTAAATCAATCACAATAGTGCACATGTATTTCAACACTATTGAATAACAACAATGCAATGACATGGTATTAATTACTCATGCTCCACCCAAGAAACTGTGCAACAAGTATTTGAACACTTTGTACACAATCAACTATGAAGTATGTAAACACTTATGCACAATATATATCACATAAGTTCCACATAACCATTATACAGTTTATAAACCAATACAGGGTATACTTATACTCCTGCCAAATGAACATACTAGTACAACATCCATTAAAGGCACTATATAACCCAATGACCTTGTACAAGTCACCATGTAGGGATAAAACAACATATAACCAACCCTACACAATCATGTTATAACATGGAACACTTTCAATAAAGGTTCCAATTAAGCACTTAGGGTATTACGCGTTCTACACATTATTTGAACTCACAACCCTATAAATATAACCACATAAGGCACCATGTATCATATATGAGGCCTACATCTCCAATACACAAGATATAATTCAATAACAGTATGTTACCACTCCTGTCCAGATCAATGAAGTAGTGCATCCTACACTTTATGCACCATTTCACCCAATAACCTTATACAAGTCATCACGTAGGAGTAAAACAACATATAAATAACCCTACGCAATCACTAAACAACACTGAACAACTTCCCTTTAGGGTTTAGGTTCATTTTCCCAAGTTTTATAAACTTTGGTTCAAGTTTCACAATCGCCTGTCAAGCATTTTTGAGACATTATTTAAGGACCTTATCAATATCTTTTTGGCCCAATTCAAACTCCATTATGTAGTACTAAAGTTGTACTAAATACAGGATCAAAAAGTGTTCCAATCCGAGTTGTTTAGCCTAGGTTTCCAATGCCTCAAACATGGACCAAGACTACAGGGTAAAATAGTTCAGCTTTCAAACATGCCTGCCAAGCAACTTTAGGTCAATACTTAAAGCACTTCCCATTATCCAATTGGACCATTTCAAGTTCCCTATTGTAGTACTAAAGTTGTACTAGATATAGGATTAAAAAGTGCTCCAATCCGAGTTATTTAGTCTAGGTTTGCAAAGCCTAGAAAATGGACCAAAACTGCAACTTAGAACAGTTCAATGATAAAACTGCCTTGCGAGCAACTTTCAATCAATATTTAAAGCTCTTTACAAAACCTTTTTGGACAATTCCAAGTGCTACAATGTTTTAATAAACTTGTACTACAATTATGGTTAAAGATTTATTACATCTACACTCATTAACCTAGGTTTAAAAGCTTGCAAAGGTGCTCACTCAAGGCAGATTTTAGCACGAGTCGTGCTGAAGGTCACGAGTCGTTTCCAGGCCCTGTACGACTGATTCCAAGGCCACGACTGGTGCCTCACGACTCCTTAGAATGGTCACGACTCGTGCTCATGTGCACGAGTCGTGCCCCTCCCCTAAACCCACGGTTTTGACAGCAGCAGCAACAGAACAACAGCAACAACAACATCAGCACTGCAGACTTACTTCAGCCACTGCAAACAGGTTTCCAACAGCCCATATGCCTGGTTTTGGACTCCAATATACTCCCTTTCTACCCTATAACACATATATAACATGGATACAATGATTATCAATCCATAACATCACCCAAGGCCAAGGTTTTTGCAGCAAACAACAACAGTTTTGCAGAACTTACTTCAGTAACTACAAGGGTTTCTAAACTGCCTTCAAACCTCACTATACCTCAGGTTTAAAGCATAATCATACTCTCTCCATGCTCTATAACATATACACAACATGGATTCAACAATTACTAACCCATAACACAACCCTTTACCAAGTTGTTTAATACTTAGTTGGTTCCCAGTTTCAACCTTCAGCTGAAGTTTCCATCAGTGCATAACTTGCTAATAACATCAATTTAACAACTTCAATCATGTTATGAACAAGTATAACAAAGAGACATAACAACTTACCCAAGAATTATCAATGAAAAGAGAGAAAGAATCGGAAGAACGAGCTCACAACACCTTCCTTTGCAAACTTTCAAAGATGAAATCAACAAACACCCAAAAGCTGAATTTATATGAATTTTGGAAGTAGAACAAGGGTTTGGAACTTTTCTTGGCTGGGAGAAACTCTTGGAAGACTGAGGAATGTAGTGAGCTTCTTGAAGAAGCTAAAGAGAGGATATATATAACACATTTTCATAATAGCTCCTCCAAGAAAGAACATTAACAACCAACTACCTTAAGCTTTGTTTTACACTTAAGCTCCTTATAACTTTTTATAACACCTTCAATTACAATCCAATTGTTACTAAGGAAATACACAACTTCCTTTAGTTAAACACTATAGCATTAAAGCAAGTTATGACATTTAAAACCACATAGGTCAACAAAATGGCTCAAGGTTACCCCTAAGCATCTCACACTTTTATAACACTTCCATTTCACATTTCAAATGTCATCATTCTACTACAAAACTTTTCTTTTATCTCTTTTAGGCATTATATACTCCACATTGCTATTTCAATGCCTAAATTCAAGTAAGTTATAACCTTTAAAAATAACACAAAGCCTAATCAAATTTCCAATTCAACTCCTGGAGTGAACGCATAGTCATTCCACTCACATAATAAATAGGAGGAGATGCAATGCAACCCTACCCTCACGTGCTCAACACGTGGCCAAATTAGTGCCCGGACCTAGGGTCATGACAAAGTCTTATGGTAAATAGTTTTGTAATGAAGCCAATCCTTAAACCCTCTTCAGAAATGAAGAAGTTGACAAACAAAAGAAGCAAAAGAGGATAGATTAGTAATAAGTTCTTTAAGGTAGTGTTGCTAGAGCTCTTTTAAGTTTCTAGTAATTGAATTTTTACTTAAAGGTATTGCATCAATTGTCTGTATCAAAGTGTTGCTCTTGAATACTTTTCTGGGCTTGTAGAGACAGGGCTTAGCTCACATTTTTCGTAACGTGACAGAATAATTGTCTATTAGGTTATGCATATTGGATTAATCAAATTCCATCGAAGTAATTTTGGGATACTACAACATATTTATATTACGTTAATATTCTACATTTTAACGGAAACCATATATATGCCCCCTCCATTCCACAATACTTGTCGTTTTAGACTTCTTCACACATTCAGAAATGTAATTAATACATGTGAAAAAGACTCACATACCCTTAAATTAATTCAATTACCCTTGTTCAATAGACGCATCACAATCATAAATAAGGATATAATTGGTACAAAAGGATAAAGATTTCTAGATAATAGTATTACTGACAAGTATTTTGAAATGGGGGTATTATGTCAAAAATTACACAAGGCCTTTATAAGTTTGCAGTAGAAGAATAGTACAAATTTTTTTAAAGAGCTGTGATAGATGCAAGTTTATGCATATTATATTTCATTCCGGACTTATGTAAATAATCCACTTATCTATAGCATTTAGCTCTTCTCATAGGTTGTTTGGTAAGTGGTAATACACTGATATGGGTTGAATTATCCTTGTTTTTCCTTAAAGCAAAGTCGAAAGTGCTCCATTTTAAAAGCTAACTGACTCTGTACTTCTTGGGTTTTCCCAAAAAAAAAAAAGGTTGTGTTTCCAAACAATGCGATGTAGTGAAATTTTAAATTGGTACAAGAAAGAAAACCTACATTCTTAAAGAGCTTGATTTGTCAATTGGGACTATTCTTTTGAACAGAGAGTAATTTCCAAGACTGGCCAACCTTTTTTGTGTATGCATAGCAAAATATGGCTGAAAAGTGTGTGCAGTTGCTGTATTGTGCAATATGCTTTGGCAGTGTTGCATGTGCAATGCATATAAAAAACAGATGCTTGTACTGACTGTCTACGAATAGAGTATGAAGTAGAATGTTTACTTTGCTTATTATTCTTGATGAGTTGCGCCAAGTCTTCTTTCATTTTCCAACTTCCATCTTACCATTGAATTCTTCTTATTCTTCTGGTTTTAATTAATGCTTTCTAAACAGGTTGGCTTCAAAATGTTCTTAGGGGTAACTGCATCAGTGTCTAACTGGGATTCTGAGGGAACGTGTTGCAGTCTCATAATGGAGGACAATCCACTTGTGGACTTTGTTGAGCTACCTGACACTTGCCAAGGCCTTTATTACTGCAATATTTTAAGTGGAATTGTCAGAGGAGCTTTAGAGATGGTAAGTTTTGGCTTTTTGGACACTTTTCAACATCATGTTGAGTCACATTTGTTTTCATACTACTTGCAACTATTTTTTTTCCTGACATGGGCCCAAATTTGAGATTAGCGTTCGGAATCCAATAGGAGATTGAGTAATGCTGGATTAACACGTAAATTAGTGAAGATGCTTTTATATACAGCCTAGTCAATGGCATTGCCCCTGTCACCAGTTTGGAAGCTAGTTTAGTTATTTTGGCAAATGTGGGTGTCCATTCATTTGGTTGCCACATTTTATGATTGCTCTCTTTATAAAGTAAAAGGAATATAGAGGACACGATTTTTAAACACTATTTTTTTATTTTTTTTTCTTTTTCAGTATCGACCATCATCTTATCTCTATCAGCCTTTAGCTTCTTGTATAGTTTATGCAGGCATATATGATGGTTATTTCAAAGATTAGTCTTCCTCTATTAGAGGTATTTTGGTAAATGACGGGCTGTTAAAAAAGAGAGATGGTTTAAAAAAAAAAAAACAAAAAAAAAAAGGTGAAACAACAAATCTGAGCATATGAAGTCTCCCTTTTAATCAGGCCATTTAGGCCAGCTCTTTAAAAATCCAGTCTCTATTTGTGACCCCAAAAGATGGGGGTACCAGTGGTCAGTTTAGATTCACAAAGCTGGGGATGAAGTAGTTGGCTTATCTGGTATTTAGGAATTATAGAGGTTACATATTAAAGACATGTAAAGTCGACACCTCTCCTTCACATTACTGGTGCATTGTTATGAAGTTGTCAAGCCTGTTCAATCAAAATTAGTTGTTAGCAAGAATGTTCTCCTAATTGTCTGACTAGGGGGAGGGAGTATAACCCTGGAAATACATGTTAGATCATCTGATTGGCGGAGTTATATGCATCATTAAGGGAGCACCTGCCCCCATTAAGTTATTACATACTAGTGCAATTGTTTATAATTTTTTGTTAAAATTGAAAGGTTTTTGTGTAAGAAATAAGTATTCCCCCCCCCCCCCTTTCTTCAAGGAAAAAAAACAGTTAATTATATTTTTGCCCCCTTTATAACGTGACGTTGTCTAACCGTTAAGTTATCAATTCCCCATCCCCCCCCCCCCCCTCCCATAAGAAATTCTAGCTCCGCTACAGGTTCATCTATGCATGAAAATAATACCGTTATGATTTTCAGGTGTCAATGAAAACTGAAGTGACATGGATTAGGGATATGCTTAGAGGAGACGATGTGTTTGAGTTACAGGTGAAACTTCTAAAGCAAGTACCTGAGGAGTATCCTTACAAAGATGACGAGTAACATGCTTTTGTTGATTATATTTTTTAAGTGATGTATATACATACAACAAGCTTTTGCATCGCGATTTTGTTTTTCAACTATAGATTAATTATCCTGATACATTTCTTGTCTTGTTGCATAATTTTGAACCCGTTTTTGTCTACTACATGAACCATTACTTGTAATTTCGGTAGGTCATGGTGACTGCAGTTTCTTGCATTATTTTTTGGACGCACATGCACCTCTATGCAACTTGTCGGGGATTTCTGGTGATAGGTTTCATGTCGAGTGTTGCCATTCACACCCGTATAAGTATGCTTACAATATTTTACAAGTATAATATTCTAATGTATGATGTATCTATTTTAGAACACACATTTCTCATAAATGAGTTCGGTAAATTAATTTAGGACTTTTCTATTGTGTGCCCATGGGCACATGATAAGAATTAAAGATTCTTTTGTAATGTGTGTCAAATTAATACTTGACACATATTACAAGATAATCTTTTAATAAATCTTTTAAAGATTCTCTTGTTGTAATGTGTGTCAAGTATTAATTTAACACAAATTACAAGAGAATCGTTAAAAAATTTATAAAAAGATTCTCTTGTAATATGTGTCAAATTAATAGAAGTATTAATTTGACACACATTACAAGAGAATCTTTAATCCTTATCATGTGCCCATGGGCACACAATAGAAAAGTCCATTAATTTATAATGTGATTTTTTTTTTACCTTTCAAATTAAGAAACAACTTTTTGAAAAATAAGTTCTAAAGTGTTGGATTTTCAAATAAACATCTTTTTCAAAGAACATACCTTTTTAAACGTTGCATTGATACCATAAATAAATAAGGGGGAAAAGGGGGGGAAGGGGGGGGGGGGGGTGTTGTGAATAAACATAATAATATGTAACGTATTTTCACGATTTTTACAATCAATATAATATACCATCTAGTGACATCTTAATGTAATGTTCTTTATCAATTCGTTACAAATAATGCAATTTATGTCTATTTTCCTGCAATTTACTTTCTAATTTTGACTCAAATAATGCAATCAACTTGCATTATTTGTAACAAGATTAGAAAGTACATTGCATTATATTGTCATTAGATAATACACTATATTTATTAAAATCGAAGTTATAGTACATTATATAAGTTGATAATTATTATAGGGAAAACGTTTCTTTTAGCGTTCTAACAAAAATGCGGAATAAATTTAAAAATTATTTCCTCTATACCATTTTTTTCCATATAATATTGTATTTGTCCTGTTAACATTTTTGAATGATGATGTTCACAAATAATATTGTGTTGATTAACGAGACAGGAGAAAGTGTTGAAAGTAAGTTGGTATTATGAAAACAAACTTTGAATCTCGAGATTTTAGCTTAGACCATGTTCAATAAGCCAACTATCAAAAAACATTCAACTACCCTAATATCACGACACCTCATCTTCTCTCTCCATCCACTTAATCATTCAACTACTTTCTCAACTACTCCCCCCACAATAAGCTAGTTTAATTTAAAATTCAACTCCTCCCAATTCATCATTCTATACCCCCACCACTTTTTATTTTATTTACAATATTTAATTTTATAATTAAAAAATAATAAAAATAATAATAATTTATTATTAAAAAATAAATTATTAATATTTTTATTTATAAATTCGAGATTTTTTTTAATTCACACTTAATTAATTTTTTTTCGAAGCAATTAAATAAATACGAGAATATTTTAATTTTAGGATCCATTTCACTAAAAAGATGATGAATATTTTAAAAAATAAGGGGTTAAAGAAGGATAATTAAGATTTTTTTGAGAGAAAAGAGAGTTTTTTTTTTTTTGGTGTACAAATAAAAAGAAAGTTATGTCATTTTATAAAGAAAAAAATTTCCAGAATTTTCGCAAAGAAAAAATAGCTGTAAAATAATTGAGCTCGAAAATTTGGGTTGAAGATAAAATCTAAAAATATGGGGAACCAACCAATGCTCGCCATGTATCAATTGCAGGAAGAAAAAAAAGCAAAACGCGCCTTCTCTTGGCGTGTAGGCCACGCGCCGAATTCGGTCCACTCGGAGGCTGACGCGTGGCGAAGCGGGTCCCCCATTTTTTTCTTCAACCAGGTTGGAAAAATTCAACCCCTCCCCTTCAACCACCCCCCTCTCAACCCCTTATTGCACACACTCAACTAGTTGACCCCCTTTTCAATCCCCCTCTCAACCCCTTATTGGACATGGTCTTAAAAAAAAGAAGTAAAACTTAATAATAGTGTGATTTGATGCTTTTTTTTTTTTTTTTTGTTAATTTTATTTGAACAAAATGATTACACTTTTCACCCGTTGGAGATTTGGCTCAAAATTTAGCTCAAATTCAATTGTAAAACTTAATAATAGTGTGATTGGATTGTTTCCTAATGCAAATGCAAATAGAAGAGAAATCCGTGAATCCTATGAGATAAAAACAAAACATTATTTATAATTGTACTAGGAAATGGTTTTTGTTTTGCCTATATATAAAGGGTATAGAAATTAGGGAATTTGCCCCATAAATTTTTTTTGGAACAAATCACTTTTTACTAAGTTCTTCATTGTATTAAAATGTCCCATAAGTTCTCATGTTGTATTATGTATAATACAACATTTAGTTATGCAGTAGTTTAAAATCATAATACTGCATCCGCACCACCGCCTCCGCCACAGCCCAGCTCCGCCGCCGCCGTCTGCTATCGCCGCATGCCGGATTCCGATCAATTTTCGCCGAAATCCGGTCAATTTTCACCGGAATCAGGCAATTTTGGCCGGAATCCGGTAGTCGGTCGCCGGAATCCGGTCGCCGGAGGTCGAAATCTGGTCGCCGGTCCATGGGCTTCGGACTCCGGTCACCAGCGGTCGCCGGAATGCAGTATTATGGCCTTAATTGATGTTGTATTTTCGAAACATAATACAACATCATAATACAACATCATAAAAGGAACTTATTGAGCATAGATTTAAAAAAAAAAATTATGGGGCAATGACCCTTGATTATTTGAGGCGTGCGTCTTAGGTTCCGTTTGTTTCGCGTAAAATAACTTGCGGAAAATGATTTTCTGTAAAATATTTTTCGAAAAATGAATTTCCTGTAAAATGTTTTTCGAAAAATGAGATAAACATGTTTTCTGCTGTTTGGTAAGAAAAATATTTACCGAAAAAAATTACATGTGTTTAATGAAAATATTTTTTGATAAAAACACCACTTGAGATAATTTGAGTGAGGGGGGGGGGCAGGGGTGGTGGTAGTGAGTGGAGTGGGTGGGAAGTTGTTAAAATAAATTTTAAATGATTAATTTTTTTTACCCGGCGAGGGTGGAGTGGGGGCAGGGGTAGTGGTGATGAGTGGAGTGGGGAGTTGTTAAAAATTAATTTTAAATGATTAATTTTTTTTTTACCTAACAGGGGTTGGGGTGGGGGGCAGGAGTGGTGGTGGTGGTGAGTGGAGTGGGGTGAGGAGTTGTTAAAAATAAATTTTAAATAATTAATTATTTTTTTTACCCGATAAAGTATAGTTAAGTTGTTAATCAGCTCATGAACATATACTTCCTTAGTCTTATTAGAAAATACTCTCTCCGTTTCGTTTCAGCCGAAGCTATCCATTTTTAGCATTGCATGCAAATTAAGAAAATGGTTGGAAAGAAAAAATATTATGAGTGTAATTTGAATATAGGAGAGAATGAGTGGAGAAAATAGTAAATTTGAAAAGTGTTGTGAGTGTAATAGTGAATTAGGAGAGAGAATGAGTGGAGGAAATAGTAAAGATTCTTATCCAAAAAAGAAAAGTGAAAGATTTTAACGGGACACCTAAAATAGCAAAATGGGAAGCTTCGACTGAAACGGAGGGAGTACACAAAAAGTGATTTTATATGAAAATTAAAGAAAATATACGAGAGTAAGAAAATCATACGAAGAAATGGGTATTAAAAAGTTTTTATTTCGGGGTATGATTGATTATCCCTATTAACCGCAGGAGCCTCCAAAAAAGTAAGGCAACCGAGCAAGAAAATGGTGTCCAATCACAACTGAGAATTGACTCGTACCTAAAAAAATGGTGCCCACCGGTACCGCCTATCTTGCAACATGGTGGGTTAATACCGTGCGGCTCCATCGGAGCAGGTGGATAAAGTCGGGAAAAAGCTCAAGAAAGACAAAAGGTTCCACGTGAAATATATGAATAATAGCTTATGAAGTCAGGTGCTATCACGTGCCGTGTGCCAGCTCGATTCACATACTACCACTCCACATATCACTATTTTATTTTAGTCCGCTTTAAAAAATAAATACTCCCTCCGCCCCAATAAAAGCTTCACTAATTACCCAAAAGGACGTCCCGTTAGTAGCTTCACCTTTCCTTTTTTTGCAAAAAATCTTTACTATTTCTTCAACTCATTCTCTCTCCTACATTATTTTAATACTTACAACACCATTATAATTTACTATTCCCTCCACTCATTCTCTCTCCTATTTTCAAATTACACTCACAACATTTTTTTTTCCTCCCATTTTCATAATTTGCGTGCCCACCCAAAAGGGTGAAGCACTTATTGGGACGGAGGGAGTATCTCGTTTTATTTTCTTATGATCAATTAAATAAAATTATAATTTTAAAACTATTTGACGTATTTATGAATTTTTCAACTTTTGATAAAAACATATTCATGCAATTTAAAAAATTGTCATTATTTCATCATTAAAAATATACTCCCTCCGTCCGTCCCAGCTCAATGGAGACTTTCTTTTTGATCCGTTCCAGCCCAATGGAGACAGTCCAAAATGAAAGGAAATCTTTACTATTTTTTCCACTCATTCTCTCTCCTATTTTACTTTTACATTCACAATACTAATCAAATTACTATTCCTCCCACTTATTCTCTCTCCTATTTAATTTTTCAGACTTACAACATTTTCTTTCACTTTTTATTTCTCTTATTTTTTTTTAATCAGTGTGCCCAAAATTTGGTTTTCGTTAAACTGGACGGAGGGAGTCTTCAATATCCCCTTCAAGGATAAGGACGGCTCAAAGGGGAGGACAGGGTAGGGGCCTGCCCAGAGCCCCTAATGGTAAATGGTAAGGCGGCCCTAAATTTTAAGTTAGGGTAGGGGCCGGCCCAGAGCCCCTAATGGTAATGGTAAGGTGGCCCTAAATTTTAAGTTATTCGTATATTCTCTCCGTCCCACCCTGCTCCGTCTCTGCTGAGTGGATATTTATTTCTTTTTTTATTCATCTTCACCTAATGGAGACTGTTCAAAATGAAAGGAAATTTTTACTATTTTCTTCACTCATTCTTTCTCATACTCCCTCCGTCCCACCTAGAGTCTCACCCTTTTAGGGGTAGCACGCAAATTAAGAAAAAAAAGGAGAAGAAAAAAATGTTGTGAGTGTAATTTGAAAATAGAAGAGAGAATTAGTGGAGGAAATAGTGAATTTAAAAAGTGTTGTGAGTGTAGAGGAGAGAGAATTAGTGGAGGGAATAGTGGATGGGATAATAGAATATTAATAAAACATTTCCTTTTTAGAAAAGGTGACGCTTCAAACGGGACGCCATTTTGGGTAAAAAGTGACACTTGGAGTGGGATGGAGGGAGTATTTTACTTTTACACTCATAACACCAATCAAATCACTATTCCTCCCACTCATTCTCTCTCCTATTTAATTTTTCATACTCACAACATTTATTTCCATTTTTTATCTCTCTTACTTTTCCTTAATCTGTGTGTCCAAATTTTTGTTATCCACTTGGCTGGGATGGAGGGAGTATATTAAGTTCAAAAAAATTTAAAACTTTTTTTTTATGTAGTTTAGCATTTTCTTTGAACAGTAAAGTTTGAATTGTTTGTATTAAAAAAATGTATAATTAAAAAAAGACGGTGGTAAAGGGGCCATTTATAATACTCCCTCCGGCCCATTATTTACTTCACAATTTTGATTTCGGCACGCAAATTAAGAAAATGGGCGGGAAGAAAAAATGTTGTGAGTGTAATTTGAAAATAGGAGAGAGAATGAGTGGAGGGAATAATAAATTATAATGGTGTTGTGAGTATTAAAATAATGTAGGAGAGAGAATGAGTGGAGGGAATAGTAAAGATTCTTTGCCAAAAAAGAAAAGGTGAAGCTTTCAATGGGACACCCAAAATGACAAAAAGTGAAGTTATTAATGGGACGTAGGAAGTATACTGTATATTTTTTTACTTGGAGTGGTCATTTTATGGTATATATTTTGTATGAACACAATAAGCAAAATTTGTAATATTAGTCTATTATCTATAAATAATACTCCCTCTGTCCCCGACCAAGATTCCTACTTTTCTTTTTGATCCGTTTCAGACCAAGAGTCTCTTTCCTTAAATGGAAAGTTTTTCATATATTTATACCCTTATCATTTTCATATATTTACAAAAAAACCATTCATTATACCCTTATATTTCCTACTATTCCTCCCACTCATTCTCTCTCCTATTAAATATTTTTAATTTTTACATTCTCTCTCCTATTCCCTACCACACATTTAACTTTTACATTCTCTCTCCTATTCCCTACCACACATTTAACTTTTACATTCTCTCTCCTAAATTTTTCTACCCACTTTAAAAAAAAATTCTTAAAAAGCGTGAAATCCCCCCCGAGGACCCTTGGTCTGGGACGGAGGGAGTAGGAACTATGCCCGATAAATTTTAAAAAAGTTTCATAATATCCGATAAGTTCCTTCCCCATGTTGTATTATGATGTTGTATTATGTTTCGAAAATACAACATCAATTAAGATCATAATACTGCATTCCGACGGCCGAAAGTGACCGGAGTCCGAAGCCCATGGACCGACGATCAGATTCCGACCTCCGGCGCCGAATTTCGGCGATCGGCGGCTGGATTCCGACCAAAATTGTCGAATTTCAGTGAAAATTTACCGGAATCCGGCATGCGGCGATAGCAGACGGCTGCGGCAGACCTGGGCTGTGGCAGAGGCGGTGGTGCGGATGCAGTATTATGATTTTAGACTACTGCATAACTAAATGTTGTATTATACATAATACAACATGAGAACTTATGGGGCATTTTAATACAATGAGAAACTTAGCGAAAAGTGATTTGTTTCAAAAAGAACTTATGGGACAAATTTCCTAAATAATATTGTCAAAATCTTAGCATGTAAGATTGATTTAGAGCCTACGATCCCAATAAAACATCGTAATATTAGAAAGAAACAATTTCATGAACATGATCATAAAGATTAGGAAATGCTATAATTTAATGGTATTTTGAGTTAACTATTTTGTATTCATTTTGGATTTATTAGTTACCTCATTTGCATATAGGTTTGAACAATTAAAAACATTTAAAAATATTTTTAATTTTAATAACTCAAACTAGTGATAATCTTTAGAATATTATAAATTTAAGAGAATATAGCACGAAGTTAACTACTTCGTTTTCCATAGGTCAGATGTTACATACGATATTTTTTTTACCGAATTGAAAGTGTTATATATGGCTTTACCAATTGAGTTAATGTCAGCTATTTAAATACTCCCCCCGTTTCAAAATGTTGGTTCCATTTGACTTTTTTGTTGAACTTTGACCACAAATTTATGAGAGGTTAATCATGTTCATGAAATTCTAAAAGTTGTTGTTGATAAAATTATTAATGGTTAATCAATAGAATTTTTTAGAATTTCATGAACATAATTAAATTGTCATATATTTGTGGTCAAAGTTCAACAAAAAAATCAAATGGGACAAATATTTTGAGAAGGAAGGAGTACTTGATTTTTCAAAGATGTTGATTGTAATCACAACGTTAGAATTGCTTATCGAGTTTTGTTAACTATGGTTGTAACCGTGACATCATCTCAACGAAGTTTCTCTAAGTTGAAATCAATGAAAACATATTTGAGGTCATCATTGTTTCAAAAAAGGTTAAACGATCTTGCCATAATGTGTATTGAGAAGGACATATTAAAAAATATTGATACTGATAAAATTATAAAATTATTAATGATTTTTCATCTTATAAAATTTGAAAAAAAATACCATTTTTATGATCATAATGTGTTCGTTTCTTTCGTCTTGTTTTTGTATTGTTTGAAATTTCAATTTATCGAGGTTTGATGTGTTCTAATACAAATACAAGAACTTGACTATCTCATCTTGTCGTTTTTAATGAGTAAATGTTAGAATATTCTTTGTATTTTGTCTCTTTGGCATTTTCATTTTGGTGATTATAGACCTAATTGTACTTCGTTGTCTTTAATTTTTTTTATATATAATTTTCGTTATAGGTAATTTGAGTTTTGCAAAAATGTATATTTCCTCCGTCCCACTTAAGGTTTTTATTTCCTTTTTTGATTCGTCTTAGTTTAAAAATCTTAGTTTTTTATTTCATAAATGACAAAGTATGAATAGTGTTTTGGACAATCTTGTCCCGTATTGGGCCGCGTCTCGAGGTAAATTTGGGGCGGGACGGGAAATTTTAGGCCTGCGAAGAATTTGGGACATCCCGTCCCATCCTGCGTAGTTGCGGGATATCATAGTTTCGTCTCGTTCTATTATCCCGAATTAACAACTCTAGTTGCAAATATATAAAGTAAAGTGAGAGAGAGATAGAGAGTGAAGTAGGGAGTTTTTTTGTGAGTATGATAAGTGAGTTTATTGCCTCTTTTGAATAATTTTATTTTTATTGAGACGTTAAAAAAAGAGTTTTTTTTTTAATTATTGGGACGGAGAAAGTATTATAGAACATAATAGAACTCCAAAAAGATGACTGATATATTCTGATCCAAATATAATGCTCACTGTTAACACGGTGGCGCAACATGCTATTAGAATAAAAAAGAAAAAATAATACTTCCCTTTTAAATGAATATTTATAAAAATTCAAATTCATTTTTAATGAAGAGTAAATTTGAAAGTTCTTGAAATACTCCCTCCGTCCCATAAAACATTACCCCTTTTACTATTTTGGGCGTCCCACTTTAAAGTCCCACTTTCCTAAAAAGGAAATTTTTTAATATTTCTTTATTTATGGGACTCACTTGTCATACTCACAACACTTTTCAAATTTACTATTCTCTCAACTCATTCTCTCTCCTCCCACTCACAACACCTACTTTAATAACATTATTCCTTATTTTTCGTTCTCAATAGTAAAGTAAAGGGGTAAAGTTTTATGGGACGGAGGGAGTATTTATTTTAAAACAAAAAAAATAATAAAGAAAAAGAAAAGCAACGCAAAAAAATATCCACGTAAACACACGTCAGCGACAACCACAGCCACGTAAGTCAAGAAATTCAATAAACTTACGTACAAACCCACGTGATATTCTCATCTGAAGCCACATAATCAGGGGATTCCACATGGGCGCATCTCTCTTTTGGTTACCAGTAAAACCCCACAACTTTTCTGCGTAAATTCCTATTTCTCCGGAATTAATTTTTCTATACAAATAAATATTAAAAATTTATATAAGTTTTATTTTAACTTTAAATTAAATTTGATTTTTTAAAAATATTTATTTAAAAACAAAATAAATATTTAAAATGTATTTAATTATTACTTCACAACTATCAAGAATATGAGTTTCAAAGTTTTTAAAAATTGTTTTTCTCCGGAAAAAAATAGTCTTAGAGTGTGTTGGAAATAATACATGTAAAGAATAAATAAATTATACATTATGAAATCACACAACAATTAAATCGTTTTTTTTTTTTTTTTAATAGAAAGTGATTCGAGCCTATGTTAAACAGTGTTTATAAGACTAGTTCGTCCCCTTATCGTAAATGCTTGAGGTTCAATTGGACGTTCGATTTTTTTTTTAGATCATAAAACAGATGATCGAGCCTCACCTTTCACTTTTAGGATCCGCTCCCGAGTCTAAAAATGAAGGGAAAGGAAAGAAAAAGGGAGGAAATGTGGGAGGATTTCCTTCCTAATGGTGCTCCTGAGTTTTTTTGAGGAGGGAAAGGGAAGGAAATGCCCCCTCCATTTCAATCATCCCGTGTGTGGGCGAAAATGGGAGGAAAGAAATGTTCCGCCATTTTCTCCCCCTCCCTTCCCTTCCCTTCCCTTCCCTTCCTCTCCCTAAAAAACTCGGGAGCGGACCCTTGAGCTTCGGGGGAATTGACTTGAACTTAAAACACTATCACCACCAAAAGTTATGTAGGAAGGTATGATAGAGATTGTTGACGATATTCGTAAATCATTGTGGTTTCTGAATTTGCTAGTATTTTTATTCGTGCCAATGATACGGTGCCAATATAAATTTGATTGGTCCTATAAAAGTGTATAACGTTAAAGTTTTATATCATCACCCGAAGCCTTGCTTGATTTGAACTTAATAGTTAAATTGATTAATTCGGTGAAAGAATGCAATTTTTTTTGTTAAACTACAATCTTAATATTTGGGGTTAATTATCATTTAGGGCCTAAGGTCGTATATCGGTCTTCGCGGGGCGTGGTGGTTTCCTTGTCAATTTAGGGCCTATCATTAAAAAAGTTAGCCAGTTAAGGGCTATTTGACGGAATTCATTGAAAAACTTGTTAAAGTCTAACGAATTGAACCAAACTGAAGTTAATTTCATATTCAGGGAGTTAAATGTAATTTCATGAAATAAAAGGACTAAAAATAATTTTTTTTAAAATATTAAATAATCACATTTTAAAACAAAATGAAGAAAAAATTATAAAAAAATTATAAATTTATACCCTCCATGTCTCCTTTGTCCTTAAATCCAACCCCCTCCCCTCAAATCCAAAAGAATAAAGGAGTGGAAATTTATGAATCCAAGAATGAAATATATCAAACCCTTTTACTAAACCAATTCCGAGAATCGACTAACCTTGAAATTAGGACTCTTCAACCCGAAGGAATGGAAGAATCCGAACAACCAATTTTCGGCGACGACGAGGTGACGGCTGCGATGGAAAGATGGTTCTGAGCACTTGCACATTTGCAAGGAAGAAGAAATGTCGGAGAAAGAATGGCGAATGGCGGTTGGAGACGACGATGATCCTGACTAGGTATAGATATTTTCCGGTGAAATTGGTGGGTTGGAAAGGGTGAGGTGGAAAGAGGATTTGGAGAGTTGAATTGGGGTGGTGAGAGGAAGATTAAGCCCAGTGAAATTGGGTTTCTTTCTTGGGTTGGGCTTTTGATCTTGGTCGGATGACGGTGATGATCGTCTCTTTAGAATTTCATGGTGGTGATTTGATGAAGCTCAGATTTGAAATGTTGATAAATGTCGCCAATTGATACATAATTTTGATTTTTTTATCCCTCTTCATTTTTGATGTAATGGTGGTAGAATTGAGTTGTGATTATTTTTTTCCAGAGATTGGTTGATAATGGCGATCGTGTGGCAGCAAGGTGGGGTGGGTGATGGGTAATAGCGATGGGGGTGGTGGTGGTGGTGGTTGCAGGTGGTGGAAGGTTGGAAAGGGATGCTTGTGGGAGATGAGAAGGGAGGCGAAATGTGTGATTGGGTGAGGGGATGAATCAGGACATAAACATGAATATGAGAAGAATTTTTTATTATTATTATTTTTGATATTTATAGCTTTTTTTAATTCATTGTGTGGTTGGTACAAAATAATTTACATAAAACTATAAAATTAGAAATTATGCATTTATATAATTATAAAATTATAAAATTATAAAATAAGATAATACTTAATGTCTTAAGTTATTATTAATTGTTTTATATTATTAATATAAAAAATAATATAAAATTATAAATTTCAGTTTGGTCCAATCCGTTAGACTTTAACAAGTTTTTCAACGAATTCCGTCAAATAGCCCTTAAATGGCTAACTTTTTTAATGATAGGCCCTAAATTGATAAGAAAACCACCACCCCAGCGAAGACTGCTATACGACCTTAGGCCCTAAATGGTCATTAACCCTAATATTTGATTCAAGCTCTGAAAAGATTAAAAAATGTTATAAAGTTTATGGGATGGAGGTTATATAAAACTAACAAAAATGTATTTCGTTAAATTTTAAGCAAATTTGTTAACAGAGTGAGAACATTTTGAAATATGTAAAAGTTCAGTGAGAACATTTGAAAAAAGATAGTTCAGTGAGAACATTTTGAAAAATGATATAGTTCAGTGATGAAAATATGATTTTTGCCAAAAATTAAAAAAGAAGTGAATAAAGGAAACAGCTCACTGTCAGCCCTTAGATTAGAGTTACTAAAAAATAATTCAAATATTGAAATTAAAAAGAAATAAAATCGTTTAATAATAGCCATTAGATAAAGGCGATTATGGATTAATCTGGACCCGTCTTTATCTAAAGTCAATAGAAAGTTATTTTTGAGCTTTCTTCATTCTGTTACCCCCGCCAATACTCACTTTCCTCATTACTGTTAACCCCTCTCGCCCCACTTACTTTCCTCTCTTTTGACAATTCTCAACCCAACTCAGTACCCCCTTCTCGATAACTTTGCCTATCCATATAATACTAAGTAAAAAAAAAAAGTTATAATTCTGCGAAATAAAGGCAGCGATCGGATTTACACACTTTTATTTTTAAAAAGTATATTAAAAAAGTAACCAAAATTCATGTTAGTTAATTTTATATTTATTTTTCTACACACTTTTATTTTTAAAAAATTAATTAATTTTATATTTATAAATGTTGGTGTTATGCCATATATAGTTGATAGACTTATGTGTTGACATTATTTATTATTATATGAGAAGTTTATCATTTGATTATTATATGTTTTGCATATTTGTCTGTAATAATCTCCGTCCCTAATTATTAAGAGAATAATTAGTATAAATGGTAATGAATAATCATATGATGATTATATGCATAGAGATGCACATTAAATTTATGGGTACTTGTTAGAGAACAAGTGACTGGACTTGACCCGCATGAGATTTATGTCATGATCAAATGTCATAATTAAATCTCATAAGGTTAATTCATTTAGTCCCTAGACCTGAGATTATCATGACCTTACATATGATGAAAGTCATGTTTGATTTTAGTCAAACGATATCTTAACACGATATTTATAAAGGCTAATTTTGGCATGATCGGATTCATGATAGGTAGGATGATAAGTCAAGATGGAATTTGTCCCTTGAAAGAGAGATGTTTTGCTTGGGCCCCTCGATGAGTGAGAATGATGAAAGTGTATGGCCATACCCCAATGTGATTGAAATTATCATTATACTCGGAATCGAGAAAGCATTGAACAAAGACAAGTTGACGAGGACCATGACTTGTGTTCAATATAACATCGTGAGACAAAGGGAGAAATGGAAATGTACCATTGGAAACGTGAACTCTTACGTTGCATTATTTGGGTAGACATAATGGCTTGCTAGAGTCCGCTTATGTCTTATGAGGGTCGATACGATCGAACTCATTGAGAACATAGTGTAATCATATTGGGTCACACACAACTAGAATGAATTGATTAAACCATTGAAAGAATGACTGAGAAATTCCTCATCGGCCTTGTACGGTCGTGCGACACAACAAGCCATGTGCCTTGTGTGGTCGTGCGACACAACAGGCCCTGAGGCGGTTTGACAGAATCCTTTCCTAATTTGATTAGGATTCATATTCTATACTAATGTAGTATAAATATGAACGTCTGTCAACCCTAAAAAGCTAGCCGAAATTCTCAAAAGAAATTCACAACAATATTCTCAATATTATTCCAAGGTTTATAGGATCTAGCAATCTTCAAGAAATTGTTCTTGGATTCATTCAAAGGTGTGGATACCGAAAGAGGGTCTTCGCTCGTTCATCGATCAAGGCCTAGAGTTCAAGCATTCTGAAGAACGAAGTTTGTGATTAAAATCACATTATTAAATCGTTCGATAGCTCAAGAACGGAAAGCGTTCAAGGATGGTTATTTCTATCTCATAGTTTTCAATTTAATTGTATAGAACGGATGCTAGGCTCTTGGGTTTTTTGTTAATTAGATGCTTAAATTCCACTGCGTATGGACCCATAAAACCCAACAGTGGTATCAGAGCCCCGTTCGTATTATTAAGTTTGAATTAACATGCTAGAAAAGTAATATAAATAGTTTATATGTTCTTTTGCATGTTATGTATGCGATAGATTGATTGTTTTTGAAACAATATGCCTAAATCGTGTTCTATTGATATTGAATTAAATATGTTAAAAATTGTTTACATGATTTGATTGCTCTGTGATTTAGAATTGATTGAATTCTGGAAATCTGAAAATTGTCATCCTGTGTCACGCGACAGAACCTGCTTCTGTCACGCGACACTTCTTGCCTAATCTGGGCACTATCAGTTTGTTGAACAAATCCTGCTAATCTTTGAATGTGTTTACAATCTGATATGTTTATGTATTAATCTGGATGCTATAAATTTATGGAAATCAATTTTATAGGGCTATGCTAGATTAATTCATTGATTATGCATGCTTAGTTAATTAAAATATGATTTTATTAATTGTTGCGATGCATGAATTATGTGTTCTTATGTATTAAGAATTTTAGATGTTTAGTTGAAACATTGTATTATGATTTCCTGAATGTTTAGATTGAAACATTAAGATTTTGATTTATGATTGTTTATAGAAACAAGTCATATTAACGCAAAGTCTAAAAGGAAATTGATTGTTTATAAAATGTATTGATTATGTTGCAATATCAGAGCTGATTTCTGATTGTGCATGTCTAGGAAAGTTTTGTCGAAGGAGAGATTTGGTACTTAAGTAGTCCTCGTGGCTCACCTATCTTCCTGGGAACTTACCTGGTGCACAGTTATGACTATTTTTGCTGATATGCTTGTAATCTACTTTAAAGAACCTTCATTTAACTTTTAAGTTCTTTATGCCAATTCATGATTAAAACACGTGAGACCATTCAGATAGTTTTGGATGGGCTTGCCATAGCAAGGTACTTTGATTCTGTTCGAATGCGAGCAAGATAAGGAAATGGTGGTTCCTATATATTTAAAGTGAATGAACTTAATTGGGTTATCAAAATGGTTTTGGATCTAAGGCATAAGATGAGATTAAAATATGCTTAGACATATGACGTCTTGAATAAATCTCATAAAAGATCTAAGAGTCATATATGTGATATGATTGATGTTTCTACCTAATTAATTTAGTTTTGAGCGGTTTGCCATAGCAAACTTTAAATTAAATTAAAGTTGGATCTTAGCCCATTAAATGTATATTATGCTTATTTGCATTGGAAGGTGTATAATTTAGTGGGAGCATTTTATGTAAATGCATTATACTTCTCATATGATATGTTTACTTATAAGTGTTCATATTTTATGTATATCATTTTGTAGAATAAATGGCATCAAACAATAATCACATGTCACTGCTGTGGGCGCCTCCCAACTCCCGGACCTATAAACCGTGTCCCAGGATGGAGGGTCCCAAAATATACCATTAAAAAAAACTTTTCTTTACTTTAACTTGAAAAGTAAACAACACATTTTTAAAACCATTTCAAAATAACTTCTCTACACGGAGGCGATAGATAAACCTGTTTAAATCAAACACAACCTGGTTTTACACAATATACAACGGGAAAGGTTATACACAAGCCAATCATAAAACAAACCAAGTTAAGTTACTTACAACACCATACAACTGAAATATGTTTGTAAAACCTTATATACAACACGTTTCCCAAAAGAATAACAACCAAAGTCCAGCCTCAACTCCTAAAATAACACATACCCTGACAACCCAAAATGAGTCCAAACTCTTCCCCCCGGCCTCACCTCACTGGTCCGGTCCACCTGTCTCAGCGGGATCTAAAACAATAAAGGGAGAAGGGGTGAGATAAATTCTCAGCAAGCTATTATGTATGCAACAATATGCCATACAATATGCAACACATGAACAGGTTGCTCATTTTGGAAAACAGTAAACAAATCACGTTACCTTTTCCTTCTGACCAATAAGTCATACAATATGCAACACACAATCAAGTTGCCAAATATTAATATGCAACACATAAGTAGGTTGCCAAAATCACATTGGGAAACAGTAAACACTTTATGATACCTTTCCCCTCTGAATCACATATAATATAACGGTGGGAGTAATACTCCTCTCGTGAACTGCTAGTGCACCTTTACGGCTTATACGATCTCTATCGGGGATCCATATAAGTTATCAGCTATCGTATGGCATGACTGCACATATCCATAGAAGCTGCGCACCCCCAGACTGTGACCACAGAAGGGGGAGAAGTCACAGGTATAAGGAAATCTAAACACCTTATGAGATATCTTCCCATAAGTGATAGTATCCCGTATACCCCCAAAAAATCAGCTGATATCACCACGTTCAAGCACATAACAGATACTTGAAAATATGTCCACCCTATGGGACACCAATGTATATAACATGGAACTATAATTCATGTTAAACCACTCACATTAGTGCACATGTATTTCAGCACCATTGAATAACAACAACAACCAATGACATGGCATTCATACTCATGCTCAACCAAATAAATAGTGCAACACGTATCAACCACTATGTGCACAACCAACTATGGAATATGTAAACACTTATGCCCAATATAACTCACATAAGTCCTACATAATCATTACACCATTTATAAACCAGTAACAGGGTGTTCAAACTCCTGCCTAACGAATATAGTAGTGCAACCTCTATTTAAGGCACTATATAAACCAATAACCCTATATATGTCACCACAGAGGGGTACAATAGCATATAAGTAGCCCTACGCATTCACAAGACAACATTAAACACTTTCCCTTTAGGTTCCAAGTTCAAATACCAAGTTCTATAACATGTGGTTCAAGTGTCATAAATTGCCTTTCAAGCATTTTCACGCCACTATTTAAAGCTCTTGCCAATATCTTTTTGGCCCAATTCAAACTCCACTATATAGTAATAAAGTTGTACTAGATGCGTAGTTAAAGAGTGACTCAAGCCCTACTCATTTACTTAGGTCTACAAGCCCCCAAAGTAAGCCCCAGAACCTTGTCCTGGGCACGAGTCGTGAAGGTAGGCACGAGTCGTGCTTAACCCCTGCACGACTGCTACAGTTTGGACGACTCGTGATCCTGAAGACCACGAGTGTCGTACGACATCCAATAGCTTGGTCAAGACTTTTGCTAAGGGGCACGAGTCGTGCCCAAGCCCAGAAATGTTGCCTTAGCTTGCTGCAACTTCAGCAACCAAAACCACAACACTCCCAGCTCACTACAGCACTACCAGGTCAATTATAACAGTCTATGCACATATATTAGACCTTATTATACTCCCTTCATACCCCCTAACACATCTATAACAAGTCTTCCTTCCAATTCCACCCATGATATACCACCCTTTCACATGTTCATACACCCTACTTGCTTTGTTACCATTTCAAATACCAAGTACAAGTTTCCATCTTTATCCAACTCATTCATAATATCATAATAACATCATTAAACATATTATGAACAGTTAAAGAAGAGAATCATAACAACTTACCAAGTTTCACCAAAATAAAAAAAAAGATGAAGTTGGATATTCTTGTTCAAAACACCCTCCTTAGCAAGTATTCAAAGTTGAAATTAACCACAGATCAAGGAATGAATTTCTGGGATTTTGAAAGTTTAGTTAGGGTTTGGAACTTCTCAAGAACGTAGGAAACACGTAGAAGGCTGAGGAAACAAATGAGCTTCTTGGAAAAGCTTTAAGAAGATATATATATCACTCTTACACATAAGCTCCTCCAAAATTGAAATGCAACAAAACACCACCTTGAACTTATAGTTACACCTAAGCAACTTGAAAACTTTCATAACACTTCCAATCAAAATTCAAGTGTTACCAATTAACTACACAAATTTCTTTATTTAGACATTATATGATTAAATCAAGTTATAACGTCTAAAATCACATAGTTCATCAAAAATGCCCAAAATGAACACATAAGCAAATCAAATGCTAACAAACCAAGGATGATATGCAAGGCATACCCAACCCCACGTGCTTCACGTGTGACCAAAATGTGCCTAGGTTTAGGGTCGTGACACTCACTCCCCCTTAAACAAAATTCGTCCCGAATTTGGACTTAGCTTACCTGAATGATCAAACAACTCAGGATACTTCTGACTCATCTCAGATTCCAATTCCTAAGTAGCTTCCTCAATGGTGTGATTCTTCCAAAGAACTTTCACCACGGGGATACTCTTGGTACGCAATTCCCGGACCTGCCTCTCCAAATCCGCAAAGGTACCTCCACATAAGTCATATCTGCCTGGACATCCTCAGGAGGGGAACTCAACACATGAGAGGAATCATAACAATACTTCCTCAACATGGAACACATCATGGAGAGAAGAAAGAGAGGGAGGTAGGGCCAAATAATATGCTCACTCACCTACCTTCTCTAACACCTCAAAAGGACCAATAAACCTAGGAGCCAATTTCCCTTTGTTGCCAAACCTCTTGATCCCCGTTCTTGGTGAGATCTTCAAGAATACCAAGTCACCAACCTGAAAGGATAACTCCCTTCTTCTAGTGTCGGCATAGCTCTTCTGACGACTCTGGGTTGTCCTCAATCTGTCACGGATCACTTTGATCTTCTCAGTTGAGTCTCTAACCAAATCTGGACCCCAAAGTTTAGCCTCACCAACCTCGTCCCAACACATTGGGGACCTACACTTTCTCCCATACAATGCCTCATATGGTGCCATCTCAATGCTGGATTGGTAGCTATTGTTGTAGGCAAACTCCACTAAAGGCAAATGGTCTTCCTAAGATAACTAGAAGTCCATCACACAAGTTCGTAGCATATCATCTAGAATCTGAATGGTCCTCTCCGTCTGCCCATCAGTCTGAGGATGAAAAGCTGTACTGAAACTCAATTTAGGTCCCAGGGCCTCATGCAAAGCCCTCCAAAACCGCGAAGTGAATCTAGGATCCCTATCAGATACAATATTGACAGGTACTCCATGCAATCTCACAATCTCGCGAATATACAACTGAGCCAATCTCTCCAAGGAATACTTGGTTGAAACTGGAAGGAAATGAACTGATTTGGTCAACCGATCCACAATCACCCATATAGCATCCATTTTCCTCGGAGTAGGAGGCAATCCTGTCACAAAATCCATAGAAATGTCCTCCCACTTCCACTCAGGAATATCAAGTGGTTGAAGCAATCTAGCTGACCTCTGTTGTTCCGCTTTGATCTGTTGGCAAGTCAGACACTTGGATACGAATTCTGCAATCTCCTTCTTCATACTATTCCACCAATAACCCCGTTTCAAGTCTTGATACATTTTGGTGCTTCCTGGATGAATAGCAAATCGGGATTTATGGCCATACTCTAATACTTGCCTTTTAATCTCTGGGGAAGAAGGTACACAAATTCTGCCTTTGAAGGTGAGAATTACATCCTTGTTCAATGAAAACTCCCCAGTCTTGCCATCTTGCAATTTCTCCCTGATTTTCTTCAATTCATCATCATGCAACTGAGATTCCATAAGATCTCCATAAAGAGTAGGAACAGCTCTGACATTAGCAAACAACATATCACCTTTCAACTCCCGAGATACCAAGGACGATAGATGAGCCTTACGGCTAATAGCATCAGCTACCACATTGGCCTTCCCGGGATGATAAGAAATAACACAATCATAGTCTTTCAGAAGCTCCAACCATCGCCTCTGTCTGTTGTTCAGTTCCTTCTGAGTAAACAAGTACTTCAGGCTCTTGTGATCTGTAAATATCTCAAACTTGGCCCCATACAAGTAGTGCTTCCACTTATGCAATGCAAACACAATAGCTGCTAACTCCATATCATGGGTAGGATAATTCTGCTCCGCTGGTGATAACTTCCTCAAAGCATACGCAATTACCTTCCCATTTTGCATAAGTACACAACCCAGACCCTCTTTAGAGGCATCACTGAAAATAACAAGATTCTCACTACCCTCTGGAAGTGTAAGAATAGGAGCTGAAGTCAATCTCTTCTTCAGTTCAGTAAAGCCAGCTTCACACTTAGCATCCCATATAAATGGTACATCCTTCCGAGTCAATCTGGTCAACGGAGTTGCAATCCTCGAAAATTCCTCAATAAATCTTCGATAGTACCCCGCTAACCCAAGGAAACTACGAACCTCTGTCACTGTAGAAGGTTGTTTCCAGTTGACTACGACCTCAATTTTTGAAGGATCCACTGCAATACCATTTCTGGATACCACATGACCCAGAAAAGAAATCTGTTCCAGCCAAAACTCACATTTGCTGAACTTTGCAAACAACTGTTTCTCACGAAGCACGGATAAGACAATTCTCAAGTGCCTCTCGTGATCTTCCCTGGATTTTGAGTATACCAGGATATCATCAATAAAAACAACAACAAAATTATCAAGATACGGCTTAAAGATCCTGTTTATCATATCCATAAAGACTGCCGGTGCATTAGTCAACCCAAATGGCATAACAAGAAATTCATAATGCCCGTACCTTGTTCTGAAAGATGTTTTAGACACATCATCTGGCTTGATTTTCAACTGATGGTATCCGCTACATAAATCCAACTTAGAATATATAACGGAACCTTGAAGTTGATCAAATAAATCATCAATGTGAGGAAGGGGATATTTGTTCTTAATTGTAGCTTGATTCAGTAGTCTGTAATCAATACACAACCGCAAAGTACCATCCTTTTTCCTAACAAACAACACTGGTGCTCCCCAGGGTGATGCACTGGGACGAATAAAATCCCTATCAAGCAACTCCTGCAACTGAAGTTTCAACTCTTTCAACTCAGCTGGAGCCATTCTGTAGGGTGCCTTAGAAATTGGTGAAGTACCTGGCAATAAGTCAATACAAAACTCCACCTCTCTATCTGGAGGCATACTATACTCAGTTGAGAATACGTCACAGAACTCATTCACAACTGGAACACAAGATAATTCAGGAGACTTCTTACCAGAATCTACCACATATGCCAAGTAACCCTCACACCCTTTAGATAACAACTTCCTAGCCTTTAGTGCAGAAATAACATGAATGCCAAATAAAGATTTATCAGCATCAAAAACAAATACAGGCACATCAGGCATAGAAAAGGTGACTCGCTTTCTGCGACAGTCCACCAAGGCATGACAAGAACTCAACCAGTCCATGCCTAAAATAACATCAAAGTCTCGGATTGGTAATTCTACCAAATCCACTGGCAATACATGCCCACAAGTAATCACCTCACAGTCATGATAGATCAGAGAGGATTCGAGGTGCTCTCCCACAGGAGTAGAAACCTCTAGCACATAAGGTAACAATTTAGGCAACTTAAGCAATGTAAATGCAAAATGAGATGCCACATAAGAATGAGACGATCCAGGGTCGATAAGAACACGAACCCTGACCCCTGAGAGAGGGACAATACCTCTAATCACCGCTGTGGGATCTACCTCACCTCGACCTAAGGCAAATACTCTGCCTTGCACTTTCTCTTTAGGTTTTCCCTCTACATCTCTTTTCACACCACCTCTGGGCTGGTCACCTTGCTGTTTACCACCCGGAGCTTGACCCTTTTTAAATTTAGGACAATCCTTTTTGAAATGTCCCATCTCATCACAGTTCAGACATTTACCCTGTTTCCTCCAACAGTTGTCTTCAGAATGCCCTATCCTCTTGCAAAAGTTGCAAATAGTTCCAAATTGACGGGATACAGGCCTTGTTGAAACTGTGACTGTTCCTCCCTTAGCCACTCCAGAAATTGAAGCTTTAGTTTGACTCTTGCCCTGCCCTGAACTCTGGCCTTGAGACTTAGCTTTGCTTCCACTTGCCTCTGATTTACCCTTATGTTTATCAATGTCATTCTCAATTCTGTAGGCCATATTAACTGCCGCCTGGTAGGTAGGAAAATCACGAGTCAACAATTGCTTTCTGAATTCCAACCTCAACCCTTTAACAAACCTGTAGACCCTCATGCTTTCATCTGGTACAAGATGTTGGCAATACCTGGCTAACTCTGTAAATTTTGCAGAATACTGAGCCACTGACAATGCCCCCTGCTCAAGCTTCAGAAACACTACTTCCTTCTTGTATTTAGTAATCACGGGAATAAAATGCTCCTTGAATTTCCCCACAAAGTTGTCCCAAGTCTGGGGCGTATGATCCCGCTCCCAGCTTTCTTTAAGGATTTGCCACCAATGCTCGGCAGGACCCTCTAGCTTAAACACTGCACATCTAACCTTTTCTTCATCTGTGTTCTCTATTTCCACAAAGATCTTAGTCATGGCCTCCAACCATCTCTCAGCTATCACTGGATCTGGATCACCGTTGAAGCTTGGTGGAGACAATTTGATAAACTTTTCCAATCCCTGTGTTGGCCTTGCCTCAGGTTGCTGCTGTGCTCTACCCTGAGTTGCCATATTCTGGTGGAATACCCAAAACATAGCCATCATCTCGGCATTCTGATCTCCCCCAACACCCTGATCATCAATATTTCCCTGTTCTCTCTGCTGGTCACCACTAGTCCCAGCCATTACAATGATTCCTGCAGGAAACACTCGGCGTCAGATATCACACACTCCCCCTTAGACTAGACATCTATCCTTGGCTCTAGCCAAAGCTCTGATACCAACTGTGGGCGCCTCCCAACTCCCGGACCTATAAACCGAGTCCCAGGATGGAGGGTCCCAAAATATACCATTAAAAAAAAACTTTTCTTTACTTTAACTTGAAAAGTAAACAACACATTTTTAAAACCATTTCAAAATAACCTCTCTACACGGAGGAGATAGATAAACCTGTTTAAATCAAACACAACCTGGTTTTACACAATATACAACGGGAAAGGTTATACACAAGCCAATCATAAAACAAACCAAGTTAAGTTACTTACAGCACCATACAACTAAAATATATTTGTAAAACCTTATATACAACACGTTTCCCAAAAGAATAACAACCAAAGTCCAGCCCCAACTCCCAAAACAACACATGCCCTGACAACCCAAAAGGAGTCCAAACTCTTCTCCCCGGCCTCACTGTTTCGGTCCACCTGTCTCAGCGGGATCTAAAACAATAAAGGGAGAAGGGGTGAGATAAAATCTCAGCAAGCTATTATGTATTCAACAATATGCCATAGAATATGCAACACATAAACAGGTTGCTCATTTTGGAAAACAGTAAACAAATCACGTTACCTTTTCCTTCTGACCAATAAGTCATACAATATGCAACACACAATCAGGTTGCCAAATATTAAATATGCAACACATAAGTAGGTTGCCAAAATCACATTGGAAAACAGTAAACACTTTATGATACCTTTCCCCTCTGAATCACATATAATATAACGGTGGGAGTAATACTCCTCTCGTGAACTGCTAGTGCACCTTCACAGCTTATACGATCTCTATCGGGGATCCATATAAGTTATCAGCTATCGTATGGCATGACTGCACATATCCATAGAAGCTGCGTACCCCCAGATCATGGCCACAGAAGGGGGAGAGGTCACAGGTATAAGAGAATCTAAACACCTTATGAGATATCTTCCCATAAGTGATAGTATCCCGTATACCCCCCAAAAAATCAGCTGATATCACCAGGTTCAAGCACATAACTGATACTTGAAAATATGTCCACCCTATGGGAAACCAATGTATATAACATGGAACTATAATTCATGTTAAACCACTCACATTAGTGCACATGTATTTCAGCACCATTGAATAATAACAACAATCCAATGACATGGCATTCATACTCATGCTCAACCAAATAAATAGTGCAACACGTATCAACCACTATGTGCACAACCAACTATGGAATATGTAAACACTTATGCCCAATATAACTCACATAAGTCCTACATAATCATTACACCATTTATAAACCAGTAACAAGGTGTTCAAACTCCTGCCCAACGAATATAGTAGTGCAACCTCTATTTAAGGTACTATATAAACCAATAACCCTATATATGTCACCACGCAGGGGTACAATAACATATAAGTAGCCCTACGCATTCACCAGACAACATTAAACACTTTCCCTTTAGGTTCCAAGTTCAAATACCAAGTTCATAACATGTGGTTCAAGTGTCATAAATTGCCTTGCAAGCATTTTCACGCCACTATTTAAAGCTCTTGCCAATATCTTTTTGGCCCAATTCAAACTCCACTATATAGTACTAAAGTTGTACTAGATGCGTAGTTAAAGAGTGACTCAAGCCCTACTCATTTACTTAGGTCTACAAGCCCCCAAAGTAAGCCCCAGAACCTTGTCCTGGGCACGAGTCGTGAAGGTAGGCACGAGTCGTGCTTAACCCCTGCATGACTGCTCCAGTTTGGACGACTCGTGATCCTGAGGACCACGAGTGTCGTACGACATCCAATAGCTTGGTCACGACTCGTGCTAAGGGGCACGAGTCGTGCCCAAGCCCAGAAATGTTGCCTTAACTGGCTGCCCGGCTTCAGCCACACAACGCTCACTACAACACTACCAGGTCAATTATAATAGTCTATGCACATATATTAGACCTTATTATACTTCCTTCATACCCCCTAACACATCTATAACAAGTCTCCCTTCCAATTCCACCTATGATATACCACCCTTTCACATGTTCATACACCCTACTTGCTTTGTTTCCATTTCAAATACCAAGTACAGGTTTCCATCTTTATCCAACTCATTCATAATATCATAATAACATCATTAAGCATATTATGAACAGTTAAAGAAGAGAATCATAACAACTTACCAAGTTTCACTAAAAAAAAAAAAAAAGATGAAGTTGGATATTCTTGTTCAAAACACCCTCCTTAGCAAGTATTCAAAGTTGAAATTAACCACAGATCAAGGAATGAATTTCTGGGATTTTTGAAAGTTTAGTTAGGGTTTGGAACTTCTAAAGAACGTAGGAAACAAGTAGAAGGCTGAGGAAACAAATGAGCTTCTTGGAAAAGCTTTAAGAAGATATATATAACACTCTTACACATAAGCTCCTCCAAGATTGAAATGCAACAAAACACCACCTTGAACTTATAGTTACACCTAAGAACCTTGACAACTTTCATAACACTTCCAATCAAAATTCAAGTGTTACCAATTAACTACACAATTTTTTTTATTTAGACATTATATGATTAAATCAAGTTATAATGTCTAAAATCACATAGTTCATCAAAAATGCCCAAAATGAACACATAAGCAAATCAAATGCTAACAAACCAAGGTTGATATGCAAGGCATACCCAACCCCACGTGCTTCACGTGTGACCAAAATGTGCATAGGTTTAGGGTCATGACAACTGCGATCTCTCCTTGAGAAGGAGAAGTTGGAAGAGAATGGTACAAACTATATGGATTGGATCCGTAGCGTGAGAATTATTCTCAGGCAAGAGGAAAAAATGTACGTTCTCAAGGAACCTATTCCACCTGAACCTGCTGCCAATGCTACTAGGGCAGTGAGGGACCAATATCTGAAGCACAAGCGTGATTCTACTGAGCATCTTGAGTTGAAGGGCCACATTGAGCATCTTGAAAGGCTTGGTTTTCCAATTAGCCAAGAGTTGGCTACCGACATAATATTGAATTCATTGCCCAAAAGTTTTAGTAATTTCATAATGCACTATAACATGGGTGGCATGAATAAAAACCTTTCCGAGTTAGTTCAAATGTTGAACACTGCGGAAACCAATATTGTCGAGAAGAAAACCGATCAAGTGCTAATGGTTAACAAGGGGAAGGGTTTCAAGGGTAAAGGAAAGGCAAAGGTTGCTAATCCTAAGGCAAATGTTGCCAAACCCAAAGAGGCTTCCAAGCCTAAAGAGGCTAAGCCCAAGTTCCTAGAGGACGCAGTCTGCTTCCATTGCAATGTGATTGGACATTGGAGGAGAAATTGCACAAAATACAAGGAAGCAGTGAAGAAGAGCAAAGGAGTTGCTTCGACTTCAGGTATCTTTGTTATAGATATATTCCTATCTACTTCTAGTTCTTGGGTATTGGATACCGGATGTGGAACTCACATTTGTCTAAATGTGCAGGGTCTAAAGAATAAAAGGATGCTTAAGGAAGGTGAAGTGGACCTACGTGTGGGGAATGGAGCAAGAGTTGCTGCATTAGCCGTAGGAACTTATGAAGTTACTTTACCTAGTGGACTAATACTAGTTTTGAACAATTGTTATTACGTTCCAGCTTTAAGTAGGATTATTATTTCGATTTCATGTTTGGATAATGAAGGTTTTAATTTTCTTATATGTGATAAGAAGTTTTCCATTTACAAGAGTGATATGCATTATTGTACTACTGTTTCATTCAATGGCCTTTATATCCTTGATGTTGAAAATCGTGATAATGATGTCTATAACATTAACAAGAGATCTAAACCCAATGATGTAAACCACACTTACTTATGGCATTGTCGTCTTGGTCATATAAATGAGAAACGCATTTCTAAACTCCACAAAGATGGATTTTTAGACTCACATGATTATGAATCCTATGAGACATGCGAATCCTGCTTACTTGGAAAGATGACCAAGGACCCATTTACCAAAACTGGTAAAAGGGCGGGCGACTTATTAGGCCTCATACATACCGATGTGTATGGACCTATGAGTAGCGATGCTAGGGAAGAATTTCGGTACTTCATAACATTCACTGATGATTATAGTAGATTTGGATATGTTTATCTAATGAAACATAAAAGTGAATCGTTTGAGATATTTCGAATATTTCAAAATGAGGTGCAAAACCAACTTGACAAAACTATTAAAGTACTTCGATCCGATCGAGGTGGCGAATATTTGAGCCAAGAATTTGACAGTCATCTTAAGAGTTGTGGAATCGTTTCAGAACTCTCTCCACCCGGAACACCACAATGGAATGGTGTGTCTGAGAGAAGGAATAGAACTTTGTTGGACATGGTTCGTTCTATGATGAGTCAAGTTGAGCTTCCTTTATCCTTTTGGGGACATGCACTAGAAACTGCTTCTTTCACTAAAAACAGAGTTCCTATCAAATCGGTTCAAAAGACACCATATGAGATGTGGCATGGAAGAAAATCTAGTTTGTCTTTCATGAAGATTTGGGGTTGCGATGCATATGTCAAGAAGTTAACTTCTGACAAGCTAGCACCTAAGTCTGATAAATGTGTTTTCGTGGGTTATCCTAAGGAAATCAAAGGATACTATTTCTACAACCGAAACGAGAACAAAGTGTTTGTTGCTCGAAATGGTACTTTCTTAGAAAAGGAGTTTCTTCGCAAAGGAACCAGTGGGAGTAAAATAGATCTCGAAGAATTTCAAGAACCTGAAAACAACATTGAACCTATGGTAGAGACTGAACAAGTTCACAAGTAGTTGTGGAACCGGTTCAAGATGCAAAAGTTCTTCGCCGAAGTGGTAGGTCACAAGCCGAACCCGAGAGATATGGATTTCTCGTTACAAAAGTGATGAAGTGGAGTTAATCGAAAACGATGAACCTTCTTGCTATCAAGAGGCGATGTCCTCTCCTGATTCGGAAAAATGGCAAGAAGCCATGAATTCCGAGTTACAATTCATGGCTGATAATCAAGTTTGAAACTTGATTGATCCACCCGAAGGCGTAAAAATCATAGGGTGCAAATGGGTCTTCAAGAAGAAGACCGACATGGATGGGAAGGTGCACACCTATAAGGCTAGGCTTGTAGCAAAGGGATATAGGCAAATTCATGACATCGACTATGATGAAACCTTTTCGCCTGTAGCCATGCTTAAGTCTATTAGAATTTTAATTGCCATAGCCGCATATTATGACTATGAGATATGGAAAATGGATGTCAAAACAGCTTTCCTTAATGGGAAGTTACTTGAGGATGTATACAACCTGAAGGTTTTGTCAGTCCAAAAAATTCTAACAAGGTGTGTAAATTGCAGAAATCCATTTATGGATTGAAGCAAGCCTATAGGAATTGAAATCTGCGTTTTTATGAAGCAATCAAGGAGTTTGGCTTTATCAAGAACGAAGATGAACCCTGTGTATACAAGAAAATTAGTGGGAGCATAGCACTATTTTTAGTGTTGTATGTCGACGATATCTTACTCATTGGAAACGACATTCCTACACTACAGACTGTCAAGTCTTGGTTGGGAAAGTGCTTTTCGATGAAAGATATGGGCGAAGCTGCATATATCCTTGGTATCAAGATCTATAGAGATAGATCCAAGAGGATGATTGGTTTAAGTCAAAGTACTTACATTGACAAGGTTCTTAGAAGATTTCAAATGAAAAATTCTAAAAAAGGAAACTTGCCAATGTTGCATGGTATATCTCTTAGCAAGACTCAAAGTCCTAAGACTAATGATGAGCGAAAGAGAATGAATGGTATTCCATATGCTTCGGCAATTGGGTCTGTCATGTATACTATGTTATGTACTAGACTCGAAATTTCGTGTGCTCTAAGTATGACAAGTAGGTACCAATCGGATCTCGGCGAACCACATTGAATAGCAGTCAAGAATATCCTCAAGTACTTACGAAGAACTAAGAATGTATTCTTGGTCTTTGAAAGAATGGAAGAAGACTCCTACTACTTTCACGTGGGCCAATGGATTAAAAATAAGTACCTCTGAATTTGGGGGAAAAGATCATAATTAACTCGATGTAAATTAGATTAACAAAAAAAAAATTAATATTAATAATTAATTAAAATAGAATCGAAACAGTTCACAAAAACGCAGCAGCAAAGCTCCCGCGTAAACAAACGGCTCTGATCCCATAAATTTGGAGGGTCGACGTAGGGAAGGAATTCATTTAGATTGATGAAACGTGCAAAAAAATTAAATTGATGATACTATTTCTGTGTCCTAAATTAATTGCAGTTAGATGTGGCCACAAATATAAGCAAAAAAAAAAAGAAATATTATGGCCTTAAATAAGTAAAATTGATTTATTTCAATACAAAAAATTATTAAATGCAATTATATTTAATAAATATAAGAAATATTGATCGAGTCCACATATAAATTATTTTCACTTATAAATGAGGTTCGAAAGGGAATAATTACAAGTTTATGTAACTTACTACACCCCCGTTTACGTTAAAAGTAACATACTAAGAATTAACAAAATAATGTAATTTGAGTCTCATTACAATTAATGTAACTCTGTTAAATGACATTAATTTTTATTAACGAATGAATCAACACGTTAAATAAAATAACAATCGTTAAAAAAACTTGGATAAGCACCTATGTACCCAGAATTCAAACAAAAAAATTCTAATCCAAAAATCAATATTAAAATAAATCAAAAAAATCAAAGTTTCACAAACATTCTCAAAAAAAAAAAAAAACACTCATCTTCTTCTTCAAGCTTTCCTACGCCCCAATCTCACTCAATTCCCACCCTCTCCCACCACTTCAAAGCCATCGCGGCCCCTTCCCCCCTCCCCCACACGTCTCTCTGTATTATCTCTTCCTCACACATCGCCTCTCACTACCATCCGACCTTTCCCTCCTCCACCCCGATGCCTCCCCATCTCCCTTGTCTCTAATCTTCCAGATTTGGGCAATCATTAATCTCTTTTCTGCCTCACCCTACAAGAAAGTTGTCTCACCTTACATGTCGTCTACCATCCCTATGCCCATTACAACGTTTCACCTCCTCATTCACCTCTCCCAAACGACGCCTCCCCCCTTTTGCTGGTCCTACTTCACCCGCCTTCGTCGGCCGCTGCACAAACATCCTAAACTCATACCATTTGCAGATCTAGCTACAGGAAGATGAATATGAAATAAATTTGGGATTTTGAAGGTTTTTAATGGCGTTTCGATTTTTTTCTCTTTTCGATTTATGTTTAATCTAAGTTTTTTTTTTTTTTTTGATTCATGTCCAAATCTATAATTTTGAAGTGTTCTTTGGTTTTGATTTATGTCGAAATCTGGGATTTTTGTTGTTTGGTTACCCAGTTCTTCCCCTTGCTCTCTCTTTTTCATTTTTTTTTAATTTAATGTTGGCTATTGATGGTGTTGGGGCGAATATTGGTGATGACAGTGGGTGGCCATAAATTGTTAGCAATGGATGCTTGATATTTTGGTGGTGGAATTAGGAAAGAGGTTAAAATATAAAAAAATATTTCTTTTTTAATATTGATAATATTCGGTAAAATTTATTGATGGTGGTAGGAAAACAAATGTTAAATATATTTAACGAGTGTTAATTTTTTTTTTTTTTGAGATTTTTATTTTATTTTTAACGTCATTAGGTACGTTTCATTATATGAAATTAGATGAAAAAGTACGTTACATTAATATGTCAAACCGTAGTACGTTCCATTATTTGTAAAAAATCGTATAGTACGTATTCTAATTTGTCATTTACCCGAATAAATTTTTAGTTTAAAATTTCCTATAAAATTTTACCATAATTTACCCCAAAAAAACCCTTATTTAATGCACGTTGCTTAAAATCTTTATATTATTTACGCATTTCTAAAGGATGTAATATTTGGTGATCTTACTAAGCGGTTATGGTTTGGAGGAATGTATAGTTATTGTCTTCGGAAGAGTATATTACATGTTCATTTTTATTAATGATGATAAAATGTCAATTAAGGCTACATCATATCATTTTGCTTATAAATAGGCTACTAAGGCTAGCAGTAATAGAATAAATGATGATTATACGAATTCAATTCATGGAGACAAATAATTGATATGAATTACTGGATTTTATTAATAACCAGAGATACATATTTATATTACATTCGATTCAAAATAACTGTCGTTTTTTAACTTTTCACAAATTTTTAGAAAGATAATTATTATCCAAATTTTATGATAAAAATATCAAGATTGCCCTTATTTAATGTTCCTCTCTTTCTCTCTTACACTACTTCACACAACAACTCAATTAATAAAGGAAAACAAGTTCCAATGAAGGGATAAAATAGGAATTTGATTGATTTTCACCCCAAAAGCGACAATTATCTTGAACTAAATATTTTGTTAAAAAGTGACAGTTATTTTGGACCGTAGTAGGGAGTAATACAAGGGAGAATGTTCTAGACTAATCTATCTAGTGTTACAATGTAAGGTATTCTCATATTGTGATACAAATATTATCTCAATAATTATACAAGATTTAAATCTCTAATGATATATATTATCTCCATAAATTAGGTAACAAAATATATACAATTTATTTTTGTTATTATCCTTATATGTCCCTCCAAGACGGACGATCTTTGTAGAACTCCAATATTGAAGAGTGATGAGACGAACCAAGTTTGATTAAGCGGGTGGAGGTGGATGTGTACCCCGGATGTATGTGTGATTTCTGGTGTTATGTGATTGTTGGAGTGATCACATCAGAGGTGTTATCAATTGGTTGGGGAGAGTTTGTGAAGGATGTCAGATTGTGTCGGGAGTTGTAAGGAGCAATATGATATTGGTGTGGTAGGAGAAGAAGCAGTGGGTCTCGACGATTGGTTTATACCGAGAGTGGTGGACATTGAGTGGTAGCCATAAAATGCTAAGAGTGGTGATGTGTTGGGTGGAAAAATTAAAGTAACACAAGGATGTGAGAGAAGGTGGGAAGTAGGACGTTGATGACAAAGGAGAAGATAGGATGGAGCGACAACTATATTGAACTATGGTCAAAAGAGAAAGTTTACTGGTAAAGTTTTTTTCCAGTTAAAATGGGTAAATAAATGAAGAAGTTGTTTTGGTCAAATTTCTACAAGTACTACCAATGACAAGAAAAATGACAAAAGTGATATGAATCAGGGTACAATGATTATTTGATAGGATAGAAATGAACACAAGGAATTTGTTGACTAGGGAAAGCCCTTGAACAACTTGTTCGCCGGCACAAAACCCCTGGAGGTTTAGGAACCTGCCTTGACCAAAAGGTATATTAAAGATCGAGTTTGAGTACAGAGCTAAGAACGTATACAAGGGAGCTTAAGCTAGTGATCTCGTGTGTGCAAAATACAGGTGTTTATCCCTTCTTATACCTCAAATAACGGCTAAAATACAAGGAGAATAACAGGCCTAGAATCTCGGAAATAGGTTGATCTTGTTGAGATATTATCGCCACTTTGTTGATGGAGGAGATAATGGTCCGTTACTGGATACTTTAATGGAGAAACGTCATTGAATTAGTCTTCTCACCATTGGCACGTTCCCTGAAAAGTAGGGTTTAACGTAACAATAATTCAACCTGCAAGATGATCAAGATGTAATAGGACAACTCAAGTTGTTAGTACCAAGATGTTGTGTGCAAGTTGAAAACATGTTGACTGAAAATGTAGGGCCCAACAATTGCCCCCAAACTTTTTGAATTTTATAATAAAGAATATAAAGAGACAAAAAATTTAAAAAGTTTCCCAAAAATGGATATAGTGTACGGCGGTTTTAAATGAAAAGGTTTGATGGGACGGTTTTGAGTGTTTCCAAGGCAAAGGTCATGATGTTTCTTTAGACTTCCAACCGCTTGCAACCTCTCTCAATAAATTAAAATCCTTCTTCTCCAACTCTCCTTTTCACAGAAGTTCTTTAACAAAAAGGGTTTTGGAGAGAAATCAAGGAGGAGCGCAAGAAGAAGAAAAACAAGTAAAATTTTCGGTGAGTCTTCCATCCCCTTTCTCAATTTCTCATTGATTTTTCTCAAGTTGCAAAAATGGGAAAAAAGAAGGTAAGTATAATCGAAAGCAATGAAGGTCTCCCTGAGGGTTTTGTGACCCAAAATCTGTTGAAAGAACCCGACAAGGAAAAATGCTTGATTTTCGAGGTTGATTTGGAAATTATTAAGAAGAATCACGCTTTTCCACCTGAAACTATTTTCTTCATCCACCCCGACTTAACCTCTGAGTGCTACTCCCCCGAATGGGTGTGTTTCCCAGAATATCCCTTCGTCATTGGCCTAAAATTCCCCTTCCCTGACTTAATTACTAGGTTCTTCACCTCTGCCAAACTTAATTATGCCCAAATGATGCCTCAAGGTTGGAGGTGCTTACAAACCCTAGTTAGGTTGAAGGAGGAGACTGGGTTGAATGTGGGTTTAGAAGAGTTGGCTTATACTACTGATATAAGGGGATTTGATCTTGGGAGGTTTTGTTTTAGAGTTAAGAGTGGTGGTGATCCCATCTTGAATTCCAACAATGATCTTGCTGATAGAGGATGGAGAAACAAATTTTTCTTTGCTAGGAAAGATAGCCTAGGACAAGAGGCCGGTGTTATTTCGAAGTGGAGGTCTCAAGGTAGGGGAAATTTCCTTTGATTTCACACACTCTAAAAATCTTTGCACACTTAATCTTAACCAACTTGAATGTTCCTTTGTAGAAGTTGCCAAACTGTGCGTGCTTTTCCCAGAACAAGAAGGGACGGAGGAAAACGTGAAGAAGATTTACGAGTTGGATCCATTGGTTAGGTCTTTCAAAGCATTCCTGGTCTTGTTTTCTGCAGAGAGGGTTGAAGGTGTGGAGGAAGAAGAAGGTAAACCAGAAGAGTCCCTGCCAGGCTCTATCAAGATGTCCACAGGTTTGATTAATATCTTAAAATTTTTGCCTATCTTCAATTTGCTCTAATCCTTCAAGTTGCTCTAATTCTATATCCTTTATTGCAGCTACTCGTTCTAAGACCAATGTGAGTGTTGCAGAACTACTTGCTGATGCTAAAGCAAAGAGGATTGTAAAGAAAGATAGCAAGCCCCCAACTCCCCAATCTGTGGTATCCAGTTCCGAAGTGCATGCATCCAAGAAGAAGGATGAATCAAAGAAAAGAAAACTGGTGGAGGCTGTAGCCACGGATGCAAGTAATGTTTTGGATGTGGAAAAAACGAAAGAGAAGTTTGGTGCTGTGATGACAGATTTTGTCGACAAGGTAAAACGATGAAATTTTGAATCTTATACCAAAAGACTTACAAAGAATTAATACTTTTTTTTCACAGGTTTCGGAGATAATGAGTCCTATTATGGACCAAGTAAATACTTTGAAGATCAAAGCGACTAGATGTAGTCATGAAGCCGAGGAATCAAAGAAAATGGCCAACATAAGTGCTGGGGAAGTAGAGAGACTGAAGAAAGAAAACAAAATACATGTTGGCGAGGTGGAGAAATTGAATAAAGTCATTGAGACTTTAAGAAAGGAGTTGGCAGTTGTTCGTGCTGAGAAGGTGAAGGAGAATGAGGCTCATTTGAAGGAGCTTGAAGCAGCAAAAGAGGATTTCAAGTTTAATGCTACCAAGACAGTGTTGGAGGCCAGAATCCAACTTATGGAGGAGTTCAAGAATGGGCTGGCTCCAAGTTGGGATTTGGAGGAAGAGAAAAGAACTTTAGAGGACTTTATTGGCGAACCAGTGGATGGTGAGGAGGTAAACTCAACGGCCCTTGAAACTCTTGACAAACTAGTTGATGACGCCAACCAAGCTTTGAGTACCATAGTGGTGACCCACGTTGAAGAGAATAACCAGGAGAAGGAGACAACTATTCCACCAGCGGCAGCAGGCCAAGATGATTGAACCATTTAAATGTTTTTAAGTATTTTGAGAGGAAGGGCAACAAAAACAATTTCTTTTTTGTTTATTCAGTTATGTAATGGCTTATAAGAGCCGAGACAATTTATTTGGGGGTACTAGGTTGGTCTAGTACTCCAAGCTTTCTTAGGTTTTAAGGGATGTGTTGGCTTACCCAACTTGTCCTTTAGTTGCGAAATCTTTTGGGAACTTTTTAAAGTTTTAAAGAAGTATTTTAGGCTCTTCAGAAATACTTGCTTGTTAAGTAGATAAAATGTTGACATTATAAACAGTAGGTAACATGTCAATGTTACAACCAATAGTCACAACTTGAATAAGTGTGAAATCGTGCGCACGGGCGAAGGTGTCAAAACCTTAATTCTTTAGAAAAGATGTAAATCTTTTAACCATAAGCAAAATGTACCTTTAATCAGAGGTAAACCGTTTGAAGAAAAAGAACAAGTCTCAGCCGACCTGGCGTGTCAACATGTTCTATCCCTCTCCAGCTAAAGTTTCAACATGTTGGAGCCGTACTGGCGTGTTAACATGTTGAACTTCTTTATATCAGGTCCAAACATGTCGGAGCCGTACTGGCGTGTTAACATGTTCGACCTGCTTTAATCTAGGTCTCAACATGTCGGAGCCGTACTGGCGTGTTAACATGTTGAGCCTACTCCGCTTGTATACCTTGCAAAACAAATTCATGTTAGGATTGGGTGTTAGCGTAGCTAACACCCCTCCGATGCTTAAGTTAGTAAGGGTTTCCAATAAAATTGAGAATTGAAACACACGAATGAACTTGACATAAATTAAATCATGCCTGAGAAGTATAGTTGTAAACAACTTGACTTACATAAAATAGAGCTTTAAATGAATGGCATTCCAACTCCTAGGGATCCTATATCCACTTGGGGTTGACAACCAGTACGCCCCTTTTCCAGCTTCAGCATCAATAAGATATGGTCCCTCCCACATGGGAGCTAATTTACCAGCATTCAGTTCTCTTGTATTTTGAAATACTTTTCTCAACACTAAATCACCAACCTGGAATCTTCTATTCTGACATTCTTGTTGTAAGATCTAGCAATCTGTTGTTGATAGGCTGCCATCCTTATCTTGGCTAAATCCCTAATCTCATCAATTGTATCTAGATCTTGGGTTAACAAGAGATTATTTTCATCTTGAGTTAATAAACCATACCTTGCTGTTGGGATTGTCACCTCGACTGGAATTACAGCTTCTGCTCCAAATACCAAGGAATACGGAGTTCTACCTGTGGCCCCTTTTGTAGTGATCCTGTCTGCCCAAAGCACAAGTGGTAACTCTTCGACCCATTTTCCTTTCTTTTAATCTAGGAGTTTCTTCAAGTTGTTGACAATCAACTTGTTACTTGACTCAGCTTGACCATTGGCTTGAGGGTGGACAGGCGTAGACATGATCAGCTTGATGCCCCAACGAGCACAAAAATCTCTAGTCTTCTTACTTATGAATTAGGATCCATTATCACATATGATCTCTGATGGTACGCCAAACCTGCTAATAATATTTTTCTTTAAAAATGAAATTACCTCCTTGTCTCTCACTTGCACATAGGCCTCAGCCTCAATCCATTTTGAGAAATAATCCGTCATTGCCAACATGAACACTTTGCCTCCAGGGGCCTTAGGCAACTTGCCCACAATATCCATGCCCCACTGCATGAAAGGCCAAGATGAGACGATGGAGTGTAGTGGTTCAGCAGGTTGATGCAAGATGTTACAATGTCTCTGGCAGGCATCACATTTCTGCACATAGCTTATGGCATCTTGACGCATGGTTGGCCAGTAATATCCAGTCTTGAGGGCCTTCGACGCCAATGCTTTCCCACCAGAATGATTTCCACACGTTCCTTCATGTATTTCACCTAGCATGAGCTCAACTTGCTTATTGTCAATACATCTCAAATAGTGTCCTGCAAAAGATTTCTTAAACAAGACATTATCTATTAGAACAAAAGTTGAAGTACGCATTTTAAAAGATCTAGCATTCTTAATATCAGGTGGAATAGTTCCAAGTAGAAGGAACTCAATTATAGGTTGGGTCCAAGATGAACTTGTATCATGTGCCCCATTAGATTGAGTAACTTCTTGAGTTTCTTCTACTTGGTCTATTGTCGGGTACTTAACATAAATGATGGGAATATTAGTATGCAACATAGACTGGCAAGTTGAACCCAAGTTGGCCAATACATCCGCTTCTGCATTCTCTTCTCTAGGGACCTGTTCCAAAGAGAACGACAGGAATTTTGAAGCCTAAGCTTTAACATGTTGGAGATACAGAGTCATCTTGGAATGCTTCGCCATATAACTGCCATTGAAATGGTTAGCGAGCAATTGAGAATCAACATATACATTTATATGAGTAATATTTAAACTTAAAGCTGTAGTTAAACCCATGATTAAAGCCTCATATTCAGCTTCATTATTCGTCGCATTGAATTCACAAGATACAGCTTGAGGTATGATATCACCTTGAGGGGATTTCAGAACTATTCCTAAGCCAATTCCTTTGGAATTTGAAGCTCCATCTGTAAACAGTGTCCAAAATCTAGGAATTGTTTTACCTTCAAGCTGTTGTACTTCCAGTTCCACCTCGGGCTGCAAACTGGGACTAAAATCTGCTACAAAATCAGCTAGAGCTTGAGATTTGATAGCTGTTCTTGGCTCATATGAAATATCATACGTGCTCAACTTGACCGACCACTTAGCCAATCTGCCTGACATCTCTGGAGTTCTCAACACATTCCTCACAGGATAGTTAGTTCTAACAGTTATAGAATGTGTTTCAAAATAATAACGTAGTTTAGTAACAGCAGTAGTTAAGGCTAAAATTAACTTTTCAAGATGAGAGTACCTCATTTCAGCATCTAGTAATGACTTACTTATATAATAAACAGGATGTTTTTCACCTGAGATTTCTTTCACCAACACTGCACTAACTGCATTCTCAGATACGGCTAAATATAAATAAAGGTGCTCACCACGTTCTGGTTTAGCAAGTAGAGGTGACATCATCAAGTATTCATTAAGTTGTTTAAAAGCTGCCTCATGTTGGTCAGTCCATTGGAAGAGTTTATTCTTTCTTAACACTTCATAGAATAACATGCACTTATCAGATGATTTAGATATAAATCTATTTAGGGCAGCTACTCTACCTGTTAACCTTTGGACGTCTTTGATATTCTTGGGGGATTCCAAGTTGAGAATAGCTTTGATACATTCGGGGTGGCTTCAATTCCTCTCTTGGTCACCATATAGCCCAAGAACTTTCACCTTTAACACCAAAATTGCACTTATTTGGATTAAGCTTCATGTTGAAAGCTTTCAAGATGTTGAACGCCTCAGCAAGATGCTCCACGTGATCTTCAATATGCTTGGATTGTACTACCATATCATCCATGTAGACTTCCATTGGCTTGCCAAGTTGATCTTTGAACATCTTGTTCACCGGCCTACGATAAGTTGCCCCTGCATTTTTAAGACCAAATGGCATAGCAATATAACAATATATACCTTCCGGAGTCATGAATGTCGTATCCTCTTGATCTGAGGGCTCCATTTGAATTTGTTGAAAGCCTGAGGACGCATCCATGAATGTCAAGATATCGTGGCCAGCTGTCTCATCAACTAGAGAATCAATATGAGGAAGAGGGAATGGATCTTTCGGGCAGGCCTTGTTGAGTACAGTGAAGTCCACGCATACTCACCACTTGCCGTTCCTCTTCTCTACCACCACAACATTAGCTAACCACCTTGGATATTGAACTTCCCTGATCATCTTGGACTTCAAAAGCCTCTCGACTTCATCCTTTATAATCTAGTTCCGTTCCTGGGCAAATTTTCTTCTTTTCTGGTGGACAGGACGGATGGTTGGATCAATATTCAACTTGTGAGTAATGACGTCCTTGCTTATTCCTGTCATATCCTCATGCTTCCATGCAAAACAACATTTCTGACTCTTCAAGAACTCAATCAGCTCCTCCTCAATTTCAGATGGAAGATCTGTACCAACATGCACTTGGGCCTCAGGGTTTGACTCATCAACAGAAATACTTTTCGTCTCATGCTCCACTGCTTCAAGAACATCCTGGGCCTTTTTCTTTAATTGCTATGCTTGACGAGGGACTGAACTTGCTTTCATATTAACCTTGTAGCACTCTTTAGAAGCCTGCTGATTTCCCTTCAACTTGGCCACACCCCAAGGTGTTGGGAATTTGACGCACTGGTGATAGGTTGATGGCACGGCCTTCATGTTGTGGATCCAAGGTCTTCCCAAAATGACATTGTACGAGGATGAGCATTCAATCACACAGAATCTTTCCATAGAATTCATACCCTCCAAATAGATAGGCAACTTGATTTCTCCGACTGTTTGCTTTACTTCACCACTGAACCAGTACGGATGAATTCTTCACAACTTCGGACAAAGGAATGCACATCTCTTCCAGAGCATGAGTGAAGATTATGTTAAGTGAGCTGCCGCCATCGATCAGAATTCTCTTAACCATACAATTAGCAATCTGCACCTGGACAACTAGGCCATCATGAGGGGGTCCAACGTGTTATCCTTATCCTCATCTTCAAAGGAGATAACTTGACCATCTGTGAAGTCGCGACACCTTGAGGGCAGTTCTGACTGATCCTCCTTGGAACTCTTGGCATGACGCTTGGCTGCAGAGTAAGTTGTACCACAAATATGGGATCCACCTGAAATAACATTTACTACCTTGGTGGCTGGAGGAGGTGCAACTTTCTCGGGTGCCGAATTGCTCTCCGAGAATCGGAGCTCTTTGGACTCATTTCTGACCCTCTTCTTACCCAGCAAATCCTTAAGAAGACCCTTTGACAATAGATGAGCAATCTCCTTCCTTAAGGCAAAACAATTCTCAGTGGTATGCCCAAACTCCTCATGAAACGCGCACCACTTGGACTTATCCTTCCAAGTTGTGGGCTTGTCACTCTTCTTAGGCCATCTTGCTTTGTCTCCTAGATTTTCCATGGCGCAAAGGACTCCTGCAATGTCCACAGAAAAGCAGTAATCAGAAATTTTAGGATAGTTATTATCATCCACATCTTGATCATCATCTATAAAATGAATTTTAGAAGATTCAGATTTAGCAGGGGGTTTGCCCCTGTTAGACTTATAATGATGGGAATCTGTTTTTCTGTCCGAGGGCTCAAATAGAGGAGTAGGGGTCCTCCCAGTTGACTTCTCCATTGCCAGGCTATCATCTTCCAATCTGATGAAACGCAAGGCTGCAGTTACGATTTCTTCAAGTTGTTTCGCAGGAGTCATCACCAACTCATTATAAAATAGAGAGCTCTTCTTCAAGCCTATACGGAATGCTTCCGTAGCTGTGGACATATCCAAGTTGGGTATAGTCACTGCCTCCTTGTTAAACCTGTGCAAATATTATTTAAGACTTTCGTTAGGCTGTTGCACAATTCTGTAAAGGTCACTAGTCAATTTGTCAAATGCCCTGTTGCACGAAAATTGATTAGTAAACATGTTGACAAGTTGAGCATATGAATAAATAGAGTTTAGAGGAAGTATTGTTAGCCATTTTAAGGCTGATCCTGATAGAGTTGAGCCAAAACCCCTGCAAAAACATGCTTCTTTAAAAACAGGGGGGATACTTATGATATCCATCGATTCCTGATACAGCAACACATGCTCTGCTGGATCGGTGCTCCTGTCGTACTTCTTCATATGAGGGACTGAGAACTTCTTTGGGATCTCTACATTAGCTATTGCTGGAACAAAACGAGATTCGTTATAGCAAGTTGGAGAAACTTGGTGATAAGGCAAGTTGACTCCAGGTACACTTCGAAGCAACTCTTTTATGGTCTGTATTTCCTTAACAAGTTGATTCTTTGCGAAAAGAGAAGTATTATTAAACTGAGATGAAGAAGTATCAAAAGCATTAAAGAAACTCACTGTTTGCCCCGTTGAGGGTGTGGCATAGGTGTAGCAGGATGACAACACAGGTTGGCTAGCTGTAAGGCTGAATCTTGGCTGCGTGATTGGAATGGACGTCACAATTGTGCTTTCTGCTGGCAAGGTACTGGACATAGGGATGTCTCCAAAATGGCTTGGTCCTGTACCTGCACCAAACAAAGATCTAGGATGCAAAGGTGAAAATGGAGTAGATACTTGAGTTTCAGCTTGCTTCCCTTTACGCATGGTATCAATGGCATTGAATATCATGGTGTTTGTATGCTCCTGAGCATCCAAACGGTCATTCACTTTCTTCAACATAGTGACCATGTTGGATATTATCTCCAAATTGACAGCTTCCGAATTCAAAGATGGATTGCCTTGGGTGCCGGAACTAGGAAGTGGCTGACTCCTCTCACCTTGACTGCCGGACGGCGGATTGGTCATTTCTACGCAAATAATCAAAGTATTCCCACAGACGGCGCCAAATTGTTTTGGTCAAATTTCTACAAGTACTACCAATGACAAGAAAAATGACAAAAGTGATATGAATCAGGGTACAATGATTATTTGATAGGATAGAAATGAACACAAGGAATTTGTTGACTAGGGAAAGCCCTTGAACAACTTGTTCGCCGGCACAAAACCCCGGGAGGTTTAGGAACCTGCCTTGACCAAAAGGTATATTAAAGATCGAGTTTGAGTACATAGCTAAGAGCGTATGCAAGGGAGCTTAAGCTAGTGATCTCGTGTGTGCAAAATACAGATGTTTATCCCTTCTTATACCTCAAATAACGGCTAAAATACAAGGAGAATAACAGGCCTAGAATCTCGGAAATAGGTTGATCTTGTTGAGATATTATTGCCACTTTGTTGATGGAGGAGATAATGGTCCGTTACTGGATACTTTAATGGAGAAACGTCATTGAATTAGTCTTCTCACCATTGGCACGTTCCCTGAAAAGTAGGGTTTAACGTAACAATAATTCAACCTGCAAGATGATCAAGATGTAATAGGACAACTCAAGTTGTTAGTACCAAGATGTTGTGTGCAAGTTGAAAACATGTTGACTGAAAATGTAGGGCCCAACAGAAGTAGAGTGAATTAAAATTACCAGAAAGGCAAGGGCCCGTTTGATAACCATTTCCTTTCTATTATTTTTATTTATGATTCATGATTTTGATTAAAAAGTAGAAATGAAACGGGTTTGATAATCAATTCCATTTTATGTGGAGCTGGAACATTCCTTCTTTTATGGCAATTCCAGAAGCAAAAAAAAACTCGTTTCTACGGTCCTTGAAACAAATCATTTTAGAACGTGCGGCCCTTTTTAGCTTAATTATGGTGCGATTTCGAACTCTACCCACGACATTTTTAACTACAAAGAGTAAACCACTGTTCAGATATCACAACTTTTTTCTTTTCTCTTTGTTCTTCATCTGGTTCTCATCGTCTGTTAAAAGATTTTGTGAAAACAAACTAATTAAATTCAGCTAGAAATGGACTTCTATTTCTCTGGATCCTCTCTTTGTAAATCCCAGTAGGTTGATCCAATTTGTTAATCAATTTTTTTGGGGTAGAAAAATCCACTCAGCATATTTTACATCTTGGTTGTACGACTTAAGGTAACGTCTTGAAACTACACCTTGAACTAACGCATTACAAATTATCTTGTTATTTCGTTCCTATTTTACAGGGATAAGAATATACGTGGAAGACTTGATCAAATAATAACCCTATCCCTCAACGAATATCCAGAGACTAATTTAAAAAATATGGACTCCATAACGGTTGCAGTCATCAACGAAAAGCATGATTCTAGGCGAAGAAAGAGGGATGCCATTTATGTTGTTATTTCCGTTACATATCTAGTATATAAACAGAGAAGAAAGCACATGTACAGACACGTTACACCATTACTCTGCACTTTGTACTCGAAAACACCAAGATCAATAAAAATACATTTTGGTTAAGGTAGGCTTTTCCTAAAGCCTCCCGAGGTTTTGTGCCGGCGAACGATTGTTCAAGGGATTTCCTCGTTACATCTTTGCATCCATTTTGATAGTGAATTATATTCCATTTGTGCCCAAAGTTACTTCAATACAAATTCACCTTGTTGAAAATTATCCAAAATAATTTGGCACCGTCCATAGGAACTTTGGTTTTTTAGATTCCGATCAAGATGAGCAATCCTACTTCCGCAATGACTACACCCATTGTCACAACTGGGACAAGAACCAACACGTCGAGCTTACCCATGACATCTGTTGCGCCCTCAACTGTTGGGTTCAGTGCTGGGATACTTCAAATCTAGCATCCCCACTTGGGAGATTCTTCATCCGTGACGTTGCCTGGATCTCGTTGGAAATTGTTTCTAACATGACGACCATTGTCACTGAAATTGTCAATGGCTTCACTGGAAAGAGATGTTACCGTAGATGTTACCCAACACCTTGGTTAACACACTGACGGACAGCACACACACACCAAAATAAATAGTTTATAAAAACTTTGTGCAGCGGAAATAAATAACACAAGATATAATTTTCTCAAGTTATATAAATATATAACTTGAGTGTGCCTAGATGGCGAAGACTTTATAATCAATATAGAAAAATTACAAAGCCGAAAGTTCCCTATTGCTAATACAATGATAATGCTCTATGGAACTGAATGAGACAAAGAACGAATCCTATCCTTAGCCAACACTCTCTTAAACACTCAGTGTTTAAGCTAGAATCACAAGGGAGAAAGGATATACGAACCAAAGAACTTTGTCTCTCTTGTGCTATGGTGTGTGTGTTTGATATTTGGCATACTTCAAATGAAACACACCTAGCCTATTTATAGCCTTCCAATGCCTTGGAGGCTACTCCAAAATAACAGCCTTGGACCTTCAGATCGTGTGTGAGGAGTGGAGAGATTTCTTGGCTTGAATTCCTCATCATTCGCCAACTTCCCTAGAATGTAGCAACCGATTTCTTGAAGCCCAAGTCCATGCTTTATCACCTTGTACTCTCTTGCTTTCTTGGCATTGTACTCTTTAATTAATCAGCAACAACTCCATGACTTGGTCTTCCCACGTTTTTATTCCTTCTTCAAATAATATGGACCAAGCAATAGTTACACGTAAATCTCCTATTTACGTGTAACTCCTTCTCCAACTTCTTCCTTGTTTCTAGCAATTAATCCAACCATATATTAACCTGAAATATGGACCAAAAAACACATATATCTTGCAAATAATATTAGACATTAGGATATAAAATAATATGGAAAGAATTATTAAATTACAAATCATTACAGTCTGGTAACACCCAACTGCCAGTGATAGCACCTGTGGTAACACCCACAGTCTGCATTAACAATCTCCCCCATAATTTATAATTTCTTTCCAAACTCTAAAGTGCTGATCCCTGCAAGATATTGTTAGCCATCCAGAGCAACTTCATAGTTATCAACTCCCCCATAATCAAGGCATTAACAACTACAATGATTTATCACAAAAATACTAGTTATCAAAACATATTTTCCAAAATAAGTTTTCCAACTAACTAGTAACCTAAAGTACCAAAGATAAATCAAAGTTACTAAGCTACTCCATGTTCAAAACAACCCTAAAAGTTTAAGCACCATAAGCAAATAAAACAAACCACCAAAGTATTTAAAACATGTTCCAAATAAAAACATAAAAGTAAATTGTTTTTCAACCACCAAAATATCATCACCATAAGAGCGGCAACATCAACCTTCAGGCGATGTATTGTACTCACTCTTCTCGTTCATCATCAGCTTCTTCTTCTTCCTCCTGTTCATCCCCTTCTTCATCTCCAGCATCTAAGTCAGCACCATCAGTAACATCTGCAGCAGCACCACTGGCATCTCCAACACCACCACCACTTGGACCAGCTCCATCAGCACTATCAACTCCCCCAGTTTGGGAAGAAACCTGCTGGATGAATTCATCAGTAATCTCCTTGAGCTTTGTCCAACCTTGCACAATCTCGGAAATGGTAGAAGTTTGTTTGTGGAGAAATGCCAAAACTGTGGTCTTTGGTATTGTTGGTGAAGCATTCCCCAACAAATTGAATACATTAGCAAGAACATGAGCTGCATCTGTACCTGAAAAACTTGGAGATTTCGGAGTAACATTTGGGATAACAGATTGAGTAACACCCTTAGCAGAAACCGCATCACTTGACCCAAATTCATTTATCTTTGACCAAGGAAGATCACCTGTGTATCTCACACTCTTGGTATTCTTCTTAGTCAGCTGGGAATCTATAGCATAGAGATCAAGACTGGGCGTGTACTCATCCGACTCTTCAATGGGCAATTTTTGAGATTTCAAAATTTGGAAGATTAAAGAAGGGTAAGGAAACATTGTTATGTCTTTTCTTCTACCCCACGAAGCCAAATGTTTGAAGATCAATCTACCCAAGTTCACTCTTCGATTCTTTCCTAACTTATACAAGATTTCAGCTTGTTGCAATGTGACATATTGCTCATTAGAAGTAGGAACCCAATTAAATATGCAAAGCTTGTGAAGCACGGCAAAGAGTGAAGTGAGACGGGAAGCAAGAAAATGAACTTTGGTTTTGGGATTAGGATTGGAGGGCCATTCATGCACGACATCATGAGAGATAAACCTATCAATTTCGTCCTTATGAACAATAGGACCATCATCATCCAAATTTGGGAGTCCTAAAGTCTTGTTGATCAAAGAAGGAGTAATAGAAAAAATTCTGTTCCTTAAAAACACCTTTCCAAATTGATCGGACTTCTCATTATCTAGGTTGGCATGAAGATTGGCATAGAAATTTTTGACAATAGCTTCAACAAATTTCGAAGGATGCAAGTTAGCTTTCAAAAAATTTCTATCCTCCAAGAACTGAAAAACACCATGCTTTTTGAAATCAACCTCATCAATGTGCTTTTCCTTGAGAATTTTTGTGTCACTATGCCTTAACCAAAACTCCATATTTTCTTTTCGATAAAACTCCAATGAGAAGTAAGGTTTTGGAAAAGCAGTATTCACGTCATCAAACTCTTTCTCAAGGAAATCAGAGGACTCAGAATAAGCAAACTCACTAATTGAAGACTTTGAAGCTTTAGAAACAGAGGATGTTACCTTGGGTGTTGCAGCTTTCTGGGTAACATCTTTGACAGCAGTCCACTTGCTTTTGCCTTTAATGCTTCTTTTCTTAACTTCATACAAGGGTTCTTCTTCCTCAATCTCCCAATCTTCAAATGTCTCAACAGAATGGCTCTTTTCAGCATCGGCATGGAAGTCTTCATCCGAAACATGAGCCGAGGAGAGACCAAGTGAAGACTCCTCAGAAACTTCAACAGGATCGGAGGATGTGTTGGATTTAGAGGTCCCTTTGTGCCTCATTGCAGTGAGCCTACTTGAGCTCCTCTTTTTGACAGGTTGTGCCGAGGGTTTGTGAGCAATGGCCTTTCTTTTTGGCTTTTTGGTTGATGGAACGGGTGGAAGAGGTGGTAAGGTCACAATGGGCAAGGGTTGCGCCATTGTTGTCACCAATGGAGGATCATCCACCGACATTGTCATTGCCGGAGACACATTGAGAGGGGTGGTCGAAGTGTCCATTTGGCTTGGACCACTTGAGCCAACGCCCGGAGAGACCTCCAAAGGGGCGGATTGCTTTTTGGTAGGGGTTGCCATGGTTAGGGTTTAGGAAGGATTTGGAATTTTGGAAGGTTTTGATTTTGGAAGGTTTGAGAAGAGAGAGACGGTGACGGAGGAATTGTATATACCGTGTAGAGAGAGAGAGAGATTAGGGCGGTTAGAGAGAGAGAGGAGAAAAAATAGGAAACAAATTAGGATTTTAATTTGACAAGACTTATCCTTCTACCATTAATTATCTCCTATTTAAATAACTCCCCCTATTTTTTAGCCACTAAAAATATTTACTTTAAATATTTACCTAACCTCCCTAATTTCTAGCCACATAAAAATTAAGAACATTATTTACTCCCCCTATTTTCTAGGCCACAAGAAAAATCAAATACAAAACTCTTCCCACACAAATTAAACATCCGGCCATTATTTTGAATTTTTTTTTTTTTTTTTTTTTTTAATTTTTTAATTTTTAATTTTTAATTTTCAGATTTTTTTTTTTTAATTTTTTTAAATATATAAAACGAAAATAAAAATAAAAATAATAAACAAATACAAATATACCAAGTCCATATGGTTTTTGAAAATCAAATCCCTAGATTTTAGGACTTTAGTTATTTGAGTTGTTTATCAAAGATAAATTGGTTAGTTAAAGATTTTTTCAAACTTTTAAAACTCTTAAACACTAAAAAGACTTTCAAAGTTTAAAAACTTAAATAACTAAACCGAAAATGAAGAAATAAAAAAACATAATATAGCACATACAAATATGTTAATGGCAATGATGGTAACATCTAGGATAACACATATGATAAAAATCCCTTGATAAATATATTCAGTTTCAAACACTTGAGGCATAATAAGCTTAGCCATTTTCAAGCATTTCAGGCATAACAAGCTGAGCTTTTTTCATGCACTTTAGGCATTATAGGCCTATATATATATTTTTAAGTACATTGCTTGTTACTCACGTATCAATACACTTCTTTAAACAAGAAAGCATCGAAGTAACGAGCTCCGTGCTTCGAGTTTTATTTCAAGTGTAAAGACCAAGTGGTCTATGCCTTTCAAGTAGGGTACACTGTAGTAGCGAACTCCATGTCCCTAATACTTAGCATAAATCACTTCATACATTCTCATTGGCAAGAGTACATCGTTGCAGCGAACACCGTGCCCCGAGCTCGAGAGAATAGTATGGATAAATGCCTTTGCCTTTTATTTATCAAAAAAATTAGTGACTTTGTCACTTTAAGCATATGAAGGGAGTTTTATCAAGTGTGTTATTCAGGGTGTTATCCTACCACAACAAAAAGGTCAGCATGTGCAGCTGTGAGAACTCTCATAGCTCAGAGAACTATGGGAACCCTCAGAGAGAATAAAACCAAACTAGCAAAAAATATGCACTAGTATACATGTGTTACCCCAGGTGTTATCAGCACCCATGGTAACACCTTACTACAGAGGACAATTTTTAGAGAATGCAAAGACCAAGAGATCTCTTTAGACTAGAGAATCTATCATGGTCTAAGGGTTTTGTGAAAATATCAGCAAGTTGACACTTTGTATCAATATGCTCTATATTTATTATCTTTTTATCTACCATATCTCTTAAAAAATGATGACGGATGTCAATATGTTTAGTACGGGAGTGTTGTACAGGATTTTTGGAAATATTAATAGCACTCAAATTATCACAGTATAAGGTCAAAATATTGCTATCAAGACCATAATCATCAAGCATGTGTTTTAACCAAATTAGTTGTGAACAACAACTACCAGCTGCTACATATTCTGATTCAGCTGTGGATAATGAAACACAATTTTGTTTTCTACTATACCATGATACTAAATTATTTCCCAAGTAAAAACATCCCCCACTTGTACTTTTCCTATCATCCATATCCCCTGCCCAATCCGAGTCACTAAAGCCTACTAAATTAGTATTAGTATCTTTACTATACCAAATCCCTAAATCACTAGTTCCAGATACATATTTAATGATCTTTTTCACAGAATTTAGGTGAGACACTTTAGGATTGGATTGATATCTAGCACATACACACACACTGTACATCAAATCAGGACGACTAGAAGTAAGGTAAAGGAGACTACCAATCATGGAACGATATAGGGTTGGATCAACATCTTCTCCCACTTGATCTTTTCCAATCTTGAGAGAAGTGCCCATAGGAATTTTTGAGCTCTTCGAACCTTCCAACCCAAACTTCTTCACCAGGTTCCTTGCATATTTGCTTTGGGAGATGAAAATCCCTTCACTTGATTGCTTAACCTGCATGCCTAGAAAAAAGTTAAGTTCCCCCATCATGCTCATTTCAAATGTTGATGTCATAGCCTCTACAAAATCATTTAAACAAGTTTTTGATGTAGAGCCATATACTATGTCATCAACATAGATTTGAACCACGACAAGTTCTTTTCCATGTTTAAGAATGAATAAAGTCCTATCTGCTTCTCCTCTAGTAAAACCATATTCTAGTAAAAAACTAGTTAACCTACCATACCATGCACGTGGAGCTTGCTTCAACCCATAAAGAGCTTTATCAAGTCTATATACATCGTCTGGTTGAAATGGATCTTCAAAGCCTTTTGGTTGTTCAACAAAAACTTCCTCATCTAAGTATCCATTTAAAAAAGCTGCTTTGACGTCCATTTGAAACAATGTGATTTTAAGAAAACAAGCAATGGCTAATAAAAGTCTTATTGACTCAATTCTAGCCACAGGTGCAAAGGTCTCGTCATAGTCAATACCTTCCACTTGTGTATAGCCTTGAGCCACAAGACGAGCCTTGTTCCTAACAATGTTTCCATACTCATCGGTCTTATTTTTGAAAATCCATTTTGTCCCAATAACATTAGTGTTTGAGGGACGGGGTACTAAAGACCAAACATTGTTACGAGCAAATTGATCAAGTTCATCTTGCATTGCTTGAATCCAAAAATTATCTTTTAAAGCTTCAATCACATTTTTAGGTTCTACAGATGAAGTAAAACAAGAGGATGTTACCTTTGAGTATGTGGTGGACATGCACACATACCTTACCATGTCACGGTCACTAATGGAATTCATACGTCTTGTTTGTACACCCTCATTCACCTCCCCAATTACCTGGGTTGTAGGATGATTCCTGCGATTCTAGGTGGAGGATCTCTTCTCACATTCTCGTGAACCCCTGTTTCAACTCCTTCTTGATCTTCATTTCTTTGGACCGGAATCGATGCTATGAGGTGTTATTTCATCAATGGTAACACCTGCTCGGTTTGTGTTACTATCGAGTGTTAGCACTCGTGGTAACACCTGTGGTAACACCTTCTGATCGACTTCTTCCAACGGCTCCAAGGGTGTCTCTTGAACATTTTCTCCTGCAATACTTGAGTGATCATCAAAAACAATATTCATGGATTCTTGGATGGTTTTTAGCCTTAGATTAAATACCCTATATGCACGACTATTTGAAGCATAACCAAGAAAAATGGCCTTATCACTCTTAGAGTCCAATTTTGCTAAGTAGTCCCGATCATTGAGAATGTAACACACACAACCAAAGACATGAAAATAATGAACTTTTGGTTTTCTACCATTCAAAATTTCATATGGAGTCATGATTGTGCCGGGTCTTAGAAAAACTCTATTGGGTATTGTGACAAGCCGTATTTAGTGCCTCTGCCCAAAATCTTTTCGAAATTCTTTTTGAAAATAACATCACACGAGTCATTTCAAGTAAAGTCCTATTCTTCCTTTCAGCTATCCCATTTTGTTGAGGTGTTTTTGGGGCTGAAAATTCATGGTGAATACCTTTTCTTTCACAAAAATTTGAAAAAGAAACATTCTCAAATTCCCTCCCATGATCGGACCTAATTCGAAAAATTGAAGCACAAAACATGTTTTTGATCTTAGAGTGCAAGATTTTGAACTTTTCAAAAGTCTCAAATTTTTCCCTTAAAAAATAAACCCATGTAAATCGTGAAAAATCATCAACAATGACATAAGTATATTTCTTGCCCCCAAAACTTTCTATCTCAAGTGGACCCATTAGATCCATATGCAAGAGTTGAAAACAATGTGTAGTACCGGTGTGTTGCTCATTGTGTTGGGCAGCACCATGGGTAACACGAGTTTGTTTCCCTTTGAGACAATCCTCACAAACAATTTTTGTTTAAGATCAAGACTAGGAATGCCTTGGACAGCATCTAGATTAACAATCTTTTCTATGTTACGAAAGTGAACATGTCCCAACTTTTGATGCCACAATGTAGTGTTATCAAGTTTTGCCGAATGGCATACTTGCTTGTCTTCAACAAGATAACAATTATCACTAGATCTTGTACTGTCATCACCACAATTGTTAGTCTTGTCATAAACTTCACAAGTATCTTTATTGAATTTCACCTCTAAATTGTCATCACAAAGTTGACTAATACTAATTAAATTAGTTACAAGTCCATCAACATGTAAGACATTCTTTAAGGTTGGAAATCCAGACACATTTAGTGTCCCTCTCCCAATGATATTACTCTTGCTCCCACCACCATATGTTACACTACCCCCATGAATTGTTTCATAATCTTTTAAAAACAATTTTGTTCCTGTCATATGACGTGAACACCCACTATCAAAGTACCAAGAACCTTCAATATTTGTTTTTAAAGCAAAGTGTACACAACATCACATTTCAGATTAGCTTTTGGTTTCCACACCTTTTTTGAATTTTTACCATTCTCGACCGGGTGTGTTATCCTGTGTGCTGGGCAACACCTCAGGTAACACCAAGGGACTGGACAGTTTTTTCGAAACAATATGGCATTTATTTTTAAAATGTCCAGGTGTGTGACAATATTGACACACCTTCCCTTTGTCACATGGTTCTTTTGAAGAAAAATCTTTGTCAAAAAACCGCTCCTTAACAAAACAATTCTTATTATCATTCATAGACAAAGTAGAAAGAATACTATTCAAAGATTCTTGAAAACCAATACCTGCTCTCTGAGGTGTACTCAAGTTCAAGATCTCATCCAATTTGGTAGATCCGGTGTTGAGCTTCTTCAAGGTGGTTTCGGCTAGAGTCAAATTGCCCTTGACTCTTTCAAGCTTGATTTCTCTCTTTGTTGCTTGAACCTCCATATGAGTCACATAGGCACTGAGTCCTTCATTCTTCTTGGTTAAGGACTTAACCAAATTGTTCTCTTTCTTCCATTCCACGAGCAATGCCTCGTAAAGGTCTTTTAATCCGGAAATGAGGTCATCTTTGCTCTGCTCATCCTCTTGTGTACTTCCTGTATCAGGGTTAGAAGAGCTAACAAAACAAACCGCATTATTATCACATAATTCATCATACACTGCCGGGTGTGATCACGGATGTTATCTCGGCTGGATAACACCTTGGGTAACACTTGTCCTTTTCCGTGTTACTTACCGTGACAAACATGGTTGTTTGATCGTATTCTACCTCCTGAGATGGTCCTTCATCCTCATCATCACTGAGAGAAACCCATAGGTTCTTTCCTCTCTTCCTTAGAGTATTTGCACACTCATTGGAATAGTGACCCCAACCCGAGCAAGCATGACATTGAATGGATTCAATGTGCTTTGGATCAGACCTTAACCGATCCGATGATGCTCTTCTTGGGTTCAACTTTGGGTTAGATGGGAAAGTCCTTTTTGGCATCGAATCATAGACCTTGGTTTGCTTCTCCTTTGCTTTCACCTGCATTTTTTCATTGTTATACTTTCTAACCATAGAATTGTATTTTCTAGCAAGTAAAGCAACACTAGCATTCTCATCAATTTCTTCAAAAACCTCATCTTCGTTTTCATCCAAAGAACTCGAGGCTTGAGTTTTCAAAACAACATTTTTCCCTTTAGATGCTTCACTTTGATCTAAGAGATTTAACTCAAAGTTTTTCAAAATACTCATTAAAGAATTGATATCCATAGTTGCAAGATTGTGAGCCTCTTCAATAGATGAAACTTTCATATTAAAACGCTCAGGAAGGGTTCTAATTGTTTTTGAGACAAGTTGTTTGTTGGTAAAAGGTTCACCCAACAATTGACACTCATTAGCAATATCAAATAATTTTTCAAAATAAGAAGGAATAGTTTCATTTTCACCCATCCTTAATCTTTCAAATCTGCTAGTAAGACCCCTAAGCTTAGTTTCACGCACACTGCCATCACCTTCACAAAAACGTTGTAAAATATCCCATGCTTCTTTTGCGGTGGGAACTGTTTTGAATAAGTTTGAAAATATGCATATCAACCCACTCAAAAATGGCATTAAGTGCCTTTTCATTGAAACTAGCTTGGTTGATCTCTTCCATGTTCCATTCGATTCGGGTTTGACTTGTACGTCACCATCTTCATCGGCGGGTAACCTTGGTAAGGAGTAACCATTTGTTATAGATCGCCATGCTCGAAGATCAATTGATTTGATATGCGAGCGTAGACGGATCTTCCAATAACAATAATTCGAGCCATCTAACACAGGAAGACGCTTATTATTAGGATTAGCCGGATCATAAGCCATGACACCTAGACCAAGCACTTAGTATCGTCAAGTAACCAGGCTCTGATACCAATTGAAATTGTCAATGGCTTCACTGGAAAGAGATGTTACCGTAGATGTTACCCAACACCTTGGTTAACACACTGACGGACAAAGACACACACACCAAAATAAATAGTTTATAAAAACTTTGTGCAGCGGAAATAAATAACACAAGATATAATTTTCTCAAGTTATATAAATATATAACTTGAGTGTGCCTAGATGGCGAAGACATTATAATCAATATAGAAAAATTACAAAGCCGAAAGTTCCCTATTGCTAATACAATGATAATGCTCTATGGAACTGAATGAGACAAAGAACGAATCCTATCCTTAGCCAACACTCTCTTAAACACTCAGTGTTTAAGCTAGAATCACAAGGGAGAAAGGATATACGAACCAAAGAACTTTGTCTCTCTTGTGCTATGGTGTGTGTGTTTGATATTTGGCATACTTCAAATGAAACACACCTAGCCTATTTATAGCCTTCCAATGCCTTGGAGGCTACTCCAAAATAACAGCCTTGGACCTTCAGATCGTGTGTGAGGAGTGGAGAGATTTCTTGGCTTGAATTCCTCATCATTCGCCAACTTCCCTAGAATGTAGCAACCGATTTCTTGAAGCCCAAGTCCATGCTTTATCACCTTGTACTCTCTTGCTTTCTTGGCATTGTACTCTTTAATTAATCAGCAACAACTCCATGACTTGGTCTTCCCACGTTTTTATTCCTTCTTCAAATAATATGGACCAAGCAATAGTTACACGTAAATCTCCTATTTACGTGTAACTCCTTCTCCAACTTCTTCCTTGTTTCTAGCAATTAATCCAACCATATATTAACCTGAAATATGGACCAAAAAACACATATATCTTGCAAATAATATTAGACATTAGGATATAAAATAATATGGAAAGAATTATTAAATTACAAATCATTACAGTCCGGGTAACACCCAACTGCCAGTGATAGCACCTGTGGTAACACCCACAGTCTGCATTAACAGTCACAACTGGGATAAGAACCAACACGTCGAGCTTACCCATGACATCTGATGCGCCCTCAACTGTTGGGTTCAGTGCTGGTATACTTCAAATCCAGCATCCCCACTTGGGAGATTCTTCATCCGTGACGTTGCCTGGGATCTCAATGGAAAATGTTTCTAACATGATGACCATGATGCAACAGTTGAAGAATCAGATGGACGTGCATCAGTATACCTATCAAATGATATTCAATTCAATCGACAGGATGCAACATGAGATATCAGGCTCAAGTCCCAGTGGTCCAACGGTCAGCATGCCTAAGACCTCACATCTGCAACTTAGGATTCTTTTCTCGGATGTCGGACCAAGTACGAGAAACGATCAAGGCAATATCCCAATGGCCAGCACTGTTCAGACTGAAAGCACCACTGTTGCGTCCAGCCCAATTCCGCTATCAACATGTTTCACCTTTGCAACCCCACCTCCTATGGGGCAAATAGGGAGTTTTAATATGCTTGGTACTCCTCTGAATCAATTTGTTGCCACTAACCCTGTTGCAGATAACCCCCTCACAAGAGAGTTGCAGCAGATCAAAGAGATTCTCATGAAGGTCCCAGGAATCACATTACCCTTCAATCAAGAATCTCCAACCAGTCATCATGATTCACGTTTCGTTCCTGCCATAGCCAGCGTGGAGATCCCCAAAAGATTCCAAGTACCTCCAATGAAGCAATATGATGGCACGACGGATCATGTAGAACATATAGCCCTATACAAAGAGAAGATGGACATCATTAGCATCCCCCACCATCTCAAAGAAGTTTGTTTGTGTAGAGGCTTTGGGTCAACCTTATCTGGTCCCGCCTTGATGTGGCTAACCAATCAGCCTATGAACTCTATCTCCTCATACTCTCAATTACTTAACATGTTTCTTAATCAGTTTTCTTGTAATCGTGTGTTTAAAAAACTAACGAGTGATCTCTACAGGGTGGTACAACATCCTGACGAAATGCTGAAAGATTACGTGTTTAGATTCAACAAGGAGGCCTTAAGCATTCCTCATATTGATGTGTCAACAGCAACGGAAGCCTTCAGGATGGGCCTGAGGAGAGAATCACTATTCTACCAAGATTTGGTCATATATCCGTCTAAGAGCTTGGATGAGATCAGAACAAGGTCTGTTCGTTTCATTAGGCTGGAAGAAGACGAGTTGATTCACGGCAAGGCGTCAAAGAAGACACCTACATATGAACATCCTGACAGAAAGGCGGACTCTTCCCATCATCGATCTAATAGGGAAAAACCCTACTCTAAAACCGACTCCTCTAAAATTAATATTGTAGATGAGGATGACGATGAAGATGATGCAACTTATCCAAAAATTAGTGACTATTACTTTTCTGTTGATGTTTCAGGACTTCTATTTGCAATGTACAACTTGGGTAGTAAGGCAAGATGGCCAAAAGCAACTGACAGACCTTCACCTTGGAAGAACAAGTCTAAGTGGTGTGCTTATCATGAAGATTTTAGCCACATTACCAATAATTGCATCGCTTCGAGGAAAGAGATCATCTACCTACTTTCAAAAGGGTTTCTTAAGGATTTACTTGGAAAAAGGAAAGGACGTACCGAGACAAAATAAGTCGTAGCTGAGGCTCCACCTTCACCTCCTCTTGCAACCAAGATGATCAATTATATCATGGGTGGCTTAGACATTTGTGGCACTACGTACTCTGCGGCAAAGCATCATGCTAAGGACTCCAAAGAAGATAAGTCGGAACTACCAACTAGACGTCCAGACATGTCTCCGTGCCAATAAGTTGTTTTTGACGATGATGATAAGGAAAACATCTTGGATCCACATCATGATGGGCTAGTCGTCACTTTGCAAATCACCAATTGCAAGGTGAAACGTATCTTAATCGACAATGGAAGTTCGGTCAATTTGATCATGAAGATCACCTTAGAAGAATTGATGATTCCTCTGACAGAAGTCTGTAACGATGTGTTGCCTTTTTCGCGGGAAAAATTCGATTTTTGCGTTTCTTTGAAAAACCAAATAAAACCGGAAAAAACGGAGTCGCCACGCCATTTTAATTTTGAAGGGCCAAAACTTTGAAAAAAGCCCGAGATCAGAGATTTAGGTTCGGAGGTCATGTTACGCGTCGGGAAGGACGTTAGTGTGCACCCGACGCGCCTCGTAAAAACGAGTCTTCCAAGCTGAAAATCATTTGTGTGTGTGTGTGTGTGTGTGTTTTGGCCAAAATAAGTTGTAACTGGAAAAAGTAAAAATTGGGATGTCTTTTTAAGACTTTAAACTGATCCCATGATTTTTTGGAGAATTTTTGGTTTGAGATTTGGTACTCAAAAGACCTTTTGAAGTTGAGAAGTCACTTCTGCCAGAAGGAAATGGCAGCAGACACCTGATTTTGAAATGGATTCAAGGGTCCTAAAACTTCATAATCTGGATGAACTCAGAGAATTAAAGTTTCTCTAGACTCCTTGAATAAACTTTGTGTGAAAGAAATTTCCATTTTGGAGAAGATTTGAGGGGTCAAAACCTTCTGGAAACCTCAGATATGAGATCTGGATTCCCAGAAACTGATGAACTAGCCTCTGAAAGAAAAATTGAAAAGAGGAGTTTTACTCACCCAAAAAATAAAGTAAAAATATGTCTGGAAAGCTCTTGATGTTGGCTACAAAAAGTGTTTTGTAGTCAACACCAAATTCCAAGTTCATCTGTGTCCAAAAATTAAGACCATGGACTGAGGTCTGGGAAAATTGCTACTGGACAGCAACTTTCCAAGAAAGAAAATATGATTTTAAGGGGGGTTTTGCATCCATGCTTGTCCCCATTTCCCTAGGTTTTGGTTAGTGATCACTAGACATTTTAGTGGTGAATCAACTATACCAAACCATCCTTGGGGTACATTAGGACTAAGCATTTCATTTGCTTGGGGAGGGGGATTTTACCCTTTGAAATCAAGATTTAGTGCTTGAAAATGGTTTTTTAGGGTTTTGAAAGTGCATTTTTGCAAGTAAGAAAGAAAAGCTTTGAAAATAATGTTGATCTTTGTAGAAGATCATCCATGGAGATGGTCTTCCATGGTGATCTTCTTAGATCTAGAGAAAAAAGATGAAAGAACTACATTTTGTAGTTTGAAGATGCATGCATGGATGAGATTTAGGGTTAGGAAGAGGAGGGTTTACCAATCTTCCTTGTGTTCTTGAGTGTTTGGCTTGAGTGTATGAGTGTTTAAGGCTTGAATATGAGAGTGAATGGATGAGTATGAGTTGGGAAAGATTGGAGAGAAAAAGGTGACAATTCTTGAGAATTCTCACTGTTTTCTCTCTATATTTCGCCAGAGGTTCGTTGCATTTTTTTTCTTCCTTCCTATTTTTGTGACTGGAGGGCTCAATTTATAGCCCTCTGAAAATTACATACTTGTCCGCGCGGATAGGATCAGGCAGCGTGCACTGTTCATTAAATGCAGCTTCAGCTTTGGACAAGAAGAATAATCTTTTTCAAAATTCAAATTGACCAGCCAGTTTTTGTTTCCAGCATTGCTATATTTGGTTTTCTTCATTTGTTTTTCTTTTTTGAGATTCTTTTTAAGGTTTAACCTTAAATAACAATGCCCATTTTACCCTCACTTTGTTAGGAATGTTAGGATAGTTAGGAATTGTTAGAAATGTTATAACTTCCGTTAATTTTCTAACGGAAATTCTAACAAGCTCAAATTGGAGCACTTACAGTAGCCCCTCGGCGACGGCGCTTTCGAAGGAAGCGGGGTCGTCGATAAGAGTAAGGCTCCATATTTGGCAGGATGATCGAGTGATCGGGTGGCTGAACCTAGCGATAGGCTACCTACGTATCCCGAATGGGAATCAAGCCAGTCGTAGTTCGGGTCTTTGACCCTGGAGATGATGGCGCTTTAGGTGCCTCGAACCTGATGAGCGAGTTCTGCAGTCGGTTGCTGGAGAGAAACTCTGCTGGGGATAAGAGATGACCATTTTTGGTCTGATGGCTATCCGCTCTGCTGGGGATAGGAATGACCATTTTCGGTCTGACGGGTATCCGCTCTGCTGGGGATAGGAATGACCATTTTCGGTCTCTGCTGGGGATGATTGCGATTTATCGCTTGATAGCGTCTTAGGTGCCTCAAACCTTGAAGATGGCGTTTTAGGTGCCTCGAACCTTGGAGATGGCGTTTTAGGTGCCTCGGACCTTGATGATGATGGCTTTTTAGGCGCCTCGGACCTTAATTTGAAATGGCCTTTCGGTGGACTTTGTCTGCTGCCGAAGGAGAGGGTGACCGTTTTGGTCGGGGGGCTGGACCTAATGATAGGCTACCTACGTATCCCTAGTGGGAATCAAGCCCTTTCGTAGTTCGAGTACTACTCGAGATTCCGTTGGCTTTTGGGATTCCGTTAACTTTCTTTGGGGATTTTGTTAGCCTTTCTTTGAGGAAAATCAGACGTATTCGTGCAGGAAATCGGTCTTACGTTTGGCTCAGATGGGCAATTTTGATGAAAGATACGGGATCTCGTTATCTTTCTCGGGGCACTTCGGTCTTACGTTTGTTCTTAGGGGTAAATTTTGATGAAAGATTCGGGATCTCGTTATCTTTCTCGGGGCACTCGGTCTTACGTTTGGCTCAGGGGTAAATTTGATGAAAGATACGGGGATCTCGTTATCTTTCTCGGGCACTCGGCCTTACGTTTGGCTCAGGGGCAATTTTGATGAAAGATACGGGATCTCGTTATCTTTCTCGGGGCACTCGGTCTTACGTTTCTTTTAGGGGTAATTTTGATGAAAGATACGGGATCTCGTTATCTTTCTCGGGGCACTCGGTCTTACGTTTAGGCCGGGGTAATTTTGATGAAAGATACGGGATCTCGTTATCTTTCTCGGGGCACTCGGTCTTACGTTTGGCTCAGGGGTAATTTTGATGAAAGATACGGGATCTCGTTATCTTTCTCGGGCACTCGGTCTTACGTTTGACTTGCGGGGATAATTTTGATGAAAGATACGGGATCTCGTTATCTTTCTCGGGGCACTCGGTCTTGCGTTTGGCTGCAGGGGTAATTTTGATGAAAGATACGGGATCTCGTTATCTTTCTCGGGCACTCGGTCTTACGATTTGGCTGTAATTTTGATGAAGATTACGGGATCTCGTTATCTTTCTCGGGCACTCGGTCTACGTTTGGCTCGGAGTAATTTTGATGAAAGATACGGGATCTCGTTATCTTTCTCGGGGCACTCGGTCTTACGTTTGACTGGGAGCAATTTTGATGAAAGATACGGGATCTCGTTATCTTTCTCGGGGCACTCGGTCTTACGTTTGGCTGCAGGTAATTTTGATGAAAGATACGGGATCTCGTTATCTTTCTCGGGGCACTCGGTCTTACGTTGGCTCGGGTAATTTTGATGAAAGATACGGGATCTCGTTATCTTTCTCGGGGCACTCGGTCTTACGTTTGACTCAGGGGGTAATTTTCTTGACAAGGGCTGACTTTGGTTAACTTTGGTTAACTCTGTCAGGTTGGGGACTGATTTGCAGAGTCCTGAAATTTTAAGGGGCAAAAGGGTCATTTTGACCCTTGCAATCCTATCCGCGCGGATAGGGATGGAAAGTCAGGGGTATTAATTAGGGCCAACGCCCTTTTCTTCTTCCCCATTCAGTTTCGCAGAAAATTACGAGAGAGAGAGAAAGAGAATCCGCCATTTTTGGCCAAAAAGCTTCAAAAATCGTCCGATTTCTTCGATTTTTTGAGCAATGGAACACCGGGAAGGCGCTTTTCAAGGCCAAGGGCGTGGCCCGGTCACGGAGAGGCGATTGGAGCTCGTCGGATGAGGAGGCATTACAATCTTTCGCGTCGGTTGCGGAGGAGCATCCCGATGCTTGGCAACATTGGGCTTCGGATCCGCATCTCCGAACGGTATATTTCGAATCCTCTTGATCCTCTTGTCGATTTCTTGTTTGAAATTTTTGGATGATTTTTGAATTTTTTTTTTTGAATATTGAATATTGATATTGATGATATGCAATGTTGCAATGAATTTGTGAGTGTCCCAAAAATGTGCATTTTGCTTGGGAAAAGAATTGGCATTTTCGCCACATTTTTTTTTTAATTCGAAAATTTCATGTGAAAATTCGAAGAATTGTGATTTTTTTTTTTGGAATTGAATATTGCATGTTCTTGATGATGATTTTTTTTTTTGAAATTGAATTTTGATATTGATGAATGATGATGCAATGCATGCATTTTGTTTGGAAAGAATGGGCATTTTGCCAATATGAGATGTATGTATGTTTAGGATTTTTTTTTTTGAAAAGTGGGACGGATTTTTCCTCCCGTTGTATGTAAGATGGATGATATGCATGTATGCATTTTTTTTGAAAATGGGACGGAGTTTTTACTTCCGTAGGAATGCATCCTCTTTTTTTTTTTTTGATGAATGCATTGGGACTTGCAAATTGTTTTCTTTCATGCGAGAAAAATGGGGCTATGCTCATTGTATGCTGTTATGCTGTCGAATTTTTTTTTTTTTAATGTAAATGCAAAGGCAATCTTTTGACATTTTCTCTCTTTTTTTTTTACAGGGCGGAAACCGTTTTGTGACGGAGCAGCTGAACAAGATGAAGACTCGAGGATCGGTGGAGTCTGTGATTGACTTGTGGGATCGGCTTCCGGATGCGGGCCGAGGAGCTTTGCCGAGTCCGAGACAGATTGTTGTCGAGACGGGGCTCTGGGAGTTCGTCGAGTGCTTGAGGGGACTGGTCAAGTTCCCTAAGAGCAAGGGCTTGATGTTTGCTCTGGCGCAGCACTGGTGGGATGCGACCCACACATTCCACTTCTTCTGGGGCGAGGCGACTGTTACGCCTTCTGACTATGCTGCGATCACGGGTCTGTCCTTCAATGGACGCAGCATTGAGTGGAGAGATGGCTACAGCGATGCTGATCTGCAGGCTCTTCTTGGATTTTCCCCTATTCCCAAAAAGGGGATGGGGATGGAGTATGCCGTGGTCTTCGGTAAGATTGTGGAGACCATCGCGAGTTACGAGGCTGGGGAGGATAGGTTTAGCGCCGAGCAGATTGCTAGGTCCTTCCTCTGGTTTACCTTTTCGAGCACGCTCTTTGGGCATGCTGAGGGGACGGCAGTCTTTGCCTTGCTGAGGTCCTTGGAGGACATGGAGACGGTTGGAGATGTTTCCTGGGGGGAGGCCGGGCTGTACTTCGCTCTTGATAGATACAGCCGGAAGGCTGTGAGCTCCCTGTACTGCTTCGAGTTTGCTCTGGAGGTATAAGCTCTCTTTTTGCTTTCCCTCTTTCCTTTGAGCACGCACTTTTATTTGCACTGGATTGATTGGATTTTTACCTTTCGCAGGTATGGGCGTTGGAGTTTTTCCACGTCACGGTGTGGAGGCAGCCTGAGGCGTACGTCGGGGCGTATCCGGCCATGCAGTCTTGGTCCAAGCCTGCCGGGAAAAGATAAGCTCCGGGGCGTGCGACTCTCGGGTGCGCGGATTGCCTTCCTTTGGCGGAGGCCGAGACGGATGAGGGATGATGTCTTCCCCTGGGATCGCTTTGAGGTAGCGCAGCTGAAGGGCGCTGAGATCTGGACAGTGCAGCGGAGGATTTTGAGGGGCCTGACTTGCGACGTCTACTATCTGGGAGAGAGGGTGACGCGCCAGCATGGCGTGAACTCGCCTTTGAGGACACCGGTGGAGCCTCCCGCCGATATGATGCACCCGAGCGATCGGTCCGTGACCTGGGATGATTACCGAGCCGGCCAGCACTTCTCGGACTTCGTGGCGATCGAGCCATATGCGACGTTCGTCTTGAGGAGGCTGAGGATGCCTCAGGTTTTGGAGAGGGAGGGGCTTGGGATCCCGCGGTACCCTCGGACGGATTTTTCCTACATCCAGGATGGGGTCCGATTGAGGGTGCAGATCCCTCAGCCCGAGCGGCTTCCACGAGCTTTCCGGCCTCGTCCGGGTATGAAGGTATGGCTTCACCTTTTCCCCTTCTTTTCTTTCTTTTGTTTCATCATCTTTAGCATCACTTTTTTTTTTGACGCTTTTGCTTTTGTGCAGTTTTCGGAGGTGTTCGTCGAGACACCGCGAAGCAAGTGATCGGAGCCAAGAGGTTCATGCGGAGGATGGTTGCTTGCGGGCACCTCAGGCTGGGCGAGAGACCACGGCGGCTGTCCGACGGGAGGCTTCTCCTGTCCCTCGGAGACTTCTTCAGAGACCCCTCTTTCTCCTCTCATTGATCACCGCGCGCAGCTGCCTTGGATCACGTCATTCTTGGGGATCCGCGCGGGCGGGACACGTCTGGCGGCATGGTGGGTTCGTCTCCGTATGTTCAGAGTCGGACGCCTTCACCTTCGGATTCGATGTCTTCAGGGATCTGGGTTTAACCGATCAGAGTGTGCAGGTTGGTCCCGACGAGCCTCTTTCTGGAGATGAGGACGATTCTGAGCCCGAGCCTTTCAGGGCTCCTGACGGCGCGGGCCGAGTGGCAAGAGGGCGGGGAGACATCGGGCGTTGGAGACTCCGATTGATTTTTTTTTTTTTAAGATTTAGATTTGTACAGATTGTGCACATTTTTTTTTTGGATGTAATAATTTAGGATTTTATTTATGTTTGTTTGTTTGTTTTTTTTTTTATGCACACTCTCTTTTTTTTTTGGAATGTAATAATTTAGGATTTTATTTTATGAATGCAATGCAATATGAATGCAGTGTTGCATGAGCCTTGTTTTTTTTTGCAAGGGTGTTTGGTATATGGACTGGTTTGGGGAGGGTTTTTGCACAAGTTTCGAGCAACCGGGACGGAATATTCCTTTTTTGGTGTGGCAGCTTGGACTGTTGCATATTTTTCTGATGGGGAGCAAACGTATCCGCGCGGATGGGGACAGCATCTGACACTGTCCTTTGATTTTGCTTTAAATCTGGCTTTGCTTTATTTCAAATTCAAATATCTTCTTCAACCTCCAGCCCAAACAGCCATTTTCGGGGAGGAAGAGAGAAAAAACCATGGAAAACCTTAGAAAAGCTCCCTCAAAGTTATCCCAAGAATCCCAAATGTCATTTTTCAACAAGTTCAAGGATTGGTCCCGGGAAATTATGCATGAGAGAAGGTCTTTCTTTGAAGAACGGTACAAGGTACGATGCTTGTGGTCTCTCAAAGAATTGGTTCCGGATTATGACCTCTTAAGGGCTTCTTCTTCGTTTTGGGATACTAGAAGGCATGTCTTTTGCCTTTCCTTCAACGAGATTGTTCCGACTGTGGAAGAATTTCGGGCCTTGCTTGGAGGTCCAGAGGTGGAGGAGATAGCAATTCCTTTGTCCGGAGGAGCTTCTTTTGTTGACAAGTTGTGCAACCTTCTTCATCTTTCCCGGAGGAAGCACGAGGCATGATCCGCGGTCCCGACCATTTTGATATTTCCGGTCTTCCCGACAGATTTAGGGGCTTAGGCTTGGTGGATGACGCCTATTGGGATGCCTTTGCACTTTGCATGTTCGGCACTTTGTTCATGGTCTATTCCTTCGGGATTTGCCATCGATCTCTGCTGGATGTTGTCGTTCATTGTCGCCTGGGCAGAGATGTCGTTCCTTTGATTCTTGGGGAGACTTTTCATGCTCGGCAGATTAGCTACCGGACGGCGGTACATGCACGGGGGCAGCCCGTTTCTCTTGACCCTGTGGCTGATGGAGCGTTTGGGGGTTCTTCGGGAAACCTCTGATATGATCAGGCCTTGGACTTTTGCCAGGAGAGGTGTTGATGTAGATTTTGATGATCAGGGCTCGTGGGAGCGTTGGATGGCGGGTCGCCAAACTGAAGATATCAGATGGTTGGTGCCTCATTGGCGGGTGGAGACTCGCAGAGTGCTTCAGGACGGGTCCCATGTGGTTATGCTTCCGGGGCTTTCTCAGTCCAGTTTTTACATTCCGGCTCTGGTCCTGAGACAGTTTGGCTTGGAGCAGGTTCCTTTGGAGGGTTTTGATGATGTAGCCATCAGGTTGGTGGCTCCTGTTTCCATGGATGATCCCTCGGTGTTTCCATTTCTTTCCCGAGTATGGAGGTGCGATGCCTTTCCTCCTCGGGTCATTCTCAGCGTCAGAGACCGGTGTTCCTGACCACTTGGTACCTGGATTGGTATGAGAGGCATCTGGGAGAGACTCAGGTGGCTATTTTGAGACGGCGTGAGGCCATTGTAGGTGCGGAGGACCGGGCTGCTCTGAGAGGAGGAGGGCCGAGGCGAGGGCCAACCCTCGTGGCAGGAGCGGAGACGCTGTGACCGTTGTGAGGCTTACGTGAGAGAGGCAGGAGAGGAGGGCTCCTATGTTACCAGCTAGGTTGCAGGAGATGAGGGATGACGCTCAGGGCTGCTAAGGCCCTGGCAGAGGCCTGGTTTGATGAGACCCTGTTCCTATCCAGAGCTTGGTAGGAGGAATACCGACATTTTTCCGGTTCAGAAGAGAAAGACTCGGAGGGGAAGAAGAAGGGAGAGGCCAGTGCGGTGGCTTGGAGTGACTCTGAGGTTTCCAAGTATCCCTTTCTTGCCATGACAGACACATTAGTTTGATTATGTATCTTAGCAGGTTGCCAGTTGTAGGAATGAATCGGGCTTAGACTCATCAAAGAGCTTTTAACTTGTAATGAATATTTGAATTGCTTTAGAGTTTTTCGAGACGCTTTCATGGTCTGATCAATTGTATTGATGCCAAAGTATGGCTTTTATTTGTGCTTTAGACCGAACCGTTTCCGGCTTTCTCGTTCCCTCATTTTGAGGAGCTCAGGTCTTCGTAGTTCAACCTGGTGAACTCTTTTTTGTTTTTTTTTGTTTTTTGTTTTTTTTGTTTTGGTGCAACCCTGTTTTTTACCTAGGCCGCCCTTTTCGGGTTTCTAACCTAGTTGGGTATTACTCTTTTAGCACTCTTTTTTTTTGTTTTTGTTTTTTTTTTTGTTGTTTGTTTTTTTTTGGTGCAACCCTGTTTTTACCTAGGCCGCCCTTTTCGGGTTTCTAACCTAGTTGGGTATTATTCTTTTAGCACTCTTTTTTTTTTTGTTTTTGTTTTTTTTTTGTTTTTTTTTTTTGGTGCAACCTGTTTTTTACCTAGGCCGCCCTTTTCGGGTTTCTAACCTAGTTGGGTATTACTCTTTTAGCACTCTTTTTTTTTGTTTTTGTTTTTTTTTTGTTGTTTGTTTTTTTTTTGTTTTTTTCTTTTTTACGCGTAGTATCTGCGCAGCTTGTCACCATTCACTGGGTGTACAAAGGGATTCCCGTCGAGGTCTGCAAGTTGCATGGCTCCTCCGGAGAAGATCTTCTGGACGACATATGGCCCGACCCATACAGGCTCCCATTTGCGGAGGGTTGATACGGGCTGGGGGCTTTTCTTTTAGAACGAGATCACCTTCTCGGATCTCCGATGCTTTACTTTCTGGTCGAAGGCTCTGGCCATTCTTCCTTGGTAGGCCCGGATGTGTTCCATGGCCTTCGGTGGCGTTCGTCCAGTAGGGCCAATTCGTCATGGCGACTCTCGGAGCCATTCGACCTCGTTGATTTGGCTTTCCAGCGGTGTGCGGAGCGAGGGTATTTCCAGCTCGATTGGGAGTACGGCTTCCATTCCGTATGTGAGGGCCAACGGTGTTTCCCCAGTTGCCGTTTTGACTGATGTTCTGTAGCCCCAGAGTGCCAGGTGTAACTTCTCGGGCCAATCTCTGCCTTGGGCAGCCATTTTCCGGATGATATTTTCCAGAGTCTTGTTTGCTGCTTCGACGGCTCCGTTGGTTTGGGGCCTGTAGGGTGATGACTTGTGACGGGTTGTTCGGAATTCTTGCCAGCAACCTGTCACATTCCCCTTCGAAGTGGGATCCATTATCTGAAATGATTTCAAGGCGGCAACCCGTATCAGCACATGATGTTTTCTTTGATGAAGAGGGCGACTTTCTTTGAATTGAGGAGTTTGTAGGACTTGGCTTCAACCCACTTGGTGAAATAATCCACGGCTACCAGACGAACTCGTGGCCGTTCCTGCACTGATGGTGTGATTTTGCCTATGACATCAATTCCCCAAGTGACGAAAGGCCAAGGGTTGTCATGCAGTGTAACTCGTGAGGAGGCAAGTGATTAAGATTTGAGTATCGCTGACATTTGTCGCGGCTTTTGACAAGCTGGATGCAGTCGGCTTCCATGGTGATCCAAAAATACCCCATTCTCAGTATGATTTGCATCAGAGCTCGAGCATTCATGTGAGGGCCGCTGTACCACCATGTATTTCTTTCATGAGTTCGGTAGCCTCTTGTTTGCTGATACATCGCAGGAGGGGCCTTGATAACGTTTTTTGTATAACATGTTTCCCAAAAGGACATAATGGGAGGCGAGCCGCTTCAGGGCTGAGAGACTTTTTGCTTTGATTCCTTCTTTATATTCCCCATCTTCGTTTTTGAAAGAGGCCTCGCCATCCTTCAGGTGCTGGTAAAGTCTGAGTGTACCAGGATCATTGATCAGTTCGGCTTCCGCTTCAATTTCGAAGCAATAGGCGGGGTTTTCTCTTCTCCGACTCTGAATGGTTTAACAGACTTTCCTTCAGGTATTTCGACAAGAGAGGCTAGTGTAGCCAGAGCATCTGCGAACCTGTTTCGGTCTCTTGGCAGGTAATGAAAGCTGATTTCTTTGAATTGAGTTACTAACTCTTCCATGTAAGCATGATACTTCTCAAACAGGATCCACGGTCTTCCATTTGTTAGAGACCTGATTGATGATGAGGGCGGAGTCACCGTACACCTCCAATTCCTTGATATTTCTTTCAAGGGCGGCTTGCCAACCCAGCTATGCAAGCTTCATATTCAGCGGCGTTGTTGGTGACTTGGAAGTTCAGCCTTGCTGCTATGGGGTGTGTTCGTCAGTAGGATCGACCAGAAGCATTCCTATCCCGTTCCCCCTTTTGTTTGACGCCCCGTCGAAGAAGAGTTGCCAGCGATTTTCTCCTTCTGAGGCGAAGATTCCATCATCGGGAAATTGAGGTTCAGGTCCTCGGGACTCATCACTTGGGAAATCGGCAGATGTTACTCCATTATGCGTCCTTTTATGGATTTCCTTGAAACATAAGCGATGTCATATTCGGCCAAAAAGAACGACCATTTTGCCAATCTCATGGAGATGGAAGGCTTGTCGAACAGATATTTGATGGGGTCTATCCTTGAAACAAGATGTATCGGGTGAGACTGCATGTAGTGTTTCAATTTTCCCACTACCCAGACCAAACCTGCGCAAGTCTTCTCGCAAGCAGAGTAATTGAGTTCGCTTCCTTGGAGCTTTCTGCTTACGAAATAGATGGCGTTTTCGACTTTGGAATCTTTTTTCTCTTGAGCTAGCATAGCCCCAATTGCTGTGTCCGTGACAGTGAGATATAGCAAGAGTGGCTTTTGCCGATGTGGTGGGCAGAGAATCGGGGGATTCACAAGGTATGCCTTAATTTGTTCAAAGGCAAGCTGACATTCTGGGGTCCATTCTGTGTAGGCATTCTTTTTCATCAACTTGAAGATTGGCTCGCAGATCGAGGTAAGCTGATTTACAAAGCGGCTTATGTATTGCAGTCTTCCCATGAAGGATTTTACTTCTGTCAGTGTCCGTGGTGGCTTCATTTCAACTATCGCCTTGATTTTCTGGGGATCTACTTCGATTCCCCGTTCTGTCACCATATATCCTAGTACCTTGCCCCGTCTTACACCGAAGGTGCACTTGGCTGGATTCAGTCTCATGCTGTGGTCTCGGAGGCGGCCGAAGAATTTTCTCAAATCAACAAAGTGCTGGCCATCTGATCCTCTGGAATGTATTATCATGTCGTCCACATAGACCTCAATTTCTTTGTGGATCATGTCGTGGTACAAGGCTGTAGCTGCCCTCTGGTAAGTAGCCCCAGCATTCTTTAGTCCGAATGGCATGACCGTGTAACAGTAAGTGCCCCAAGGGGTTGTGAAGGCTGTTTTGGCTTGATCTTCTTCTGCCATTTTGATTTGGTTGTATCCGGAAACCATCGGCAAAAGATTTGACTTCGTGGTTGGCGTGGAATCTACCAAAATGTCGATGTTTGGCAGGGGAAATCGTCTTTTGGGCTGGCTTTGTTCAAGTCTCTGAAGTCTCGCGGCATCGGATCTTTCCGTTGGCCTTGGTCACCGTCACTATGTTGGACGGCCATGTTGGGTATTCAATGACCCTGATGAACCCTACCTGAGCATCTTTTCTATTTCCTCTTTCACTTGTAAGGACCATTCGGGCTTAATTCTTCTTAGCTTCTGCTTTGCTGGCTTGACTTCGGTCGGGCGGTATTCAAGTGCTCAACTATGGAAGGATCGAGGCCTGGCATATCTTTATAGGACCATGCGAACACATCCACGAATTCTTTTGGCGGCTCGATTGGGCAACCCTTTCAGTCCCTTCGAAGAAACTACCAATCTGCGTCTCTTTAGGCTCTTCCGTAGTTCCCAAATTCACACTTGTCAAAATCTCTTGGCAGCTTGGGCTCGATTTTCCTCTTCCGGACAACCTGCTTAAAGATTTCTTTGATATATTGTTCATTTAATGTGTCTGCCTCTTCATCTAGTGAATCGTTATTAACTGTTTTTAGATTATTAGTTAATTCATCATTAGTTAAAGTGGCAATTAAGGGATACTCAGAAAGGTTCATCATTTCATTGAAGACGAAGGGGAATGCAACGTTGGCTGCAGACTCGTAGTCTTCGGCGTGAGGCCGTCGGACGACTCGAGAGACTCGAACTCAACAATGAGAGACTCGGAGGACTTTACAAAGGTTGACACGAAAGGACGGGGACCAATCCCAAGCTTGGTGATCATTTCCTCTTTGGTCGCGGACGGGCCTGAGAGAGTTTCCCAATTCTTTAGCGGCATCGCTGTTGGTGGCTTCACAACTCGGGAAAGGCATGGTCTCTGTGCTCCCTCTTCAGTCGTTGCTATCATCTCTTTGTCTGAACCAGAATCAACTGTGTTTGGCATCTGAGAACTGAGCATGTGGATGTAGGGATCTTCCTCAATTCTGGGGACTTCCGTTTCGTCATAATCTGATCGCTCAATCCAGATGTAAGGACGCATTGCGTCTCGGTGAGCTGCTAGAAAAATCTCATGTCCCATACTCGAGCGGAAAGGCTTGGCAGGTAGTTCAGCAAGGAGGACGTCCCACGCGTTCATAGATTCGAGCCGGTCTGTCGGTGTTTGCTGACTTTTATCATGAAAACCTCCTCGCAGGCGAGGCCAAAGGATGGGTTTGCAGAATACTGACAAATCTGTGATTGAGGACCGGGGACTTGTGTGCCTGTATCACGGCGGTGTTCAGCATTTCCTTCCAGTACGCCTCCAAGTGTTGGAAATAGCAATTGAATTTGATGAATCGAACTTCTTCGGAGTCCGCTCGCTTGAGTGTGTCGACATAGTTGGCATTGCTGGATTCCAAAGGATGCTGGCGAGACTTGCCTCTTGAAGGATGTAGCCCCGGTGTTTGACTGTGGGCGTTCTTGGCTGTTGTTTCAGCTTCGTTCCCTATGAGGAAGACTGTCACCCCTTATGACTTCAAGGTCTCCCTGCCGGTTGATGAATTTGACGCATTGGTGGAGAGTGGAGGCTATGGCTTTCATGTGATGCAACCAAGGGCGCCCTAGTAGGGCTGTGAACTCGGAGGGGATATCCATTACATGGAACTTCGCGGGCACCATTTGGGTTTCGTACCAGAGTTCCAGAGTCACTGTCCCCAGAATGGGACGAGACGAACCGTCGTAGGCTTTGACAGTCCGGGTAGATGGGATCACGCGCCTTTCATTTATGCGGAGGGCCCTCATCATGCTGAGGGGAAGGACATTTACCGATGATCCATTGTCCACTAATACCCCAGGGAGTGACATGGTGTTGAGCCGAATAGTGATGTACAAAGCTTCATTGTGTTGGGAGACATCTCTTGGCAAATCTTCATCGCAGAAGGTGATCATACTCCCATATAGGTGAGGGTCATAGATTTGGTCCTTGTCTCGGGATGGAGAGTCATCAAGCCGGTCACTTCGTGCCTTTTTCTTGCGAGGCAGAGTCTTTGCCGAAGCCCCTGGGTTATACTGATGCCTTTTGTGGCGGTTGCCATCTCCAGTCAACATGTTGATTGAGTGGGAGCGCCAGACTGGCGTCGGTTTTTCTTCATCGGTGTATACTCGGGAGCTGGACAAACTGAACCTTGGCTGACCCTGAGGGGGGTTGGACTTCTGTTCTGCAGTACTCTGGTATCCGAAGGTCTCAATTCCGTCGTTGGCAAGGCTTTTCTGCTCTTTTATCCCTTTTTGCTTTGGGGAAGACTGACCTGAGTAGAGTACATAATAATCAAATCCCCAGATGGCTCCCGAGCGTTCCCAGCTGTTATCACCGGCCTCGAATCTCTCCTTCAATTTTCCTGGGAGGAAATTTTCTTTTTCTTAGGAGGACGGTCCTCGTGTATGCAATCCTGATAGTCCCTTTCAAGGCAATCGGGACGGTCACAAATATCCCACCAAATGTGTTCTACGGTGGTGGCGGATTTGGGACCTCGGGTTGAGCGGTGTGGAATGACTTTGAGTGGACTGACAGGGGGATCTGCTGTTGGGCTCGTCTGGTAGCGGTGATTGGACTCCGCCGGATAATGAGAGATATTGAGGTCCCGGGGAACGGGCATATGTTTGTCCTTCAAGGTCAGCCCCGGTCAGTTGGGATATTGTTAAGGTCCCAAAGTGGCGTGTGGCCTCTTCAATCCAGGCCTGCTGTCTTCTGGCGTTCTTCCAGGGATTTGATGGCTGACCATATTTCTTTAGCTGTTTCCTGATTTTCATCACTCAGCTGATATTTGTGGGACCATCACTTTGAGAGGGGACAGCTCGACAGTGTCCAAACTCTTTCGTCCCCTGGCTCCTGTTTGGGGGCCAGTTGCCCTGTAAGTCGGCGGGCAGGATCAGGCGTGGAAACATAGGAATCTTGGGGTAGCATCTTGATGTATCCGGGACTGTTAAGAAGAGGAGGAGAACCTTCTTCTGTCTTTGCGGTAAAGGTGCCATCGGAATGAACTGATAGTCAAACCATGACTTGCGACTCCCCAGTAGGTCATCAATTTGAGCCTCATGTCAAAGTCTCATTTGTTCTACCAGCTGGATCCAATGCTGGTCTGTCTGAGGGATTTTGGAGGGCGGACAGCGTTATCCCTATCATTACCAACGATGCAGACATTCTGAAACCCGGAGTTGGAATGAGCGGCGACTGATGACGCGCTTGACTCTTCCCAGCTGATCGACGGTGACCCGGTACCCGAAACAAAGCTTTGTGCGGAGCTGCGGGGGAAAGGACACGAAGGTTCAGATGTCTGGGAATGGAAGGAGGGTAGGTGTTTGGGCTTTAGGCTCATGCAACATGCAGTTATTTGTTCACGTTTACTTAAAACACGTTTTATTAACCTAATCGGTTGGAAAAGATTGCTCTTCTTTTTCGCAAACTACTCTGATTCCTGGATCAGTGGGCCCCGTCACTACGTCTATAAGCCCCTCGTATTCCACCTGTGTTCGACCTCCAGGGTGGGCGGCCCGGGCGAGGTCCTATAGGGCAAGCGGGTCCCACCGGCCGAAAGAAAATGATCCTAGAAGTCTGGCGGGTAATCGAGTCTTAACGAGCATTCGATGTGAGTTCCGACAAAGCTGGCGTTAAAGTCAAGATCATGTCCGAGGGCTCGACGAAAAGTCGGCATGATTTGGACTGATAAATGTCCGCTATTGATCTTGACTTGTCGTCAGTTAAGCCGTAATTAGGCATGGAATAACCGTTAATCCTTGATGACTCAGTGTCAATGCTGGGAGTCAGTGTATAATTTGTGCCAAGAAGCCGAAGTCAAGGCGCCGGTCAATATCTTGGTCAAAGTCTGCGGCGGAAAACCGGCAGAACTTGGCTGATTAGCGGCTGATTCAGGACCAGAGGATGTGAGTCGGTATGCCGACAAAGGCTTGAAAGGAAAGGTCTATACACGGACGGGCATGACACAGACCAGACTAAAAACCAGCCGGGTCTCGGACAAAGTGTGTCACGGACAAGTGCATGGTCGACACGAGGCTCCATGGGATGTTTGGGTAGTCCTGTGCTCATCCGAGAGGCGTAATAAGACCAAACGGACCGCGACAAGGATTTCCCCGGGTTAAGGACGTAGTGTGCAGTGTACGGTCACGTGCGCGTAGTGTGCAAGCAGTCTATATTCTTTTTCTGAGTAAAATAGAGATTTTTTTTATGTGTCTTAAAAATATGATGCATGATTTTTTTTGGAAATTTTCTTTTTTTTTTTGAAAATCTTTTTTTTTTGAATTTTTTTTTATGAGCACATAAGCACGTAAGCATGAAAATTCCGACAGTTAGGGACATTATTCCGACAGTCAAAATTTTGACTTTCTCCGAGGCGGCCAAAACAACATGAAAACTGTGCAAAAATCAACACACACACGAAAATGATTTTCGAAACCGGGACGGAAGCTTGACCCTCAAAAGCTTTTTTTTTTGAAAACGGTGATACCGGTACGTGGGATTGTTAGACCACAATTTATCCCCGACTCGTGTTAGGAGGCGATAACGGGAAATTTAATGGTTTCCACCAATATACCGAATACCATTTTTTATTAAAAAGCTTAGTCCCAGCAGTCGCCACTATAACGATGTGTTGCCTTTTCGCGGGAAAAATTCGATTTTTGCGTTTCTTTGAAAAACCAAATAAAACCGGAAAAAACGGAGTCGCCACACCATTTTAATTTTGAAGGGCCAAAACTTTGAAAAAAGCCCGAGATCAGAGATTTAGGTTCGGAGGTCATGTTACGCGTCGGGAAGGACGTTAGTGTGCACCCGACGCGCCTCGTAAGCGAGTCTTCCAAGCTGAAAATCATTTGTGTGTGTGTGTGTGTGTGTGTTTTGGCCAAAATAAGTTGTAACTGGAAAAAGTAAAAATTGGGATGTCTTTTTAAGACTTTAAACTGATCCCATGATTTTTTGGAGAATTTTTGGTTTGAGATTTGGTACTCAAAAAACCTTTTGAAGTTGAGAAGTCACTTCTGCCAGAAGGAAATGGCAGCAGACACCTGATTTTGAAATGGATTCAAGGGTCCTAAAACTTCATAATCTGGATGAACTCAGAGAATGAAAGTTTCTCTAGACTCCTTGAATAAACTTTGTGTGAAAGAAATTTCCATTTTGGAGAAGATTTGAGGGGTCAAAACCTTCTGGAAACCTCAGATATGAGATCTGGATTCCCAGAAACTGATGAACTAGCCTCTGAAAGAAAAATTGAAAAGAGGAGTTTTACTCACCCAAAAAATAAAGTAAAAATATGTCTGGAAAGCTCTTGATGTTGGCTACAAAAAGTGTTTTGTAGTCAACACCAAATTCCAAGTTCATCTGTGTCCAAAAATTAAGACCATGGACTGAGGTCTGGGAAAATTGCTACTGGACAGCAACTTTCCAAGAAAGAAAATATGATTTTAAGGGGGGTTTTGCATCCATGCTTGTCCCCATTTCCCTAGGTTTTGGTTAGTGATCACTAGACATTTTAGTGGTGAATCAACTATACCAAACCATCCTTGGGGTACATTAGGACTAAGCATTTCATTTGCTTGGGGAGGGGGATTTTACCCTTTGAAATCAAGATTTAGTGCTTGAAAATGGTTTTTTAGGGTTTTGAAAGTGCATTTTTGCAAGTAAGAAAGAAAAGCTTTGAAAATAATGTTGATCTTTGTAGAAGATCATCCATGGAGATGGTCTTCCATGGTGATCTTCTTAGATCTAGAGAAAAAAGATGAAAGAACTACATTTTGTAGTTTGAAGATGCATGCATGGATGAGATTTAGGGTTAGGAAGAGGAGGGTTTACCAATCTTCCTTGTGTTCTTGAGTGTTTGGCTTGAGTGTATGAGTGTTTAAGGCTTGAATATGAGAGTGAATGGATGAGTATGAGTTGGGAAAGATTGGAGAGAAAAAGGTGACAATTCTTGAGAATTCTCACTGTTTTCTCTCTATATTTCGCCAGAGGTTCGTTGCATTTGTGTTCTTCCTTCCTATTTTTGTGACTGGAGGGCTCAATTTATAGCCCTCTGAAAATTACATACTTGTCCGCGCGGATAGGATCAGGCAGCGTGCACTGTTCATTAAATGCAGCTTCAGCTTTGGACAAGAAGAATAATCTTTTTCAAAATTCAAATTGACCAGCCAGTTTTTGTTTCCAGCATTGCTATATTTGGTTTTCTTCATTTGTTTTTCTTTTTTGAGATTCTTTTTAAGGTTTAACCTTAAATAACAATGCCCATTTTACCCTCACTTTGTTAGGAATGTTAGGATAGTTAGGAATTGTTAGAAATGTTATAACTTCCGTTAATTTTCTAACGGAAATTCTAACAAGCTCAAATTGGAGCACTTACAAAGTCGTGAAAAACTCTTCTGTTCTAGTAGGATTTAGTGGGGAAACCAAGCAGATAATTTGAGAGATCAAGTTGACCGTCTACGTCGAAGGAATAAACTCCATGGAAAGGTTTTATGTGATCGATTGCCCATCATCGTATAATGTCATCCTGGGAAGACCTTGGATCCATAACATGAAAGCAATTCCATCAACATATCATCAATGTGATAGATGCCAACGCCTTGGGGCGTGAGCAGGGTGAAGGGAGACCAACAAGCTGCCAAGGAATGTTACAAAAGATATATGAAAGCATGTTCTACTTCTCGCCAAGCGTAGCAATAAAAGAAGAGCTTCAGGGATGTCTTGGAAGCTGTAGAGCATGATGTGATAGGATTCCCTGTAGACGCTTCCAACCCTGAAGCTAAAGTTCTAGTCGGAGCTGATTTACCTCCTAAAGTTGAGAAAGAGTTAGTCGAGTTCCTGAGGAGTAGAAAGCTATGTTTCGCCTGGAAACATGAAGATATGACATGAATAGACAAGAGTATCATAACTCACAAGCTGAATATCGACCCTACTGTCAAGCCGGTCCATCAAAAAAGAAGAAAATTTGCTCAAGAGCGGAATCAAATCATCAAGGAGGAAGTGGAGAGGCTGCTGAAATATAAGATGATCAGGGAGGTGCAATATCCTAGATGGCTCGCCAACGTGGTGGTAGTAGAAAATAAAAATGAGAAATGGCGTGTATGCGTTGATTTCACCGACTTGAACAGGGCATGCCCTAAAGATCCATTCCCGATGCCCCACATTTATTCTCTAGTAGATAAGACAGCTGGCCATGACGTGCTGACTTTTATGGATGCTTCCTCAGGCTATCAGCAAATTAACCTCGGACCAGGAAGACACTGCCTTCATAACCCCCGAAGGTATATATTGTTATATTGCTATGCCATTTAGACTAAAAAATGCAGGTGCAACTTATCAAAGACTAGTGAACAAGATGTTCAAGGACCAACTTGGCAAGACAATGGAAGTATACATCGACGATATGGTAGTAAAATCCAAGAATATGGAGGACCATGTAAAGTATCTTGCAGAAGCATTTGACATCCTGGTAGCATTTAATATGAAGTTGAACCCATCCAAATGTAACTTTGGCGTTAAAGCTGGGAAATTCCTGGGCTACATGGTGACCAAGAGAGGTATCGAAGCCAGCCCGTAGCAAATCAAAGCTATCCTCAATTTGCAGTCTCCCAAATCCATCAAAGATGTACATAAATTGACAGGGCGAATAGCAGCCTTGAATCGATTCATTTCTAAATCTTCAGAGAAGTGCAAGCTGTTCTATGACGTCTTAAGGAATAATAAATTATTCCAGTGGATGGAGCAGCATGAAGAAGCTTTCCTAAACCTCAAGAAGTATCTTACGTCTTCACCACTCTTATCCAAGCCGGAACCAGGTGAACCTCTGTACATGTACCTAGTTGTATCAAAAAGCGCGGTAAGTGCCGTCTTGGTTAAAGAAAATCAAGGTGAACAACATCCCATATATTATGTAAGTAAATCTCTTTTAGATGCGGAAACCAAGTACTCCCATCTAGAAAAACTCATTCTTGCTTTAATTACTGCCTCTACTAAGTTGCATCATTACTTTGAAACACATCATATTATCGTAAAAACTAACTATCCTATCAGGACTGTTATGAGAACCCCTGAAATGTCTGGAAGAATGGAAAAATGGCCAGTCAAGTTAAGCACTTATGAAATTTCCTATGAGCCAAGAAGTGCAATCAAGTCACAAGCCCTAAAGAATGTAGAAGCTGACGCCTTGGCCAACTTTAGATCTACGTGCGAAGCCATGAAAAATACCAACATTCCAATCATCTATGTCAGATATCCAACTATTGACCAGCCTAAAGAATGTACCGCTATAGATCAACCAGACACGTCTGTTCAAAGCCAAGATGCAGACTCAACATGGATCCAACCGATCATGAAATACTTGCAAGATGGAACCGTCCCTCCGGATGTCAAGAACAAAAGATCATTCAGGATGAAGGTATCCAAATTCATTTTAATTGATAATGTCTTGTTCAGAAAATATGCAACAGGTCTATACATGAGGTGCTTAGGGCCGAATGAAGTCAAGGAGGTGCTAAGAGATCTACATGCTGGTGAATGTGGAAACCATTCTAGGGGAAAGTCGTTATCCTCAAAAGCACTCAAGATGGGATACTATTAGCCTACAATGAGACAAGACGCGATGGTTACGCCTTGAAGTGTGACACATGCCAAAGACATAGCAACATCCTACATTAGCCTGCAGAACCTCTACATCCTATACTTTCATCTTGGCCATTCATGCAGTGGGGCATGGACATAGTTGGTAAATTACCAAAAGCCCCAGGAGGGAAAGTCTTTATGTTAGCTATGACGGATTACTTTTCTAAATGGATAGAAGCGGAAGCTTACGTGCAAGTGAGAGACAAAGAAGTCATTTACTTCTTAAAAAAGAACATCTTGAGCAGGTTTGGTATCCCTTCAGAGATCATTTGTGACAATGGTTCCCAATTCATCAGCAAAAAGACTAGAGATTTCTGCTCAAGAAGGAGAATCAAATTGAGAACTTCTACGCCTGTACACCCTCAAGCCAATGGTCAAGATGAGTCAAGTAACAAGTTGATCATTAACAACTTAAAAAAGCGTCTAGACTAGAAGAAGGGAAGATGGGCTGATGAGTTACCGCTCGTGTTATGTTATGGGCTGATAGGACGACATCTAAGAATGCTATTGGGCAAATGCCTTACTCATTGGTATTTGGCACTGAAGCTGTGATTCCAATAGAGGTAACGATCACGACTGCAAGATATGGGTTATTGACTCCGGAAGACAACAATCAACTCTTGGCTCAAGATTTGGATATAGTAGATGAACTTAGAGATATAGCTAAATCAGAATGGCAGCCTATCAACAAAGGATGGCCAGGTTGTACAATAAAAATGTAAGGATAAGACATTTTCAAGCTGGAGATATGGTATTGAGAAAAGTGTTCCAAAACACTAGAGAGCTGAATGCAGGCAAACTGGCTCCAACATGGGAAGGCCCTTATCTCATTGATGCTAAAGCCGAAAAAGGAGCATATTGGTTGTCTACCCCAGATGGCATCAGGATACCTAGAAGCTGGAATGCCATACATCTTAAGCCTTACTACATATAAGTTAAAATTTATTTGAATTTTAAAAGGGTGAAATCTGGGCTCAGGGGATGACTCGTCCCGATTTGGCCCAAGTCGTGCCTTGTGAAGGACGACTGTATCATAGAGCGATTATTAAGGGACGAGTCGTGCCCTACGGGACGAGTCGTGCTCACGACTCGTGCCCTTAGACACGACTCATGCCCTTTGATCTGCAAAACTGCTAAACTGGCTAAGTGTGTAGCGACATACTTTACCACTGGGCACGACTCGTGCTCTTGAGCACGACTCGTGCCAGCGGTCAAAATCTGTCCGTACACGTTTTTCTTGGCAGATTTGATTTTGGTTTTTGACAAGGATTCTTTCCTAATTGTTAGGGATTTATATTTGATATAAATACAATCCTTTGGTCAGCCAAAAACACATGTAATTTTATGGTTTATGAAACACTAAAATTGAGATCTAGATTAAGAATCAAAGATCAAAAACACTTTTAGCCATTGATTATTGAAAATCGTTTCAATAATCGGAGATAATCTAGCAATCAATCAAGAAGCGTTCTTGGTTCGTTCGCGAGTGGATTATCGATAGAGGGTGATTAAGTTATCACCAAAAGCTTGAAGACTTCAATCGTTGATTCATCACAAGGCCTAGAACAAGGAGAAGATCAAAACCTTCACCAACGGTTTTGAGATTCATTTTGAGAATTTGCTTTTGAAGATTCGTTTCGAACAAACAAATCGCATTCAAGGTATGTAAAATCTATCTCATATATTTTTCTAATCTCTTCATGCTAGATGGATCTAAGGGCTAGAATTTTGATTGTTATTTCTAAGTTCTTCCGCTGCATTTTTAACCCCAATACCCAACAGTGGTATCAGAGCCCTGTCTTACCATGATTAGGATTGAAATTGGCATGCTAGATTTAATTTGATTAATTGTTATCCATGCTATGTGAAATAGATATATGATTTTGTATGTATTGTTTTGAGAAAACAAGTATATGTGATATGCCATGATCATGATTAATAATTGGTTAATGTGATTAATCTTTTACATGGGTAATGATCTGTTTAATTTGATTAAACAAAAGATTAGTAAATTCTAAAATTGAAACAAATTGGTTGTTTAGGATTTGATGATTATTTTAATATGATTATCATGATTGTTTGAATCCGTATATTTTGAGAATGGAATAATTATGTAGTTAATAATTGTTATTCATTACATGATTATTGGTATGGTCCTAAAGTAGGATTTTTTATTTTTTTTTTTGAAAATCCCACGTTCATGATGATGTACACATAAGTTTCATATACAACCATGCGATGTTTGTTATGTGTAAAACCTTCTAAATATTTAAGTCATATGTCATTCCTTGATTAGAACACTTGTGAAATTTTAGGGTATTTTGATGTAGTTTTGACTCAGTTAGGTGTATCATTATATCTTAATTTGTGAGCAAGATCAGATAATGGTTGATGTAGTTTTGACTCAGTTAGGTGCATCGTTCCATGTCTCATGCGTTTGAAAAGGGTTTTGACTTAATTGTTGCTTTCAAATGAGATTTGACCCAAGGCATAGATGAGATTTAAAACATGTTTTTGACATATGATGTCTAAGGAAATCTCATAAAAGATCTAAGAGTCATATAGTGATATGATTGATGTTATCTACCTAAATAGCTTGATTTCGGGCATTGACTCAGTTAAACCAAAATCAAGTGAAATATGAATCTTAGCCCACCATAATTATATGATACATGCTTGTATTAGAAGGTGTATAATTTAGTGAGAGTATTTGTGAAATACATTATTTGCTCTTAGATGGTAAATGCGTTGATACTTATATGTGTTCATATTGTATGTATATCTTATTGTGAAAATAGCATTAAACTATGATTAATCCTTGTTACTGCGATCCGTCCTTATGAAGGACAAGTTCGAAAAGAACAATACAGATTATTCTGATTGGATCAGAAACTTAAGAATTGTTCTTAGGCAAATTGTACGTTCTTGACGAACCAGTTTCTACTAAACCCGCTGCAAATGTTGCAAAGGGAAGATGAGGAACAACATTAGAAACATGATGATTATTCTAACAATGTTGCTTGCCTTATACTTGTCACCATGTTTAAAGGCTCTTATGAAGAACCTTGAACACATGGTAACTACTTTTGTCCTAGCACGGCGCACAAAGGAAATGTTCCAAGTGCAGGCTAGGCAAGAGAGGTATGTTGTGTTAATGGTTAACACAAGAAAGGGGTTTAAGAGGAAATACAAAGAAGGTAAAGAAAATATTGCTAAACCTATGGCAAAAGTTGCCAAAGTCGAAGAGGCTAAACCCAAAGTGTCTCAAAAGGATGCATTTTGCTACCATAGCAATGAGATTGATCATTGGAAGCAAAGTTTTAAGGCTTATAAGGTAGGCCTAAAAGGTGAAGAAGGGCAATATGATTGCTACTACTTCAGATATCTTTATGATAGATATTTTCCTTTCGACTTATTGTTCTTGGGTATTAGATACCGGATATAGATCCCACATTTGTTTAAATGTGCAAGGAATAAAGAATAGAAAGCTACTCAAAGAAGGTGAATTAAACCTATGCGTGAGAATGAAACAAGAGTTGCTGCATTGCCATAGGGACTTATGAAGTTACTTTACCTATTGGACTAGTACTTGTTTTGAACAAGTGTTACTACATTCCAGATTTGAGTAAGAGTATTATTTCTGGTTCTTAAAGGGATGATGAAGGATATAATTTTCTTATTGAGAATAAGAAGTTTTATATTTATTTAATGATATGCCTTATTGTATTGCATATGGCATTGAATGGTCTTCATATCCTTGATGTTAAGAAACAAAATAATATTGAAGATATCTATAGTAGAAGTAAGAAATCTGAACCGAATGATGTAAACAACACGTTCATATGGCATTGCCGATTTTGTCACATAAATGAGAAACATATATCTAAACTCCATTAACATGGACATTTAGACTCATATGATTATGAATCATTTGAGGTATGTGAATCTCGTTTATTGGGCAAAATGACTAAACCACCCTACACTAAGAGTAGTGGGAGGGCTTGTGACTTATTGATCCTAGTACATGAGATGTATGTGGACCATTAAGCAGCATTGCTTGGGGAAGATTTTGGTATTTCATTAAATTCATGGATGACTTATCGAGATATGACTATGTCTATCTGATGAAGTCCAAAAGTGAATCGTTTGAGATATTTAGAATATTTCAAAATAAAGTACAAACAAACTTGGCAAAACTATTAAGTACTTTGATTTGATCTAGGTGGTGAATATTTTAGCCAAGAGCTTGACAATCATCTCAAAACTGTGAAATTGTTTCAAAGTTGACTTCACGCGGAACACCACTATGAATGGTGTGTCTGAAAGGAGGAATTGAACCTTGTTTGACATGGCTCGTTCGATGATGAGTCAAAAAGTTGACCTTCCTATTTCCTTTTGAGGACAAGCATTAGAGACTGCTGTGTTCACACTGAACAGAGTCCCTACTAAATCGGCTCCTAAACTCCACATGAGATGTGGCATGGAAGAAAACCTAGTTTGTCTTTCATGAAGATTTGGGGTTGCGAAGCTTATGTGAAGAGACTTGTCTCTGATAATTTAGCACCTAAATCTGACAAGGTTATTTTCGTTGGTTATCCTAAGAAAATCAAAGGGTATTACTTTTACAACCGCAATGAGAACAAAGTGTTTGTTGCTCAATATGATACCTTTCTTGAGAAACAGTTTCTCAATAAAGCATCTAGTGGGAGTAAAATTGATCTTGAAGAAGTTCAAGAACCCGAAAATAACATGGAACCGATAGTAGAGACTGAACCAAGTCCACAAGAAGTTGTGGAACCGGTTCAAGATCCACAAGTCCGTCGTAGATCAGATAGGTTACGATCCGCACCCGAGAGATATGGTTTTCTCATGTCGGAAAGTAATGAAGTGGAAGTCATTGAGAATGACGAACCTACTTCAAGAGGCGATGTCCTATCCCGATTCGGATAAATGGTTAGAAGCCATGGAATCCGAATTGCAATCCATGTCGGATAATCAAGTTTGGAACTTGATTGAGCCACCCGAAGGTGTAAAAACCATAGGGTGCAAGTGGGTCTTCAAGAAGAAGACAGGCATGGATGGGAAGGTGAATACTTACAAGGCTAGGCTTGTAGCAAAGGGATATAGGCAAAATCATGGTGTAGACTATGATGAAACCTTCTCGCCTGTTGCCATGCTTAAGTCTGTTAGAATTTTGATTGCCATAGTTGCATATTATGACTATGAGATATGGCAAATAGATGTCAAAACCGCTTTCATTAATGGAAAACTTCTTGAGGATGTGTATATGACACAACCCGAAGGTTTTGACGATCCAAGAAATTCTAACAAAGTGTGCAAGTGGCAGAGATCCATTTATGGATTGAAGCAAGCTTCTAGGAGTTGGAATCTTCATTTTGACGAGAAAATCAAAGAGTTTAGTTTTGTCAAGAACGAAGATGAACCTTGTGTATACATGAAATTCAGTGGGAGCGTAGTATTATTTCTCTTATTGTATGCCAATGATATCTTACTCATTGGAATGACATTCCTGCACTTCAGACTGTCAAGTCTTGGTTAGGAAAATGTTTCTCAATGAACGATATGGGCGAAGCCGCTTACATCCTTGGTATCAACATCTATAAAGATAGATCTAAGAGGATAATTGGTTTGAGTCAAAGTACCTACATTGATAAGGTTCTTAGAAGATTCAAATGAAAAATTCTAAGAGAGGCAACTTGCCAATGGGTCATGGTGTTACTCTTAGCAAGACGCATTGTCCTAAGACAACTGATGAATAAAAGAGGATGAATGAAGTTCCATACACTTCGGCTATTGGATCTATCATGTACCCTAGCTATGATTTGTACTAGACCCGACGTCTCGTATGCTTTGAGCATGACGAGTCGATACCAATCTGATCCTGGTGAGAACCATTGGATGGAAGTCAAGACGATCCTTAAGTACTTAAGAAGGACTAAGGATGCGTTCTTGGTATTTGGAGTGTTGGAAGAAGAACTTGTTGTAAGAGGTTACACAGTTGCGAGCTTCCAAACTGACAAAGATAATTTAAGATCGCAATTGGGGTTTATGTTCATGCTTATTGGAGGTGCGGTTTTTGTTGGAAGAGTTCCAAGCAGAAATCCGTAGCCGATTCTACAACTAAGGCCGAATATTTAGCGGCATTCGATACAGCTAAAGAGGCAGTTTGGATCAAAAGTTGGTTTAGCGTTTTGGAAATGTTCCAAGTATCACTAATCTGGTGGAACTTTATTGGGACAATGTTGGTGCCATTTGTGTAAACAAAGGAATCAAGGTCACATCAGCGATCCAAACACATACTTATACGTTTCCATCTCATTCGAGAACTCATTGTTAAGGGAGACATTAAGATACGCAAAGTATCAACCGATGATAACATTGGGAATCCACTTACAAAGATCCTCGCACAAGCAGAAGCATGATGGTCATTTTAGGTCCATGGGTATATGATACCTAGGAAATTGGGCCCAGTGTAAGTGGGAGATTTTTGGTGTTATGCCCTAGGCCGTTGATAATTATGACTGATCATCAATGTCGTTATGTAATCGTCTTTATCATTTATTATAGAGAAACTTTATTTGGTTTATTATATGTTTACATGTTTATTATATTGAACTGCGTCCCTAGTTATTGTGAATAACTAGTATAAGTTGGTAATGGATAATCATGGAGATGATTATATGGATGTGATGCACATTACACTTATGGATACTTGCTAGAGAATAAGTATTGGACATGACCTACCGATGAGATTTATGACATGGTCAATAGTCATATGTGTCATGATTAAATCTCATGATAGTAGTGTCATTGAATCCTTTGTACCTGAGATTATCATCGTCTTCTACATGATGAACATTGTGTTTGATGTAGTCTAACACTATCTTTAATAGGATAGCAATGAGGGCTATGTTGGCACGATTGGATTCATGTAGGGAAGAATGATAAGTCAAGATGGGATTGTTGGACAATTGCTATGGCTTCTCAAGAACTTAACAGAAAATCTGATGGAGCAAATAACGGAGATTGGGAAAACTAGAAACAAGTCGAGTCTTGTATTATATACAATCTCCGTAAGAGTTATTTGTCCCGCACTGGTGCTTACGGTTGTATGACAAAACTCTAGTAAGATAAAACGACTTACTATTAGTTATAAGGAGCACTCCAATATAACTAATCTAACGAACAACAAAGGTTTTAGAACTTTGGACTTGAAATATTGAATGCAACAATATGCAATGATTTGGGTTATGTTATTCTATCTCTCTAGAGGGTAAAATGCTCAAAATGACTGTATATGTAAATTGAAATTCGGAGGGGAAGTATATAAAGAGAATCAAAGGGTTTGGTGGCTTTTCCCTTGAAAAGTCACAACTTTTCGGGTATAACAGCACTTGCACGGCCGTGTCCAATGAACTGCACGGCCGTGCAAGGCAATATGCACGGTCGAGTTCATGGCTCTGCACGGTCGAGTGGCAAGGCAAGGCACGGTGCACGGCCGTGTCCTAGACACTTGCACGGCCGTGCAGAAGCTTCTTCAGCCTGCTCGTCAGCCCTTTAGCCACAACAAGTCCACACCAATTTTGGGACCCACCCAAAACACACTTTGTCCCAATATTTAAGTTACAAATCATTTGTCATTAATTTCTCATTCACACGGAAATGTTTTTGAGACATTAAATGAGTTATATATAATCTACAACAAATGTAGATTATCATTTGTAACTAGTTCCGTTAACACATAATCGAACTTCCGTTAGAAACTAGATCAACGTTAAGTTAAACTTAACTTTCCGTTATCCATTTCCAACAATCCCCCACATGAATGACAATTAATGCATGTATGCAAATTCGTCCAAAGTTCCGGCGAACTATTATTACATCGGGATAGATAGCTTGTGGCCTTGAATCTTCCCTAGTGAAATATTATCGGATATACTAGCCATTTGGTAGCGGGTCGCTTTGAACCGATGGGCTGTCGGGTGTATACCAAGACAATAATACTCACATAATAACAAACTCTAACAATTGTTGTTCTCACGTTTTGTCCATTTTGGCCCTGGACCGTATCTCATTCATAAGCGTTCATTTAGAGGCGGCCTTATTACCTCTCACTTATATAGGTGATTCTCACTATAAGGAGTATCATGCACTACTCCACCCGTAGGTATAGAAATCATTAAAAAGTTTTCTCAACTTAACCTTACCACTGCTGCATGTGCTTGTACTTGGATGTTCTGGGAATGAGTATTCAACATCTCCAGGTTAATAAACCGAGTTGTTGTTTCCAAGTAACTCTACTAGAACTTATAACTTGGTTGTCTCATTGAACCAAGGGCACAGGATCTCCATTTCTCAAGGTTGAGTGTCCGCTATAAGTTCTTTTGTTGTGGGTTTTAAACCCATTCCCTTAACAGTTTATACAGTTGATCTCGATTTATACCTTTGGTAAACGGATCCGCTAGGTTATCACATGATTTCACATAATCAATAGTGATAACGCCATTCTTGATCAACTGTCTAATGGTATTGTGTCTACGACGAATATGTCTAGACTTACCATTGTACATACTATTCTGTGCCCTTCCAATTGCTGATTGACTATCACAATGGATTAGTACAGCGAGCACGGAGTTTGCTCCAACAAGGAACATCCTCCAGGAAGTTCTTAAGCCATTCTGCTTCTTCCCCAGCTTTATCTAACGCGATAAACTCAGACTCCATCGTGGATCTGGCTATGCAAGTCTGTTTGGAGGATTTCCATGACACTGCTCCTCCACCTATTGTGAATACATATCCACTCGTGGATTTAGAGTCTTTTGTGTCCGATATCCAATTGGCATCACAGTATCCTTCTAATACTGCTGGATATTTATTGTAAAGTATCCCATGGTTTAATGTATACTTTAAATATCTTAGTACTCTCATTAGAGCTTTCCAATGATCAGTACTGGGATTGCTTGTGAACCTACTTAGTTTGCTCACTGAATATGCAATGTCTGGACGAGTACAATTTGTTAAGTACATCAGACTGCCAATTATTCTTGCATATTCCAGTTGAGAAACTGGTTCCCCTTTGTTCTTGGCTAAATGTAGAGCCAAGTCTACAGGTGTCTTAGCCGGAGGGTCATCAAAGACATTGAATTTCCGAAGAACATTCTCTAGGTAATGGGATTGTGAAAGAACTAATCCTTCAGATGTTCTAGAGATCTTTATCCCTAATATTACATCAGCTAATCCCATGTCTTTCATGTCAAAGTTCTTCTTTAACATGCCTTTGGTATTCATGATTAAATCATGATTACTTCCCATTATGAGCATGTCGTCTACATAAAGACAAACGATAACGAATGATTCAGATGTTCCTTTAATGTAGACACATTTGTCACATTCATTAATCTTGAATCCATTCGATAACATAGTTCTATCGAACTTCTCATGCCATTGTTTAGGTGCTTGTTTTAGTCCATACAAGGATTTTACAAGTTTACACACCTTTCGTTCTTTACCAGGAACCACGAACCCTTCGGGTTGTTCCATGTAAATTTCTTCATCAAGTTCTCCATTAAGGAAAGCAGTCTTCACATCCATTTGGTGTATCTCAAGATTATGCACCGCCGCAATAGCTATGAGAACACGAATAGATGTGATCCTTGTGACGGGGAGTATGTATCGAAGAAATCATATCCCTCTTTTCTGTCTAAAGCCTTTGGCAACTAGCCTAGCTTTGTACTTTTCGATAGATCCATCCGCCTTATACTTCGTTTAAGTATCCATTTGCAACCTAATGGTTTGCAACTGGAGGGAGATCAACTAATTCCCAAGTATTGTTGAGCATTATGGATTCTATTTCACTGTTAATAGCTTCCTTCCAGAACGAACTATCCGGACCGGACAAAGCTTCTTTAACAGTTGATGGTTCGTTTTCTAACATGTAAGATAGAAAATCAGGACCAAAAGTCTTTTCCACTCTTGCCCTTTTGCTACGTCTCGGTTCTTCATCTTCTATTTGAGAAGGACTGGATGTAGACTCATGTGTTCTTTTTATTAGAACCTACATCTTTCCTGTCCTTAACCGGAAAAATGTTTTCAAAGAATACCGCATTCCTTGATTCTATAGTAGTTCCTACGTGCATATCCGGAATGTCCGATTTATGCACTATAAACCGATAGGCACTACTATTATTGGCATATCCAATAAAAACACAATCAATGGTCTTTGGGCCAATCTTGACTTGTTTAGGCTTAGGTACTTCAACCTTGGCCAAACACCCCCACACTTTAAGGTATTTAAAACATGGCCTACGATTATGCCACATTTCATAGGGTGTTTTGTCAATACCTTTCTTGGGTATTTTATTAAGAACATAATTAGAAGTGAGTATTGCTTCCCCCCACAAGTTGTCGGGTAAGCCTGAACTTATCAAAAGCGCGTTCATCATCTCCCTTGAGAGTACGGTTTTTGCGTTCAGCAACTCCATTAGATTGAGGGGTATATGGAGCCGTTGTTTGATGAATTATGCCGGATTCCCAACATAATCCTTCAAACGGTGCTTCATATTCTCCACCTCTATCGCTTCTAATTTTCTTAATTTTCAAGTTAAGTTGATTCTCAACTTCTTTCTTATAAGTCTCAAAAGCCCCTAAGGCTTCATCCTTACTTCTTAAGAGATAAACATAGCAGTACTTAGTGCAATCATCTATAAATGTAATGAAGTACCTTTTACCTCCTCGAGTTTGCACTAGTTTTAAATCACATATGTCGGTGTGAATTAACTCGAGAGGAGTCGTGTCTCTTTGTATGGCATTAAATGGTGACTTAGTCATTTTTGCCTCAACACAAACTTCGCACCTATTAGTCGAGTCGGATTTAGTCATTTGGATTAAATCTTGTCTCGCTAATTTCTTAATGGTGTCGAGGTTTACATGTCCTAATCTATCATGCCATAAATTAGAACTTTCCGACAAGTAAACATAAGGAACACAACTTTTATTCATCGCACCTTGGCGGATTACAGTCATTACATTCATTTTAAAAAGGCCCTCCTCGAGGTAACCTTTTCCAAGAAACAAACCATTCTTGGTTAGTACAAATTTGTCGGATTCGAATACTAGTCTAAAACCGGCCTTACTAAGCAAAGCGCCGGACACTAAATTTTTACGGATGTCTGGAACATGCAGCACATCCAACAAGGTTACTTCTTTTCCGGAAGTCATCTTCAAAATCACGTTTCCAATGCCTTGAACATCGGAGGTCGCAGAATTTCCCATGTAAAGCTTTCTTCCGGAGATGGGAGTATAGGAGGAGAAACTTTCCTTGTTACCACAAATATGGCGGGTAGCACCGGTATCTATCCACCATGCTTTAGGGTTCTCCACCAAATTTGCAACGTTGGCTTCAAAGACAACCGCCGCAAAGTCTAGGTCCATATGGTCAACATTGTTCGCCTCTTTCTTCGGGAGACGACAATCCCTTGACAAGTGGCCCGGTTTGCCACAATTATAGCACGACCCCTTGAACCTTTTAGAGGTCTTCTTCTTCCCTTTCTTAGCATTCCCGGCAGTTTCGGAATGCTTTCTCTTTGTGCCACTCGTGCTAGCCTCGGCGAGATTGACCTTAGCCTCCATCTTGCCTTTAGCAACTTTGGCCTCATTCATTCTATTGTTCTCTTCTATTTGAAGACGAACAACAATGTCTTCTAAGGACATCTCCTTGCGTTTATGCTTGAGATAGTTCTTGAAGTCCTTCCACGAAGGAGGCAACTTTTCAATGATGGAAGCCACCTTAAATGGATCATTCATGATCATCCCCTCGGCATCAAGCCCATGTAGAATGATTTGGAATTCATCTACTTGAGTTGTTACCGATTTGGAATCGACCATCATAAAGTCAAGATACTTACCGACGACAAATTTCTTTGACCCGGCATCCTCGATCTTGTACTTTCTTTCCAAAGTGTCCCACAACGCTTTGGCTAACTCGACTGTACTATACACATTGTATAGTGCATCATCAAGTCCATTCAAGATATAGTTTTTACAAAGAAAATTACCGTGAGCCCAAGCCTCCTTTGCCATTTGCCTTTGAGGGTCCGGATCACCTTTTTCTACCGCTGGAGGATCTTCCTTTAAGAAGCGGTGCAAGCTTAGGGTGGTCAAATAGAAGAGCATCTTCTGTTGCCATCTCTTGAAATCCACACCGGTGAATTTCGCGGGTTTCTCACCATGACTGATGTGATGAGTTGTAGGAGCGGGAGCAACGTTGTTGAATGTAGTATCACCTTGTGGAGGAGGCGTCACATTCCCTTGACTAGATGAAGTGGTGTCTTTCTCGTTTGCCATCTCTTGAAGAAGCGTCGAAATAACTCTTACGATTGTTGGACAATTGCTATGGCTTCTCAAGAACTTAACAGAAAATCTGACGGAGCAAATAACGGAGATTGGGAAAACTAGAAACAAGTCGAGTCTTGTATTATATACAATCTCCGTAAGAGTTATTTGTCCCGCACTGGTGCTTACGGTTGTATGACAAAACTCTAGTAAGATAAAACGACTTACTATTAGTTATAAGGAGCACTCCAATATAACTAATCTAACGAACAACAAAGGTTTTAGAACTTTGGACTTGAAAGATTGAATGCAACAATATGCAATGATTTGGGTTATGTTATTCTATCTCTCTAGAGGGTAAAATGCTCAAAATGACTGTATATGTAAATTGAAATTCGGAGGGGAAGTATATAAAGAGAATCAAAGGGTTTGGTGGCTTTTCCCTTGAAAAGTCACAACTTTTCGGGTATAACAGCACTTGCACGGCCGTGTCCAATGAACTGCACGGCCGTGCAAGGCAATATGCACGGTCGAGTTCATGGCTCTGCACGGTCGAGTGGCAAGGCAAGGCACGGTGCACGGCCGTGTCCTAGACACTTGCACGGCCGTGCAGAAGCTTCTTCAGCCTGCTCGTCAGCCCTTTAGCCACAACAAGTCCACACCAATTTTGGGACCAACCCAAAACACACTTTGACCCAATATTTAAGTTACAAATCATTTGTCATTAATTTCTCATTCACACGGAAATGTTTTTGAGACATTAAATGAGTTATATATAATCTACAACAAATGTAGATTATCATTTGTAACTAGTTCCGTTAACACATAACGAACTTCCGTTAGAAACTAGATCAACGTTAAGTTAAACTTAACTTTCCGTTATCCATTTCCAACAGGGATTTGTCCATCTCTGTGTGAGAGAGATGTTTGCTTGGGCCTCTCGATGAATGATGTTGATGAAATGTGTGGCCACACTCAAGTGATTTGATAGAGATCAAATGCATTTGGATTATAAACATATTTGGAATCGAGAAAGCATTGAACATGTGAGTTGACATGGACCATGACTCATGTTCATTAGGACATCGTGGACAAAGGGATTGTGACATTTGATTATCAAGGAATCAAGCTTTGATGTTATATTTAATTGGGTGGACATAATGATTTACTAGAAGTCACTTATGTCTTGTGAGGTTGATGTTTCAACTCACTACCAACGTAAAATATAATTCCTAAAGGGTCACACACAAAAGAAAGGATTGAAAATGGCTAAAAGGGTGAAATCTGGGCTCAGGGGATGACTCGTCCCGCTTTGGCCCAAGTCGTGCCTTGTGAAGGGACGACTGTATCAGAGAGCAATCATTAAGGGACGACTCGTGCCCTACGGGACGAGTCGTGCTCATGACTCGTGCCCTTAGGCACGACTCGTGCCCTTTGATCTGCAAAACTGGTAAACTGGCTAAGTGTGTAGCGTGACATACTTTGCCACTGGGCACGACTCGTGCTCTTGAGCACGACTCGTGCCAGTGGTCAAAATCTGTCCGTACACGTTTTACTTGGCAGATTTGGTTTTGGTTTTTGACAAGGATTCTTTCCTAATTGTTAGGGATTTAGATTTGATATAAATACAATCCTTTGGTCAGCCAAAAACACATGTAATTTTGGGGTTTATGAAACACTAAAATTGAGATCTAGATTAAGAATCAAAGATCAAAAACACTTTTAGCCATTGATTATTGAAAATCGTTTCAATAAACGGAGATCATCTAGCAATCAATCAAGAAGCGTTCTTGGTCCGTTCGCGTGTAGATTATCGATAGAGGGTGATTAAGTTATCACCAAAAGCTTGAAGACTTCAATCGTTGATTCATCACAAGTCCTAGAACAAGGAGAAGATCAAAACCTTCACCAACGGTTTTGAGATTCGTTTTGAGAATTTGCTTTTGAAGATTCATTTTGAACAAACAAATTGCATTCAAGGTATGTAAAATCTATCTCATATATTTTTCTAATCTCTTCATGCTAGACGGATCTAAGGGCTAGGGTTTTGATTGTTATTTCTAAGTTCTTCGGCTGCGTTTGTAACCCCAAAACCCAACAGTCCAAGCATTGGACAATGAAAGGGTCAAGAGGAAGCCTCAGTCCGTTCTCAAACTGGACTCCATAGAAAATGCAGACTTTATTGTCCCCGCGGACATCGGCCATGGTCTCTGGCCGCAACTTCCCCTTATACTCCACCTCCTGCAACTTGCGAACATGGAAAGAGTTTGGGTCAACGCCAAAAGAGGTGTACAACTCCATTGCTAAGTTCGGGCAATACCCTCCCTTCTTTCTCCTCTGATCACGATCATTAGTAGATGTGTCGGCCTGGCTCTTACCACGAGCAGCGGCAATCTCCTCCGGTCATTCAGCAAAGGCATTGACTATCTCAATTGCCCGTTGTGCTGTGCTCACCGCCATGCGGTCTAAAGGCTCGCAGTCATCAACCTCCATCTCCAACCTATAGAAAGAGCCAAAGAGATCGGAAGTTGATTCCGTTGATGACTCCACCACTCCTCCAACTTCCACCACATCTATATCGGCGGGCTCATCATCACTACTCCCCAAGTTCACCATCGTTCTAGGATGGGACTTTATTTAGGCAGCAGGTTCAACGGTGGTCAAGGGTTCCACTATTAGGGGCAAAATTCAATCTGCAGCACAGACTCTTCAATTCAGCAACGAGTTTGAGCTTTGGCAGGCATTGGCTTTGACTTCCCTTGAAGTTTAGCTACTTAGCTTCTCTCTCTCTCTCTCTATTTGTTTGAGTTCTGCTTTTTTTCCCTCGATTTTCATTACATAAAATTGTTGGAAAGGAAAATATTAGTTGATGAATCTGCGAACCATATGTTCTTGGCATGCATTTGATATTTTAGGTTGAAGACGGAAAATATGTAGTCTCAAGTTTGTGCTTTACCTTAAATAGTTTTTGCTGCAATAGTTTGATTATGAAAAATCTGCTGATGTTGGAAATTAGTTATGTAACTGTTACTTTAACTTGGTCATAACTTTTCTAAATATCTTTCTGATACAAATTTTCAGTGTTAATTTTTTATACGAATCTCCTCTGTAATTGCTAATTGGTGTGGTGGTTAAACATCTGCATCAGAATGGACTGGTTTCTTCATAGCTTCTGGTCATTTTTGTTTGCCTACTTTTGTACATGTTCTTCCCGATAACAATGAAAAATTGATTTTTGGAAAAATAATTTCTGAGGGCTCGATTGATTCCATTTGCCATATATGAAGTTTTCTTTCAAAACCCATTCTTCCAGAATTTGTTTTATTTAGTTCATTCTTTAGCAATCAATTGTTGGTTTCATCTTTTCAAAGTTCATCTTCTGTTATTTGGTTCTTTTTCAGTTCTTTCAATGTGATTTTTTGTTCTTACTCCAAAAACAAAATGTGAAGAGTGAGAAGAATTATAGGTGATGTTTTTTTAAACGAATTTAGAAATTATTATGGGGTAATTTTATATTTTATTAGCGGTGAAGCGCAAGAATGTACTTATACTTCATCTACAAAATATAAAATTAGATTCTATGCTTATGCATTGGACATTGTACTAGGGAAAGGGAGGGTAGAACTCAGCTCAGCAAAGCTGTGACAAGCTGGAATTGCCTCTTTTGTGATATGTTACAATATTTTGAGCTATTTTTGCATAAACTTTTATTTACCATCATGACAGTCATTTTGGTAGTTTCAAATCAAAATATACCTTTGTGCCAACTTATATGGTCTCTTCATTAGTTATTCCTCCGACAGAGAGCATTATCTTTTTTTGGTACATAACAGGGAGCATTATCGTATTCTTGTGTACCATCATTATGCTTTATTAGAATGGTGTTTATAATTTGACTCGTTTTGCAGGAGACATGTCTCATCATCGAAATTGGATGTATAGGGATGATTGTGAGAGTTTTAGATATGCTGAAGATTTCATTAAGGGGGTTGAGGAGTTTCTTAACTTTGCTTTCGCCCACCCAGAGTGTATGGCTGATGGCATTATAAGGTGTCCATCAAGTAAATGTGACTTTAGCAAATATAAGACACGAGAGCCTGTACAAATGTGCTTACTTAATAATGGCTTTGTAGCTGACTACAAAAAATGGAATAAGCATGGAGAATCTAACATTGAAACTGAAACAATTAATATAGAAGATGAGAGAAATGAGAATTGGGCGGAAGAAATGTTAAGGGAAGCCGCGGGTCCAAATATTGATTCATCTAATGAGAACCCTAATACACATTCAAAAAAAATTTATGATTTGTTTGAGTCTTGCAATGAGCCATTGTGGTGTGACTCTTACACTAAGCTGACTGCCGTTAGTCATTTGCTTCACTTGAAATCTGAACATGGGATTCCCAATAAGGGTTTTGATGAACTATTGTCCGTTATAAAGAAAATGTTGCCAAAAGATGAGAATTTGCCTAAATCATATTATAAATGTAAGGCTTTGATTAAGGGTCTAGGCTTGCCTCACCATAAAATACATGCTTGTGAGAATGATTGCGTCTTGTTTTGGGGAAAGTATAAAGAATTGATAGCATGTCCTACTTGTGGTGAGTCTAGGCACAAAAACCATGACAATGCCACTTTGGAGAAATGTAAGCCTATACCAAAAAAAGTCATGCATTACTTTCCACTCATTCCTAGGCTTCAGAGACTTTATTTGTCATCTAAAACTGCGGAACACATGAGGTGGCATAGCTCAAAACGTATGGATGTTGAGGGTGAGATTAGACACCCTGCAGATGGCAAGGCGTGGAAAGATTTTGATCTCAATTACCCAGATTTTGCAGTAGATTCCCGCAACATTAGACTTGGCTTGGCAACTGATGGGTTTAACCCATTTGGGCACACCAGTAAGCCACACTCAACATGGCACGTCTTTAGTGTCCCATATAATCTTCCCCCATGGATGTGTATGAAACCAGCATATATGTTTATGCCTTTGATTATTTCAGGCCCGAAGGGCCCTGGTTGAGAGCTTGATGTGTTTTTAGAGCCACTAATTGAGGAGCTGAAAACCTTATGATCTGAGGGTGTTGATACTTATGACATCTCTCTCAAACAAAATTTCAATTTGAGGGTTGCTTTAATGTTGACTATTAGTGATTTCCCTGCCTATGGTATGTTTTCCGGTTGGAGTACACACGAAAAGTTGTCATGTCCTGTTTGTATGGATAACACTATAGCTTTTACTCTTAAAAAAGGTAGGAAGCCAAGTTATTTTGGTTGTCATCGTCGATGGTTAAAACCTGGACATGGATTTCGATCAAACAGGAATAATTTCAATAATAAGACCGAGAGAAAGTTGCCCATTCCAAGAAAGACGGGGGATCAAGTTCTAAATTATATTAATCAATTTGATTCAATTACTTTTGGGAAGGGACAAAATAGTGATGAAAAAATTCCTGGGTTTAGGGTTGAGCATAATTGGACTAAAAAAAGTATATTTTTTGAGTTGCCATATTGGCACAAACTCTTGATTCGACACAACTTGGATTTGATGCACATTGAAAAGAATGTTTTTGATAATGTATTTAATACAGTTATGAATGTCAAGGGAAAAACGAAAGGCAATGATAAATCTCGTTTGGATTTAAAAGCTCTTTGTATAAGACCTGAATTGCATACGAGATTGAATAATAATGGGAAAACAATAATGCCAAAAGCCAAGTACACACTAACCAATGAACAAATCAAACAAGTGTACGAGTGGCTCCAATCCCTTACAGTTCCTGATGGGTATGCTAGTAACATTTCTCGATGTGTAAACCCTAAAGAGAACAAGATATCTGGGCTTAAAACACATGATTGTCATATTTATGGAAAGATTCCTCCCACTTGCCTTGCGAGAATTCTTGCCTAAGGTTGTGTGGGAACCTTTGAATGCACTCAGTCAGTTTTTTAAGGATATATGCTCAAAAGTCTATAAAGAAGAGGAGTTAGAGAAGCTTGAATCCGGAATAATAGAAACATTGTGTAGGCTCGAGATGATTTTTCCACCTTCTTTTTTTGATTCTATGGAGCATCTACCTATTCACTTAGCATATGAAGCTAAAGTGGGCGGTCCAGTCCAATATTGTTGGATGTATCCTTTTGAAAGGTAATCTCCTCATTTGTTGTTATATTAAACATGCCATATTTTGTTGTTGCTATATAACATGTATATCATTCTCATATGAAGGTGTATGCGACACCTTAAAAGGAAAGTGAAGAATAAAGCATGTCCAGAGGGCTCAATTGCACAAGCATGCTGGATTGAGGAAGTTGTGAATTTTTGTTCACATTATTTTGACCCCATTATTCAGACCAAGCTCAATAGAGATGATCGAAATGATGAAGGGGTTCGCGAGGAATGGAAAGGAGCGTTACCAATTTTTGCCCCTGATGGTCGTTCCCTTGGCAAGGAAAAAGATCGGTTTTTGTCATGTGAGGAAGTTAGTGCAATAGGCTTATATATATTGCTAAATTGTGACTATGAAAGGGCGTACGATAAAATAAAGTAAGTATAAATATGAGAATTTTAAAACTTATTGACCCATTATTTTGCAATCTACTCTAGTCAATTTTGTTTTTATATCTTAATTTCAGTGAGCATAGGGCAATAGTACAAGAACTCCACCCAAATATGTCAGAAAATCAAGTAGAGGAAGAACACCATCGAACATTATTTAAATGGTTCCAACAGCAGTGTAACAATGACAATGATAATAATCTGAAGTATTTAGCTATGGGACCTTATAAAGATGTTACAAGTTATAAGCAGTTCCTCGTCAATGGTTTTCGGTTCCATACAAATAAACTAGAGTTAGGGAGGGTAACTCAAAATTCTGGAGTTGTAGTGAAGGGAAGTAACTAAGGAGACGATGAACATGATTATTATGGACACTTGGTGGAAGTCCTCGAGGTACACTATTATGGAGGGAACACTGTTTTTTTATTCAAATGTGAATGGTATGATCCAATAAAAGGGGTTGAAGTTGACAAGTATGGATTTACCAAGGTAAACACCAAATCTAGACTAAGGTCCTATGAACCATTTGTGATTGCATCTCAGGTTTTACAAGTGTTTTATGCAAGTTCTGTTTCAAAAAAAAATCAAGGTTGGTCTAGTGTTATTACTACAAAGTCCAGAAATACATATGATATTATGGAAATTGATGAAGCTGAGGATGCAAACACATATCAGGAGAATGAGATCCTTGCCGTAAATCTGTGTAATTTTGAATATGAGGGTGATAATATTATGCTTCATGATAACTCTGAACCTGGAATTGACGTTGAGCCTCTAGAAGATGATGGGGATAGTGAAGGTTTTCTTGATGATGATGATGATACCCTTAATGAAACTTACGACACAACTGATGAAGGGAATGATGATACCTTCAATGACAACATTGATAATGAGGATGGTAACAACGATAATGAAGATGGCGATTCCTTCGATGAGAGCGACTGATAGAAACTTGGTATAAAGTTAAATAATTAATTTAAGCTTAGTTGTCAATGTACATATTTCAAAAATATAGCAATTTTCTTTTTTTTCAAAAATAATGTGTGTGCTTCTCATTTATATTTGAGAACTTCATGTATTTACTGTGGCTGATGTACAATCCTTATTGTGACAGCTTACAGCTGATTCTGTGTTAGCGAATGAATGTTATGGAGATGTTATTTTGGTTTGGAGCTAAGTGTCTTATTTTTTGTGGTGTTTGATTATTGTTTTGCTGATAATTTGGGGGTATGTGTAGGTTTCAGTGGGGGCAGCAGTATCGCAAGAAATATCCTGAGGAGTTCTTGAAAAAATCATGTTCTAGGTAATCTCTATGTTCGTTAATTGCTATTGACTCTGTTGAGTAATCTTGCTGCCATATTTTTTGTGGGATGATGTTCTAATAATTGCCTGAGTGTTATTTTCACTTTCATAATGAACATTTTAATGCTTTTCTCTGTTGGTTTTTGATTGACCAAGCACCCTCATGCACCATGTATTGGCAGTTGTAAGAATAACTCTTTTTCTTGAATCAGTACACATACTTTTGAGAACTTCATGAATTTACTGTGGCTGATGTACAATCCTTTTGAGAACTTCATGAATTTGTTGTACATTTCTGTTGTCAAGTTTTCTAACTTTTGGTGCTATATGAAATTGTGCATGCATAAGTGCGTGACCCACTTGCTAACCACTTATAACTATTATTACAATGGAAATTCAACATGCAAATCAGTAGCTGTTAGCTACTAATTTTGCTTCATACTCAATGCAGTTTGACAAGTTTGCCTTCTGCGCTGGGTGCTTTAACTTGCTTGAAACAACTCCATCTGGCAAACAACCAATTAACATGTCTTCCGACGGAAATAGGACATCTGGTTCAGCTTCAGGTCCTGGAAGCCAACAACAACAGGTAACATATACTCTGAATGATTTCTTATTTCCCATTGTGGATATCTTCTTTAATGGTAGGCCACCGTTTATTTCTTGTTTGATGGAATCAATCTGTAGTATTGAATGAATAACACAAGTTATAAAGAAATCTTGTTACTTAACGGTTCTAAACAAACTGTTTTGGTGTCAGGATTACCATTATTCCTTCGTGCATAGGGAGCTGCACTTCACTTGTTGAGGTAAGATATGATTTCTCTCTCTCTCTCTCTCTCTCTCTCTCACACACACACACACACACACTCTCACACACACACACACACTTGACTTTCGAAATGCGTTCTTTTGTATATGCGGGTTGATTTTTCATCAAATCTTACGGTAGAAATTTGCCCAGGAGAGACTTTAGGCAATTTGATAATTCTTATAGTATGGGTTTCTTCTCCTTTCTCATCTATTATAGTACTCCCTCCGTCCCTAAGTGACTATCCGAATTTTACGTTGAGGGACATTTGCAAAAAGCTTAAACTTAAGCTTGTTTAGAACTTTAGCAACATGAGTACATAAAAACCCTTAATGATCTCACCATAATTGCATAGTGTGAATTAGAACTTCTTGTATGAGGAGGGAGGATTTAGTAACTTTTCCAAAAATTGGACATTCATTTTTGGAAATATGGACATTCATTAGGGACAGTGGGAGTACCTAAAATATCTATGGCGTGTTATATGTGGAATAATGAAGGTTGTTTGGGATCTTTGTGAAGGTAAATCCTTTGTGTCAACTTAGCCTAGCTGGCATAAGCCAGCTATAAAGCCAATTGAATCTACAAGAAAACTCCTCTAAGGGGTAATCAGCCAGCCCTGTTGGCTGACAATTGCTCAGTTCGAGTGACTATGCAGTTTTACATTTGAAATTATAGCCGATTCTGAGGCTCCGTTTGTTTCACCGTAAAACATTTTCCGGAAAATGTTTTCCGGAAAATAACCTGTTTTACGGTGTTTGGTTAGCCCCGGAAAATGTTTTCCGAAAAATAACTCGTTTTCCGCTGTTTGGTTGCCTAAGTAAAACGTTTTCCAGAAAACATTTTACGCCCTTCCTAAGTAAAACGACCTACTGACCTTGTCCTAAGTAAAACATTTTCCGAAAAATGGAGGCCTTAATGTACAACTCATATTACGCAGTACAACCACCCCACTTTTGCCTATCCACCCACCCCCCGAAAAAAATTTTTTTTAAATTTTTTTGTAATCGCCCCCCCAAAAATTTTTTTTTTTTTTTTGTAATCGCCCCTACCCCACTTCCCCCAAAAAAAAATTTTTTTTTTGTAATCGCCCCACCCCTGCCTCCCCACCCCCCCAAAAAAAAATTTTTTTGTAATCGCCCCTACCCCCACCCACCCCCCAAAAAAAAAAATTTTTTTTTTTTGTAATCGCCCACCCCCCCGCTACCCCACCCACCCACCCCCACCGCCCCCAAATTTTTTTTTTGTAATCGCCCCCACCCCTGCCTACCCACCCCACCCACCCCCACCCCCCACCCCAAAATTTTTTTTTTTTTTTTTTTGTAATCGCCCCCTTACCCCCTGCCTACCCCACCCCCATCCACCCCCACCCCCCAAAAAAAAAATTTTTTTTTGTAATCGCCCACCTTCCACTGCTACCCCCCCCAAAAAAATTTTTTATAATCGCCCCACCCCCTGCCTGCCCCCGCCCCCCCCAAAAAAAAAAAAATTTTTTTTGTAATCGCCCAGCTACCCCCTGCTGCCCCCCTCCCAAAAAAAAATTTTTTTGTAATCGCCCTACCCCCAAATTTTTTTTTTGGGGAGTGGGGCAGGGGGGGTAGCGACAAAAAAAAAAAAATTTGGGGGGTAGGCAGAGGTAGAGCGTTACAAAAAATTTTTTTTTTGGGGGTGGGGCAGCGAGGGGTAGGGGGTTACAAAAAAAAAAAAATTTGGGGGGGTGTGGGGTGGGGGTGGGGTAGGCGAGGGGGTAGAGGATTACAAAAAAATTTGAGGGGGATGGGGGTGAAGGGTGGGGTAGAGCGAGGGTAGGGCGATTACAAAAAAAAAAAAAAAATTTGGGGGGGTGGGTGGGTAAGCTTGCGAGGAGTAGCGATTACAAAAAAAAAAAAAAAAAAAATTGAGGGGTGGGGGGTGGGGGGAGTGAGGGGTGGGGGTGAAGTGGGAGTAGGTCACCTTGTGAAATATGAGTCGTTTAACCAAACACCCGAAAATATTTTACACCCTTTCTCCGTAAAACATTTTACGCTCTACCTCCGTAAAACATTTTACAGGAAAACATTTTACAGGAAAACATTTTCCAGAAAATGTTTTCCGGAAAACATTTTACGTCGAAACAAACGGAGCCTGAGACTAGATAAATATTCCGAAGTTGTAGAAGTGGCATCTGGAAATGAAGAGGCAATCTTTTTCCTATAATCTATTTTGGGTGTTTAACTCGAGTTTTGTGGCAGAATAATGGAATCAGTACTTTCCTTTTGCGAAGCACATTGGGGTCTCTCGTGTGCTCCTCACGTGCACCACATTAAGAGAGTCTAAGCAAGATCAACGAAAATGCGCAACACTGGTGACCGCAAAAAGGATCTTACCGCAGTCTGAGCTTCACATATATAGCTCCTCGCTCAGACCATGAATGACTCTTCGCTCAAACCGGGCCTAAGCTCGATCTGTTTCAAAGGCCAAGTATAACGTGGCATATCAAAGACCGCAATCACGTAGACCATCAGCAAGATGACCGCGCCAGCCATGATCGTGATTATCCAAGACCGCGTTGACCATGTTGATCGTGGTCTATTATCAGACTCCCGATTTTTCTCACTAGACTCCCGGTTAAAGTCAAGGCTAGTCAAGGGGCCATACCTACTTAGACATCAAGGACAAACTTATCGCCATCTCATTAAATGGTGGTTCAGGCGCCTATCATGCGCGTAATGCGTCGCACCAACTCTCGTCTGCTTCCCCTGTCCTAGTCCAAGCAAAGACACCCCTCTGTAGTAAATCTCACTTTATTGTATGAGTCAACTAGGCGCGGACACGTGTAATAGGTCAAAGATCAGACCTCTCCTACATGGCTGACGTCATCAACGGCTCCCTCTTACTATATATATTACCCCTTGTCCCCAAGGACAGAGTAAGTAAAAAACCACCATTTTAAATCACATTGTCTAAAACTTAGTACACAACACAATAAGACATTTCAAGTCTTACTCTCATTTATAAACCCTCAGAGATTTTACTCTCACACCCGAGGTATGAGATGGATTAAACTCCGACTTGATGTCTAACGGTGCTCATTATATTTGTTGTGTTATAGGTACAACCATCTAAAAAAATCAGATATTCATATTTAGTGAGACTCAAAAAAAAAAAAAAAAACAGGAATCATCAAATTCAAAAATAACAGTTATTTTTAACTCCACGGGCGGCAAGGATATTAGTTTGGGACAGAAAGACAGAGAAATAGATAAGGTGGTGACTTGATACCAAACATTGTGATGAGTTAAGTGAAATTAATATGATCAGTGGGGCAAAGAGTTTCTATCATAAAATTGACATGTGCTCAAAATTGACATAAATGGAATTAGATATTTTGCCAATTATGCTTTATTTTCCATTATTGCCAATGCTGGCCCAATTCATTTTCGCACCAAATAAGGCATGAACTACAATTTCTAGTTCTGCATGCAACCAGGCCGGATCCACCTATGGTTCAGGGTGGGTCATGGCCGCACTCAAATTTTTAAAAAAAAAAAAAATTGTCGAAAAAAACTATACTCTCTCTGTTCCATTTATAAGTTTACGTGTCCAATTTAAATATTTCATTTTTCCTAAAATAGAAATGAGTTTCACTTATCATACTCAGAACAATAACCCATTTTCTCCACTTTCGCTGTCCTATCTAACCATTTACAGTTACAAAAGATCACCTTTTTCTTAATTTATGTGCCTAAGTGAACTTGTAAATGAGACGAAGAAGTCTTATTAGTTTAGGTGAGTTAATCTGCATGAATTGTTAGCTAGCCAGCCTCGGGTTGCTGAAGGTCTAGTGTTCAACTCTAGCTCCATCTAAAAATAAAAATGGATGTCCATCCAAAAAATATTTCAATTTGCTAATAATCAATAGTAAAATTTAACATTCATTTTGTTAAAATTAAAATTTGATTCATGAAGAGCTTCAAAAATATTGTTCTGCATTATTGAATAGGAAATAATGTTAAACTTTTTTTATTATATGTAATTTGATATTTCAACATTTAGATATTTATATCTATTTTTAAATATTCAGCCAAAACAATTTTGTTGGCCCATACTGATTTTTTTTTCAGGAACCAGATAGTGTATAATAATCCCTCCATCTTAAATGAATATTTTTATTTTTTAGTGATTAATGTAAATGAATTTTAATTGATATTCAATAGTTAATTATTTTAATCAAATTGAAAAAATGGTTAGTGTTAGGCTCCTTTTCGCGTAAAACTACTTTCGAAAAATGATTTCATGTAAAATATTTTTCGAAAAATGAAAATGTTTTCCTCAAAATGGCATAAACATATTTTCGACTGTTTGATAAGGAAAATGTTTTCCGTAAAATATTTTCATATGCTTAATAAAAATATTTTTCGATAAAAATACAATTTCAGATAAGTTGAAAGAAATAGTGTGGGGTAGGGTGATGGAGGTGGGGTGGTATGGTAGGAGGTGGGGATTAGTAGGGGTGAGGTGGGTGGGTGTGGGGTAGGGTAGGGTAGGGCGGTGGAGGAAATGTAAAAGGTAAGATAATGCCAGGGGCGAACACAAGAGTAATTAAAGGGGTGGTAGTGAACCCCCTAAACCAAATGATGTGTGTGATTTAGTGGTTAGATTGATGAAAAATTATTTTGGAGGTTGTGGATTCGAGTCTTACAACAAGCTATATTTTTCCATACAAGGTTTTTTTAGTGTGTTTCTGCACCACCTCATCAAATTCTTTGGGTCCGCCACTGGATGATGGTATACTAGGGTGGTGATAGGGTAGGGTGTGGGGTATGGTGGGTAGCCGAGGGTGTGGGGAGAAGGGTGGGTAGCCAAGAGTAGGGGAGTGGGGTTGGGTGGGAGAGTTGTTAAAAAATAAATTAATTTAATTATGAGTAAAAAAAAAAGTTTGACCGTGGGAGGGGGTTGGTGGGTGGGTGGGTGGGTGGGTGGGGGTGGTGAGGGTTGTTAAAAAAAATTGCTTGGGAGTGGGGAGTTTTTAAAATATAATTTTAAAATGAATAAAAAAAATATTTTTTGATCCTGAGGTGGTGGTGGGAGTGGGGAGTTTTTAAAAATAAATTTAAAATGATTAATTTTTTTTACCCGACGGGGTGGGGTGGTGGAGGGGAGGGGGAGAGAATTGTAAAATATAATTTTAATATAAATAATTTTTTATGAGGGGGTGGGTAAAGTATGGGTGTATGAAAAGTTAGGTGCGTGTGTGTGGGTGTTACCATTTTACTGAAAATATTTTAATTAAGAAAAATTCGTAAGTCATTTTATTTAGAAAAGTGGAAAAAACATTTTTCGAAAAACATTTTCTTCATTTTCCAATATTTACCAAGCAACGAAAAATGAGGAAAACGTTTTACGAAAAACATATTACCAAAACATGCGGAGTCTTAGTTTTTCTATGATGTATCAGTAATACTAATAGTATCTAATATACAATATAGAGGGGAAACAACCGCCTATTGACTAGAGATAAAGAGTGTTCAGGATTTGCTCATAACTACCTGATCCAACGGCCTTCATTGAGTGGTTTCTTTTCCTCTTTATTTTAACCATTAGATTCGTTTCACTGTTAAGATCCTACGGCTAATATTAGGCGGTTTCTAAAATTCTATTCACAAGAGACTAAAAGCGACCAGGATTAATCAAATCCAACAGTTAGAAACTGTCATAAAATAAATATAAAATTAATTATTTTTTAAAATAAAAGTATGTAGAAAAATAAATATAAAATTAACTGATATGGATTTTGGATACTTTTATAATATACTTTTTAAAAATAAAAGTGTGTAGATCCGATTGCTCCCTTTATTTCACAGAATCAACTCAATCAAATTTTGACATATTTTTATTGTTGGGTTTTATGGGTCCATGCACAGCGAAATTTAAGCATCTAATTAACACAAAACCCAAGAGCCTAGGATCCGTTCTATACAATTAAATTGAAAACTATGAGATAGAAATAACCAACCTTGAACGCTTTCCGTTCTTGAGCTATCGAACGATTTAATAATGTGATTTTAATCACAAACTTCGTTCTTCAGAATGCTTGAACTTTAGGCCTTGATCGATGAACGAGTGAAGACTCTCTTTCGGTATCCACACATTTGAATGAATCCAAGAACAATTTCTTGAAGATTGCTAGATCCTATAAACCTTGGAATAATATTGAGAATATTGTTGAGAATTTCTTTTGAGAATTTCGGCTAGCTTTTTAGGGTTGACAGACGTTCATATTTATACTACATTAGTATAGAATATGAATCCTAATCAAATTAGGAAAGGATTCTGTCAAACTGCCTCAGGGCCTGTTGTGTCGCACGACCACACAAGGCACATGGCATGTTGTGTCGCACGACCATACAAGGCTGATGAGGAATTTCTCAATCATTCTTCCAATGGTTTAATCAATCCATTCTAGTTGTGTGTGACCCAATAGGATTACACTATGTTGGCAATGAGTTCGATCATATCGACCCTCATAAGACATAAGCGGACTCTAGCAAGCCATTATGTCTACCCAAATAATGCAACGTAAGAGTTCACGTTTCCAATGGTACACTTCCATTTCTCCCTTTGTCTCACGATGTTATATTGAACACAAGTCATGGTCCTCGTCAACTTGTCTTTGTTCAATGCTTTCTCGATTCCGAGTATAATGATAATTCCAATCACATTGGGGTATGGCCATACACTTTCATCATTATCACTCATCGAGGGGTCCAAGCAAAACATCTCTCTTTCGAGGACAAATTCCATCTTGAATTATCATCCTTCCCATCATGAATCCGATCATTCCAAAATTAGCTTTTATAAATATCGTGTTAAGATATCGTTTGACTAAAATCAAACATGACTTTCATCATATGTAAGGTCATGATAATCTCAGGTCTAGGGACTAAATGAAGTAACCTTATGAGATTTAATTATGACATTTGACCATGACATAAATCTCATGCGGGTCAAGTCCAGTCACTTGTTCTCTAACAAGTACCCATAAATTTAATGTGCATCTCTATGCATATAATCATCATATGATTATCCATTAAAATTTATACTAATTATTCTCTTAATAATTAGGGACGGAGATTATTACATACAAATATGCAAAACATATAATAATCAAATGATAAACTTCTCATATAATAATAAATAATGTCAACACATAAGTCTATCAACTATAGGCCTAGGGCATAACACCAACAGTCTCCCACTTGCACTAGGCCCAATCTCCCATGTATCGAATACCCATGTACCTAACATGACCATCATGCTTAGCTTGCGGGAGAGCCTTAGTTAATGGGTCTGCCACGTTGTCATCAGTGTCTACTCTGCATATCTTTACGTCTTCCCTTTCACATATCTCTCGAATAATGTGGAAACGTCGAAGTATGTGTTTGGATCTCTGGTGTGACCTTGGTTCCTTTGCTTGTGCAATGGCACCATTGTTGTCACAGTAAAGTTCAATAGGATCTTTGATGCTTGGAACGACTTCCAAATCACTAATAAACTTTTTGATCCAAACAGCTTCCTTAGCTGCATCAGATGGCGCTATGTACTCAGCTTCGGTTGTAGAATCAGCGACGGTACATTGCTTGGAACTTTCCCAACTCACAGTGCCTCCATTCAGCGTAAACAAAAATCCAAGCTGCGATCTGAAATCATCCTTGTCGGTTTGGAAGCTAGCATCTGTGTAGCCTTTCACTACAAGAACTGCCACATGAGTGATGTCGAATTCACATTTGTGGCAGGGGATACAAGTTAAGGGATTGATTAGATTACGAAAAAAAATTACGAATTGGTTTCATAATACCTTCATTCTATTCTATGCTATTTTTTGTAAATAAAAATATCAATCTCAATCTATCATTCACTAAAGTAATATTTAGGACGGTTAGATAATCGAATTGCAATCATATTGTTTTATTTATTTAACATTCATTTGCGTTTACTTTTTTCCTTCAATGATATTGTTTCAATTCAACTTTTCAAATTGATATTGAACGGCATAAAGCGAGGTACAAGCGTGGATCCGTGGTCGGGTAAGGCCCAATGAATTGGACCCCAAAATATAATTTATACAAGTTTCAATTACGACAAAGGGAGTGGGTCTTCCCTACCTTTGCTCGTCTTGCCTCCTCGTCATTCCCACTATGTCGACCTAGACATAGCAGAGCGTATAATGAATAAGACCCAACAAAACTGAATGTCGATGAGGCATAATCATCAATGCCGACAAGGCACCTCTCAAGGCCTTCCTTCAAAGACGAGGAGCCCCTCCTCGATCTCCATATAATACAAAGAAATGGGCTTCACCATCATTACAAGTCTCTTCCTCGGCTCAATGTAAGCCGATCAGGCCATGTACGACAAGGAAGCCCGCCTCCAAAGGCACGTGCAGATTGTTATTATCCAATCCTATTCAAATAAGGATTGTGAACAGTTATAATCCCTCTAGAATTATAACCTCATCTCACACGGTTTGTCATTCAACAAGGACTGAACAGTTATAATCCCTCTAAGATTATAACCTCCTCACCTACGAATTCCTATTCAACAAGGATTCTACAATGTTATGCCTATATATATAAGCCATAATTCACATTATTTTAGTAACACATCTTTTGACTCTAAACTCTTGTCAATTGATTTCTCTCTCTAAACACAAATACTTACTCTCACGCCGGAGGACCTTCGTCGGTGAAGCCCCGGCTTAGTTTACGTGTTTTTTCATCTTTTTCAAGCTATTCAATCATTCAGGATATAACTTGTTGCTGAATTTGGGCTGATCCGAACGTTTTTGGCATCATCAGTTTGTTTCCATTGCCGTGAAACGATTCGAAACACCCACTGAATAGCTTGAAAAAATTCTCGTTCGACTCTCCTAATCCTAATGGAAGACGGACATACTGCTAGTATTACTCCTGATCCGAATAATACTCATATGGAGGAGACTCATGGCAACACTAGGACTGCTCTTCCTTTTCTCAATGGGGAATTGGCTCCTCCTCCGCGATTGATTGATGGGCTGCCTCCCCTAGGAATGAACCTGTGTTCTAGGGGACAGCTAGTTTAATCTCTTATACTTTAATATAAAATCTAACTCTTAGAAAATTCAAGACTAACCATTTTGGTAGTGGATGTAGATCATTTATGATTGAACCACTCAAAATATTGTGTTCTTCAATTCTGCACTTTTTATTTACTGTTCATTGCTAATAATTTTGGCTTATCTGTTTGATATTATTTTCAGTTATCCATTATTGTGAATTGTGTTTGAATTTAACTTTGTCAAAACCTCACTTTTCAGTTTTATAAACCGCTCTATAAACCGCTTATCAAAACTGCACCTCAAAACCGCTTTATATACTCAAATATTCCGATGTGCATTTTGCAACTCTACTTGCAGTTTCTAACACACTGCAAGCGGTTTTATAAGCAAAGAGGTTTAGTTTTAAAAGAGGGCGAAAAATTTGTAACAGCTATTCACCCCCCCCCCTCTAGTTATTTTTCACCCTTGTTGCCACCTTTGGGAACAACAAGTGGTATCAGAGCGAACACATTTATAAAACCACTGTTTTTCAAGCTTAACAGCTTGTGTGCCGATTCGCTATGGCAAACACTAAAACCATGACAACGGTTAACTATTCACACATTCCTCTTTTGGATAAAGATCAATTTGACATCTGGAAGGTCCAAATGTTAATACATTTGGAAACTATTGATGAGATGCTGGTGGAATGCGTAACGAATGGTCCATTTGTTCCCATGAATGTCAACACCAATCCAACCACCAGTGCTGAAACTCCAGAAGTCCTAAAGCCTAAAACTGAGTGGTCTGATGAAGAAAAGAGATTAGCTGCTTTGGACAGCAAAGCGAGGTTCATCATTTCTGGAACCCTACCCGTATAAACCCTTCAGAAGGTCATGTACTCCAAAACCGCAAAGTAGATGTGGGATGCCATCGAAAGCTACCTCGAAGGTGACGATCTATGCAAGTAGAATAAAAGATATGCTGTTGAAAGAGCCTACAACAACTTCAATAGAAAATTCAACGAAACCTTGCGCCAAACTTACGATCGCTATGTTTAGGTAGTTAACTCTTGTAGATCTCTTGGCAAAACCTTAACTGATAAAGAAGTCAATATGACTTTTCTAGCTGCTTTAGGCTCGAGATGGGTAAATAAGGCCACATCTCTTGAGGACTCAAAAGTTTTGAATACTTGGACGTTAAGTAACTTGTATGCAAACCTTAGAGTCTATGAGCTTAAATTAGATCATATAGAAGAGGTTGAAGGGAAAATCAAATCACTTTCCATGTTTGTAGTGGAACATGAGGAGAAGCCACCACATCCAATCAAACCGTTGATTCTTCCATATCAACCGCATCACTCATCGAAATGGATGATGATGATTTTGCCATATTTGTGAAATGATTTCAAAAATTTAGAGAATTTTCAAAACCCTTCACAAAAACATTTTCAAAAGGCAAATCTCCAGCAACTTTTTCCAAGGCTGCTGATACAAAGAAAAAAGGTGATCTAGTTTGCTACAACTGTAGAAAACCTGGCCACTTTGCATCTGAGTGTCCACAGCCTAGATTCGAGTATATGAAAAAGAAAACCTCTCCTGCGAAATTTTTTCGTCACAAGGGAATGGTTGCTGAAGAGGAAGAGAAGTGAAAGGAGTTAGCTACTTGGATTGAAACAGATTCTGATGAGGGAAGTGATGATGAAACGGAAGAGGTTAATCTCTGCTTAGTTGCAGATGCTTTCGATGATTCAGATACTGAGTCAGTCGAGTCGCTGGATATAGAGGATGAAGTAGTTCCCCCAAGAATTTCCAAATTTAAATTGGATGATAAAGTGAAACTTACTCCTAGCATTAAGATTTGGAATAGTTCTTATTCACGTCTTGTTTTTTCTTCCAAAAATGCTACACCTTCAAAAGAAATTCCTAAGAAGAAAATTTTGAAAAGGGTGGTGGAAGAGGTTTCTCCCATGGAACATGAAAGGATGTTCCAGGAAGCTGAAATGATGATCCAAAAATTCAATAATGTTAAGAAAGCCTTAGCTTTAGCACATGATGAACTTTCTCAGTTTAAGACGGAGAAAACTGTAATGAGGTCTGAAATTTCTAACCTTAAAGACCAAATTAAGAGTATGTCTCTTCTTACTGATCAAAACCGCATTCTAGATACTAAGGTTGCAGCACTTCAACTTAGAAATGATGATCTGATTGCTCAAAACCACGACCTCCAAAAGGTTATTGATGAGTGGACCAAGTCACGTGTCATCTTGGATCAAATTTTAGAATCCCAAATGACCAGTGGAATTAAAGAAGGTCTGGGATTTCAAACAGGTGAAAAAGAGAAGTGTGCATCCTGCTGTGAAAATGATGAGGAAATTTCTAAACTAACTAAAGAAAATTCTAAGGAGAAGCAGTCCATTTCTAAGAGTAAAGGACAGGAACAAAAGGCTCCACTTAAATTCCATTATGTCTACCCTAAGAAACAGTTTGGAAAAAATCCTCAGATGAAAGGAAAAGATTCTGAGATTGAAACCGCAGAGGAGGTTTCTTAAGCTGCTGACCGCACTACTACTTCAATCGCTCCTAGTAGAGTAGGTAGTGCAGCCAACCGCACGGCTGACTTCCCTTCTTCTTCGATCGCACCTCCTGCTTTCAAAGGCAAGAAGAGCATTCCTAGAAAAACTACGGTCAAACCGCAAGTACCTACCTTTGTGAAGGCCAAAACCGCAATTTCCAAACCGAATGCAACTCCTAAGAAAAGTAAGGAGTTAGTAAAACCTCATGTATCTCATAGCTTTCATAAGTGTTTTGTGTGTGATGGTTTAGGTCACAAGGCTGCAGAATGCCTTTTGCGGTTCACACCAAATGCCAAGAAGAGTAATCCTCCTTCTGTCAAACAGGTGTGGGTCGTCAAAAGGTGCTAACCACAGGCCCCAAAGAATAAAGGGGACCTCATTTTAAATGTTTATCTTTCAGGTCCTCTGCTTAATGGCTAGTCACTCCAAGGATAATGAATGATATCTTGACAGTGGCTGCTCAAGACATATGACTGGAGATAGATCATTACTAGAAGATGTCATTGAAGCAAGTGGTCCGTCTGTAACCTTTGGTGACAACAACAAAGGCAAGACCATTGAGTATGGTATCATAAGGAAAGGAAACCTAACCATTGAGAAGGTTTCTCTTGTTGAAGGACTCAAGCACAACCTCCTTTCAATTTCTCAATTCTGCGACAAAGGAATGCATTGCAACTTCACTTCTTCAAATTGCTTTATCAAAGATAGCATTTCCGGAGTCACCCTACTCACAGAGATTCGTAAGAGTAATATTTACATTATCGATTTAAATTCTGCATGTAGTATTACTAATCTCTATTTTGTAGCTAAAAATGTGAGCAAAAATAGTTGGCTATGGCACAAGAGGTTGATCCACTTGAACTTCAAGTATCTAGCAAAAATTGGAAGGGAAAACCTCGTTCGTGGTTTACCCAAAGTGGCTGACCACCATCCAGAGAAATGCAGTGCATGTCAACTTGGTAAACAAACTGTGTCGTCTTTCACCAGCAAGACCGCGCCTTCCACTGCAAGATGTTTACAACTGCTTCACATCAATTTGTTTAGACCCGTCACCACTGCCAGCATTGGAGGAAATAGATATACTTTAGTGGTGGTGGATAATTATTCAAGATATACGTGGGTTGAGATGATGATCACTAAGGATGATTGCTATGAAATTCTAACCTCACTATTTAGATGGCTCCAAACTCAGAAAGAAGACAACATCGTTAGTGTGAGATCCTATAATGGAACAGAATTCAAAAACAACGGTGTTGCTCAGTATTGTGATGATCATGGAATTGATCACAATTTTCTTACTGCTGGTGTTCCATAACAAAATGGGGTTGTGGAAAGAAAGAACAGGACGTTGATTGAGGCTGGAAAGACTATGATTTCTTAAGCGAAGCTACCTTAGTATTTTTGGGCTGAAACAATCAATACAACATGCTTCACTCAGAACCGCTCCCTCATCAACAAGACCTACAATAAGACTCCATATGAACTTTGGAGAGGAAGAATCCCCAACATTGCATTCTTCAAGATCTTCGACTGCAAATGTTTTATCCTCTACAAGGGAAGAAAAAATAGAGGTATTTGGAGCCAAGGCCGATGAAGGTATTTTTGTTGGGTATGCTAAACATTCTAAAGCTTTTCGTGTTTTCAATAAAACTAATTTAAAGATAGTAGAGTCTGTCCATGTCACTTTTGATGAACATTCTCTCCAGCCACATATGACTCCAAATGTTGCTGATGAGTTTGTTAAGCATAATGAGGCAGGTGAAAGCTCTAAAACCGCACCTGAACCTCGACCACAAAATCCAGCAACCGCATCTGAAATTCCCTCAAACCGCACCTGAAGTTCATTCTCCAGATGCAACCGCAAGGGAAGAAGATGTTGAGAATTCACCCATTACATTCCATGACTTCGCTGAAGGATCTAACGATGTTCCAATTGAAGATCTTCAGCAAACCTCAGTTCAACCAGATTTACCCCCCGAGGTTCGTGAAGTCAGCAGTCACCCTCTCACAAATGTGATTGGTGATCTGTTTTTCGATGTTCAAACAAGGAGATCGAACTATGATGAGCATACTTTCTTGATATCTCAAATTTATCATTTCATTTTGTGTTTGCATGTCAATGTAGTCAAAGGAAACACCCATTATCATTGTGAAAATAGAGATCTGATGTCATGTTAGCTTCTTAACATAAGTTCTAATGAGAAGGCAGGATAATTAATGTATAGTTTACTACTCCCTTTTTCCCAAAATAAATATCAAAAAAAAAAAAATTTGCTTTTGATTAATAACAAATTTGAATTTTTTTAATATTTATTTTGAGACGGAGAGAGTACATGTTTATAGAATAACCATGGAGAATTTTATAGTCTATTAGGAGTAATATATATTGCACCTCGAGAGAAGAGCTGTATTCTTGCCTGTTTTCAATATTTCTTGAATGAACTTTTGCTTTTTTTTATATATCTCTCTCTAGATCTCTTCATCAAGTAAATAGAGATCTGATGTCATGTTAGCTTCTTAACATAAGTTCTAATGAGAAGGCAGGATAATTAATGGGTTTTGTGTTTAGGGCAAGTTAACAAAAAGATTTGGGGACTTGGCTTTAGCTGGGGTGCTGATCCCCCAGGTCTTATCATTCATCACCACATTGATGAACTTCCTAAACACATACATATATGGCTTGTACCCAACGAGTCTACAGATCATGGCAAAGGCCACTAACACCCTAACTGTGTTCGCACCAAGTTGTATGGGGACAACGGCCATACATTCTAGAAACTCGCAGATGAATGGGTCCAGGGAGTCTCAACCCGACATCGAACTGGCCGTAGTAAAAAGCCACTTTGGTCATGCTAAGGACTCAATGTGACCAAGACTGTATCTTTCTCTGCCTCTAAGTAAAGTGAGTTAGCTGGAAGTCCGCTCGAGGCACTTTAAAGTGCTCATGGAGGATCTGAATGCGGGACTCAGCATTCTTTTTGCCAAAGGAAGTTCTAGGGGCCACATACCCTCTCTCATTACGACCGGCAACAACTGTCGAGCAAAATTTGTTCACTATTCTGCCTGAGGAAGAGCTCGACGTCGCAAAGCCCGCAGCTTGTTGGCCATTGGCCGCCATTTCTACAGAAGACACAGAAACAGGGGAATCAGACCTAGTAGATGAAGAATTCGAGCTATCTAGGGACGACCTAGATTCCCCTGTGAAAGCTAACCTATCACGAGGAAACGGTGGCTTGTTGGACTTAATGTAGAAGATGATTAGATGGTCAATTAACTTGTTCAAAAGACGGAAGCGAATAATTCGGAGATCGTCGGCCTCCAAATCCCCCATCCCCTCACCCGCTGTGAAACCTATCTCACCAAAGAACAAACTCTGCCTTTTTAAAATGGTGATACGCTCTTCTAAAGTCAACTCCTTCCATGGACCCTCTAAGTCTAACCGTTTTTAAATCCTAAGGTTCATACAAGTATATCCATACCTAACCCTCAACTAGAAGACGAAGGTCCTAGCCATAGCAGAAAAAAGGGAAAACTTCAAAATTAAACCTAGAAAGTTGGAACTGGAGAATACCTTAAGCTTTTGAAGAGGGGAAATGAGCTGTGGCCTTGAAAGAAGGATTGCTACTTGTCATTGATTCTTGTTGTGTGCTTATGAAAGTCGAAAATGGTAAAGTTTGAGAATGAGTTAAACTCTCCCTTTTATACCTCTTTTTACTTACCTAAATCGGAAAGATTTGGGTAAACGGTTGGATTATTGTCAAAACGTGAGTCGAATTAAAATCTTACGTCGTTTCCCAAGGCAAAGGTCCAATCGACAGAATCCGTACCATTATTGCGGATATTACAGCGCATTGAATACAGCTCATCCAACCGCCAAAAGTCGATCGTCGAGAAGCGACGTACAACTAACGAGTCGACCTTCGGTCATCGCCTCAAATCCGCAGTCAAATATTTTCTATAACTATCTACTCGACAAGCCGAGCTAGAAAGTTTGGGGCCTATAAACGGAATAAAAGTGATGGGTCAATCCCAACGAGCTGGACCCGTATCTAAGCAAACCCAAAGGCCCACCAAGTTATACTAAATGTGCTAGCCCAACAAGAAGGTGAGTCGATCAAGCTTATTGTCCGACCCTTATCGGTCCCGACCTAGCTTCGTTCGAAATACTGTCCACCTCTTATACATTTTCTGCCCAGTTAAGGCACGAAGTTAGGTCGATTCGATCATTCAGGGCACCTTGATTAAACAACACACGTCCGTCTATTCACGTCGTCAATTGTAACCGCCTACTACAATCTTGAAAACCGTTACGCTCACACTATATCCGTGATTCATGAGATTCGTAAATATCTCTTAAAATGACAATATATATAAATAAATATATATATATATATATATATATACTCCCTCCGTCCCGCTAATATTCGCACACTTTCCTTTTTGGGCGTCCTGCTAATATCCGCACACTCCCAAAAAGGAAACTTTATATTAATAAAATATCCACTCATTCTCTCTCCTACTTTACTTTTACACTCACAACATTTTATTAAAATATCATATTTCTTAATTCCCGCGCAAACAGTGTTAGTGCGGATATTAGCGGGACGGAGGGAGTATATATATATATACTTCCTCTGTCCCATTTATAGCTTCACCCTTTTGAGCATGGCACGTAAATTAAGAAAAAAAGTTTGTGGAGAAAATGTTGTGAGTATAAGTAAAATAGGAGAGAGAATGAGTGGAGGGAATAGTAAAGTTGATTGGTGTTGTGAGTATAAAAGTAAAGTAGGAGAGGGAATTAGTGGGTAGAATAGTAAAAAAATTTTGTCATTTTAGAAAAGGTGAAGCTTTTAACGGAACACCCGTTTTGGCAAAAGGTAAAACTTTCAATGGGACGGAGGGAGTATATATATATATATATATATATATATATATATATATATATATATATATATATATATATATATATATATATATATATATATATATATATATATATAACACATACGACGTGAAAAGATAATTTAACTTGATCTATTTTGAGATTAAATAATTTTAATACAGTTTATTATAAACATATAACTTAACATCTAGTTGAAATCGAAATATGTGAAGAAGAAATTCTTATTTCACTTCTTGAAGAATTATGAAAGATACAAACAATATATATACACCACAATCCTACATTGACTAGGATTCTATAATGACTAAATATTCTAGTTTCCTACTTAGAAAAGAATACTTCCTAATATACAAAACATACATAAGGAAACAATATTTACAAGGAAAAGGAAAAGATATTGACAAGATATGTCAATATCTCAACACCCCCCCTCAAGTTGGAGCGTGTAGGTCACAAACGCCCAACTTGCCAAGTAGATTAAGAAACTGTTTTCCACTTAATGCCTTGGTAAGAATGTCAGCTAATTGTTCGGATGTATGAATATATCGGGTTGTGAGGACACCTGTGCGAATAGCATCACGAACAAGATGACAGTCAACTTCAATATGCTTCGTACGTTCGTGATGAACTGGATTCTAAGCCATATGTATCGCAGATTGGCTATCACACAGAAGAGGTACTGGAGAGTCATGCCTGATGCCAAAGGATCGAAGAAGACCAAGCAACCAATTTAGCTCGCACGTCGCATTCGCCATGGAGCGATATTCTGCCTCAGCTGAAGACCGAGAAATCGTACCTTGCTTCTTCGTTTTCCAAGAGATTGGTGAATCACCGAGGAAAATAAAATAGGCAGTGAGAGACCGTCGCGTGATGGGACAACTAGCCCAATCAGAATCACAATAAGCTCGCATTTGTAAAGTGGAGGAAGATTTCAAGAGAATGCCTTGTCCGGGACGGGCTTTCAAATAACGAACCACACGCAACGCAGCGATCCAATGGGCAATTTTAGGCTTGGTCATAAATTGTGCAAGAACATGCACACTATAAAACAGTTCCGGACGTGTAATGGTGAGATAAATAAGTTGTCCCACAAGGCGCCGAAAAGGTTCAGGATCACGTAGATCATCGTCTTCAGTCAAGGCCAAACGATGGTTTTGTTCAATGGGAGTAAGGGCCGGACGAGCGCCAAGAAGTCCTGCCTCGGAAAGAATGTCAAGGGCATTCTTTCGTTGAGAAAGAAAGATGCCATCCGGATGTGTTGCTACTTCAAGACCCAAAAAATACTTGAGACGGCCAAGGTCCTTCATATGAAAGCAACGACTGAGATAGGCTTTGAAACGACAAATGGCAGTGGAATCATTGCCTCCAATAACCAAATCATCAACATACACAAGCACATGGATTTCAGCCGTGGAAGTCCGAAGAGAAAAGAGAGAGTAATCCGAACATGATTGAGTAAACCCGTACTCCGTTAGTGCCACGAAAAGCTTTGCAAACCAACACCGGGGAGCTTGTCATAAGCCATATAATGATTTCTTTAGTTTGCAAACTTTGCCAGAAGATGAAGCTGGATGTCCCATTGGAACCTTCATATATACATCCTCAATTAGATCCCCATGCAGAAAGGCATTATGGACGTCCATTTGATGAAGCTCCCAGCCTCGAACCGCAGCAATAGAGAGAAAAACCCGCACGGTAACCATCTTTATTGTGGGTGCAAAAGTCTCCTTGAAGTCCACTCCTTCAACCTGACGGTTTCCCAAGATTACTAACCGGGCTTTGTATTGTTCAATCGACCCATCTACGTTGTACTTAATCTTGTAAACCCATTTGTTGCCAATCACTTTCTTGTCAACAGGAGCATCTACCAAGTCCCATGTACCATTCTGATCGAGAGCATCGAGCTCTTTAGACATAGCCTCACGCCATTTGGGAGAATTGACCGCTTCCCCAAAATGCTTCGGCTCAACACCTAAGTCAATGGCAGCCAAGAAACAACGATGTGCCATAGAGAAGTTAGTGCAATTAACAAAGTGTGATAAAGGATAACGAGTACCTGAAGATTTATTTTGGTCTGGCGAACTAGACGGGGAGGGGACTCGTGCGGTGTGTGCTTTGCCCAACTCATATTCGGATGAAGGATACTTTGAGGAGGGAACTTTGGCTCTCTGTCCTCGACCCAAAATCTCTGGTGCAGCCTGTTCAGTCTCCTGTAATGAATCAGAAGCGAATTCGAGTCTCTGATCAGAATCTGGAACCGGTTGTGCAGGCACTTGTGTGGCGGGTTGTTCAAACAACTGTTCAGGCAACTGTTCAGGTTGTGCACACAACTGGTCAGACAACTGAGTGCCCTTATGAACATTATCTTCGTCATGGACAATATCATCTGTAGATTCACAAAGAAAAATGTCCGAATCTGTATAGGCTTCTTCTGTATCAGTCCAATCCTTGGCGAAAGGAAACTCCTTTTCCACAAATACAACATCTCTAGAAATGAGCATTTTGTGCTCATCAAGATCATACACTAGCCAACCTTTCTTCCCAAAAGGGTATCCCAAAAAAACACATCGTCTACTACGACTGGCAAATTTATCATTATCCCTTCGAGAGTAATGAACATAACATAGGGAACCAAAGACCTTAATGTGTTTGTAAGATGGGGATTTTCCAAAAAGAATTTCATATGGGGTTTTTCCATTCAATAATTTCGAGGGGGTACGATTGATAAGGTGTCCTGCCGCTAACACACATTCCCCCCAAAATTTCACCGGTAGTTTTGCTTGAAACATTAAAGCACGAGACACATTCAAGATATGTCTATGCTTCCTTTCTACCCTTCCATTTTGTTGGGACGTACGAATACAAGTGGTGTGATGCTCAATGCCATGTTCAAGAAAATATTTTTCTAAACAAGTGAATTCCGTCCCATTGTCACTCCTAATCTTCTTGACACGTTTATTAAATTGCCTTTCGACCATAACAAGAAAGTTTTTCAAAATTTGAGAAACATCACTTTTGGACTTAACTAGGTAAACCCATACGGCACGGGAACAATCGTCCACAATGGTCAAAAAGTAAATGGCTCCACACATTGCAGGCTTTCGATAATCACCCCAAATATCACAATGAATTAAATCAAAAATTTCAATAGAATTACTATCACTAAGCGAAAACTTGTCCCTACTTTGTTTAGCTTGGAAACAAATCCCGCAAACGTCCTTATCAATACTACTACGACTAATAAAAGGTAATAAACCAACCACTTTACTTGATGGATGTCCAAGCCGTTGATGCCACAACTGATAACTTCCGGATTCTCTGATGTTGTAAGCTTGCGTCCCCGTTGTTTCCCGCAAGTAGTACAGCCCCCCGTCTTGTTCACCCGTTCCAATCAAAATCTTCGTGGCTCGGTCCTGTACAACACACAATTTGTCAGAAAAGTGCACTATGTGATTGGAATCATTAAGCAATTGAGAGACTGATAAAAGATTGCAGTTAAAAGTGGGGGCATATAAAACGTTTCTCAAACGTAGATGTGATCCGATGACAACATCTCCTTCTTTCGTGGCAATCATATATCTTCCATTTGGCAATCCTATGTGGTTAGCCTCAATCTTTCGTATGTTTTTCAACAGGGCAATATTACCTGTTATGTGTCGATTGGCTCCACTATCGACTAGCCAAGATTCATTATTTGTCTTACCATTCATTCTCCCAGTTGTGCGCCCAGTTGTGCGGTCAGTTGTGCGATCAGCTGTCTGCACATACTCCTTGAAGTGAGTCCATTGTTCAGGCGTGAACCCCAGCAAGCCAGCCCGATCTGCATCTGTCATCCCAGCAGCTTCCTCACCGCTCGTATGCACCGTGTTGACTCGTGGATTGAATCTTCCCATAGCCGAAGTATTTCCGCCTCTTCCCTTCATGTTCTTTAAGCGTTGTTCTCCCCACCAATCTGGGTACCCCACCAGCCTGTAGCATGTATCTACATCATGTCCCTTTTTCTTGCAGTGAGAACAAACAGCACTGCTCCCTTCCTTTCTTTCTATCTTCGAACCATTTGTACGATCAGTTGTGCGATCAGTTGTGCGCACAGTTGATCCCACAACTGTCTGAACAGCAAAACTGGCAGGCGCTGGATAATCTTCATGCAGGCTGCCCCGTACTCTTTCTTCTCGTGCCACCATAGAATATGCCTTATTCACATTAGGCAAAGGTTCTGTGTTCAGTATGGAGGACTTCACGTTCTCAAACCTCGGCGCTTCAAGCCCCATAACAAATTGATGAACCCTCTCGCCTTCACGTCGTTGGACTAACTTCGTGCTAATGTTACATCTGCATCCCGTACAAGAGCAAGTCGGGAGTGCATCGTAATCGTTCAGCTCGTCCCATAATTTCTTCACGCGACCAAAGTAAGCCGCCACACTTTTGCCTTTTTGTTGCTTGCAATTTGCCAAGTCGGCCTTCAATTGCTGAATCCTAGGTCCGTTTCCAACCGAGAATCTCTCCCGCAAATCGTCCCACAGCGTCTTTGCATTATCCACATAACTTATCGTGGAACGGAGGCTCGGCTCAATGGTGTTAAAGATCCATGAAACAACCATTGAGTTTACCGTTTGCCATTGTTCCAATTCGTCCTCTATGGTGGGTTTATCTATGGTCCCATCAATGAAGGCTGTTTTTGTCTTAGCCCTCAATGATCCCTTGAAAACCCTAGCCCATTCTTCATAATTATCCCCCTTCAATTGAACATGGGTGAGAATCATTCCCGGATTGTCACTCATAGAAAGAAAACATGGAGATCTCCTTTCATCCATAGTTTTCTTCTCGCCACTTCCCTCGATATTCATGGCTCTGATACCAAGTTGAAATCGAAATATGTGAAGAAGAAATTCTTATTTCACTTCTTGAAGAATTATGAAAGATACAAACAATATATATACACCACAATTCTACATTGACTAGGATTCTATAATGACTAAATATTCTAGTTTCCTACTTAGAAAAGAATACTTCCTAATATACAAAACATACATAAGGAAATAATATTTACAAGGAAAAGGAAAAGGAAAAGATATTGACAAGATATGTCAATATCTCAACACATCTCATTATCAAGCCTAATAATTTTACCCGAATAACATTGTAACAAGTCATTTGTTCTTGTTTTGTTCGTGTTTTCGGATTATAATTGTTATATATCAACCTATTATTGATATAATAAGCGCTATCCTAATCGATTCCTCTTCATCATCAAAAGAAAGGGATTAAGATAAGTTTGATGAGACTGCTTTCTTATCACTGTTTTTTTTTTAATACGGAATCATTCACATGTTACTACTTTACTTTGGACCCTTTTCTTACTGGTTTTGGACCGTTTCATCATTTCCCTTTAGAACATTATAATTATTATTATTATTATTATCACTTTTTCATCAAAAATAAATATTTTATTTTTCATTTTTGCTTGTTTCGAAAAGATCATATTTTTAAATATAAAAAGTAAATCGGTGCATTTTTATCAATGCATAAATTAATAAATCATTTTTCTTAAAAAAACGTTGATAAGTTAACCGCAACATTTATTTCATGATAAAAAAATATTCCCTACATCTCGATTGAATCTCGATTGAAGCTTCACCTTTTACTCCAAAGGACGTCGTCTCATGAGAAGTTTCACCTTTTCTAAAATAATGGTAAGAATTGTGGGTCTCACTTGTCAAGCTTACTGACTTTTCCCGCTCACATACTTAAATTGAGGGTCCCACTTGTCAATCTCACTCACTTTTTCTTTATTTAAAATTTGGAATCCACTTGTAAATCCTACTCACAACTTACTTTCTTTTAATTTTTTTTATTTTTTTTTTTTCGTGTCCCACAAAAATGATGAAACTCGGACAGAGATGATGAGAGTATATTTAATACAAACAAGGAAAATTATACTGTTTGGAATAGAATTCAGTTGTGATATTTTGTTGTCGGAATCGGGTCGTATCGTACGTAGTTGATTTTGGTACCACACAGAGCATGTCGATGGTTAAGCTAGCCGTGGGGTCCTCAAAAGAGCTAACATCAGCTTCACCACTTAGTGCACTCTAAAAACTATTCCCTCTGTCATATACTCCCTCCGTCTCAATAAGAGCTGTTCGTTTTTCGTCTTACACGCAAATTAATAAAATGGATGGGAAGAAAAAATATTGTGAGTGTAATTTGAAAATAAGAGAGAAAATGAGTGAAGGGAATAGTAAATTATAATGGTGTGAGTATTAAAATAATGTAGGAGAGAGAATGAGTGGAGGGAATAGTAAAAATTCCTTTGCCAAAAAAAGAAAGTGAAAGATATTAACGGACACCCAAAATGACAAAATGGGAAGCTACTATTGGGACGGAGGGAGTATAACAAATGTGTACATAATAATTTTGAAATTTCTTTTTAAAATTCCATTTAAGTAAATAAATTATATAGAATTATTTATCTATTCGATCAAATTTAAATTTACAATAAGCTTTTCGTTTGTTTTGCGTAACACGACTTACGAAAAATGATTTCCTTTTAAATATTTTTTTCGGAAAATGAAAATATTTTCCTAAAAATATTTTCATTTGTTTAATAAATTAAAGAAAAATATTTTTTTGATAAAAACACAATTTGATATAAGTTGAAAGAGATAGGATGGGATATGGTGATGGAGGTGGGGTGGTAGGGTAGGAGGTGGGGATTAGTAGGGGTGAGGTGAGTGGGTGTGGGGTAGGGTAGGGTAGGGTAAGGGTAGGAAAAGGGGTAGGGTAGGGTGATGAAAAAAATATAAAGGGAAAAATGATGGTAGCTTAGGGTGGTGATAGTGTTGGGTGTGGGGGTGGGGTAGGTGTGGGATAGGGTGGGTGGCCGAGAGTGGAGGGTAGGTGGGTAGCTAGTCGAGAGTAGGAGAGTGGGGTTGGATGAGAGAGTTGTTAAAAATAAATTAATTTAAGTATGAGTAAAAAAAGTTTGATCCTGTGAAAAGGAGGTGGGTGGGTGGGTGGGTGGGTGGGTGGGTGGGGGTGGTGAGGGTTGTTAAAAAATAATTTTAATATGAATAAAAAAACTGCTTGAGAGTTGGAAAGTTGTTAAAATATAATTTTAAAATAATTTTAATATGAATAAAAAAATTGTTTATGAAAAATTCGTAAGTTATTTTAATTAGAAAAGTGGGAAAAATATTTTTCGAAAAATATTTTCTCCATTGTTCAATGCTTACCTAATCTATATAATATATAAAAGCAGAAACATTTCAAGCTCATAGGCCGCCACGCTGAATTCCAGTCAGCCGCCACATGCTCACTCAATTATTAGCCGTCACTGTCACATTCAAAATGAATGATTTTTTTCAAAATTAGATTTTAGATTATTAGATTAGTTTATTTTATTTTATTGGATTAAATTTAATTTGTTTAAATTGTATTATTCTCTCCATCCTAAAATGAATGATTTTTTTCAAAATTTAATAATCATTTTAAAAAATTTAATTTTAATCTAGAAAAAATAATAAACATTCTTTTAATTCATTTTCAAAATTTTACATTTGTAAAAATATAATGAATTATGAAAAAAATTAAATCAAAAAATTTAAAAGAACATTTATTTTGAGACAATAATGGTCATTCAATCTATATAATATATAAAAGCATAAACATTTCAAGCTCATACAGCTCGCCACGTGGAATTCCAAGTCAGCTCTATGTTCACCAATTATTAGCCGCCATGTGTCACATTCAAAATGAATGATTTTTTTCAAAATTAGATTTTAGATTATTAGATTAGTTTATTTTATTTTATTGGATTAAATTTAATTTGTTTAAATTGTATTATTCTCTCCATCCTAAAATGAATGATTTTTTTCAAAATTTAATAATCATTTTAAAAAATTTAATTTTAATCTAGAAAAAATAATAAACATTCTTTTAATTCATTTTCAAAATTTTACATTTGTAAAAATATAATGAATTATGAAAAAAAATTAAATCAAAAAATTTAAAAGAACATTTATTTTGAGACAATAATGGTCATTCAATCTATATAATATATAAAAGCAGAAACATTTCAAGCTCATACAGCTCGCCACGTGGAATTCCAAGTCAGCTCTATGTTCACCAATTATTAGCCGCCATGTGTCACATTCAAAATGAATGATTTTTTTCAAAATTAGATTTTAGATTATTAGATTAGTTTATTTTATTTTATTGGATTAAATTTAATTTGTTTAAATTGTATTATTCTCTCCATCCTAAAATGAATGATTTTTTTCAAAATTTAATAATCATTTTAAAAAATTTAATTTTAATCTAGAAAAAATAATAAACATTCTTTTAATTCATTTTCAAAATTTTACATTTGTAAAAATATAATGAATTATGAAAAAAAATTAAATCAAAAAATTTAAAAGAACATTTATTTTGAGACAATAATGGTCATTCAATCTATATAATATATAAAAGCGTAAACATTTCAAGCTCATACTCGCCACGTGGAATTCCAAGTCGCCCCATGTTCATCAATTATTAGCCGCCATGTGTCACATTCAAAATGAATGATTTTTTTCAAAATTAGATTTTAGATTATTAGATTAGTTTATTTTATTTTATTGGATTAAATTTAATTTGTTTAAATTGTATTATTCTCTCCATCCTAAAATGAATGATTTTTTTCAAAATTTAATAATCATTTTAAAAAATTTAATTTTAATCTAGAAAAAATAATAAACATTCTTTTAATTCATTTTCAAAATTTTACATTTGTAAAAATATAATGAATTATGAAAAAAAATTAAATCAAAAATTTAAAAGAACATTTATTTTGAGACAATAATGGTCATTCAATCTATATAATATATAAAAAGCGTAAACATTTCAAGCTCATACAAACTCGCCTACGTGGAATTTCAAGTCGGCTCTATGTTCACCAATTATTAGCCGCCATGTGTCACATTCAAAATGAATGATTTTTTTCAAAATTAGATTTTAGATTATTAGATTAGTTTATTTTATTTTATTGGATTAAATTTAATTTGTTTAAATTGTATTATTCTCTCCATCCTAAAATGAATGATTTTTTTCAAAATTTAATAATCATTTTAAAAATTTAATTTTAATCTAGAAAAAATAATAAACATTCTTTTAATTCATTTTCAAAATTTTACATTTGTAAAAATATAATGAATTATGAAAAAAAATTAAATCAAAAATTTAAAAGAACATTTATTTTGAGACAATAATGGTCATTCAATCTATATAATATATAAAAGCAGAAACATTTCAAGCTCATACAGCTCGCCACGTGGAATTCCAAGTCAGCTCTATGTTCACCAATTATTAGCCGCCATGTGTCACATTCAAAATGAATGATTTTTTTCAAAATTAGATTTTAGATTATTAGATTAGTTTATTTTATTTTATTGGATTAAATTTAATTTGTTTAAATTGTATTATTCTCTCCATCCTAAAATGAATGATTTTTTTCAAAATTTAATAATCATTTTAAAAAATTTAATTTTAATCTAGAAAAAATAATAAACATTCTTATAATTCATTTTCAAAATTTTACATTTGTAAAAATATAATGAATTATGAAAAAAAATTAAATAAAAAAATTTAAAAGAACATTTATTTTGAGACAATAATCTATATAATATATAAAAGCATAAACATTTCAAGCTCATACAGCTCGCCACATGGAATTTCAAGTCAGCTCTATGTTCACCAATTATTAGCCGCCATGTGTCACATTCAAAATAAATGATTTTTTTCAAAATTAGATTTTAGATTATTAGATTAGTTTATTTTATTTTATTGGATTAAATTTAATTTGTTTAAATTGTATTATTCTCTCCATCCTAAAATGAATGATTTTTTTCAAAATTTAATAATCATTTTGAAAAATTTATTTTTAATCTAGAAAAAATAATAAACATTCTTTTAATTCATTTTCAAAATTTTACATTTGTAAAAATATAATGAATTATGAAAAAAAATTAAATCAAAAAATTTAAAAGAACATTTATTTTGAGACAATAATGGTCATTCAATCTATATAATATATAAAAGCAGAAACATTTCAAGCTCATACAGCTCGCCACGTGGAATTCCAAGTCAGCTCTATGTTCACCAATTATTAGCCGCCATGTTTCACATTCAAAATGAATGATTTTTTTCAAAATTAAATTTTAGATTATTAGATTAGTTTATTTTATTTTATTGGATTAAATTTAATTTGTTTAAATTGTATTATTCTCTCCATCCTAAAATGAATGATTTTTTTCAAAATTTAATAATCATTTTAAAAAATTTAATTTTAATCTAGAAAAAATAATAAACATTCTTTTAATTCATTTTCAAAATTTTACATTTGTAAAAATATAATGAATTATGAAAAAAAATTAAATCAAAAAATTTAAAAGAACATTTATTTTGAGACAATAATGGTCATTCAATCTATATAATATATAAAAGCGTAAACATTTCAAGCTCATACAAATTTCGCCACGTGGAATTCCAAGTCAGCTCTATATTCACCAATTATTAGCCGCCATGAAGAGTTTTATTTTAGATTTTGATTTAAACACAAATTTTAGCTTTTAAATCCAAACAAAATATTTTTAAACGTAATAAATTTAAACTACAGCGGTTCAACTATTTCATCCGAAAGAATGTGATGGTGGTAGAAAGTAGAAACATTGTCTAGGAGCATGCACTGATTTCTTTTATCATTATCCCCCATATTAGATTTTAGATTAAATGTAAATTTGTGTGGTAAAAGATGAAAATTAAAAGTGTTTTTTGAAATAAGAGTTTTTGGTAAAGTTTAGGTGTGTGCGCTAAAAAGGGCGTAACTTTTGATTCCGGATGAACCACGGAACGCACAGCATATCAAATCGAAGCTCTTTTCGAGACGGACAAAAGTCATTGGGCATAGCCCCATGACACAGGTTTTTATAAACATAAAGCTCGAATCTTGGCAGTCAAATGATGTGCTGAACTAATTTAATTTTTGTAAATTAATATTAAAATATTTTTTAATATTATTTTAAATTATTATTTTAAGTTCTGGATAATGCCAAGATTTGATTTTTGAATTAACAATTTCAACTGTCATAAACTGTTGAAAATCTGTGTCTGAATTTGAAAAGACATGTCTTTTCAAAACTTAGTCCTATATAAACCATTTCAGATTGTGTTCCAATATACACAAAGTTTTCATCTTCTCTTTCCCTTCTATATTTCTGAAAGCATTTAGTATATTGTAATGAACAAGCTGTTGCTGCAGTTACTTATGCATGATGACCACCCTGGTCTAAGCCAAAACAATTAGGAAAAACATGGTATAAGCATCATTTGCATCCTAAACGACAACATGAATACGAGGTATACTCTCTCCATCCCATATACTCTGTAATTTCATTTAAATAAACGAAAACAATATGGCCTAACGAAATTACAGATTATAGCAATAAGTAATAATAAACTTTAATATGCCCGTCGAATTTCGACGGGTTACTCACTAGTATCAAAAAAAGAGAAAAAAATATTCTAACACTTGCTTTTTCCCACAAGTTGTGTAGGTTGTGTTGCACAACTTGTGTAGGGGCATAACTAATTTAATTTGGTGTATTTAGGGCTTGCCATTAATAACAACCATTCATTTAAATAAAATAAAAAACGTAACACCATCGTCTTAACTAGTGGGTGATCACATTTTGGTTTTCAGACACTGAAATGATATACGGGACGGAGGAAGTTCATATAAAAAATGGAAGTTCATATAAAAAAATGTGTATGCCCATCTACAATAATCAAAAGTAGAGTGTCATTTTGATTTTTAAAGTCCATTTGATTCTACGGTTACCAAATACTACCTCCGTTTTAAAATAATTTTTATTAATTTTTTTTAATATAAAAATATTTTGAGCAATAATTTAAATTAATTTAATTATTCTAATAAACCTTTAAAAATTATTATTAATAGTGTTTATAATGATATATCAGTAATAGATTTTAAAATTTTATTAAAACATTAAAATTTATTTAAATTTATTATTCAAAATATCTTAGTAGTGGAAAAAAAAAGGAATGATCATTTGGGAATGGAAAATGTTACGTAACCCGGAGGGCCGGCTCTTGAGGTGTGTCGGGTGAGTGATCGCTTCGGGCCTTAAATTTTGAAGAGCCCCCAATTTTTTTGAGTTATTTTACTACTTTCGTTTCCAAAATAAGTGTAAAAAGAAAAAAATTATTTTTGATTAGGAGTATATTTGAAAAAAAATTACATTTATTTTGAAACGGAGGAGTAGTATTGTATGTTGTACTAGTACAAACCCCCCGTGCGGATCGCACGGGTCAGTACCCCCAATCTATCTTTATTATTTTTCTCATCACCTTCAACCTACTCTATTATTCACTATCGAGTACCCGCCACCTTCTATGTAAAACCATCAAAACTAACCTGGAAACAAAGAGACAAATTATGTCGAAAAAGTGATTAAAAGAAAAGCGAAAACTGAGGATCAACCTATTTGTGGCATTGAAAAGTTTTCAATGGTATAGCTTCAACATTTTATGATAGAAAACATTAAGTACATCATATGAAAAAAATATTAAAATATTATACAAATAAAGCATCTTCATTCTGTACTATCCATATCCACATCCACCCTCACCCCACCCCATCAACTGCCACCCCCACCACCACCCACACACACAAAGAAAAAAAAAGGAGGCAAAAACAAATCTGAAACATTTGGGATTTGGGTTATCGATAAAAAATAGAAAACTTTAAGCACTCTATATGAGTCACCCTTTATGAAGCATCTTCTACATAATAAAAATATATTATATGCACCCCTCACACCCTATGAACCCCCACCCACCCACCAGCTCTCTCTCTCTCTCTAACGGGCGCATAAGCACACACACACACACACAAAATAAATAAATTCATAGTCAACCCCCCCCCCACGCACACAATGTGCCTCCGACCAAGCTATGGCCAAAACGCTTTAGGAGAGTCCAAGAGAGAGTTGGTTATGTGCCAAAACAGGAAGTTACTAAGTTGGGTCTTCCCCGAGCTTAGAACCATAATATCAGATCAGGAAAAAATCCCATATACATACGCTCTCAAATTTCGAGTTTCATAAGTGGACAACTCAAAAAAGAATATAGTCTGTAATAAGATGATGGAGAAATTTTTAGTCAGCATACAATGTCATTTACCTATCAACAGAAATAGTTTCTCTACTCATGTATGAAGCCTTTTTTAAGCTACTTGTATATCTGCCAAAAATCATAATAATGGCAAAGAATAAAAAATCTTGAGCAAAACAAATGAGCCTCTAGATAAACACCTAATTTCATTTCAACGAATCAACTATAGGGTAATGAATTGTTCCTAAATGACCTCTCTCTTTTACTGTTTTACCTAAGTAATTAATTTGCAGTAAATAACAACGAAATAATTTGGCCATGAAAAATGTTTTTTTCTAAAGTACGTTAGATGAAAACAACATATGAAAATGTCATCGAAAACTTGTGAAACGGTTAAAACAATGATGCATGTGCAAGTACTATTAAAATCACGATTTCAAATTAATAGCCTTTGCATTTTTAGTTATCCAATATTTTTCAATAAATTGACAAAATTATCCTTTTTATGGAGTTTATGATATATCTTAGGAAGATATTATAGTCACTACAAAATAATAATCTAATATAATAATGAATTATTTTTCTAGAGTAAAGAAAAATTTTCATTTTCTTTTTTTAATAAAACTAAATTATTGTATTTGAATTTTTTTAGGTTTTCATTTTTCATAAAAAAAAATAATACAATTATTTGTGATTCACTACCTCCCTTCATTATATTTTCTATAAGAAGGAAGAAATCAGAACATATTGACGTCATATTTATATTATAAATTTTTCAGAATAAGTTTTAATATATTTAATCTACTCTAATAAAAAAATATTTGTTAGTAAATTCACCATTTAGCTTAATACTTAAAATTAATAATTATTTTTACACTGTTAACATAGTAAAATTCAATTTTGTTAATAAAAATTATTAATTATTTACATCAGTTAGTAACCGGTGTAGGAGAGTTTTTTTTTATTTTTTCCAACTTTAAATCTAGGTCGCTCTTTATCTTTTGTGAGATCAAATCTGAGTCACTCTTTGTGTGGCGGTTAGATTTGATCTCTTCTATAAGAAGGAAGAAACCAGAACATATTGACGTCATATTTATATTATAAATTTTTCAGAATAAGTTTTAATATATTTAATCTACTCTAATAAAAAAATATTTTTTAGTAAATTCACCATTTAGCTTAATACTTAAAATTAATAATTATTTTTACATTGTTAACATAGTAAAATTCAATTTTGTTAATAAAAATTATTAATTATTTACATCAGTTAGTAACCGGTGTAGGAGAGTTTTTTTTTATTTTTTCCAACTTTAAATCTAGACCGCTCTTTATCTTTTGTGAGATCAAATCTGAGCCACTCTTTGTGTGGCGGTTAGATTTGATCTCTATTGTATTATAGATATGCAACTTCAATTCAATTGGGTAATAAGGTTGTATTTAGAATCTACAATTTTATTTTTTCAACAAATCTAAATAATATTTTTCTTAAAAAATAAAATCAAAACCTAAATTGTTTTAAATTGTTTATATCAACCATTCTGTACGTTTAGTCATCCTTCTTCCATTATTCTCCATAACGCATCCCTCACCTTTCTCATTTCAACGTTTTTTTCTTTCTAAACTACTAAAATTTAAATAGCCCATTTTTCATCTAACTTTCGATTGTCCTCTAAGATTTCAACTTTTGACATTTGAATGGCCACTGCAATAACTGTGATATTACGAGCAGAATTTCGAAGACGATTGCAATGACAGAATTATAATCATCTTTCATAACTTTTGGCAGCCACACCACTATATTCTTTAATATTTTCAAACTTAAAATTTTCAATTACTAATTCTAAAATTAGAAAATATAAACTTGACTATGAAATACGATTCAAAAAAAATGACAAGCAAATATATACACTATTATTTTTATAGTTATATTTAGAACCTAAATTTTACTTTTGAATAAGACCCTAAAATATCAGAATTGGCCCTGTAACCCGGCCTACTGTTATAAACCCTAACTTTTCAAATATCTCTCTCTCTCTCTGTGGGATCTCATCAAAGTCTAGATCTCTCTCTCTCTCTCTGGGATCTCATCAAAGTCTAGATCTTTTCAGACAGATCTAGCTAGAAGCTATAACCGTTAAAAAAAACAGCTTGTTAAAGTTACCTTCAATATCACTAAAAAAAAAATTAACGGTTCGTTTGCTAATTTTAATAGACATTCAAAATTATTGTATATTACTCCCTTCTTCGTCCCTGAAAGATTATCTTATTTGTCATTTTAATTTGTTCCAAAAAGTATATCTCATTTTTAAATTTAGGCATGAATGTTAGTACAAATCTACTAAGGTACAAAAAGGTGAAGCTCTTTCTTAATAATTGCAAAATGTACAACAGAATAATTTTTTAGGAATGGAGGGAGTATAACTTTATGTAAGCAGACCCATTATTATTTTTGATATATTATGTACCACATTATAAATTATAAATGCATGTAAACTTATTGACATAATAAAAATGCAATTTGCCTTAATTTAATCCCATTTTATCATTATTAGTACTTAGGCCATCCCCATCGGTGACTCTCCAAGTGAGAGTCACCCCCAAAAAAAAAAAAAAGCAAAGGAAAGTCACGAAATTTGGTGACTCAGAGACATCGCCCAATCGTCGGTTGACCCCGGTTGTGCAATTTCTTTTTTTTTTTTTTTTTTTTTTTTGATTTAATTATTTTGATTTTGTATTTATATAAATATATTTTTAAAATTAATATATTTTATATATTAATTTTATTTTTAAAAGGTTGGGTTGAATTGGGTTGGGTCGAGGTCACTGATGGGAGTATAAATTATATAAGGTTGGGTTGGATTGGGTTGGGTGAGAGAAATTAATATTTTATTTGAGGTTGGGTTGGGTCAGGGTCACTGATGGGGATGGTCTTAGATACGGAAGTACATCTGCAAAGCAACAACCATATTATCATTCATCCAATGAGCACCAATTATCTCATGATAATTACTATTCCCTCCGTTTAAAAAAAACTTTTATTTTGATTAGATTAAATTTTGATCAAATATTTAGAATAGAATAATATAAAATTTTAAAAATAAAAAAAATATTAACGCACCAATAAAAATATTCTAATGTTTTTAGAATTTCATATGTACAATCAAAATTTTAGTATGATACTCCATTCGTCCCTAAAAGTTTGTCATATTTGACTTTTTTTGTTGAACTTTGACCATAAATTTATGAGAGATTAATCATGTTCATGAAATTTTAAAAGTTGTTGTTGATAATATTATTAATGGTGAATCAATAGGAATTTTTAGAATTCCATGAACATAATTAAATTGTCATATATTTGTGATCAAAGTTCAACTAAAAAATCAAATAAATTCAAATGAGACAAACTTTTAAGGACGGAGGGAGTATTTTTTAAAATAGACCACTAAAATTAAAGCCACGGTGCAAGTACTATTCATGTTGCATTTAGGGCAACATTATCAATAGGTTTATCCCCAAATCCATACTACTAGTACTATCACAATGGAGCGCTCTATACTCTGATTTTATTTTATTTTTTGCTAATTGAATAATTTGTTTTAAATAATAAAATGGTACTTTATTATCTTGAAATAAATGTTTATTTTTTATTTTCTTAATCAAAAAAATGTCAATTTTTTTTAAAAAAAAAATGTTTCTAAAAAGCTTTTGAAGAGTTTTACTGTGATTGAAAAAATAGTTAAACGTGTACTCTCTCCTCCCACCTTAGTGTAGACTAAATGTTTGGACACAATAACTAAGGAATACTATTAAGATAATGAAAATGTGTGGTAGGAAATGAAGAGAGAGAATGAGTGGAGTTAATAGTAGGTTGGTTGAATAAATTGTATGATAAAAAATGAAGAGAGAGAATGAGTGAGTGGGATAGGGCAAATAAAAAATAATAAAAAATTTTCTAATTTTGACAGTCTACGCTAGATGGGACGGATGAAAAAGGCAAGAACTCTAATCTACACTATGGTGGGATGGAGGAGGTATAAAAGTAAGGTGCAAAGTGATTGACGTGACAGGAGGATGCCCTTAAACCACAAAAGACCCTAACTAGATTGTTCTTGGCCCGACGACCCAACATTTCTTGACTTAAAAATCTTCAGCAGGAAGAAACCCATGGGCTATCTTTTTCTTATTTTCCTCCGTTCCAAAATGAATATAGAAAAAAAAAATTAAATTTACAGTAAATTAGAATATTTTTGACATAAATATCTTCAGCAGGAAGAAACCCATGGGAGTAATATAAATACCTATACTTGATAAACTATATGCATTACTTTCTCATCCTCAATTTCCACATACTTATATGCATACCTAAAGTAAGCATGGATAGAGAACCCCCTTTTCAACAAACCTATAAGACCTTGTTTAGGGACTTGAACAAACTAGAAAACAACCCCCAAGATGCACTTCTTCTTGATCATCTTCAGCTACCCATAATTAATCTGGATCGTTTGAACGGAAACGGTGGAAAAGAGTGTATGAAGAGAGAGATTTGTGAAGCTGCTAAGGAGTTTGGGTTCTTTCAGGTTGTGAATCACGGGATTTCTCGCGATATTTTGGAGAGGATGAGGGAAGAACAAAAGAAAATGTTGAGGAAGCCTTTCAATAACAAGGCTAATAATGACTTGGCCAATGGGTGTTATAGATGGGGAAGTCCAACTGCAACTAATGTTATGCAGTTTTCTTGGTCTGAATCTTTCCACATTCCTCTTTCCAACATTTCTGAACTAAGGTATCTCAAAACCTAGCTACTCACATATCCTCAAATCTCACTCCCTACGTCCCAACATGAATGTTTAAAATATATTCAAATTTAGGATTTATTGTTACCGTAAAATGCAAATGCTATACTGTAATTAGTCATGAGTCCTAATTTTTCAAATTTAATAGTAGCTGGAATTTAAGAGGCCGGATAGCCAAAATAAATTTCAGCAATGTTAGTAGCTGAAATTTATTTAGCTATCCGGCCGGCCTCTGAAATATAATATTTCCGAAAAGGCCTTAACTTGAGAACATCTGTGGAGAGATCAAACTTTCTCCATTCATGAGAGCTCCTTCTGTTGTAATGCTTGATAGTCTTTTTCTGGCTCTTTTTCCCTTAAAAAGATGATATCAAATTAACCGGCCAAGCAATAGGTTATATGGAAAGAATGAAGTAAATGAAAGAGCAAGGTAGCTAGCCTTGGTTAGTTTGAATAATTAATTTTTGTGTTAATATTATAGCCATCCATCTTATTTAGAGTAAGGTCTAGCTTTCTCTTTCGTAAATAGTAAAGATCATGTGACTTATATACTCCTCCTGTCTCATCTGAATTATGATTTTCTGTTCTTATACATGGGGATTAAGAAATACTAATATAATAAGAAGACACGGGGATTAAGATATACTAATATAATAAGAAGAGAGAATTAATTGATGAGATATTATTAGTATGAAAAGTAAAATAAAAGAGAGAATGATAGGAGGAATAGTAAGGGGATTGTTGTTGTGAGTATAACAAGTGTGTCTTATTAATTATAAAAATAATATAAATTTGTTATTTTGAGATATTCTAAGTTGATGGGACGCCCAAAATGATAAATTGTCATAAACTGAATGGGACGGGAAGAATATGTTCGATATACCTTAAACAAAAAGTGATCAATCGTGGGCCTTCCTAATCAAAGTCTTCCTTGAAGAAAAGAAGCATGGTCTCTCTAGCTAGCAAGAAGTGACCATATCTCATGTATGAAAGAGAGTTAGTAGGTCGGTAATCAAGTGGAGCCGAGAGCTTTAGTTATTATCTCCCACTAATTATTACTCCCTACTTATCTTATCAGTTTAAAATTCTAATTTCCTTTTTGTTCTGTCTTTTTTAAGGTTTTTAGTTAATTTATTACATAAATGGCTAAAATGGACAATAGTATCCATTTGTCATTATCACAACAGAAATTCCATACTCACTTTCTCTCTCCTACTTTACTTATCACAATCACAACATTATTTTTTCTTAAGTCCCATGTCAATACCGAAACGAAGGAAATATCTTAATTACATGTGTTTCTCTTAAAAGTTGACTTATTTGCTAGAGCTAGTTGGATTTTATTAAATGTAATTTGACTTAGGGGAAATTTTGGTTTAGAAAATGGTGTTTTACCCATTTTAACAAGAAATTTCACGTGACTTCAGAAATGCCACTTTATGTCAGAAATTTAATCGAATTGTCATAAACTTAACGAGATTCAAGTGTTTCAGTTAAATATTTAACGAATTAGGCTATTTTGGACTGATTTTCAATTTAAAGACTAACGAATGTGTCATTTCCTTGGATGAAATAGATTAAATGTATCGATACTTATGTCTTTTGACATAAAAAATATCATAACTTTTCAATTTTTATAAATATTATTTGTCATTTATCATCCCAGTTCATAATTTAGAAACATAATTCAATGGAATTATGTGAATCATTCATAGAATTCAATGTAATTCTCAATACATCTAATAAAAAATAGATCATCTTATTGCATAAAGTCTCACTCAACATCTTTAAGTGACAAACACAGTTGAGTTCGTCGAGTTTTTGATTTAAAGTGCTTCTATAAAAAATAATAAATCGTTTTATCTTTAAAGAAGATTGCCACAGAACCGTTAGCACTAGTGCGAGGCAATATCTTCTTGTGGAGATTGTGTTTCACAAGACTCGACTTCCCTTATTTTGTCTGATTTGATTTAATTTTCGCATTTATAGTTTATGCAATTTTCCTGCGCCATTAAGTATATGTTTTGTTTCATTAATATGATATTTGTCATTTCATTAAATTAAAGAAAGCCTCCATTTATCGTTATATGATAATAAATTTTTACTAACAATCAAGAAGATATTAACGTTTTCTTGAATTTTATGACAAATGTGAGCCAATGAAAATGGTCATCCAAAGATGGACATCCAAAGGACATTATCGTTAGAAAATTAACGAGAATGAATGTCGTTTTCCAAGGAATGACAACTAGAAGAGTATTGGAATTAACTAGAGAATGATAAGGGCAACAAAAAATCACACAAGTGATTTAAAGACAATTGATACCTATATGAAATGGACTGATAATTGAAGATATATATTCAATTATAGTTATTATCATTTGCTAGGATTCACATAAAGGTAAAAATAAAATAATATATGAATTCAGACATTCATAAAATATTTTTAAAATACCTTAACTGTGGAGATACACCTCAAGTGTGGGGGTACGGGCTATAGTAAAAGTACTTAAAACATACAAGGAATGAGATGTTCTTTGAGATCATATTCATTAAAATATATAAGTTCTAGTAAGAGAATTATGAAAGTGCAAATAGTTCATATTAAAGAACACGAACCTAGGCACAATATGAGGACCAAAAGTGCAAGACTTTTAATCCTGATTTTCTAGCGGATGTGTTAGAAAACAAACTGAGAAATGTTAAAGAAATGTTATGTGTCGTATTCATACAATAAGCAGTTAACATTCGAATAGAGTTAATCTTGTAAATTGAGGAGTTAGTTGATTTCCCTCCATAATGTGAACTGTTAGGTTGCAAATGGTCCTAAAAGGAACTACAAGAGATGAATATATAGAAAGATAAACTTTTGAAAGATAGGTACAGAAGAGGAATACTTTCAAGAAGTATAATCTTAAGAGTTAGAATTTTTATAGGAAAAATAGTCTTGAGAAATAAACTCTTATGTGACACACCTTTGAATCTAAAAAGACAGATTCTTGTCAAAAGGATCTCGAAAGGTAAAGTCTGTAGAGATAGATTCTTAAAATACAGACTCTTGAATGGTAGAAGAGTTAGATAAATTCTTAAGAGATAAACTCTCGAATAAGTAGATTCTTAAGAAGTAAAGTTTGAAAATGGTAGATTTTTAAGAGGTAAACTATGTAAAAGTAGATTCTTAAGAGGTAGACTTTAAAGTGGTGGAATAAAAAATTCGGATCACTTAGAGATGTTGACCACTCGAGAAGTCTGACCATTTAAGAGATACTGACCACTCGAAGAAACTGACCGATAAGAGATTTTGATCGCTCGAAGAAACCAACCATTCTAGAGAAACTAAAAGTCTAAATAATAAGTGTAAAGTTACAGTCAAAGTACTTAGAGTACATAAAGATATACTCGTGATTATGGATTACAATGTATGGGATATCCAATAGTATATAAATGAATATACTGATTAGATATCAAACACAAATAAATCAATAAAGTGAAAATGTGTTCACAATAGATGTAGGAACTGTGTCATTAAAATCTTTTAAGAAAATATGCATAATTCGATTTAGTAAGGAATCTGAGTTGACAACTTTAGACTAAGCTGAAGAAAAAGATTAATGGTCTAATAAACTCTTGAAAGGTATTCCTTATTGGAATAAGTTTGTGCATATATATCCTAATAAATTGTGATGAAAATGAGAAATAAGAAAAGACATAAAACAGAATGGTGAGTCTAGACATAATAGTCAAAGACATAATACCGTAAGACAATTGATCTCAAACATGGTTATCACGATTGATTGTGTAATGTCAAAGATAACTAAACGAATTCATCTATCAAAGGATAATTTGTGAAAACTCTTAATGATTCATATACCTACATGGTGGAGTAGCATGATACTCTTTATAGGAGATCACTTATATAAGTGAGAAGTAATAAGGTCGTTTCTAAATTGAACACTTATGAAATCAAGCATGGTCCAGGACCGAAATGGACAAAAACGTGAGAATAAAATGTGCTAGAACTATTATTGTGTAAGTACTATTGTCTTATTATACACTATACAGTCACAGGTTCAAAGCATCGCGCTACTAACTGGCTAGTATATCCAATAGTATTTTACTAAGGAATGTTTAAGGCCACAAGCTATCTATCCTGATGCAATAATGGTTCGCCGAAACTTTCAGACGAGTCTGCATTAATGCATGCATTAATTTGTCATTCATATGGGGGATTGTTAGAAATTTGGTTTAGAAAATGGTGTTGACCCATTTTGACGAGTAATTTCATGTGATTTCATTTTATGTAAATAAATTTAAGTTTGCATGATTGTGATCTACATTTGTAGTAGATTAAGATTATATATTTATTTTCTCAAAGCCAATTTGGGGTGAATGAGAAATTAATATTGAATGTGAGCAACTTAATATGGTAATTTGAAAGAGTTAATGTTATGGAAAAGACATTTGAGTTCTAAGGGGCACCCAAATTATGTGAAAATTATGTGAAGGATTGGTTAGATCAAAAGGTTTAATATGTTTTGGAAACATATTTTTACTTTTTGAGTCCTAAAATCTGATTTTGTTAGTCATCCGTTATAGTTTGTTAGAAATATAATGAAAAGACATGTCTATTTGTAAGATTTAACGAAAATACACGACTTTCTGTTAAATCTAACTACAACTGCCAGATTCCATTAGAAATTTAACAGTTACTGTCAGTTTCCGTCATGAAGTTTACAGAAAGGGCACTTTCTGATAGAACTCAACAGAACTGTCATAAACTTAATGAGATTACGTGTTTCAGTTAAATATTTAACAAATCAGGCTATTTTGGACTGATTTTCAGTTTAAAGACTAACGTATGTGTCCTTTCCTTGGATGAAATATATTCAATATATATATACTTATGTCTTTTGACATAAAAGACAACATAACTCTTCAATTATTAAAAAGTAGACCCTCTTTGTTTGTCATATATCATCCCAATTAACAATTTAGAAACATAATTCAATGGAATTATGTGAATCATTCATAGAATTCAATGAAATTCTCAATACATCTATTAGAAAATAGATCATCTTGTTGCATAAAGTCTTCTTCAACGTAGTGACAAACACGGTTGAGTTCGCCGAATTTTTGATTTGAATTGATTCTATCAAAAATAATAAATCATTTTATCTTGAGAAAATATTGACCCAAAACCGTTAGCACCAGTGTGGGGCAATATCTTCTTGTGAATATTGTGTTTCACAATGCTCGACTTCCCTTATTTTGTCTGATTTGATTTAATTTTCGCATTTCTAGTTTATGCAAATTTCATGTCCCGTTAATTATATGTTTTGGTTCATTAATATGATATTTGTCATTTCATTAAATTCAAGAAAGCCTCCATTTATTGTTACAAGAAAGCCTCCATTTATTGTTATATGGTAAAAAAAAATCCTAACATGAGTAACATGTTATGTAGTGAGCTTGAGATGGAATATATTAGAACTTGAGATTTGCTGCAGTATGAAAATATAACTGGTAGATGCAAAAGAAAAGATAGCTGAATATTCTTGTTTTTATTTCCTTGTAACACATTTTATTTTTCATTTTTACAGCTCCACAATTGAGGAATTTGTAGAAACGCTATCGAAGTTGGCTCAGATGATAGCTGCAATATTAGCTGAGAATCTCGGTGAAGAACCTACTTTCTTCGTTGAAAATTGCCTTCTTAGCTCATGCTATCTCCGGTTAAACAGATACCCACGATGCCCACTTTTTCCTCAGGTTCACGGTTTAGTCCCACACACAGATAGCGATTTCCTCACAATATTGTACCAAGACAATGTAGGTGGTTTGCAGCTTATAAAAGATGGAAAATGGATTGATGTTAAACCTAATCCAGACACCTTAATTATCAATATTGGTGACCTATTTCAGGTAATTAATAACAATTCTTCTACTTAATTATAATATGATATTAATTAATATCTCTCTAATGATCATATAGTAACAAAATGCAGGCATGGAGCAATGGTGTTTACAAGAGTATCCAACATAGAGTTTTAACAAATGGAGAAAAGGAAAGATATTCAATGGCATACTTCATGTGTCCTTCCTACGACACGATGATACAAAGTTGTGGTAAATCCCCTTCACTGTATAAAAGATTTACCTTTCGGGAGTATAGGCAAAAAGTTCAAGAAGATGTTAAGGCAACAGGCTTAAAAATGGGGCTTCAAGGGTTTCTTGCATAAATGTTACGTACTTGTTGGCACAGCATAGGTATGTATGGTACGTAAATGTATGCAGATATACAGTATACTGTATATAGTTTGTAGTTAAGGTTTGTAGCTTATAAGAGGGAAAATATATTGCATGATATATGTAGTATATTTTTTCCCTTTTTAGCCCGAAAGTATTGATCAGGCCGTATCGCTAGCTATTACCCTTCTCTTTACTTGCAGTTGTATTAGAGATAAAGTTCATTTTCCAGCAACGTATGGTATGATCAGAAGCTGTTTTGTGCTTCGGGTTCATTTTTGTGTCCTGCAGATAGATATAGATACAAACTAAAATATAAACGACATCTATTATAAACCGAGAATCTTTATACTTAAAATAAACTAAAATATAAACGACATCTATTATGAATCTGAGTATCTTATGCGCAATTAGATGCAAGAGAGAAAACACTTTAAATATCACAATGTCGCTCTTGTTCAAGAGCGGATTGATTTTTTTTCAATATTCATTTTGGGACAGAAATAATAATAATAGATGTTATTAATGTTTAACCTAAATATAAAGGGAAACATATTTTTCTTTAAACAGATAAAAAGATATTTAAGAAAAATGCAATTTTTTTAGTACAAGAGCCCAGTCCTGTCCAGGTATTCAAATCTATAATCATATCCACGTTCACAAATACTTTAATAGTCCATGAGCCATTGTCGGGCCGAGTTTGATAAGATTTGGGCCATTATTTAGTTAAACAAATATTTTGCTCATTTTTAAATTTGCTTACCCACTTCTAGAAATAGGAATGAAAATGGGTCGGGTTTGGCAAAATCCGACCCCAAAACAAATGAAGATATCGAACCCGTCCGACAACAAGCTCGGATTTGACCCGGACAAAATGTTACTAGCCTAGCCTAGCTTGTTTTTATTTCCCTACCCACTTCATTTATAAAAATAATAACAATTGGCCATTAACCAATTCTAAGACCACTCACATCGGTGTCTCCTTGTGAGAGTTAAAAAAAAAAAAAAAAAAAAAAAAGCATGAAAAGTCATGAATATGTACAATCTAGGTTGGCTAATTGCCCCAGGGTTGGCCCCGATTGGGTCACAATTTGTTGTTGTTGTTTTTTTTTTTTTTTTTTTTTCACCAAATTATTTTGATTTTGTGTTTATATAAATATATTTTTAAAACTAGCATATTTTATATAATTATATAAATTAAAAAAATAAAAAATATATCAAAATTCATTTTTTTATAATTGTATGAGTAATTATTTTTAATAATTTTATGGGTAATTTTAAAAATATTATTACTAATACATTTCTTAAAAAAATAAAATGATAAGTATTTTAGGTAAAATGAAGTAAAAAAAATAAATATTTTATTTTTAAAAGGTAGGGTTGGGTTGGATCACTGATAGGAGTATAAATTATATAATGCTGGGAGTGTGTATATGAAAGTGAGAGAAATTAATATTTTATTGAGGTGGTCTCCCATGAGAACAAGGGGATCCGTCTCATGCATGAGACGGGTCGACCCATGACCCATGGGGCATGATAGGCCAATTTTTTTTTTCTCTCCAGGACCCATGGGTCCGACCCTGACACGTGGCAGCCTCTCATAGGCCCAATTTTTTTTTTTTGCTTTTTTTTTAGTTTTTATATTATTTTTTAGGCTTTTTTCAGTGGTTTAGAAAAAGTAATACTCCCTCCGTCCCGCTCGAAGTGTCTCAACTTTTCTTTTTGGGCGTCCCATTTAAAGTGTCTCAATCCCAAAATGGAAAGTTTTTATTATTTTTATACTCTTCCTACCCCACTCATTCTCTCTCCTACTTTACTTTTACACTCACAACATTCTCTCTCCTAACTATTCCTCCCACTCATTCTCTCTCCTATTTAATTTTTCATACTCACAACATTTAACATTTTTCTCTTTCTTACCTCACTTTCCTTAATTCCCGCGCCGATCTCATTTTGAGACACTTCGGGCGGGACGGAGGGAGTAGTTACCATCTCTTAATGTAATGACTGTATACATATAAAGTAACATTGTTCATAAGTAAACGTAATACCTGTTTTAAAAAAACAAAAGCTCGTTTCACCCATTTTTTCAAATGTAATACAAACTATATGTATTACATTTGAAATGTAATAACTTATGTATATGAATGTACTCCCTCCGTCCTGCTAGTAACCGCACTGTTACTGTTTGCGCGGGAATTAAGGAAAAAAATAATGATATAAATGTTGTGAGTGTAAAAGTAAAATAGGAGAGAGAATGAGTGGAGTGAATAGTAAATTATAATGGTGTTGTGAGTATTAAAATAATGTAGGAGAGAGAATGAGTGGAGGAAATAGTAAAGATTCTTTGCCATTTTAGGAAGTGTGCGGTTTGTAATGGGACGCTCAAAATAGAAAATGTGCGGTTTGTAGCGGGACAGAGGGAGTAATAGTTTATACAAGTAAATGTAACACTTTGATAGATGAAATTGTAACATATTTCTATAGATAATGTAATACTTTTACATGTATCATGATAAATTTGAACTCATTGTAACTTATTGTTTGAAAACATATAGATATCTATACATATATGTTACAATTATGTACAAATACTATTACATATAAATAACACGTTTGTTACATTTTAGTTTAATAAGTATTACTTTTGCCAAACGAAGAAAACATAGAAAAAAATAATATTACTTTTCTGTATATATGTGTTACTTTAATGTATACAAACTATTACTGTATATGCATACAATCATTACATTATGTTATAGTAACTATTACTTTTCACAAATCGAAAAAAAAAACAAAATTTTTAAATTTTTAAAAAAATATATTTTTTGGTCACAGACCAATCAACTTTGCAGTTTCCAGCAATTGTGCGTGCTTGGGCTCTGGAACAGAACAGGGGAAGGAGGAAATTGTTTCTGGTTGTCGGCTTAGGGGTTGAAATAGGGCCGGAGGTAATGGAGGTGAGATTGGCCGAAAATTGGTGATGATTTGGTGAGGGTTATAGGTTTAGATTTCGGAACAGGGGAGGAAGATGAATCGATGGATTTGGAGAGAATTGGTTTAGGTCTCCGAATAAGTCTCAGTTCAATTGGGTTTGAGAGAGAAAGGGAGCGACGGTTGTTGTCCTGGGTGAAGAGCGGAGAACGGCGGTTGTGGCCTGAGAAGAAGGCTTCGGTTTGGGTAATTTTTCGGATCATGGGTCAAAAATGACCCGTCTCATTCATGAGACGGGTCATAGTGTTCTCACATACTAAGTTTTTGTCTATTTTATTTGAGATTGAATTGAATTGGATCGGAGTCACTGATGAGGATAGTCTTAAAATATTAAAATACTAGTACATGCCCGTGTCCAAGGATACGGGTGTTTTTTTTTTTTTTTAATTTTAAAAAAAAAAATTAAGGGCAAAATGGAAAAGGGACAAATGTATGAGGGCAAAATGAGAATTCCACCGCTTGACACTGTTCAAATAACTGTAGCTCCCAACTCTAATCTATAGTATAAATGGGAACTGTCCTTGCTACAGTACAATGAATAGTTTCATAAGTCAAATTTTCCATTTTGCCCTCGCTAAATTGTCTTTTTCCCATTTTGCCATTAAAAAAAAAATTAATTTTTTGCTCTAGTTTATACTGTAGATGGCCACCGGAGGCCACTTGCCAGGCAGTCTCATGACTCTCATCTTATCCCCTCTAAACAAGTAAAAACTCCCATTTTGCCACCGGAATTCCTCTCTGAAAATATGGCCGAGTCCCGCCGGTCTGGTTGCAGCTGCTGTTGCCGCTGCTGCTGCCAAATCTTACTCAGCATCGGCGCCAGCCTCCTCTTAGCCTACCTATTCCTCCGTCCAAAACGACCCATTTGTTCCATTCAAGAATTTTACCTTCCTGCCCTCGACAAATCAATTAATTCCACCACCAACCACACCATCTTCTTCAATCTCAAGCTCGCCAATCCCAATCCACTCAAGGGTATCTACTACGACCCTCTCAATCTCACTTTATCGTACGGTCCCAAAAACGCCAGCATCCCCATCGCTAGTTATGCCGCCACCGGATTCTACCAGGGGCACCACAAGAAGACTAGCCGAAGAGATGTGGTGAATGCCACCGGATTATCGTGGGCGGCGGTGCTTAACGGATCTATGCCGTCGGTTTTCAGGGTGGATTTGGTTACTGCGGTGAGGATTAAAAACATATTTTGGACAACTAAGAGGCGGAAGGTAGTGGTTGGTACCGATTTGTTGATTAACGATGCTGGACGGAAGGTTGACGAGAAGGGCGTTAGGTTGATCAAGTCCGGTGAAGCGGGTGTTGGGTGCTATCTTGCGCTTGTTGTACCGTTGATCATTTCAAGTTTATTGGGTTTATTTATTATTTAACCTTATTATACTGTGCCAAGATTTAAAAAATAAAAAAAAAGGTTTTTCCTTTTTCTTGCTATTTGTCAGTGTTAATGTTAGTGTAATAAAGTGACAGTATAACAAAGTGACAGTATAACAAAATGTCAGTGTAACAAATTTTTAGTGTAACAAAGTGCCAGTTTAAAAAAGTGTCAGTGTTAGTGTAACGAACTGTCAGTGTAAAGAGTGTCAGTGCATGTATATTAAGTGTCAGTGTAAAAAGGTGCTAGTGTTAGTGTAACAAAGTGACAGTGTTAGTGTTAGTGTAACAAAGTATCAGTATAAAGAGTGTCAATGCATGTATATTAAGTGTCAGTATAAAGAGTGTCAGTGTAGGATAAAAAAAAAATTCAGTACATGTATTATTAAGTGTTAGTGTTAAAATGATTTTTCCTTAAGATTAGAAAAAAAATGAGTTTTTTATAAGACCAACTCTTATAACAACGTAGGTTATTATTCAAAAAAAAAAAAAATTATAATAGGTTTTCATTTTCTTTATTCTAATTCTTTTATCGATTATCTTATTTTGTATTTTTGCTTCAAACAAAATCCTATTTTGTATATTTGGGGGATTTTTGTAAGTTACAATAGAAACAATATTCGTTGTTACCACTTACCATTGTTCACCTAGTAATACTTACTCTCTTTTCCTATATAAATTTTATATTTAAATCTTACAATTAATTTAATTGAATTTTAATTAAAATGATATACAATTTTGAATGCTTTCATTAAATTTTAAAAATATTATAATATTTTTAATTTTATATCAAAAAAATGTTTAAAATTCACAGATTAAATTTCGTTATAATTTACAAACTTTTTCTCACTTGTATTTAGTCATCGACTCTATCAATGCTAACCGTTTGATTAGTTGATTCATCAATATTTTAAATATATATATACTCCCTCCGTCCCACGTAAGTGTGAATTTCTTTCTTTTTTGGGATGTCCCACATCAGTGTGGACTGTCAAAAATGGCAAAGAATATTCACTATTCCACCCATTCATTCTCTCTCCTAATTCACTTTTACACTCACAACATTCTCTCTTCTAACTATTCCTCTCACTCATTCTCTCTCCTATTTAATTTTGCATACTCATAAACACCTCCTCCACATATTTCTCTCTCCTACTTTTCCTTAATTCTCACACCCAAAAATAGTAGGTTCACACTTACGTGGGACGGAGGGAGTATATACTATTTGTTTATATATTACTTATAACAATATAAAATTACACAATAAAAATATAGTACTTATTAAAAACGTAATACTTATTCTAAAATTAAATAAAAAGGAAAGCACGTTAATGAGACTGAGGTAGAAAATATATCATTGTTTCATAAAATAAAACTCATTTAACCTTGTAAAAAGAATTTGTGGACTCTCACTTCATTTAATTTTTGGGAAAATACATAAATATATTCTTGAACTTAGGTTTTGAATGCAAATATGTCTTTAACATCGACTATTGGCATCCTTGCCCCTAAAATCATTAAATATGAGAGTATATTTGCCCTCCATTAAATTTCGTTCAAAACTTAACGATTTTGATACATAAATTGAATCAAAACGACGTTAAAGGAGGTAAACTATGAATTAATGGGTTGAACTTGTTCAAATTAGATCCGTCACTTACTGATATTTTCTCATATCAGTCACTAACCTTTTTTCATTTTGGCAAATAATATTTTTATTATTTAAGATATTTTTAATTATTTAACATATTTCTAATAATATTTAAGATTTTTTAGAGTAATTATTTTAATTTTTATTAAAAAGTAAAATTTATTATTTAAAAATTAATTCAAAAAAATTATCTTTTAAAGGATTATTTTTATTTACTTAACATAGTTAATGGAGTCAGGCAAACATCTCTCTCTTTTTTCCACCAGGTCTACTTTGATTTCTTTTGTGTTTGGTATTGTCAGTGATGGAAACGAGTCGTAGGTAGCGATGGATTTGAAGGAGGAGGAGGATATCGGTGGGGGAAATGTTGTCGCTAATGAGTGGAGGGTTGGATTGAGTGTGTGTGTGTGCGCGCGTTCATGCGTGTGGCGATGAAAGGGGAGAGAAGGAGAAGACAATATGTGATGGTATTGAAGCTCCGTTTGTTTCACGTAAAATAATTTTCGAAAAATGATTTTCTGTAAAATGTTTTTTGAAAAATGAGATAAACATATTTTTGGCTATTTGGTAAGAAAAATATTTTCCGAAAAAAAAAATCATATGTTCAATGAAAATATTTTTTGATAAAAACACATTTCGAGATAAGTTGGAAGAGATAGAGTGGGGTAGGGTGATGGAGGTGGGGTGGTATGGTAGGAAGTGGGGATTAGTAGGGGTGAGTAGAGCTGTCAATTCGGAAATGCGTGACAGGACGAAATTATGTTGTCCCACGACGGGAACGGGACGAGACGGGACAGGACTAAAATACTTCGTCCCGTCCCAAATCTAATGCGGGACTCGTTGACTAGGAGGGATTTGGCGTTGACCACGACCAAGGCCAAGGCCACGACCCAATTATGCTTGATATCCCAGCCAAGGCCTCATATATATAGCCACATGCCACATTGTAGTTTGTTTTTCTTTCGATGTGTGAAAAAATGTTCAAGGCCACGGCCAAGTCCCAAGGCACAGTTTATTGTTTTTCTTTCAATGTGGAAAAAAATGTTCAAGGCCGAGCCAAGGCAAGACCAACTCATCACCAGCAAACGTACATGGGACGGGACGGGATGGGATGGCACGGGACCGCACTATGTTGTCCCGCGACGAAAACGGGACGGGACTAAAATATTCCGTCTCATCCCGTCCCATTTGTATGGCGAGACGGAATCGTCCCAACTTGACGGCTCTAGGGGTGAGATGGGTGGGTGTAGGGTAGGGGTATAGGATAGGAGTAGGATAGGGTGGTAGATGAAATATAAAGGGTAAGATGATGGTAGGGTAGGGCCGTAGGGGTGAGGTAAGTGTGGGATAGGGTGGGTAGCCGAGAGTGTGGTGGGGGGGGGGATTAGGGTGGGTGGCCAACAGTAGGAAAGTTGGGTTGGGTGGGGGAGTTGTTAAAAAATAAATTAATTTAATCAAGAAATAGTATTTCTTTTTAAAAGAAAGTCAGATTATTTAATAAAATAAATTATATTAAGTAGAATTTGTTAGTGGAAATAAAATTTTTCATAAAATATTATCAAGAGTTAAAGATTATATTATTTTTTGAAAAAACATATTATTTGCTAATTTAAAAAAAAAACTAAAATAGCTATTTAAAAAAACTGCTAAAAAATTCAAATATTATCAGAGTTATGTTAAATAATTAAAATATTTTTCATAATAAAAACATTTTTTTGTCAAAGTGAAAAATGGCTAGTGACTAAATATCAATAAATGAGGGACATATTTTGTGACGACCCCAACCCTAGGCACTCATTTTTAATTATTTAATTATATGCTTTTAATATTTATGTTAGCTTTATGTGTTCAATTATGTCTTTAAAATTCTTAAATTAAGATAAATTGGGTGAGAAGTAAAAATTAGAATCTTTTATGAAAATATTAGACATTAAATAAAGAAACTTGAAGAAATAATAAAAAAAAATGGAAAAATGATAAATAATGTAGGGAGGTTAAATGAGAGGATGAATTAATGGGATAAAGATTTAAATTAATTAAAATGGGTTGGGTGAAAGCCTTGGCTAATTTCCCATGGGGGGCCAATTTGTAGAAGTTCCTCCTTCTTTGCCAAGTGTCCTCCCTCCATACCTCCTCTTACTCCCTTCCCCTCCCTTCTCCTTCATTCACCACATTCATCCTAGAGAAAGCTTAGAATCCTCCATTGAAGCTCCCTCCATCCAAGCTTGAATCCAAGGCATTTCTTCACCAAAATTCAAGTCCTAGAGCACCATTGAAGTTGGATGACCTAGAGGAAGCCATCTAGCTAGAAAGATCAACATTTCCTTATAAAATCCAAAGGTGAGTTATTATGATTCCCTTCTTCTATGTGTTCATGAGTTCTTTGATTGTTATTCTTGTTCTTGAAATGATGATTCCTTGCTTGGAAACCCAAATGGGTGTTGAATGATTAGAAAATGAACTTGGTTGAAGTTAGGGTTTAAGGAAGAGAATCTAAAGGGTTGAAATGGGTGGGATTTGTAGTAATAATCCTTCTAGGGTTACTTGGGTTTGAGTTTATATGTTTTGAATGGGATTTGGTAAGATGAAGGTGTTCTTGGGTGTTCTTGATCAAGCAATGGTAGAGGGAAAGAAGAACTAGGTTGAAAAGGGTTAAAAATCTGCAAAAGGGGCTGGAGGAGACTTGGGCGGTCGCCCGAGTGGGCTTGGGCGGTCGCCCAAGCTGGCAGGAGGTCCAAATTCCCTTAAGGTACACTTGGGCGGTCGCCCAAGCTGGCAGAAACCATAAATTCTCTTGAGGTCCACTTGGGCGGTCGCCCAAGTGTAAGGGCGGTCGCCCAAGACCCTGAACCAAGTTTAGAGTTGTTCAAACCTAATCAAACTCGAACCAAAATGGAATCTCTTTAACCTAGATTAAAGTAGAATACTTTGGCTACACATTGACATCCTAAGTGATCAAAATGGAATTGGGAAAGTACTTTAAATATTTCTTGGAAAGCGCTAGTTAACCTAGTTTGGTAACTTAGCAGAAATGATTCTAACTTGGTAAATTGAACTTGGATCTTCATAGAGGCCTTGTATTATTGTATAAAGACCTTGTAGGATGGATTGATGGTATTTCCTTGCCTTACTTTGAGTTCATATACATTGGTTATATTATGCATAGTGTGTTGATTTATTGTTGCACTATGTTATTGGTTGGACATGAGTATATTTACCATGTTGATATATTGTTATCCCTTTTTGTGGATTGTATTCAAGTATCTATTATGTGCTTGATAATGTTGAATACTTGTTATAGTATTTACGTCGTTATGATATTGTTGTAGGATTCCCTACTTTGGAATTCCTAAACTGTACATGTTGATACAAAGATTTATAGCCGTTGTGCTAATATGTTGAATACTTGATATAGTATTGCTATCTTCATGATATCTTTGTTGTGGTATGTATCCCTACTTTGGATCATACAATGTTTGGTTAAGCAAGTATGTTATTACCGTGCTTAGTTATGTAAATCCAGTGGTATTGATTTATTTGTTTGTTGGACAATGTATGGGATTATAATGGCATCGAGCCAAGTTCATTATAATTCATACATTGGTAACCCAATTGTCCCCCTTGTGTGGGATTTGTGGGCTAGCATCTCCTTTTGAGGTAGATGGTCTAGTTTCACCTGGGGATATGATCGTGTGTCGAATCCCTATGGTAATCGTTATTGTTCATGGTTCCGAACCGCTTCTTCAATCTTCTTTGCTCGGTTGTGTATATCCTTTGGAGATGAAACCTTGGCTCAAGATCCTTCTAAGTGTTACTTTATCGTACTTATGTGTTGTGATATATTCATGCTGAGATGGTCGTTGTTTCCAACCCAGGTATGGGACGGTTGGCGAGCCTCTCGGGTTATGTGGATATGTCTTTTGATGTGTTGCATCTTATATGGCATATTGCTTTGCATTCATAATAGCTCATTGAGATTTATTCTCACCCCTCTCCCTTCTTGTTTTAGATTCCGAGACAATTGGACCGACCAAGTAAGGGCGGAAAGGAGTTTAGAAGTGGTATTTTGGGAATTGTCGGGTTATGTTAGATTGGTGTAGAAAGTGTTTGTTAGCATAATTCTTTTAAAGGGTTGTATTCATAAACTTTAATTTCATACTATATTCGATATCTTTTGTAACTAAAACCGTTTATTATTTTCGTGGTTGGTTAACTCTCCTCCATCGTGGAAGGAGTAGAGTTACTTTGAAATGGTTGTGTTTAAGTTGTGGAGATGAAATCAAAGTTTTTTAAAAATTAGGAGAATTGGGTTAGTTTGAGGACGCTCCACTCGGGACACGTGTAGGTTCCGGGTCGGGGTCCTCGCGCTGGTATCGAGCACGGTTAGAGTTCTCGGGTAGAGTCTAGGCGAGTGAGAGTGTGCGATAACTTACGTCGAGAGTTTAATGCAGAATTTGTTCAAAAGCGTAAAATGATCTTGATCAACCAAGGAATCAAGGAAAGGTGAGTTATGGAAAGATAGATTTCCCCACCATCATTTGAGGTATTTTACCTGTCTCAGGAATTAGGGTTCATACTTTTATAAATCCTTGTACATTAGTTCTCATGTGGCATTACTTTTCATCTTTATTTGCATAATTGGTCTAAGAGTTGCCGTATGTGCTGGAGGTTCTACTCCTATGGGGTCGTACCTCGAATCATCCTTAATTATCTTGGTAGTTGTGATTTAGTGGGCATGTATTGCCGGTGGATTTGGTCGAGTTACCAATCCGTGAATCATCGTTATATTAACCTGAATTAATTGAGTAGATGTTGTGTTCGAGGAGGACTGTCGCAAGAAGCGAGTCTCCTTATATATGCATAAATGTCGAAAGTATGGCCTAAGGAATTTGAAGGTTATTTGAGTTGTGAGTTATCTTGATTCAAAAGAACCTTGAGTTCTCTCATGTACGGTGGTAAATGAATTGGTGAACTCTTAGTTTAGAGTTGGTCTATGGCCTAATTAAGAGTGGTTTATGGTTGTATAATTTGCGTGAGTATTTATACATTGGTATCTCGTGGTGGAGACTAGATATATGAAGACTAGTATTGAAAGTGATAGTCTAAGTGAGATTATATGAGTTATAAATTATCGCGAGTAAGAGATCTTATGGAACTAATATATCTTTGCCTTAGGTGCTATAAGTATTCTCTAAGGAGAGATTGATTGAATTCTTGCTACTAAATTGAATAGGAAATCAGATATTTTTGTAAGTAATATCACCCTATAAGTTGACTAAGTGGTGTTTTTCAAGTGAGTTTCAAAAATGGGTTTTCATCAGGTATCATACCAGGGTATTGAAGCTGAGTGGATATAAGTCACTATTTCGGTATTCGGATCCCTAGATAGAGTATACAAATTGGGATGATGGAATCGATGATTCAACTTAAGAAATTAATTGATAAAGAAGATAACTAGCTTAGCGATTCTCGCAGGATAAATTGTTACTGTATTTAGAAAAGATGATACTTGGTGGTTAATCAAAGGGTTATAGAAATCTTAAATAGGTAACTGTGAAAAATAAGTATTCGTTAGCACTTGTTGACGATTTGTATGAATGATTTTAGAAACTAGTAGGATACTCAATGGTTATTAGTTGAATTTTCGGAGTGTTACAATTTCAGTGAAAAATTGCTTTAAGGGTATACTTAAGACAACATTTATATCTAGTATGGCCGTTTTGATTTATGGATTGTGTACTAGCTATGGAGAGGTAAATAGGGTAAATGTGAAGAAGTATAATAGATGTAGTTATTGGTGACTTATAGGGTCAACTTTAAATTGGTGAGATAGGTATAGGGTTCGTTTTGAGAATTGATTATCATTAGTTGAGAAAATGAGGATGAATCTTATTGGGAGACAGATACTTTAGGATGGTTATATACTATAGTTCGACTTAGTTACGTGAATCATATGAGGGATTTGTGTGATGCTTGAAAGATATTGACGTTGTACGGATTTTGAGTTTGTTGATGGTTATTGAGAGTTAAGTTAGATTATACTGTAATGTTTAATTGAAATTCGGAAATGATTGATCTATGTGAGTTCCAATTATATTTTCGATTTAGAAATTATGGTATTTGATTGTGAACTAGATGTTTTACAATATGTTGTTGCTAAGTACAATACCAATATCAAAGGTGGTGAATAGATGACTCAAATTAAATAAAAGTGTTGAACTTTCAACTTGAGGAATTATTGAATTGAGGATGGTTTACCTAGTTATAATCTTAATGATTGTTTTAGTGTTATTTATCGGGGATAGTAATAGTATTGCGAGATTGTGTTTTCTTAGAGAGAAATTAACTAAGTCTAAATAGTATGAGTGGTGGCTACACTATAAATAGAGGTCAATCAAGAATATTTTGTTAAAATTGTTTTAAAGGTGTTTTAAAACTTTGGAATATATATATTGGACCTCTCAAGGTAAGCAATTGTGCCCTTCGGGGATAGTCGATAAGGTCGGTAAACCATTTTCGCGTAAATTAAAATCTGTGAGTAATTTAATTATCTACCACTGGTATGAGACGGTTGTAGATAATTAAATCACTCGAGCTATTTTTGTTAGCTTATCAATCCTTTGAAATTTCTGAGTGGTTTGGTTAATTAAGACTGGTATGGGCCGGTTTTAAATAAGTAAACCATTCGAGTCTCTTTGGATCTCTTTTATATTATCATTTGGAATTCTGAAAGATGTTGTAAAATTTCGAAAGACATGTTATTTTAAAGTTATAGTACGTACGTAAGCAAGTAAAAAGGCAACCTAGTTTCCCTATAATGATTATCTGTATTCAAGTGTTGGTCCAAGAAATGATTTGATAAATGTGGGGTTATTATTGTGTCGGTCACAATAGACTCGATTTTGTTTTGGAGTTGGATCGGCTCCGTTGTGGGCGGCCAACCATTCAATTTGAACATTGATTTGTCACTAGTCTGAACATAATTGGAACATTGAATTGTGATAATAGAATGTTGACGTTAGAAGATTTATTAAAATATTTAGAGTTCTAGGTTGAACTTGAGAGTTTTACCACTATAGACTTTGTGAATTAGTTGCATTGGGAGTAATGAAGGGTATGCTATTTTTGTTATAGAAAATTGAATTACATTTTCTACTCGTTATATATATAGCTTGATGAAATGTTATTAATAAAGTCCTCTCATATGTTAGGGGATAGTTTGATTGTTTAAACCCCATAGTATTAAAAAGATTGGATATTCATTCATTTGGGAAGATCCATTTGGAGTGTAGGAAGGCATTAAATTTAACCTTGTGAAAATTTGAGGAATCATTACTTATTATTGAGAATAGGCTACGGGCATATGCGATGGATGTTAGTAGTCAATAGTACGAATGGTTACCAGTGGTAAGTGCGTATAATAGTAGTTATCATTCTAACATTGAGATAAAACCGTATGAGGCATGGTTTGGGAAGAAAATATCGATCTCTAATTTGTTGGGTTGAAGTTAGAGAAGAAAGGCCTAAGGTAGATTGCCGCCAAAAATTGTTAATCCATTTGAAGTTTTAGAAAGGGTGGGTGATTTGGCTTATAGACTGACTTGTAGCAAATCGTAGAGTATTTGAAGTTTTAATGTGATATTGTAATGTATTTGGTGACCTAAGTTGTAATACTTTAATTATTTATATTTTCATTGGGATCGGAAAATTCGTGTTAGTGATATTTGCATAGTATGCTTGGATCATTAAGTGGTAACATCATATTATTAATGGAATTAGAAATTTAATTTCTTTGAAAGAAGAATCACAACATTGAAGAGACTATTTGGAAATTGAAGTTTGATGTATACTTGTAACCGATGCGGGTTGATCAGTTAGGTAAGTGACAGTCAAATTCGGGACGAAATATCCGTGGTTGTTTGAAAATTCAAGTAAGTCTTCTTTTAAAATTCGGGTCGAATTTTCTTTAAGGGGGAGTGAGTGTGACGACCCCAACCCTAGGCACTCATTTTTAATTATTTAATTATATGCTTTTAATATTTATGTTAGCTTTATGTGTTCAATTATGTCTTTAAAATTCTTAAATTAAGATAAATTGGGTGAGAAGTAAAAATTAGAATCTTTTATGAAAATATTAGACATTAAATAAAGAAACTTGAAGAAATAATAAAAAAAAAATGGAAAAATGATAAATAATGTAGGGAGATTAAATGAGAGAATGAATTAATGGGATAAAGATTTAAATTAATTAAAATGGGTTGGGTGAAAGCCTTGGCTAATTTCCCATGGGGGGCCAATTTGTAGAAGTTCCTCCTTCTTTGCCAAGTGTCCTCCCTCCATACCTCCTCTTACTCCCTTCCCCTCCCTTTTCCTTCATTCACCACATTCATCCTAGAGAAAGCTTAGAATCCTCCATTGAAGCTCCCTCCATCCAAGCTTGAATCCAAGGCATTTCTTCACCAAAATTCAAGTCCTAGAGCACCATTGAAGTTGGATGACCTAGAGGAAGCCATCTAGCTAGAAAGATCAACATTTCCTTATAAAATCCAAAGGTGAGTTATTATGATTCCCTTCTTCTATGTGTTCATGAGTTCTTTGATTGTTATTCTTGTTCTTGAAATGATGATTCCTTGCTTGGAAACCCAAATGGGTGTTGAATGATTAGAAAATGAACTTGGTTGAAGTTAGGGTTTAAGGAAGAGAATCTAAAGGGTTGAAATGGGTGGGATTTGTAGTAATAATCCTTCTAGGGTTACTTGGGTTTGAGTTTATATGTTTTGAATGGGATTTGGTAAGATGAAGGTGTTCTTGGGTGTTCTTGATCAAGCCATGGTAGAGGGAAAGAAGAACTAGGTTGAAAAGGGTTAAAAATCTGCAAAAGGGGCTGGAGGAGACTTGGGCGGTCGCCCAAGTGGGCTTGGGCGGTCGCCCAAGCTGGCAGGAGGTCCAAATTCCCTTAAGGTACACTTGGGCGGTCGCCCAAGTAGGTTAGGGCGGTCGCCCAAGCTGGCAGAAACCATAAATTCTCTTGAGGTCCACTTGGGCGGTCGCCCAAGTGTAAGGGCGGTCGCCCAAGACCCTGAACCAAGTTTAGAGTTGTTCAAACCTAATCAAACTCGAACCAATTTGGAATCTCTTTAACCTAGATTAAAGTAGAATACTTTGGCTACACATTGACATCCTAAGTGATCAAAATGGAATTGGGGAAGTACTTTAAATATTTCTTGGAAAGCGCTAGTTAACCTAGTTTGGTAACTTAGCAGAAATGATTCTAACTTGGTAAATTGAACTTGAATCTTCATAGAGGCCTTGTATTATTGTATAAAGACCTTGTAGGATGGATTGATGGTATTTCCTTGCCTTACTTTGAGTTCATATACATTGGTTATATTATGCATAAAGGTGTTGATTTATTGTTGCACTATGTTATTGGTTGGACATGAGTATATTTACCATGTTGATATATTGTTATCCCTTTTTGTGGATTGTATTCAAGTATCTATTATGTGCTTGATAATGTTGAATACTTGTTATAGTATTTGTCGTTATGATATTGTTGTAGGATTCCCTACTTTGGAATTCCTAAACCTGTACATGTTGATACAAAGATTTATAGCCGTTGTGCTAATATGTTGAATACTTGATATAGTATTGCTATCTTCATGATATCTTTGTTGTGGTATGTATCCCTACTTTGGATCATACAATGTTTGGTTAAGCAAGTATGTTATTACTGTGCTTAGTTATGTAAATCCAGCTGGTATTGATTTATTTGTTTGTTGGACAATGTATGGGATTATAATGGCATCGAGCCAAGATCATTATAATTCATACATTGGTAACCCAATTGTCCCCCTTGTGTGGGATTTGTGGGCTAGCATCTCCTTTTGAGGTAGATGGTCTAGTTTCACCGGGATATGACTGTGTCGAATCCCTATGGTACTGTTATTGTTCATGGTTCCGGAACCGCTTCTTCAACTGTTGCCGTTGCTCGGTTGTGTATATCCTTTTGGAGATGAAACCTTGGCTCGCATCCTTCTAAGTGTTACTTTATCGTACTTATGTGTTGTGATATATTCATGCCGAGATGGTCGTTGTTTCCAACCCAGGTATGGGACGGTTGGCGGCGAGGAGCCTCTCGGGTTATGTGGATATGTCTTTTGATGTGTCATCTTATATGGCATATTGCGCATTCATAATAGCTCATTGGGATTTATTCTCACCCCTCTCCCTTTCTTGTTTTAGATTCCGAGACAAAGTGGACCGACCAAGTAAGGCGGAAAGGAGTTTAGAAGTGGTATTTTGGGAATTGTCGGGTTATGTTAGATTGGTGTAGAAAGTGTTTGTTAGCATAATTCTTTTAAAGGGTTGTATTCATAAACTTTAATTTCATACTATATTCGATATCTTTTGTAACTAAAACCGTTTATTATTTTCGTGGTTGGTTAACTCTCCCTCCATCGTGGAAGGAGTAGAGTTACTTTGAAATGTTTGTGTTTAAGTTGTGGAGATGAAATCAAAGTTTTTTAAAAATTAGGAGAATTGGGTTAGTTTGAGGACGCTCCAGCTCGGGACACGTGTAGGTTCCGGGTCGGGGTCCTCACATATTTGAACAATATCAACCTCTTAATTCAGAGTTTACCCATTAAACGTTGTTTTAATTCAATTTAGGTTTCAAAATCGTTAAATTTTGATAGAATTTTAATGAATGGCAAATATACTTGTATTTATAATGAGTTTAGGGTATGTCAATAACCAATGTTAGAAATATATCTAAATTCAAATACTAAGTTGGGGGGCATGTATTTTTCCTTTAATTATCTCAATTGTCATTGTCAAACGCGGTAATGGAGACCTTTTCTCACACTTGATTAGGTCTCTATCCAACCTTATTTAATTCAACTAATTAAATAATCCAACCTTATTTAATTCAAGTAATTAAATAATTCTTGAGCTAATCTTTTTGACACACTATCACTTCACCAACCTTATAATGGCCCACAAGTAAACAAGCATTCAAGTGGCTCAATTAAATGGTTGAGCATCCTTAGGAATAGCTCATGAGAGCTTTTTTTTTTATAATTTTTAAGTTAATAACTAAAACCTCTAATATTTTCCCACAATAAAACTATTGTCTTTGCCTAGTGAATTGGTGTTCATCAATTAAAAATCCATAAAAATTAGCTTTTTCAATAATGGTAAAAGAATAGAAACGTCGGGGCACGTTCAAACCTGCTTGCTCCACCATGCAATAGGGATAGATTGGACTTTAAAACTACTAACTCAAATAAAAGTAGGCCCATACGGGTGCCGACCAAAATGGATTCGGGTCGGAACAGACTAACCCACTATATATTTTTTAGAATGATTAAATTAATCTAAAATTATGCTCAAAATATATTCGTTTTAACAATAAAAAATATAGAACTCGTAGTCTGTAACGGAGGGAGTAGTATATTGCATTATTTGATACAAACTTAGAAAGTATATGTATCATAATATCAAAACTAGTATATACGTTGTATTAATTGATGAAAATTGAAGAATATGTTACATATGTAGGTCGTTTGACCATTTTTTTATATAAAAACTATGACGATTCGAGTGAGTTTTATGCAAACAAACTCAAAAATAAGGGGAAAGGAAAAAAAAAGTTTACTCAAATTGAGGATTACAATACTTTCACGTGCACAAGGAAAAATTCACACTCTGAAATAGCATACCGGTAACCAAGGTTCTAAAAAGCGTTAGGCGGTGGAGTCGGGCCTAGAGATTAGGCGGGGACTAGTCGGGATTAGTTGGGACCTAGGTGGAGCTTAGAACTAGGCGTTGAAGAGAGGCCTAGCACCTAAGCGAGGCCTAAACGCCCTTAAACGGAGTCTTTTAGAACACTGCCAGTAACATGACACACAAACCGCTCTTAAAAATACGAACACACTTGACTTTCAAAACATACGTGATTGAGCATATATTTGCAAACAACTTTTGGTACTATACTCCCTCCGTCCCGTCTGACTTAGGACATTCACTCTCGATACGGAGATTAAGGAATACTATTATAATATTAGGAGAGAGAATGAGTGGAGGATGTGTTGTGAGTGTGAAAAATTAAATAGGAGAGAGAATGAGTGGGATAAATAGTGATGGGATTATTGTTGTGAGTATGACAAGTGGGTCCCATTTAATATAAAAGTAATATAAACTTTCCATTTTGGGCCGTCCTAAGTCGGGTGGGACGCCCAAAATGGCAAAACGTCCTAAGTCGGACGGGCCGGAGGGAGTATGTAGCATTTCATTTGCTCTTATAATTGTTTTCTTTTCGTATTATACTGTATGTAAAAATATGTGGCAAATGATAATTTTTCCATTGATTCAAGGGAGATATATATACAAAGTTTGTGTCTTTTCTAGTTCCCAAGGAACATATATACAGATAAATCAAAAGCACAAAATCCTAAGCTAATCTGAAGTGGAACGACAACTGAATGTCTGTTGGTTTGTATCTTGAGGCGGGCGCATGGCATGGGAAGAGGCGGCCGCTTGAGCAACAAAGAACATCGGGCCTTGCGGTAACCGCAAGCCGAGGCGGGCGCATGGTGTGGGTCGAGGCGGGCGCCTCCAAGGCAGTAGCTTCAGCATTGGTTTGAGCAAGGTGAGGCGGTTGCCTGGCATTTGGTGAGGCGGTCGCCTCGCTTGGTTGAGCAGTATTTTGATTCTTAACACGCCCCCGCAAGATGGACGATCCTTGTGTGAGTCCAATCTTGGAAACAAGCGATTGAAACCGAGCTCGGGAGAGGGCTTTTGTAAGAGCATCTGCGAGCTGGTCACGGCCTGAAATGTGCTGGACACGCAGGGTGCCAAGGTTGACTTGTTCTCGCACAAAGTGAAAGGCTAGGGCGAGATGCTTCATCCGTGAGTGGAATACTGGATTGGCAGAGTAAGATACTGCACCTAGGTTGTCGCAGTAAATGGTCGGAGTTGTAGTGAGGTTAATACCAAGCTCGGACAAGAGGTTTTTAATCCAAATGAGCTCAGCGGTAGTGGCAGCGACAGCTCGGAACTCGGCTTCAGTAGAAGAGCGAGCTAAAGCTCGTTGTTTCTTTGAAGACCATGTGACGGGGTTGCGGCCTAGGTAGACAATGAAACCTGTGGTGGACATGAAATCGTCCTTGTCTCCTGCCCAATCCGCATCACAGAAGGCATGAAGAATAGGTGGGGTGTGTTTGAAAAGTTGTAGTCCCAAGTGTAAGGTACCATGTAGGGAGCGTAGCAACCTGTTGAGGGATACCCAGTGAACTTCTTGGGGGTGATGAAGAAATTGGGCTAATTTGTTTACAGAAAAGGCAATATCGGGTCGAGTGAGGGAGAGATATTGAAGGCTACCAATAATGGCTCGAAATTCGGTTGGGTTGCAGATGGGTGTGCGGGGAAGAGCTGAGAGAGAAGGATAGGTAGCCATGGGGGTGGGAGAGGGTTTGGAGTTGTCCATGCTGTGCTTGTGGAGGATATCACTTATATATTTAGATTGAGTGAGTATGAGACCATCCGAATTTGGTGTGACTTCTATTCCTAGAAAATATGAGAGTGGGCCTAGATCTTTTAGGGAGAAACGAGTTGAGAGACTTGTAATGAATGTAGATAGAAAGGAGTTTGATGGACCTGTGATGACTATGTCGTCAACGTAGACAAGAAGAAGAAGATAGTTGGAGTTATGAGAATAAATGAAAAGAGAGGGATCGGACAGAGATGAATGAAAGCCAAAGGAGAGAAGAAATTGTTTTAGAGCGGTGTACCAAGCACGAGGTGCTTGCTTTAAGCCGTAGATGGCTTTTGAGAGGCGACACACATGAGAGGGAAGAAGAGTATTTTGAAAACCCTGAGGTTGAGACATAAAGATCAAGCTTTCGGGAAGATTGCCTTGAAGGAAGGCGTTGTTGATGTCTAGTTGGCGAAGGGACCAACCACGGGTGACGGCAAGAGAGAGAACAAGACGTATTGTTACGGGTTTGACTACGGACCGAATGTGTCGGAGTAGTCAAGACCAGGGCGTTGATGGAAGCCCTCGCGACAAGGCGAGCTTTGTATTTGTGTATAGTGTTGTCGGGGTTGTATTTTATGGAACACCCATTTGCACCCGACTATGTTTGGGGCTTCATGGGACGGAACAAGAGACCATGTAGTATTACGCATGAGAGCATCGTATTCTTCTTGCATGGCGGCACGCCAATGAGGTGTGGAAAGGGCTTGCTTGGTTGAGGTTGGAAGTGAGGAAGGGGAAGGAAGGGTAGCAAGATTGGCATATTTGGGATTGGGTTTTCGGATGCCATGGGATAATCTGGTTTCTATAGTGCGGGTGGGTGGAGGGTTGGGTGGAACTGATGTTGGGTTGTTTGGGTCAGTAATGGGCGAGGTGTTTGGGTTAGTATTTTGTGGGGCCGGTTCTGGCCGAGTATGAGGAGTAGGTTGCGGGTGAGTGTTTGTGTTTGGTGGGGTGGGAGATGTTGTAGGTATTGTTTGGTTATCGTCAGTAGTGGATGTGTTTTGGAGGATTGGAATGGAGATGGAACACCATTCATCTGGGGAGAGAGTAGGAGATGCGGTAGAGTTTGTGGTGAGAGTTGAGTAGGGAAATACTGTTTCAACAAATCGAACATGGCGAGAGGTATAGACTTTGTTAGTGGTTGGGTCGAGACAGTGGTATGCACTTTGAGAGGAGGAGTACCCAACAAAAATACATGGTGTAGATTTTGGTGCAAGTTTGTGAGGTGAGTATGGTTTGAGCCATGGGTAGCACAAACACCCAAAGCTACGTAGTTTAGAGTAGTTGGGTGATTTTTGTAATAGTATTAGGTATGGAGAGTCATTTTGTAGGGTGGGGGTGGGAAGTCTATTGATTAGGTAGGCCGCAGCTTGTGAGGGCATGGGACCGTAAAATGAGCGGAAGCTTTGCATGGGATAGAAGTGAGAGGGCTGTTTCGACTAAGTGTCGGTGACGACGTTCGGCAAAGCCGTTGTGTTCCGGAGTATGTGGTGGAGAGGTTAAGTGAGATATGCCATTTTGAAGAAGAGAGGGAGTGAGTTTGAGATACTCACCGCCATTGTCAGAGAAAAATTGAACAATGGGGCGAGCGAAAAATTTTTCTACAAGAGCTTTGAAGCGAGCGAATGTGGGGAAGGTGTCGATTTTTGTTTAAGAGGATAGAGCCATGTATATTTTGTAAAGTGGTCAACAAAAATCACATAGTATTTGTAGTTGTCGTAAGAGTAAAGCGGGGAGGTCCATACGTCGGAAAATATAAGTTCAAGGGGAGCATTTGTTTGTAAGGATGAAGTAGAAAAGGGAAGTTTGTGACTTTTATTGGTGAGGCAGGGATTACAATGAGACATGGTTTTATTGAAAGGAATGCTTAAAGAGAAGGACTTATTTAAATGGGATATAATGGGGAGGAGGGTGCCCTAGTCTATGATGCCAAGTTTGAAGTGATGTTGAGGCGGTGCCAATGAGAGCTTGAGGTCCGTTGGGATGCCAAACGTATACTCTATGGTCAATTGTTCCTTGAAGAAGGATTTGTTGGGTCGAGAGTTCCTTAAAAAGAAAGGAAGATTGTGAGAATTCTATAGAAGCATTGTTATCTTTGCAGAATTGAGAGACAGAGATAATATTTTTGGAAATTAGAGGAACATGCAGGACATTATGAAATTGTAGAGTAGAGTTAGAGGTGGGAATAAAGAAAGAACCTATATTTGCGATGGGGAGTGAAGAGCCATCACCGATGATAACGTCATCACTCCCATCGTAAGGGTGATGAAGAGCAAGAGTGGAGAGATCATTGGTTAAGTGATGAGTTGCACCACTATCCACAAGCCAAGAAACAGCATGGTTCGAGGGAGGGGCTGACACGGTGTGGGCTTCGTGGCCGGAATGGGATGTGTTTGGGCGATTGGTGCGGGTTGAGGAAGGTGGAGGAGGAAAGTTGGCTGGGGGTAATCGCGTTTGAACCGGTTTCAAGACTAGGATATGACATGGCCAACATACCTGCAATATTGACATTTTCCCTTGAATGGATTGGGTGAAGTAGTGGTTCGGTTTTGTGGGGGTGTTGGCAGTATAGGATGGTTTGGGTAAGGACGGGTGGGTGTGTGGGGAAAATGGTTTTTGGTTTGGGCAACATGAGCTGAGATAGGGAAGGGAGATGAGGAAGTTTGTTGCTTAAGAGTAAGCTCATGATGAATGAGCTTCTCATGAAGGGCTTCAAAGGTGATGGGGTCATCACTGCACGAACGGAATCGACTATGGGTTCAGAGGTGTCATAGTCGAGACCCGAGAACGGTGGCAACAATGTCTTCTAATCTAGGGGTTTTCCCAAAATGGCTAGTTTGTCGGTGCAAGCTTTGATAGCTTGCATGTAATCCGAGATGAGAGGGAAGATTTGGTGATAGACGAAAGATTGTCTTTGAGTTGAAGTATGTGACCTCTGGAGGGATCGGGCGTAGGTTGTCTTGAGGATTGTCCAAGCCTCGTTGGAGGTTTTGGCTTGATAAACAAGGGGAGCGACAGAGTTGTCTAAGGTTCCAAGAAGGGCACTAAGAATGAGCCGATCCCGTCTATTCCGTGTTTTCAAGGCCGGGTTTGGTGTTTCTTTGCGCGTCAATTGTGACGATTTCGGTGGGTGCGGGGTGGGTGCCATCTACATATTGCAGGAGATCTAGGCCAAAAAGAAGGGACGTCACTTGGGATGACCAAACTAGGTAGGTGAGAGGTGTTAGGGTCTTGCATTAGGAGAGATTAACCAAGAGGATGGGGCGATTGGGTTCATCGGTGTTAGGGATGACGTTGGAGGTTTGGCCAGCCATGGCGGGTGAAGAAGATGGCAACTGAGAGGAAGGAATTGGTTTTATTGATCACAAGGCTCTGATACCATGTAAAAATATGTGGCAAATGATAATTTTTCCATTGATTCAAGGGAGATATATATACAAAGTTTGTGTCTTTTCTAGTTCCCAAGGAACATATATACAGATAAATCAAAAGCACAAAATCCTAAGCTAATCTGAAGTGGAACGACAACTGAATGTCTGTTGGTTTGTATCTTGAGGCGGGCGCATGGCATGGGAAGAGGCGGCCGCTTGAGCAACAGCAACATCAGTCTTGTGCAACTGCAGTTGAGGCGGGCGCATGGTGTGAGTCGAGGCGGGCGCCTCCAAGGCAGTAGCTTCAGCATTGGTTTGAGCAAGGTGAGGCGGGCGCCTGGCATTTGGTGAGGCGGTCGCCTCGCTTGGTTGAGCAGTATTTTGATTCTTAACACTGTATGTGTTTAATATTTTAGATATCACAATTGTTGATGTTTATTTATTAGTGTTTGATTTTTAATGATATGCAACAATGATAATAATAATAAAATTTGTAAGGTGAGCTAATATATAAAAAACTAGTTTTAATTATAATTTACATCATTAATATTATTTTTTATGTTCTTAAATGAATGTCGAAAAAAATTGAATTTGCTTACTATAGATATTTTTTGACATTAATGTATGGACGGAGGGAGAGAGTAATATAAAATAACTACTTTTAAAAAAATCTTAATAATAAAGAAGGCAAACAACAATTTATGGACTGAAATCACAGGGGGGCTTTCTATATGAGTCCCACATTTTTTTTTCACACGAGGGCTCGATATGTAAATATTTTGTCACTGAAAGGTTTTTTGACGTAATTCTAATTCGTTAAAAATCTTGTTATATGACATATGCCAAGCACGTGATTAACAAATTGATTAGGTTGGATTTGATATTCCTTTTAATGGATTTAAATAAAAAAATCAAAATTAAAAGGGTTAAAATAAAATTTACTTAAAAAATATAAAATATTCAAACTTTAAAACAAAAAAATATTTTTTAAAAAAGTAAATATCATTTATATTTTTTTTAAATAAGAAAATTATTAAATCAAATATATTTTTTTATGGACAAAGTTTTGTCCATCAATTAAATATGCAACATTTTTTATCACATATGTATTCAAAAAATACACTAAACATATAATAAATTAAAAAATTATGAAAATAAAAGGTAAAAACAGATAAAAATAAAAAAAAATGTTATATAGGCCCGTAAAATTGTTGAGCAAACCCGTAAGTTTAAAAACTTCAAAATTGATATCTAGTAAAATAATTAAACTACCCCTAATTCCATACACCTATTTCTATATATTTCTTTTTTTAAATTCATTGTTAAACTCATTCTTATATACTTTTTCACTTTCTAATCATATAAATGTGCTAAATTGTTGTTTTAAACATTTTGTTTTCGTCCAAAAATTCGGCCAGAGTTGGATGATATTTTGCTCAGAATCGGCCACGCCTGTCCGAAAAATAAGGGGAGTTCGGCCACACCCGGCCGAAAAACAAAAAAAGTTCGGTCACACCCGACCGAAAAACAAAAAAAGTTCAGTCACACCCGACTGAAAAACAAAAAAAAATCTGTCACACCCAGCCGAACCATTAACAAAATTCGGCAGCAGCTACTTGCCGATTTTTGGGAATAGTTCGGCCAGTACCGTCCGAACTTTTGTAATTTAGGTAAATAACATTGTTTTAACATGAGTTTTACAAAAAAAAATCAAAATCTACCCTTATTAAGAGTTTCAGCAGATAGTGACCGAACAATTTCAAGGTTTTCAGATGAGAATAATTGTGAAAAATATAATACAAACATAATCGGATGAGAATAATTGTTCAAACATAATACAAACATAATCGGATGTGAATAATTGTTCAAGAAATATTCTAAAAGTTCGGCCAAGAGTGGATGAAATATTAAAGAAATTCGGTCGGGTGTGGATGACATTTTGAGAATTTCGACCACTTCTGGCTGACCAGATCTCGAAATTCGGCCAGTACTAGCCGCACCACCCTAAGTCCAGATTAAACAAATTAAACTCAAAGAATTCTCAAATTGAAATTATAAAAACAAATATTTAATGAAACAAAAGCCCAAAAATCTGATTTATCTATTTCTCTCTCTCTCTAGTTGGTGCAAATAGTGTTGTTGGGTGTAGGTGAGTGGATGAAAGTTAATGGTTAATGGGTGTGAATGGGTGGGTGAGAGTTAATGGATAAATAGGTTAAGGGCTATAAATGAAAAGAGAGGGGTTTGTTTTATTTTTTTGAGGGTGAATTTAATGATACGGGTTTAACTCAACAATTTTACGGGCATAGTTAATTGTTTGGTTGTGCTTTCTATCTTGAGCTTGAATATTCAGAGTTTAAGTTTAGAAAAGTAGAAAACATTCTTATCATTTAACTGATATCTTGGTTGTTATTGTATCATAGTGGTTGGGAGAAAAGATAATGGTTTGGGAAGATGAAGTTGATTTGGGTGTATAATGGTTTAGGATTAACTTCGTCATTTACTTTGATGACGATTTTAAAGTAAATTACGTTACGTGTTTACTCAACATTTTTATAGGCTTATATAACAATCCTCTTTATTTAACCTTCTTCTCATTTTTTGAAACATGTCACTTAACCCCTTAAAAAAGTTATGTGAATTCAAACTAACCATTCTGTTCATGCTCGACACATGGGAATTTAACTAAATTTTAATCAATTTCGTAAAAAAGTTTTTAACTGATGAGAAATTTACATATTGCGGCATATATAAAAGACTCCCATCAAGTTAAAATTTAATTTGTCATTTACCCCGGAAAAAAAAATATGTAGCGATGAATAAAAAATTTGAGACAAATGTTTTGTCACAAAGTCACTCGATAATGTCAAAGTGGTTAAATGAAATGGGGAGTTAATTGAAACCATTGTGGACAGTGTAATTTCCCCGAAAAGCAATAAAGCCACCATAACCTGATTAAAGGTGGACAATCTTTCTTTACAAAAAGAGAACACCACCACATAAATACTTTAATAATTTCCCCAATTATATTCTACCAACAATTCAATTCAGATCTCTCTCCTCCAATAATTTTCACCATGTCGGACACCACCGCCGAAGGTGGTTGCTGCCGGTGTTGCTGCAGCTTCATTCTCACCTCCGGCTTCACCGCCCTCTTCATGTGGCTAGGACTCCGCGCCTCAAACCCAGTATGCTCAATCCAAGACATTTACATTCCTGCCCTCAACAAAACAGCTAATTCCACTTCCAACCACACCATTTACCTTGACCTGAAGCTAGATAACGAGAACAAGGACAAGGGTATTTACTACAACACCCTCAATGTTGCCTTGTATTACGTTAATGACACAAACAAGATGATCAGGCTTCCCGTGGCAAATTACACTTTACCCCAGTTCTATCAGGGGCATAAAAAGAATACTCGCCGGAAAAACACGACGGAGACGTTTGGAGTGCCTTGGAATGTGGCTTTGGCGGCGGTTTCGAATGGGTCGACGGCGACTTTCAGGGTGAATTTGTCGACGGCGGTGAGGTTTAAGGTCATGGCTTGGAAGACTAAGACGCATAAGCTGGTGGTCGCCGCTGACGTGGTGGTCAACGGTGATGGGAAGAAAGTGAATAAGAAAGGTATTAGACTCAAGTCGGGCGCACCTGTGAGGAACATTCGTTATTTTGCGCACCTACTTCTAGTTGTATTTTGTACTACCTTGTTTTGGTGTCCATTTAATTAATTAGGAATGTGCAAATTTCACATTTGATGTACTCGGTTCCACTTTAATTTTTATAATCAATATTATTATGAAAATTCAGATATATTTATGTTATTTTAATTAATAATATTATAATGAGTAACTCTTGTAAAAAATTAGTTTTTTTTTTAAATGTTATAAAAATCTCTTTAGTAAAGAGTATCTTTTTTTACAAAGAGCTGGTTTTTTCGATCCAAAATAAATGTCTAATAATAACAAATTAAATCATTTTTTTCAGATATTTATTTTAAGTCAAAATCTTGCAAAAAATTAGTTTTTTTGTAATATAAGAAAAAACTAGTTTTAAATCACTAAGTCTAACTAATAAGAGTGATGAACTGTTCTGAAACTAATTTTTTATAACATTTTAAAAGAAACTAATTTTTTACAAAAGTTACTTTTTATTTTAAAGGTAATATAATATTGAATGTTGAGGTGCCAAATATACAAAACAAAAAGAAATAAAGAGGAGACAATAAGAAGTACGTTGGACTGTTGAATTTGGTAAAGAGCGGTGACTTTACCCACCCCTTTATTATTGAGCACTAGTAAAATTTTGTGTTCGAGGACACGTTTTTTTTTTAAATTCGTGTTCGAGGGTATTTTTTTTTTAATTTAAAAAAAAAATATTTTTTTAAGGGCAAAATGGGAAAGAGATAACTTAGTGAGGACAAAATGAAAAATTTGCCACTTGATACTGTTCATTCAACTGTAGCAAAGACCACTATCATTTATACTATAGATAATCCTTTTACTTCCTTCAAAATAGTTGTTGTTTTCTTTTAAATATAATTTATAAGTTTTTTTTAAATAATAATTGTGTTAAAAATAATTATTATTTGGAATTTGATGATGAAAGTATCGAATCTACCCTTATTAACTCTCTTTCATATATTATTTTTTTAAAAATAATTTATAGTATAAATCACACCTCCACTATCTACAGTAATATGAACAGTTTCATCTGTCGAATTTTCCATTTTTCCCTCACTAAGTTGTCTCTTTCCCATTTTGCTCTTAAAAAAAAAAATTTATTTTTTTTTAAATTAAAAAAATAATTAAAAAAAAACAACAACAAACACGTGCCCTTGGACACGAGCTTTTTACTAGTAGTTAATAAAGTGAAACAAGCTCTAATGTAAAAGGCAAAATAGAAATTGGTTTTTTTCAATTCAAGAACGATAATTATTTATACCAAAAATTATGTTTAAAATCACACCTATTTTAATAATCAAATGAATCAAATGATAAGAAAATGTATGACCCGATCCATTTAGGAGGATGGCCACTCTATAGTATAATTGCATCAAAGAGTCCCTTAAAGTTCTAACGGTATTCTATAACTTAAAAATAAAGCATTAACTAGTTTCAATATAACTCTAAACCTTGCTATATTACTAAGCAATTTTAAGAGACGGAGTTGCAATATCCGGTTTTCCTTTCTTGGTTTCTTTTAAAATCATTTTTTAAAATTCCTTTTTTGACATATATGGAAAAAATTATAATATAAAATGATGATGCCAAAATCGTCAAATCAGCCCAAATCCAAGCGATGATTGCTCCGGTGATTGCAAGGCCTGAAAATAAGAGAAAACACGTAAACTAAGCCGGGGCGGATCCGGCTAAAGGCCCTCCGGCGTGAGAGTAAGTTCACGGTTTGTATATGAGAAAACAAATGGACAGAGTTTTCCCAATGTAAAAAGTAACGTACCAAATAATGAGTCATGGGGCTTGTATTTATAGGAATGGATTGATAGAATCCATGTTGGAGTGAACTTGTAAAGAGATAAGATATAATCCTAAGAGAATTATATCTGTTAAGGAGTCATTGTTTGACTTGAATTGATGTTGGTGATCATAATCCTGATTGGATAATGATTGTAGAATCCTTGTTTGATAAGGACTGTGTATACTGCTAGCCGGAACGCCGAGGAACATAAATGTTTTACCTCAGCCCTAGGAAATAGGCCGAGGTAGATGATTCTTCTTCCTCGTCATTTGATGATTGGCCGACACGGAGATATGCCGGGGTGAATGATTTTGTTTCCTCGTCACTTGAGGATATGCCGAGGTAAGAACTTTTCTCTCCTCGTCACTTGAAGATATGCCGAGGTGCGAGGTCTTCCTCGTCGTTAAGGGAGGTCTTCCTCGTCGTTAAGGGAGGTCTTCCTCGTCGTACTTGGAGGGAGGTCTCCTCGTCGTTAAGGAGGTCTTCCTCGTCGTACTTGGAGGGAGGTCTCCTCGTCGTTAAGGGAGGTCTTCCTCGTCGTACTTGGAGGGAGGTCTTCCTCGTCGTTAAGGGAGGTCTTCCTCGTCGTACTTGGAGGGAGGTCTCCTCGTCGTTAAGGGAGGTCTTCCTCGTCGTACTTGGAGGGAGGTCTTCCTCGTCGTTAAGGGAGGTCTTCCTCGTCAGGTCTTCCTCGTCGTTAAGGAGGTCTTCCGTCGTACTTGGAGGAGGTCTCCTCGTCGTTAAGGGAGGTCTTCCTCGTCGTTAAGGGAGGTCTTCCTCGTCGTACTTGGAAGGAGGTCTCCTCGTCGTTAAGGGAGGTCTTCCTCGTCGTACTTGGAGGGAGGTCTTCCTCGTCGTTAAGGGAAGTCTTCCTCGTCGTTAAGAGAGGTCTTCCTCGTACTTTGAGACTTAGTCATTTCGCCTACTAAGTCTAGGCTCGACTGTGTGGGAATTGACGAGGAAGCTAGGGAAGAGGAAGGTAGAGAAGCCCATTCCCCTCCTAGTACATCATACTTAGGATTATGTTTAGGGCCCAATCCACTTGAGCCTTGCCCAGACTAGTCCAAGTTCGTATCTTCAGTTTATACCGTTCAGTGGCCCCCGACTTCCTAGCTCGACATAAGGCTATGCCGAGGAGGAAGTGAGCTCTACCTCGGTTACGAGAATACGAACAGGCGTCATTGGCGGCGTGTCGCTTCAATTGTCCGTGGCGATAATGCAATGATGGATTGCGGAGCACGATGTTTGACGTCTTGGATACCCACCAGGGTATATTTAAAAGATGGTCATCCTGGCTTGGATCCCTCCTTACATTGATCATCAAAATATCAATGCCATTATTGAGTTGATTGAGGATGAGGTACCTAGCACAGAGGAAGACGATGACGTGGATGCCGTGGTACAGGCCGAGGAGACTAATGTCGAGGAGCAAGCTCAAACTCAACAAGTCATCAACCCAGATCCTGGCACGAAGGAAGACGATGAGGCGAATGCCGTGGTGCAGGCCGAGGAGATTAATGCCGAGGAGCAAGCTCAAACCCAGTAAGTCATCATCCCAGATCCTGGCACGGAGGACTTCCTTGTCTTCAATTATTGCTTTAGTATAAACTGCTTTGCTTGAATGCCAGTACAAACTTGGGAAAGTCGAGGAAGATCATCTCGTACCTTTGATATTGTAGAAGGTGGAGGCTAGCTCATTTTTAGATGTTTTGTCAGATTCGCCTGTTTCAAGTCATTAGGCCGAGGAGGATTCCTTGGTCTTGACCGATGTGCCGCTTTAGTCATTTAGAGTCGAGGGGTCTCCTTGTCCAGACGTTGGGCTCTCTTCTTTTTCATCTCTCTATGACGAGGAAAGATGACTCGTACATAGGTCCTAGATGGTTTTGCCGCGTTAGCCGTTAGAGGCGTTGGGCTTACTTCTTTGTCACCTTTCTATGACGAGGAAGATGACTCGTACATAGGTCGTAAGTGTTTTTGCCGCGTTAGCCCTTTAGGCGTTGGGCTTACTTCTTTGTCACCTTTCTATGACGAGGAAGATGACTCGCACATAGGTCGTAGATGGTTTTGCCGCGTTAGCCGTTAGAGGCGTTGGGCTTACTTCTTTGTCACCTTTCTATGACGAGGAAGATGAATCGTACATAGGTCGTAAGTGTTTTTGCCGCGTTAGCCGTTTAGGCGTTGGGCTTACTTCTTTGTCACCTTTCTATGACGAGGAAGATGAATCGTAAATGCATGGAGTCGTAAGTGTTTTTGCCGCGTTAGCCGTTTAGGCGTTGGGCTTACTTCTTTGTCATCTCTCTATGACGAGGAAGATGACTCGTACATAGGTCGTAGATGTTTTTGGCCTCTCCCATCCTTGACGAGGAGAAAACGTGCTTGGTAGTTGACTTGCATGTTGAAGAAGTAAATTTCATAAATTGAAAAGATTCATCAGACTACAACCCTACCTTGCTAGAAAAGTAAAACTGACTAATCTATTACATAAAAATGGAATAAACTGGACTTAATGAAAGTACTCTATCCTTGCTAAAATTTGAATTTAAATTTCCTTGGTATCTGTCTCACTTCCACTAGTTCATCTATGTCCCGCACTCTCCTTATCTCTAGTCATGGTGGCCCCGAGTTACGCCGTATGACGAGACTAGGGGCTATATCTAGGACGGACGGAAGCGTGTATAGGAGAAATTAGTGGAGCTTGGCCACTAGGAGGCCTGTCGTCTCCATCTGTATCGTTGTCTTCGCTGGCTTCCTGTCTTTTTCGCTTGCCATCCTTCTTCAAGATATAACGATCTAGTTTGCCTTCATCAACCCAATTCTGAATCGTCTTTTTGAGGGCAAAACAGTTCTCAGTGTTGTGACCATAGTCTTTGTGGAAATCACGGTGCTTGGACGGGTCACGCGGATGCTTTGTGTGGTCACCGATTGGACGGGGTTTGGAAGATTCACCAGTGCATGATTTCGAAATTGGTTTGGTAAGAGGAGTGAAGATCTCGGTTCCTCGCGTCTGTTTTTGCCTTTATAACCATTTCCGTTGGAGGATGTGTGGTTTGCTTTCTCTTCGATTTCGATCTTGTCGGCTCCCTTTTCTTTGTTTTATCTTCAGCCATGGAAATGGCATAAGCCACCTTATATAATTCGGACTTGGATTTAGGTTCCCGCCGAGAGTTCATAAACGAGGGGACCAGATTTTAAGCCGAGTTGAAACAAACAATGACCTCCCTGTCAGTGAGGCTCTCTTCAACCTGGTCTGCCATTTTTCGGAATCGGTTGTAGTAGCTGAGGGTAGTCTCTCCCTTTCCTTGCTCGATGTTGGCCAAATCGGCCGAGTCTCATCTTCCTCTTACCGGCGGTGGCAAAGTGGTCCAAGAATATTCTCCTCATGCCCCTCCAAAGCAATCGATGCGGCCTCTTTTAAGCTCACGGAACCGGGTCAAGGTCATTCGGAGAAGGTGCTCGCGAAAGCTTTGCAGAGCATGTCATCGCAGTGGTGAGGAGGTTCGTGGTTTGTTCAAAACCTTGCACGTGGTCTTTTGCATCGGTGGTGCCGTTGTACTTTTCGAAGTTCGGGAGCTTGAAGTGAGGATTGGGTGGTGCCGCAGTTATCCTCAAGGAGAACGGACGAGTTGCCCAGTCGTAGTCATCGTCATTGGACTTCTTTCCCATCTCCATGTCATCTAATCTTTGCTTCAACATCTCCCATTGATTGGTCTCCACTCCCTTGTCGCTGCTTGAGCGGGTGCTTCGTTGGGAGCTTCTGATTGATTTATCCTTGGGGCGATCATTCACCCTACTGTGTTCCGCGTCATGTCGGTGGTTGTCCCATTTGGAGGGGACCTTATCACGCCTTGGTTCCAGGTCTTGGACACCAAGTACCATCCTATATGGTTGTGGGGTCCTTGGCCTAGCAAATTCACGAGCACCGGGACGGGGAGAATCATGACGATGCCGAGGACGAGGAGAATCATGGCGAGATCGGCGAGGACGAGGAGAATCAGGACGCCGAGGTGCTATGACTAAACGAGGTGGTGACATTCGCCTATTCGGGTGAGTCTCGTCCTTAGGTCCTTGGAGTTTACTTCCTCTTCCCTAGGAGTTAAGTGGCTTCTTAGGTCAACCACTTGATCCTTCTTCTTACTATCATGCCGAGGACGAGGAGAATCCCGGGGGGCTTGCCTTGGTAGTTCAGCTTTCTTTAGGGGAGGAGCTCGCTGCTCTCCCTCTTCCCTTCCAAGAGGATTGCCCATAGATGGCCTAATAAACTCAGCCATGGAATGATCTGGATCCAATTACAAAAGAGCAGCCTGTGTTTCATACATCCTTTGCAAAGTCTCCATTTGTTTATGTAACAAAGAGCGTCGGTCATCGGGTTGACTTCCTCCCCGCTTGGACCTGGCGTCGGCATTCTTTGTCTTCTTCCTTCCTACTTGCTTCCCGCGAGCACGAGTGGGATGAGGAAGCTCGGCACCCTCTCCCTCGGCATTCGCACGACCCTTGGAACGAAGAGTCATGGCGAGGGGAGAAAGGGCATCTGGGCGAGGTAGAGGAGGAGGAGGAGGCGGCTCCTCGGCTCCTGTGTTCACCCCATTTACTTGGGTTTGGTTCTCGCGATTACACTTGCGGATTGTCCGTCCATTGCAAATCAACAACAAATTAACAATTAAGCAAATTTCTCAAAAATCACGATTTCCAACCAAATTCAAAGCAGAATTTGATGCAAACTAAGAAACTGCAGTTTTGCAACTTTGACAACGCCAAATTTTTCGGACAAAATTGGGACAAAATTCCACGCCAAACGATTTCAACCAAATGCAGGCAAATTCACGGTGAAATTTGCGAGATTCCTACGAGTCAAAAACAGATCTAAAATGGACCAGAAATTTCCGTTCAAAACTAGAAAATTTCCGTCGGTGAACAGTAATTCCGGTGAACAGTAACTCCGGTGAACAGTAATTCCGGTGAGCAGTAATTCTGTGAACAGTAATTCCGGTGAACAGTAACTCGGTGAACAGTAACTCGGTGAACAGTAATTCTGTGAACAGTAATTCCGGCGGTGAATAGTGTTTCAGACGTGAACGGTGATTTCCAGGCCAAAACAATGGGTGTTTGAATCGATTTCCCGGCAATGGAACCAATTGATGATGCCAAAATCGTCAAATCAGCCCAAATCCAAGCGATGATTGCTCCGGTGATTGCAAGGCCTGAAAATAAGAGAAAACACGTAAACTAAGTCGGGCCGGATCCGGCTAAAGGCCCTCCGGCGTGAGAGTAAGTTCACGGTTTGTATATGAGAAAACAAATGGACAGAGTTTTCCCAATGTAAAAAGTAACGTACCAAATAATGAGCCATGTGGCTTGTATTTATAGGAATGGATTGATAGAATCCATGTTGGAGTGAACTTGTAAAGAGATAAGATATAATCCTAAGAGAATTATATCTGTTAAGGAGTCATTGTTTGACTTGAATCGATGTTGGTGATCATAATCCTAATTGGATAATGATTGTAGAATCCTTGTTTGATAAGGACTGTGTATACTGCTAGCCGGAACGCCGAGGAACATAAATGTTTTACCTCAGCCCTAGGAAATAGGCCGAGGTAGATGATTCTTCTTCCTCGTCATTTGATGATTGGCCGACACGGAGATATGCCGGGGTGAATGATTTTGTTTCCTCGTCACTTGAGGATATGCCGAGGTAAGAACTTTTCTCTCCTCGTCACTTGAAGATATGCCGAGGTGCGAGGTCTTCCTCGTCGTTAAGGGAGGTCTTCCTCGTCGTACTTGGAGGGAGGTCTGCTCGTCGTTAAGGGAGGTCTTCCTCGTCGTACTTGGAGGGAGGTCTCCTCGTCGTTAAGGGAGGTCTTCCTCGTCGTACTTGGAGGGAGGTCTTCCTCGTCGTTAAGGGAGGTCTTCCTCGTCGTACTTGGAGGGAGGTCTCCTCGTCGTTAAGGGAGGTCTTCCTCGTCGTACTTGGAGGGAGGTCTTTCTCGTCGTTAAGGGAGGTCTTCCTCGTCGTTAAGGGAGGTCTTCCCCGTCGTACTTGGAGGGAGGTCTCCTCGTCGTTAAGGGAGGTCTTCCTCGTCGTTAAGGGAGGTCTTCCTCGTCGTACTTGGAGGGAGGTCTTCCTCGTCGTTAAGGGAGGTCTTCCTCGTCGTTAAGGGAGGTCTTCCTCGTCGTTAAGAGAGGTCTTCCTCGTACTTTGAGACTTAGTCATTTCGCCTACTAAGTCTAGGTCGACCTAGGGGAATGACGAGGAAGCTAGGGAAGAGGAAGGTAGAGAAGCCCATTCCCCTCCTAGTACATCATACTTAGGATTATGTTTAGGGCCCAATCCACTTGGGCCTTGCCCAGACTAGTCCAAGTTCGTATTTTCGGTTTATACCGTTCATAAAATATATGTAATTTACTATTGTTTATATAAGTATAGTAATAATAAATATTTTAAAAATATTCTTATTTAATAAAAAAATTAAAGTAAATTATTGAATATGTTTGGTGCAAAAATTGTGTTACACGAAGGAGATGGTCTAAAGAAAGCAAGGTTCTAAAAAACGCTAGGCAGATGCTAGGCGACGAAATCGAACCTAGCGCCTAGGCGAGAACTAATCGAAATTAATCGAGATTTATCAAAACCTAAACGGAACTTAAAACTAGACGTCGAAAAGGGCCTAGTGCTTAGGCAGAACCCATTAGGCAGGGCCTAGGCGCCCCTTAGGCGGGTCTTTTTAGAACACCGAAAGAAAAAGAGTAGCTGAATGCCCCTCTTTGGTACATTATACTCCTTTCGCCAATTATTCCGGTAGCCGTGTCGGGTAAGTAGGGTTTCGGGGCGGTGATAGCTAAGGGTTGTGAACGGGTAATTTACACCAGGTACTCTCCGAGGAATGGCAAAGATACCGCTAGGTTGTGAACCGGTGGTCGGATCACTCACGCCGTCGAAGAAGAGAGAGTACAGAGTCACGAATCGGCTCCAGGAAGGTAAGCGACCCCTGTACGCCGTCGTCTTCAACTTTATAGACTCTCGCTACTACAATGTCTTTGCCACCGTCGGCGGCAACCGGGTAATTTCACTACTTCTAATCAATTTTGTCTTGATTTTCATTTCTTTAATAGTTACTACCTCTGTCCCAAAATGAATGTCCAAAAATTTATCAAATTTGCTTTTGATCAAGAGCAACGGTCATTCATTTTGGGAGGGGGGGAGTAATTTGTTTCCCTACTAAAGGAATTGTGTATAAATTTCCCAAAATTAGGGTTTCGATTGGAACAGCATGAATACGTGATTTTCATTCTTTTCCTGATGGTTATTGTTTCTTATGTGCTAAGCTAGAGAGGTGGGGTAGAGCCCGTGAGCGATTTTAGATAGTTGCCATAAGTTAAGTCTCATTGATTAAGTTTAGCTGCGAAAGGGCAGAAGGTAATGTGATTTTGGATTTCTGTAAAGGTATCATACTACTCTTATAAAAGCTGTCATCTTGGTACTTCATAAAATGTAGTGGAAGTTCAGTTTAGAATTAAGTAAGCGTAGATGCTTTGAAATGGAGGGAGTATAGCTGGGGCTGAAAGCACCACAAAGATTTTTTTATGACATTGTATATTCTATGACATCCCAGTTTGGAGAGAGAAAAATTGAGGAGCCTTTCTGTTGCAATATGCACTATATTTTGTCTCCAGTAATTATTTTGATTACTTGGTCTATCAATTAATGATTGGATCCAATATGCTGTTGATGAATAATCATTGTAATTAGAAGTTGCGTCTGGTAAACTTTGATTCACAATGCACTGTAGCAATCATAATGATGCTTAATTTCTTCAAATTTCTCATTTATATGACACTCTATCTTGATATCTCTAGGTGACTGTTTACCAATGCCTTGAAGGTGGCGTTATTGCTGTATTGCAGTCTTATGTTGACGACGATGTAAGAAATGAGCCTCTAACTCCAGCATGCATTCACGTTGTATAACTAACGCGACCACAATACATAATGGGTTGAATATTCTTTTGTAGATCAGAAGGATGAGTCCTTCTACACTGTCAGCTGGGCGTGTGACGTTGATGGGACCCCATTGTTGGTGGCTGGAGGACTTAATGGCATAATGCGGGTCATTGATGCTGGAAATGAGAAGATACACAAGGTTATTACACTTTAAAATAGTCTTCTTTATGTTGTACTCATAATGATGATCAGAGGCCAATGTTTCCTGCTAATGTCTAGCATTTCTTGAATTTTTTAGATTTTGTCATCTCAGAACTTATATTTTAGCACTCCTAGTTATGAGTTGATGTTCACGTTTATTTAGCACGATGAAGGGATTTGCCTCTTTCCTTTCCTTATTCTTGCTTTTTTCTTTTCTTTCAATTTATTGGCCTTTATGAGTTCATTTGCATGCAGTCTTTTGTGGGTCATGGGGACTCCATCAATGAAATTAGAACCCAGCCACTAAAGCCATCACTTGTGCTCTCTGCAAGTAAAGTAAGTGCCATAAAACTAAAACTTACATTTCCACTTAAAAAGTATTTAGCTTTTTAGAAGTTCTAAAAGCACTATCCAAATCGGAACAGGATGAATCTGTTCGATTGTGGAATGTTCACACTGGAATATGTATCTTGATATTTGCTGGAGCTGGGGGTCATCGCAATGAAGTGTTGAGTGTGGTAAGTGTAGACTGCAATAATTTGTAACCGTAATGTTCAAAATTCACTTAGTAGTCTTCACCGAGAAAAAAAGTTGGTTCTGAAGTTCTCCATGTGCCGCCTATATTATTACACAATAAGTATTTTTTTTTTTTAATTTTTTTCAGGACTTCCATCCATCAGACATATATCGCATTGCAAGTTGTGGCATGGACAATACTGTCAAAATTTGGTCAATGAAAGGTTGGAAAACTTATTATCAAATTAACTTTACAGTTTTCAACTTTAGAATGGGATGCTTCAATTGCCGCCTTTGAGTACATGAGAGATTGGGGTTGTGTGATTGTTTTGTTGTGTGTGTGTTTTGGGTGGGGTGGGTGGGAGTCATTAGTGTTTTTGGCATGTTACCAAACCAATGAGTTTTTATACATAACCTATCTTATATTTGGTTTCTCTCAGGATAGCCACTTACGTCTGAAATTATTAGGGTCTCATTTCCACTCTGTTTTAAGTTTGTTCTCATCTAACCAAGTAAACGAGTTTATTGCGGATGTGAGCATATAGTATTTTGCCTTCCTCATGACAAGATACAAATGAGTTAAAGGTCACTATTCAGCATATTGGGAGAGGGGAGGCTGGCTATTTTCAAGAGCTTGAGCTACGTCTGTCTGTGTTAGTCTTCTCCACCAGACTCCGTACCAGTGTGCAGTCGATGGAATGCCATGTAATTATGAATAGTGGCCATCCATACACCCCAATCATTTCAAATGTTCTAGCAAAAAAATATCTTTTAGTCTGTGATGACCTATTCTTCAGAGGGTTGAGGGTCACCAACTTGTCCCTATTTTCTTTCTTGTGAAAGTACAAGTAGGTAAAACTAATTTGATGTACCTTGACTTGGACGCTTCTTACAGTAGTCGGTGCAAATGCTAACTGAAGTGCGTGTTGCATAGTTCATTCGTTGAATAAATTATGACAAGAAGTGATTATATATACATATATATATATATATATATATATATATATATATATATATATATATATATATATATATATACATATACATATATATATATATACATATACATATATATATATATACATATACATACATATATATATACATATATATACATATATATATATATATATATATATATATATATATATATATATACATATAATTTTTTCTGATGTGATTGAGTTTTCTGCAGAGTTCTGGACTTATGTAGAGAAATCTTTCACCTGGACAGATCTTCCGTCAAAGTTTCCAACTAAATATGTTCAGTTTCCGGTGAGTATCTGTGGTCCCTGACACCCCCCCTCCCAAAAGATGCGGGTGTTTAGACTTTATGTAAGAGACATTTATTCTGATTGTATCTGAAGTCATTTCTATTTTTCCCCCAGGTATTAATATCCTGCATTCACTCAAATTATGTAGACTGTAATAGGTGGCTTGGTGATTTTATGCTGTCCAAGGTAAATTACTGGCTGACTTGCCATCTTACCTATCATTAAGTTGATTTCTTTTGGCATTTCAGAGTTAAAGAAGAACTGGAATCCCGATAGTAGAATCATTTTAGTTTCATCTAGTATTGTCCAGAATAGCTGGAAAACATTTCAGTTGCTTGAAGCTACGGTCCGTACATTACCTCTTAATAAATTGTGAGATTTATGTCAATATCAGAGTGTTGACAATGAAATAGTGCTGTGGGAACCGAAGATGAAAGAGCAATCTCCAGGAGAGGTCAGATATAAATCTTTACTAGTCAGTGAAAATATTATGTCTCTGCTGACCCTTTTTCTCTATAATATTCCTCAGTAGGTTCATTTACTGATTAAATTTGAGCATCTAAAGCTCAAGGACCTGATGGTGCTGTTTGGGAATTCTTTCATTTTTCTATTTTGTAGGGCTCAGTAGACATCCTTCAGAAATACCCTGTTCCGGAGTGCGATATATGGTTCATTAAATTTTCCTATGATTTCCACTACAATGCAGCCGCTATAGGTAAATATAGTCATGGTTATCTATTTTTTTTATTTTTTTAAACACGGTTTTATTGTGTAGCTAGTTAGCTACACTTGAAGTTTCAAGTATGCATCACTTTCATGAGATTTTGAGTTAATAATATTTGACAATTATGTCTCAGGCAATAGGGAAGGCAAAATCTTTGTTTGGGAATTGCAGTCCAGCCCTCCTGTTCTTATTGCAAGGTTTATGTTTTTTTTCCCCTATCTGTGTGTCCTAAAATAAAATATTGAAACGGTACTGAATCCACATTTATTTTGCTGCTGCCAGATTGTCACATGTTCAGTCGAAATCTCCCATCAGGCAGACTGCTATGTCCGTGGATGGAAGGTGGGAACCTTTCCTATACATTTTTTTCTTCCTTATATGGGTAATTTTCTATTTACGATCTGACCTTTTCTTTATACAAATCTTACCCCCTTTGTATGTTTCAGCACAATTCTCAGTTGTTGTGAAGATGGAACCATTTGGCGATGGGATACAGTTGCAACTTCTTGACCTATTCTTGAAGAGGCTGTTTTGGGCCTTGTTTGGTGTAATTTAATGAAGAATAACTTAGGTACTTAGGTTGGGTTTCGGTTGCTGAGACGGACGGACGGATCTTCTTCTTCTTCTTCTTCTTTTTTTTTTTTTCCAACTTTGTTTTGGCAATCCTATTAAACTCTAAATTGTATGTACAACTATCTAATTATTAAGGTTTTGTAGCTTTAGATCTAATGTATCTACAGCTGTATGTATCTATAACAGTGTGAGCACCTGAAATCTCACAGAATTTAGACTTGTATTCTTTTATTTTTCCAATTCTCTCTTCTTTTGTGTTTCAAACAAACGGCATCAGCCCTAGTTAAGGATCATTGTTGGCCCCACCCCATTAGTAAAATAAACACCCACTTACATTAAAGGTAAATGATTAAATGCTAATATTAAATAATTCATATATACTCTCTTCGTCCCGCCTGAAGAGGAGGCACAAATTTTCTTTTCGGGTTTCCCATTTGATTTGAAAAGGCACAACTCAAAAATGAAAAAGTTTTTTATTACTTTTTATTTGTGAGACTCATTTGTCATATTCACAATAAATATTCACAATAAATATTCACTAACTATTTTCTATCTCACTTTCTTTTTTTTACATCACTTTTCATACTCATACTTACAATATTTATTTTACTATACACTTTTTCTTTTTCCTATATCACTTTTCTTATTACAAGATAAAAACTTTGTCTTTCCGGACGGCGGAGGAAGTATACTACTCCCTCCGTCCCAGAAAATGCTTCACCTTTTATTCAAAATGGCGTCCCGTTTGAAGCTTCACTTTTCCTAAAATGAAAAAATTTTATTAATATTCTATTATACCCACTCAATATTTCCTCCACTCATTCTCTCTTCGAATTCACTATTACACTCACAATATTTTTTAAATTTATTATTTTCTCCACTAATTCTCTCTCTTATTTTCAAATTACGTTCACAATATTTTTTTTTCCAACTATTTTCTTAATTTGCATGCCAAATCAAAAATAGTGAACCATTTCCTAGGACGGGGAGAGTATACTATTAGCATTTCGTTATAGGTTCACATGTTAAAATTATTGGTTAGTGGCCCTCAAACATTGACCTTCGTGCAGACTTATTTAAAAAATCAGAAGATAAGCTAAGTAGGGCCCACCTATTAATGACGTGTACACGGTGAACCCAATCGTAGTGGGAATCTCCCTCTCCAACTTCAAAATAATTAATTCCTCCCAAAATTACCCCTCGCTCGATTGATCGGAGCAAATAGAAACCCCTTTCTCATCGTCTCTCTTCAAACCCTCGCTTCGGTTCCCTATTCTCGCCGGAAATTTATTGGTTTTCAGGCCATTCATCTGAAATGGTTTCCCCGGAGACTACCAATTGGATCTACGATTATGGATTGATTGAGGATATCGCCGTTCCTGATGGGAATTTTGTTGCCCCAACTTCTGGCTTCACCTGGTCAATGCCCCCGCCGTTGAATGCTTCATCAAACAACCCCAGGTAACTTTTCCCTCAATCTCCATCTCTAAAGTCTTGATCTTTTTTTTTTTTTTTTTTTTTATCATTTCAGTCCTTTTGCTATTTCCTTTCAATTTGAATTAATATTGTTTTTTTTTTTGAAGGAATTTGAATTAATATTGTTATTTCTTTCATTTGTTTGCATCAATATTGTTTAAATTAAGTTCTCAATTTCAGTGACAAGACTGAGATTTTTGCGGCCATGGTCCCACTTTTTTTTTTCCGGAAAATTTATGTTCTTGGACTTTATTCAGTCAGGGTTGAAAAGATTGGTGTTGTTTCTTATGATGATTGGAAACAGTAATTTTTGAGGACTTTCAGGAAGATTTTGTGACAAATGAATGTTCCTTCAATCAATCATGTCAGAAGTTCCTTTTGGCTCGATTTAATGTAGTATTTTCCTTATGGTCGGTCTATGGAGTCCCCACTCCCGGTCAACTTTTCAGGCCTAGTCATTTTTATGTGTTCTTTTCTTGGGTGGTGGCTGACAAAGTAAACCACTTTCGGATTAGGGCATTCACATATTACAGGGTTTGGTTCTTGAAAGAATGAGAGAGGATAAGTATGGAATGCCTCTCGCGTTATTCTTGTAACTTAGTGGAGTATGTTTGGTTTGTTTCTCTCTCACTCCCTCGTTAAATTGTTTCTTATTTTTCCATCACTAGTTCACAACGTATTAAGGATGAACATCAGGTTTATTTAATTAAGTTATGCATCCTATGATAATAACGGTGCTTTTTAATTGCCTTAGGAAAAAATCCTCATGATCTATTCAGAAAATAAGTTTGACTAATGTTTTGCTCATGATCTATTCAGAAAATAAGTTTGACTAATGTTTTGCATTGGATTGTTTGAATGTTGTGCCATGTGGTCATTTGTTACTGATTGGGTGCTGATTCATGATTTATGCTAGCTGAAAGATTGGATGAGTATTTTGGCTTGTCTACTTTGACTGCAGTGGTTTGTATGGAAAGAAATGAGTTATCCAACCGTTTGGCTCAAAAGGACCATGTCAAGTTAAGGATTTAAGTATAATAATTAGTTATCAAAAAAAAAAAAAAAGATTCAAGTATAATAATCCATCCATCCCAAAATGAATGCCCAAATTTTTTTTAAAAATTTGCTCTTGATCAAGAGCTAAATTGAAATATTTTTGGACATTCATTTTTAGACGGAGGGAGTACTAGTTTTCGAGGAGTGACCTTAATATCTATGGGGTTAAAGTAGTACTCCCTTCGTCCCATAATGATAGTCACATTTGACTATTCAGACATTTTAACGACCTATTTTCATTTCCATCACTAACCTTAATGAGGTTCACTTATTACTCCATTGCTCACTCTTCTTCCTAGTTTGATTTTCATCCTCTCCTCACTTCCTCTTCTTCCTTATTTGGCAATTGAGGAAGTTCAATGGTTTTAACTTGACATTTATGGATATGAGACTATCTTTTTGGGACAAACAAAAATGGCAAATGGGAACATCTTTATGGGACGAAGGGAGTATTTAGCTATATGTCTAATAGTCTAAGGTTAAATTTGGATACTTGTGAATATATTAGCTCATTTTTAGGTACAGAATAAAACATAAGGCTCTCCAACTGGAATTCAGGGAGTGTGGTTTCGGCTGATTGCGCAGCGTAGTGTTTGCTCAGATTTATATTTTCTCATTGGAGTCGATGTCTCTTTTAAAACTTCATGAACCACGTCTCTAGTTGTTCACTGGGAACGTGAACCACAGGTAGTGTGAAACAGTGGAGGATATAGGAGTTGTCGTTTTGTTTGTTTTGTTTGATTTTTTGTTTTCATCGAAAACACGAAAAAGCGGTCGGTTGACCTTTTCTTCTGGCAGAAAGTTGCCAGTGAAATTCTGGAGGTGATAGTATTAAGTTTTTGGGTGACCTTTTCATATCTAGTAGGTTACTGTCGTGAGGCCTAGAGAGTTTGAAATGGAAAGTCTTCTAGTTTCATTAATTTACCTTCGCTTCATTGACCACTAAGATGGTGGTGCTCTATGCTCTTTGGAAGCATGGATTGTTTGAAACTGTTATGACGTTGAGGTCAATTTGTACTTTTTAGTGTAATTCTAAGTAGCAGTTATGGAGGAATTTTTTTATTTTTTATATTTTTATCAATGAACTTGGTTAAAATTATATTTACCACTTTACTTTCTTTTAAATTTCTTCTTTGGTTTTCTTATCACCACACCCCTTGTTTGATGTACTTCTTTTCAGTGTGGAAATCGATGGCTCATTTGGAGAGTCAGATGGGCAAAAGGAAAATGGCTCAAAGAAGCGGTAATCATTACTTTCCTTGTCAGCTAGAATGCATGTATACTGACCATTGACCACATGATAATGTTCATAAAGTTCTAATAGAAAAATTAGTGTATTGTTGCAAAACATTCAATAAACTAAATATTAAGGTTTTAGTCACTATTTTCATTTGGTAGAATCGTTTGAGTTGTTCATGTGCAGCCATGAAAAACTAATGCATACAGAACATAAAACTTGTGTGATTCTCAAAACACAACGCCTTCACTCTTTTATTATGACAGCCAAAATTGTGGTACACACCACGTGTGTGCAAGTATATAGATGTATGTTTTCCACAATTTAAAATCTCTCTTTTGAATATTATTGTGAAATAAATATGTCAATGGACATGTTAGGTGTGAAAAGAAATTGATAAATTTAATGGAAAAGTAGTAAATGGGTAGTTTTGTAGTGAGAAAAAGTAAGAGGGGAAAGTGGTTAATTCTTTAAATGGAGATTCCAAGAGTCCAAATGAATCCTCTCCCTTGATATATAAGTAAGATGCACAATAAAAACTCACTTGTCTCCTTTCAAAAAGTTCCGCTTTCTGTTTCAAGTGTTGCATTTAAAGAGGAGATTTTGAGTACTTAAGCTAATTCATTCACATGTTTCTGAAATTGCCAATTACCTTAACTTGAACTAAGATTTTGCTCTTAAAAATACTCCTAAAATGTTCTTCATTTTGTTTGCAGGGGAAGATCTGAAGTCTGCGGTGGATCAAGCTCCAAAGCCTGCAGGGAGAAGCAGAGGCGAGATAGGCTAAATGACAAGTATGCTCATGTTTTCTAACCCTTTCTTTATATCCCTCATGCCACTCTCTTTTTATATCTCACTTTAACTATTTTGACTTGTGCCTATAGGTTCATTGAACTGGGCTCAATCCTTGAACCCGGAAGACCCCCAAAAACTGACAAGGCTGCCATTTTGGTTGATGCTGTTCGAATGGTGACTCAGTTACGAAGTGAAGCCCAAAAGCTAAAGGACTCAAATTCAGATCTCCAGGAGAAGATTAAAGAGCTGAAGGTCATCTAATGCACCTTTCCTTCTTTACTACCTCTGTCCCCCAAAAAAAAAACAAATTTGCTCTCGAACAAGAGCAAATTTGAAAAAAGTTCCGGACATTCATTTTAGGAAAGAGGGAGTATTTCATTTTAAAGAGGATTTGTGAAATTAGTTGACTTAAATTTCAAACTGATGTTTGACTTATCTAGGGTGAGAAGAACGAACTCCGAGATGAAAAGCAGAGGTTAAAGGCTGAGAAAGAAAAGCTTGAACAACAACTAAACACCATGAATGTCCAGCCCAGCTTCATGCCTCACCCACCTGCAATGCCTGCTGCATACGCTGCTGCTGCCCAAGGCCAAGCCCCGGGCAACAAAATGGTTCCAATTATTAGCTACCCAGGAGTCGCCATGTGGCAGTTCTTGCCGCCTGCTGCCGTTGATACCTCACAGGATCACGTCCTCCGCCCGCCAGTTGCCTAAGTTGGCAACTAGCCCCAACCCCTTCTGTAATCTTGTTATTTTTTAGTGACTGTTTTAGTGGATCTGATTGTTGGTGGAAGATATTATCTATCTTGGATCTTAAAAAAGACCCAATCTTGGTGTTTGTAAAATGTACTGATATATCATATTAAATTTAACTTAGCTGCTCCTTTTAATCATCTTTGGTAGCTGAAAATTCATCATTACATCTACAAGTTATCCACACTCATCAGGCGGGAAAACTATAAAATTTGTCGTCATAAGTTAACTTTTTTTTTTTAGGTACATGCAAGTTACCTATTTCCATCATCTTCGTTGATGGAGCGAAAGATTCACTATTTTTTTTTACTTGGAAATATGATGGGATAAATCGAAATGACTCACTAATATTTTTGTGCTTCTTTGTTATGAAGCAACAGTCGGTTCATACAATTTTCGACGACGCAATTTTTATCATGAGTAATCCGGAAACAGTTTCTTTATGTTTTTATACAGGGCAAAGTTGCGTACATACGACCATTTTGCGACATTGGGGTAATGTTGTTGTTGGTACATGCAGTTACCTAATAAAATTTTATTGTATTCAGCTAGTTTTAACACTGCATTATGATTTTTGGCTTTATTTTCATCCTTTACCTTAACAGACGTTAGAAAGTTAATATAAATGTTACAAACTTAATGAAAACGTTTAAAGCATAACATATTCGTTAAGAAAATTAAACTTGGATTGGCATCGAGTGACTGAAATACACCCACGCTGTTGTTCTTTATCTGTATGCATTTTCTTTAGCTCGCGCTTTCATCGCGCCAATTCTTCCATCTTTACAACTGAAAAACCAGAAATGTCTCTCAAAATCAGTGCACAAACTATCAAACACTTGGAGTGCAATTCATTCAAATGGAATTCAATTCAAACAATCTGTCAAAATCAAAGCTTTTCGATGTCGAAATCTCTGCACAAATGGATAATCCCTTCCCTATCCTCTGTCCGTTGTAATCTTTCCGTCTCAACACCACCAAAGTCTAAAGAAGATGCCGTCCGTCAAGTCAAAACTTGCCTCAAAACCACGTTGCAGAAACCTCTCAACAATGTCAAACTCGCCGGCAAGTCGAAGAAACTTAAGCAGCCACGGTTCCGGGTGGAAATTCCGGTCATCGATGACTCGCCGGGTTCGCTTTCTCAACTCGCACTCGACGTGTTCGGTGATGTGTCCGTTAGAAGAAAGGGGTCTAAAGTAAAGACGCTGATTATATGGCCTAACAGTAGTTTGAAAGAGGCTGCCATTGAAGCCTTCGGGTCAAAATCGTCTGACTTGGTCAAGCACATTACCGTATCATCAAATGCTGACACTGAAAGCTTGAATGTTGCGGATGTGGCTGTATTTTTGGCGCCGGAGGCCTCACAATTGAAAGCCATGGAAGCTATAACTGACAAATTGTATCCGAGGCCGGTAGTGATTTTTAACCCTAAATGGAGTGTTGAAGAGGAGAAAGATTTTGGGAATCTGAATGGGTTTGTGGGTTCCTTTGAGGTGATTTATTCATTCATGGGGTTAGAGGTTAGAGGGTTATTGAGCAAGAGGAATGGGGTGGTTTTCAGGTGTGTTAGAGATGGAATTGTGAGTGGTGAGAAATGGAGTGTTTTGGTGGAGGAAGGAGGGGACTTGAAAGTGGTTTCGACGTTCAAAAAGCGGCCGGCCATTGATGAAGTTGAGAATGTGCTTTACAACATGATGGCCATTAACTCTCCCATTACAAAATCAGTCCAGTTCTTCAAGGGTTTGGTTTCAAATGTAACCGGGAAAAAGTAAGTCCCATTGAACAATTGAAACGTGTGATCAACTCTATTTTTTTTTGTGTTCCTTTTTGTTCTGTTTCTGTAATGAAAATGTCACATACAGTTCCTTGAAAACTGACTAAATAAACCTGCTGGAGTTAGTACTTTGATGAGAGTGTATCTGGACTGCTGTTCATCCTCTCTCATTCCAGGAATTGTTCTGCTTCGCTCTTTTTGTTTGTGTAGGAGGTAAGTCCTCTAAGGGTTAGTAGGTAGGGTTTGTGGTTGACGTTACACATGAATCACCAAAGCGGAATGAGAGGGAGGAGCGAGAATAGGGACAAGCTAGGAAGGAGAAAACAAGTATTGCGGGAGCAGCTTAGCACGTGAGTTACTGTGGCTTACCTTGACAAATGAGCCAGGTATTTATAAGGGTCAGAGCTTGGCAGTTCCGTATGATACACGAGATAGGTCACATGTATTCCGTACCGCAAGCCGGCAAACTCCCATTCGTTAGACCGTACAGTTCTGTAGAAGGATGCCGCGTGTCCCCGTGGGTACCAGTCCCGCAATTCTCCTTTTTACCCTAGTCAGGCCACGTGTAGTCCCTCAATTGGGCCACGTGACTAACTCCACTATTCTAGCCTCCAATCCATAGCTCCTTGATGATTCCATTGATGCGGTGATGGAATTCCCTTTGACCCTGTTCAATCATGAGAATCCTAAGATGGATTCTGCTACATCATTAGCGGAAGGGGATGGCATATACAAATAAGTATAATTACTTATATAGGGGAAGTCTTTGAACCATTCCGCATGTGCGCTTACACGACTGCGGGAATGAGAACCTCACGTGCGGGAGCACGTGGGTCAAGGATGCGGGGCACACATACTACAGTTTATTTTGCTGCATTATGTATTACATATAGTTTGTTAGAAGTGCCTGTGATAGGTTAAACAAGTTGTTTTATTTGGATTCATCATGGGTGTTTTTGGTAGGTTAGGGGTTGGGCGATGCAAATGTATAGAAACCGAGTATGCAATTGGAATATAATTGTACAATGTTAATGGGGTGATTGGATTCAGAAGAGTTGTTAATAATATGAAGGCATCTTAAGGATCAAACCAAAAACAATGAAAAGAGGCTCCTCTAATAGTACCTCTTTTATGTTTGTTCGCTCATCAATTCTGTGCACGAAACAGTGAATGTATATCTCCATGGTCTACTTTTTCTCCAACGGTGTAAGAAAAAGAAGCCGAGGTTTTCAATCAAGATTCTAATCCAAGGTGCACATGAAGACTTGACCTTTGGACACTTCTATACCGTTTCAAAAAATATATGATGTATTTAATAGGCTACTAAAAAACAAAGAACTCCAAGCAAGGAAGCGGAGTGCATCAAATTTGAAGTCCGATGATGTTTTCTTCTTGCATCAAGATTTGCAGACCTTGAATTTGTGAAAGAAAAACTCTCTTCCCTGTTTCTCGACTTCTCATGTACATTGCAACCTAATCCTTGCTGTATCCATTTTAAGATGCTCTGATGTGACAGCTCTTGATGAACTTATCTGAGAAGTCGACATACTTGGCCCATAGTTTTCGAAGTTCTGGGAATGCTATATCCAGCCAAGGCTTTGCTCGACCATTAAAATGGATGACACCAGCACTTTTAGCATCTGCCATACTAGTGTTGTCCTGGTAACCCAGCCCCAGCATGTGCCAGAAGGGATTGATAGTGTGGACATGGCCATGGAATGCTATTAACCCTGGAGGTAATGTTCCAAGCTGCCACAAACTTAGGTCTGACTTCAAGTTCTGCAAGAGAAGTTCAAAGCATTACAACATTATCAACTATCAGTGCATTTTGAATAAAACAATTCAATACTTGAGGTAATTGCATTATCCCCGCTCCTCCTTCCCCAGGTGGCAATTTACTGATCTAAATTGAGTTCAACGAGGTCCCTTCCATTTCCATCTCATCTCATCTCACTTGACCAAACCAAAACATTTTGCTAGATCCCTTTTTGAGATGGAAGTGGAAAGTTGGACCCTTTTTGGCTAATTTTTGAGACTTTTGACCCTAAATTGCAAAATCAATGTAAACTTCAGAACCTAAGGTACAAAAGGCCCAGATGTTTTCCCAGTAACAAGCTTTGATTTTGTTACCTGTTCAATCCAGTAATGATATGTCTGACTTATGTTGGTCCTCTTCCAAGCCTCTAGATCAAAGATGTTCATGCCGTAGGCCCATGCACATTCATTTGCATCAAAAATCTTTGCAATCAAAGGATGAGAGAAATTTAAATAACTCTTGAAACGCTTGGACATTACATACTTATCCCCTCCCCTACATGTCTCGACTGCTCCATTTACTTTCCCGTTCATGTCAATGTCCCATAGAGGCGAAAGATCTGTCTGAATCACAATGTCGTCATCTAGGAAGACTACTTTCTTAAGACTTGGATACAACTGCAACGAAATACACTTGGTGAGAATATCATTACGTGAAATCAGTAGCTCCAAACGGGCCTCAAGTCAATTGGATTTAAAATTTACCTCTGGCAGATTAATTCGAATGTGGTTCATAAGTGAATTGTATTTGGGACTAAGAGCTTGTAGCTTTGCTGCAATCACATGAGGTTTTTCAGTGTTGTTTGCAACAATGGTTGATGACCCACCTCTAAACTGTGAGCGGACCCTTTGGTCTTTTTCCATGGCTTCCAAGACAGGTACCTTTCCTTTAGTGAACCAATCAAAATGATGCAATCCCTTGACTTCAATGATTGCAGGCGTCAAAGGGTGGAGTGAAAACCATGCTTGCATTGGAGCGTAAGTCTTTCTGTCTGTAATAATGTGAAGTACAACCTTTTCAGGGTGTAGGGAGTTGTGTACAAGTGATGATGCAACAACAGAGGCAGCTAGGATATTATCGGAGGCGAGGACAAAGTGAAAGCAGGAATTGTCTACGAGCAAGGGCACGAGTTCTGGAGAAGGAAGCTGGAGACGGGCATTTGCATTTGTCGCATGCTCATTGGCCAGTCGTAAAGCAAGACAGTGAAGCTGTTTGGGGATGCTGCTGGAGGCTACATGTCTGTACAGGTATTCTTGTATTTTAGCTGTTCTAGTCTTCTGTTCAAGAAGGGTGACCTGAGAATAAGAAACAAAGATTCTCTTCTGTGTGACAATTTGTCCCAAAATGTGTTAATTAGGTGTGTGTGTGAGAGAGAGGGAGAGAGAGAGAGAGAGAGAGAGAGAGAGAGAGAGAGAGACGGAGAGAGGGAGAGGGAGAGAGTACCATTGCCTTGAGCTTGATGGCAAAAGTAGCTGCATCAGGTCTAGTGTCCTTCATAGCAACAACAAACTCTTCTAAACTTTGTGGAACATCAGGCCCTCCTTTAATATCAATTTGGCTTTCAGGAGCCTCCAAGACCTGATATATGACTTCTGGGACCTTTGTAGAAGACCAAATAACGTCGTTTATCAGTGTCAAGTTTCTAGTTATTCTACTAATGAAGATGTCAGAAAAAAGGGTTAAGAGATTACAGCTGATCCACGTTTTTGGCCCAACATCCTTGGTCGTAATCTTTTACTTAAGCAACCTATCGTAAGATCAGAATCAAGATTAATCCGAGTTAATTAGTTAATTGATTAGTTTTATCATAATCAGAGAAATGCTTAATGAAAAATAGTAAAATGTTATTTACTCGTGTAAAATAACTGTGCAAGTATGTTTGAATATTTGATTTATACTAACTGATTTTATTTTTATTAGTTTTATTCTCTGTCTTCTAACAAATATAGAAAACTACTGACATGCTTTTTAGAAACTGCCGTACTGGCCTTCACGTTTAATACTTGTATTTTCTTGATAATATAATATTTGCATATATTTAGCTACATCATTGATCTTCCATGAAATCATGAATATTTGTTTGTGCATGTTTGTGTGTGTTATGAAGCTAGCTAATTAAGGAATGTAATGAGTAAAGAGATACCTAAGGTGGAGCACTTGGTTTGTCCATCAATGGTATCAACTGCAGTTAACACAAAAACGAAGCGGAGAAGGAAAGTAAAGAACAAAAGAGAATAGAAAAGCATACGATACGAGAACCTCCTCGAACCAACTTTCACTTTGATGAATTCTCTCACACCTTTAGCAGGCAAAACCGTAACGTGGCGCAAACTAGGGGATATATGAAGCTGCATTTTCATTACCAAAGTTGGAAAGAAAAAGGAAATCACCCAAAGAAGAATGGTGTTGAGTTGTGAAAATTCATTGCCTGTAAATGGAAAAGGGGATGGAAGGGATGTTTGTTTTTGGCCTTTGGGTTTTAGGTGTTGGAGTTGCTGTCTCTTACCTAACCTTGCTTAGAGTTTAGGTTATGGTGTTGAAGATTTCGAAATGGTTTGTTTAGGGAAGGGATGTTTTCTGAAGGGTTGTTTGGAGGAAAGAGACATTGGACTGAGAAATTAGAGAAATTAGGGTTTTAGGTGTGTTTCGCATAGCTTTGCCAACACATGAAGTTATGGAAATAGAAATGAATAAAGATTTTGTATTGACGGAAACAGAATTTCTAAATGGAAAATGACACTCCCAGCAATGGAGACTTGACATTTATAACCAAGTTGAAATTACACAAACCCCCCCTGTAAAATGATAAAAAGCCAATGTTACTTTACATTTTGGCCAACACATATAAATCAGAGATTCTAAAACTTGCCACCTTCATCTTCAAACTGATTCTCCATTTCAAGTCCTTTTATGTTTACCAATTACAACCTTTGGTTTCCCCTTCCTCCCTGAGCTCTATCCATTATCTACAATCTCATCCCGGTCATCATCATTATTTACATAATAGCCCTTGCTATTTTCTATTGCCGTCTCAATGCCACTGTTAAGTTCGGCCCCCATTGTCATGGAGCCGAGAGAATAAAAAAGCTTGCCATGTTCAAATAACTCGCGTTTCTGGGGAATCATATGCCCATTGCTACCTACATCAACACCAGGGATCCTAAAGCACAAACAAATTACCATTTCAGACTCACTAATATGACAGTCCTCACTCACAATCTTTCTTGGTCAATCAAGAGTAATATGTGATGAATTAAAATAAAGCATAATCTCAGCATACCTTGCCATCTGAAACTTGGGAGATTGAATAAAGTCAACAACCGGAACCAACTTTTTGGACCTAACTTCAACAGTCCGCGTAGGAATCTTTTCTATCTCAATTTCACCTCCTCTACCATCTTCGTCCTCTTCCAGTTTGATATCATCTTTAGCAAAAGTCTCAAAGTATACCTGCCAACCAACATACAAGTCAAATACCTACTAAAACAAAAACAAATACTAGCATTTTTAACAGAAAGTTCTAGCACCTCAGGTCTTGCCCATAACGGACCCCGCCGCTGAGGGCTCCATAGCTCAGCTTCAGAAATATATATATTATTATTATTATGACTTTCCTCAGAACTGATCTTCTCTTTCGTGAAGTTACTCCTACTACCTGCAGCATAGACACTATCCTTTTTTGTTCCTTCGGGATAAACTTTTCTACTGTCTGAATATCCATTTTCGCCATATATGTCAATGTTATCTTCTCTCTCCCTCCGGTTCTGTTTCTGACCGATATTCCATTTTTTAATTGCCTCAACTACTAATCTCGGGTCACTTTCTAAAGTCGATTCATGTGTAGGTGTTTCTGACAATCGCAGTGCATATTGAATCAGTGAACCAGAAGGTGAAAAAACCAGTATATGACTCTTTGCCTTCAAAAAATCATTATCAGAATATAAATCATTCCCTTTGCAGTTATGAAAAGTAGAAGCAAAAGAGCCAGAAAATAAACTCCCCCTGCCTGCTGCAGCTACAGCAGCACCAGTAACGGTGTTTCTCCAACCACTATTTCCGTTCCTTATTCTGCTAACAGAAGAGAGTGTAACCGGAGGGCCGGAAGCACTAAATCCACTAATATTAGGAGATTGAATACTCATAGAACTACCAAATGGAGATATAGCAAACAAATGGCTAGTACCCCTCGAGGAACTTATCATAATCCAGTGGCTGTCAACACTAAAACTGATGTCCTGTATAACCTGTGAAAATATTTACAATAATCAGGAAAATTTTCAAATGCTGTCAAGGCTAAAATCAGGAAAAAAAAAAAAAGCTATAGTACATACAGCATTCGTAAAACCGCGTTGAAGCCTATAAAGGTGAACGGAAGAATCTCCAGATTCAGAATTTGGCATCACTTGGAAAACATTAATGTTATGACCTTGAACTGAAGCAGTCACCAAAAGGGTTCCACTAGGATCAAAGCACAACGATGAGATGGGGCTCTTATGCGCCTTAAACTGAGAAATGACGGATTTACTAACAACATCTCTGATGATTACCTGATACAAATGCAAAAATAACTTAAGAAAGGCATAAACGAAAGCCGAAAGGATAACAACCACTAATCAAAGCTCATAATTTAGTGTAGAACATAACAATTACAATGATCATATTGATACCAAATACTCCCTCCGTCCCGCCCGAAAATCCACAAATTTCCATTTTGGGCGTCCCATTTAAAAAGGTACTTTCCCAAAAAGGAAAGTTTTTATTACTATTCCACCCACTCATTCTCTCTCCTACTTTACTTTTACACTCGCAACATTCTCTCTCCTAACTATTCCTCCCACTCATTCTCTCTCCTATTTAATTTTTCATACTCACAACATTTAAACTTTTTCTCTTTCCTACATCATTTTCCTTAATTTGCGTGCGAGGTTTGGTTTGGGCATTTTCGGGCGGGACGGAGGGAGTATGACAGGCAGGCAATAAATTATTTCAAGCAAACTTATAGAGTAACAAAAATATAATGATACCAGATATGTGTTTCAATCAAAACTTATACTCCCTCCGTCCCAAAATGATCTTCCTATTTTTTTGGTTGTTAATAAGAAGGAATTTTGAGCACTAATTTTAGAGTAGTTTAATTAGCCTAATGAACATCTAAAAATTGTTATCGATAGTATTTATAATGGTGTATCAATAACAAGTTTAAAATTTTAATTAGGATAATGAAATTAATCTAAATTTATTTCTCATAGTACCTTCGTAGTGACAAAAAAAAAAAAAGTGGGAGGATCATTTTGGGACGTTAATGGTTTGTTCAAACCAAGGCCCAAAGAGCGTTATGCCGGTAAGCCAGGCAGTCCCCGGGAGAGAAAGCCGGTTATGAGCACCCGAAAAAGAGCAAAAAAGAACATAACCTCCGAACTTTGAAGGACAAAAAGATGTACCATTCCAACACTATCTGCATCTAAAAGACGGCCACTGGCAGCTCCCGAGATCTTTTTATAGCCCATGTCCCCTAGGGTAACAATTCCAGCTGCAAGTTGCTTGCTTGATTCTTTTGCGTAGTATGCAACCACACTCCCATTGGAAGAAGGACCAGGGGAACTTGCAGGAGTGAGATGCTGTGGACTGACACGCCCCGCATCTGACATTGGGACTGGGCTCCCACTGTAAGCCATCCATCTGGGGCCCAGAGCAAGAGGTCCAAATCCTATACTTTCAAAACCCAAGGAACTTGTGACAATGGGGTTTGTCAAAATAGTGTAATCCCTTTCTAATGTTGCAGCATCAAAACAGTGTACCTGCAATATAAATCACCTCAAACTCCGTTTTACCAAAACATACTTCCTCCGTCCCACTTGAGGAGGTGGGATTTCATTTTTTTGGTCAACATGCTTATACTTTGACCAATAATTTATGAAAAAATAATTATTCTCATGAATTTTAATAGTTGCTATCGGTAGCATTCTTAATGGTGCATCAATAACAATATTTAGAATTTCATGAACATAATTATTTATCATAAACTATTGGTCAATTTCAAGCATGTTGACCAAGAAGTCAAATCCTACCTCTTCAAGTGTGACAGAGGTAGTAAAACATATGTGAGATTGGAAAAACTATAAAAGCAAGAATACCTGAGCTGCCTGTAAAACAGCAATGATCTGAGAGCTGCACCTCACTGAATAAACAGCTGACCTGAACTTCAATGAGTGCACATACGATTGAGATTTCAAGGAATAAAACCATACTGCATTTGGCAGAAAAACACCATTTAATTGATCACGTCGGTCATTTTGGACATTATTTTCTTCTTCAACAATGTTACCACCACCAGAAAAGGGTCCGTCTGCACAAATGACCAGCAGAGGGTGACTATCAGCAAACACATCTCCAGACTGCTTTGGTGCTATCGGTTTCGGTAATAGTTGCATAAAAGAAGTAGGGCCATCGTGTCGGGAAACTAGGTCACGAACATTATTTGCTTCTTCAACATCCCAAACCTGGAAACCAAACCGATACCCCAACAAGAGAACTTGGCGAGTGATATTTCCCTCACATTCTAACTTGTCAAACCCAGCCCAGAGCACCTATAGTTCAAATGCAGAAAATAAATTAGTCCTGTCCACTCTAGAATAAGATACGAACCAAGTATAACTCGTAATGGAGATGAAAACAGCATAAAATTTTGAGCAACAAGAAAGGATGTAATGAGAGAAATATAGGTAACAAATACCTACAAAAAATGGAAATAAGAAAACCAAAAGGAAGAAGAACATATAGCAGTGAAAACTGAAAAGACAAAAAACCATGTACTTAGTGGATTGACAGCAAGAAAACTGTTTCTCAAAATCTAACATTAAGTCACGAACACAAGCAAGTAGTTGACATGGTGAGCATCCACACATGCTAAAAACTGTAATCTGTATTAAGGACAAGCGTAAGATGCTAAACTCAAGAAAACTGTAACATGCTATCCTAAAACATTTGAAAACCAATGTTCTTCATTTGGTTTTAGCTTAACAACTCTTAGGAAATCTATCTTCCATGGACTTGCAACTATTCTAATAGTTGTTATTGGTAGTATTCTTAATGAATCAACCATCTACAAGCACATACTCCCTCTATTCCAAAATTAAGTGTCAATTTTAGAAGAAAACAAAATACATACATCTTTAAGGATATATATATAGATATATAAAAAGAAAAAACAATTTGTACTTGTATGGTATAAGTTTTATAAGGAGATATAATGGTGATAATAAGGACAACTATGTATATTTGTTTCAATAATTAATTAAAAGTCAACTTGTTCAAAATGTAACTCAAAACTCAAAGATGGACAATCATTATGAGAACGAGGGAGAAATAAAAATGGTGTAGCACAAATTATCTTTCAAACACGTGGAAAGTTATACTACCAATGTGCAAGAGGAAGTAATTATAAATCAACCGACAAATTCCAGACTTTACGGATCATCACGAAAAACAATATGCATGGTAAGTCAAAGTATTGTAAGCTCGCGTTAAGCCCAAGAACATGTAATGAGGTGAGAGGTCAATCTTCAGCTACTCAACAATAACACATGGAGTCTCAATTTATCTCTCAATCTCAAGCAGACCATGCATATCTATAGCAGGTATCCAATTCCCAACCCCGACCCGACCAATCTATAGAAAAAGAGTTGAACCCCCTCACGAATCTCCTAATGATTAGCTCAAGGAGGATGACGACACAAAACAGGAACCAACTAGCTGCTTAATAGCATCATCCAAAACTACCATATTTATTACACTTAGATTTTCTGCTTTTCCACACTTAGAATGCTGATAAAATCTTTCCATTTTAGCTTAGATTACTATCTGCAACAATATATCAGATAATGGCTCTCTTTGTTATGCTGTTAATTTTTCAAAACCCACATCCAGTTTCAGTTTTCTAAGGGTTCCCTTCATTATGCTACGAATTTCAGGTATACAAAATGCAACTAAACCACGATTTATACAATCAGATCAAGGTAACCAAACTAGATAAATGGAACTGCTAATAAAAAGTCACAGACCTGGTCATGACTAGCATCACTACTAGTCTCCCTTTCCACAATCGCAGAGGCAGCCGAAGCTGCAGATCGAACAGTCGAAGCTACCGTGGAAGCACCAGACGACACTATCCTTAAGTAAGCTCGCAAAGACGTAGGAAAAAAGCTGCCCCCACCACCGCTGCCGTTTGCCCGACCTCCCTGTGATGAAGATGATCTCTGTTCATCATTCCTCATCACCAGAACTTGAAAAATCCCCAAGTCAAGAACCCAGAAAAGCAAAAAAAAAAAAAAAACTTATGATTCCCCCAGCTCACACGATCATAACCTCAATCTCAGCCTGAAAGCGAACAGGTGTCTTCTCCAATGTCTTCCGCACCACCGCCGGAAAAATCCAAAAACTTACTTAAGCAAAAGCCCCCACAAATTCTTCCATTCTCCAAACTCTATCTTCTCATTATTTTCCCAAATTAAACCTTATAAAAAAAATGGTGCCCTTTTTTTAAATTTGCACAATGAACGAAGAAAGAATCAATAGAAAATTAAAGAAAAAGTTAGGGTTTTGCAGAAAATAAAATATAGAGATGTTGATGACGAAGGAAAGATTGGGTATCAAGAATCGAATTGAAGACAAGATAACGAGAAAGGAAGAAAAATAGTCCTCCTTACGTCTCGCTGTCTTTATAATGGTGTTTTTCCTTTTCTTTTTTTTTTTGCAGATTGAGTTGAAGAAGACGAACTTCCCCACACGTCTTGATTGTATGCATGTTTCCAATGCATTTGTCTCCCTCCATGTTTTGATTGAATAACCCCGCCGTCGGCCGTCCCACTTCTCATTTCAAATCACTCACAATAACACTCTAATTTTAAAAATTTAATTAAATTTGGTCATATTTATATCATGTAGCAACTTACTTTTATTTAAATTTTAATTTATCATTCTCTTTAATATAAAAACTTTTTTGTATATATAAAATATATAAGTATCATTAATATGAAAAGTAAAATTAATTCCCCCTAACCAAAAATTAATTCTTCTTGCTACCTTCGAGCTTCTCCTCTCCATCTTAAATCTCGGACCACTCTTATCCCCCTAACCAAAAATTAATTATCAGATAGATATGGGTTACTGAAATTATTGGTTATCGGGAGAAACTATTTTAATTTTGTTTTTCTAATTTATTCTTTGTTTTGTGAAATTTGTGATTTTAGAAAAATACCGGTGGTGGTGGTCATATTTAGGTGGCAATGGGGGTTGGAATTATGGGGGAAATGGTGGTGGTGGTGGTCGGATTCTGAGGAAAATAGTGGTGGTGTTGCTGACTGGTGGGGTTGGGTGGAGAAAGTCCTCAATAATAATATCCTTTTTTTTTGGAAAATTGAACAAAAGCCCCCTCACATACATGACATTTACGTGACCAAATTTCGTTAAATTTCTAATGCCGTTAGAATTTATGGGTCAAAGTGGGACTAAAGGCAAATTAGAGTGTTACTAAGTGACAAAATTCGATTGGGGTGCAAAGTGAAATTCCCTAGATATTTTGCAAGAATAAACGTATTTTTTTGACCGATTGAAAATCAATTAATTGCTCATTTATTATTATCAAATATGAATGTTCTATTTTTTACAAAATTTATTTAACATTTATTTTAGATTTTAAAGGATCAAAATCTTGCAAAAAACTAGTTTTTTCGTAACATAAGAAAAAAATTAATTTTAAAGCATTAAGTCTAACTAATAACTAATAAGAGTAATGAACTGTTCTGAAAACTAGTTTTTCATAACATTTTAAAAAAAAATTAATTTTTCACAAGAGTTACTCTTTTAATAAAATTTTAATAAAGGAGTAATAATTTTTTACAATTTCTTTCTACTAATTTCAAAGTAAAATACTTCCTCCGTCCCAATAAAAGCTTCACTATTTACCCAAAAGAGTGTCCCGTTAGAAGCTTCACCTTTTCTTTTTTGGCAAAGCTCCACTCATTCTCTCTCCTATATTATTTTAATACTCACAACACCATTATAATTTACTATTTCCTCCACTAATTCTCTCTTCTATTTTCAAATTACACTCACAACTTTTTTTTTTCCTCCCATTTCCGTAATTTGCGTGCCCACCCAAAAGGGTGAAGCCGGAGGGAGTTAAGAGTTCTCTCCCAATTACTCCTACCAACAAAAAGCCCACCCGATTAACCAACATCTCTCCAATCTCCATCGTCTCCGGCAAACATCAGCCGCCACTTTTCCACTGCCCTGTCCATCTCTTTTTATTAATAAATGTCTTTAAGTTATTATAAAATTAATACTTGAAAAAGTTGCAAATTTAATAGAAACAAGCAATTGAATCGATAACAGAAATTCTAGTACCAGACAATACAAACCCAAATTCGGGTTTCCAACTATAAATCAAGAACTCATCAACAACATAAAATTAGGAAAATAAAATCAGCCATTCTTGAACTGACCTCGTTGAATTCACACGAAACTGGACAAGGGTCAGAGAGAGATCGCCTCAGACAACATGGTGAATCCAACTCTTTGAATTCACGCGAAATCGGAGAGGGGTCAGAGTGAGATCGCCTGAGACACCCTGATGCTTCACCCATTATCCCAATTTCTAGAGCCAGAAATGAACTCTCTCTCTCTCTCTCTCTCTCTCTCTCTCTCTCTCTCTTATTCTGCAGACGAATTGTTGATCACGCTCTCAAGATTTTCCAGTGATTTTGGAAAACCCCAGAAAACTTTCTTGAAAATCTCTAGTTATGATTTTATATGGGCAGTTTGGAGACTCTGTCACTTAGTTAGTTAGTTCCAACTTCCCTCCATGTAAATGATCATATTTGAAAGAGAATTGTTATATAAACCCGTAAAATTGTTGAGTAAACCCGTAAAGCATAAATTACAATTATGCCATCGAATGAAAATACTTTTCTACCCCTAATTCATACCCCCATTACCCCACCTTCCCCCTCACTCTACCACCCTTCATCCCAACCCACTGTCTCTCTCGAATCCGGCCACCACCATCCCAACCGCCACCACGCAGCTTCGACACAATCCTCCACCCACTACCATTTCTCCATTAAATCCTATTTTTTCACTTTCCAATTCCCAGTTCTTCAACATATTAGAAAACCCAGATTTTGCAAAAATTCGGCCAGTAGTGACCGAAATTCAGTCCAGGTTTGGCCACGCCCGGCCGAAAATATTGAAAAAGTTCGGCCACACCCGGCCGAAATTTTTAAAAAGTTCGGCTCTGGTTTGCCGAACCACCCAAATCGGCCGGGTGTGGCCGATTTTTAAGCAAAGTTCGGCCACTACTGGCCGACCAGAATCAAATTTTCGGTTGGTAGCGGCCGAACCACCAAAATCCAGAAATTTAAATGTAATCGAACCAAAAATCGAAATTTCTCAGTCTCTCTCTCTAAAAATCAGTTGATTTCTTTTTCTTTTCTTTCTCTCAAACTGATTTTCTCTCTCTTTCTCTCTCTAAAAATGGTGGTGGGTGGTGTGGATGAGAGAGAAAATGAAAGGGTTAATGGGTGTGGGTGTGGGTGTGTGGGTGAGTGGGGTATTAAGGGAAAAATGGGGGGTTTGTTTTAATTTTTTGGGGTGATTATAATATTACGGGTTTACTCAACAATTTTACGGGTTTATATAACAATTCTCTATTTGAAAAGCACGACAAATTAAGGCTCCGTTTGTTTAGCATAAAACATCTTCCGAAAAATGATTTCCTACAAAATGTTTTCCAAAAAATGAAAATGTTTTCCCCCAAACAAACGGAGCTTAAATGATCAAAATAACAGTTTTGCCAATTAAGTATAAACCAGACTTCCGATTATCAAATCCCATCCAGGTTAGCCCCTGGAACCAACCCCTTTTACAACTGATCAATGTACACAGTTGAATCTTCAACACAAATCTCACAAATCCAACAAGAAAAATCCCTATTTTCCTGTACTTTCTTACCATTACTATACAACTTACAGGAGAAAATTATGTCAGGGTCAGTTAATATGAGCAACCACTTTTACAATCACCTATCTAAATTTGGAATTGATCAGCCATAGCTCAATCGAGAAGAAAAATCTGGAGTTCGCAAGGCAGTTTGGCGTCTGGGGATTCCAATCTCACAAGCATTAACTCTTGCAGCAAAACGTAGAGAACAAAGGGACTCATTAATGGAAGATGGGTCGGGAGAAACATTCACAACCATTAACGTCTTTGAATCGCCTCCTAGGCAAGGCTGATAAACAGAGAAACTTTTTTAAATAAAATAAATACTCCCTCCGTCCGGAAAAGTTAGTCCCTCTTTTTTCGTTGTTAGTGTGAATGAACTTTGAGCAGTAATTTAAGTTACTTTTAATTATCCTAATAATAAAAATCTAAAACTTGTTATTGATACACCACTATAAATATTATCAATAACAAGTTTCAGATTCTCATTACAATAATTAAAAGTACCTAGATTATTGTTCAAAGTTCATTCAAACTAACATAAAAAAGACTAACTTTCCGGGATGGAGGGAATACAAGTTTGGATTGGAGTTTGTTCAAAAAAAAAAAGTTTACCTGGAGTAGGTATGTAAGCTTTGAGTTTCTGAAAGGGACATGCTCCTCTTTCTTTCCCAAGGCAAAGATAACATCGCTCAAGGACGATAAACTCTTGTTGATGGACTGATTTATTAAATTAGTTAATAATGGAAACATCCAGTAGTACATTTGTATGATTATGTATGTATGTTCTTTATGTACCTGTGTTTCTTTTAGCCGGTCTCCGGTGGAACCACTTTTGGAGAGACGCTCACTTCCGGCAAGATCAATAAGGTTTAGAACACCTTGTACTTGTTGCTCCGTGCTCTTAAAAAATAGATAGTCATTAGTGAGCAAAATCGACTTAATCAAAAAGAGTAAAGAGTATTGCAGCCAATAATATGTGAAGTAGTTGCATCAGCCTTCTTTTACCTCGTTAACACCGGATATCCGTAGGGTGAACACAACATGACTTCTTGACGACTGCTCATTCATTTGGGTCTTGCCAACGGATCTGCAAGGAATGTGAACGGTTAAAATAAGTAAATTTCCAGAATTGAGTGAAATGGATGTGGATGATGGGCTAGGATTAGTGGACCTTTGTGTGATTCTTATGTTCAACAGGGGTAGTAATGGAAGAAAAAAAGTTTACTAAATCGTTTGAAAAGTCAAATGAGAACATATTTTATGGGACGGAGGGAGTGGTAAATAACATGTACCAAACAAGTGAAAATAACTAGCATTTAATTCAACAAAAAGAATGAAAGATTTGCAACGTAGTAAGTTGGAGGAGGCGTGCGGGGTGGGTGGGGTGGGGGTCAGAAGAGTTGTACAAAGGAGTGTGCTTCATACCTACTTTGTGCAGCCCTATCTAGAAGAAATGAGACTTCCTTGCTACTACGAACATCCACAATGGTCAGATCAGATACAATTGTGTTACCATTTACATCATGTTTAATTGCATATTGCTTTGCGGACGCATCAGGACTTGAACGATTTGATGACAATAAATCGCGTATTGTTTCATTATATATCTCCAACATGGAGACCTGCAAGAATTTGAATTATTGAAGTTCAAAACAACACGATACTAATGGAAGTTAATATATTTAAACAATGAAAGAGACAAAAGATTTCCAAACTCACCTGCATTTCATATTTCCATCCTTGTAGTTGAAGTAGTTGCCTAGTCTCAAATATTTGTTCCAATGAGCGTGGTATCAATCCTTTCTCGTCAAAACTTCCTGGTCTGCCCATCATTGTATACGTTTTCCCAGAACCAGTTTGACCATAGGCAAAGATGCAAACCTACAAACATAAAAAGGCATGTTCAGTTAGATAATGCTCATGGGAAATATAGTATTAACTTCGATTATTCTGCCTCTGCTCCACTCTCAAAGTACTGGTTTCTATTTTGCGATGCTTCACTTCAAATTTCTTGTTTGAAAATGAAGTTAAAACTCCCTCCAGCCCTACTTTCTTTTCGGTCTGTTAAAAAAAATGACCTATTTCTGAAAATTGCAATTATAAACAAAACAGGATTTTATTTTATTTTATTGGGGGGGGGGGGTCAGAGAGAGTATACTTTAAGATTTTTAAAACATATCCTTACTACAGTCTCTGAACGAAGAACTAGTTTAAGTATCAAATTAACGCACCTATGGAAAACCATTGAATCTTTAAAACTTTGGACTTTCAACATAGGCAACTTAAGTTAAACAGAGGGGGGGGGGGAAGAAAGAGGGAGAGGGGAGAGAGAGAGAGAGAGAGAGAGAGAGAGGGAGAGAGAAATACATCACCTTGTATCCATCGAGAGCACTCTGCACAAGCTGTGAAATTTCCTCAAACACGTGTTCTTGTGCAGCATCAGGCATGAATACTTTGTCAAACGAGAAAGAGTGCTTTTGCCCTGTCGTGAAAAAATTAAGTAATATAGGAGCCAATGACAAATAATCAATGACATAAGTACGTACAGTGCAAACTAATTTATCTTTAACAGCATTTAGAACATTATACCATGTTGCAGTAATTCAATTCCCCGGCCATAGGCTTCAGCTGACGTGGGGAAAGAAATTATTTTCATTTCCGACACAACACCATCATCAGATATTAAAGGCCGCACTCTACAGAAAACCCTTATGTTCCCTTTCAGTTCCTACAGTGATAGATTAGTTCATTGGTAAGAGATTGGAGAGGCAGGGGAAAAGTTTGGAATAGATGGAAAATTACCAATATCGTGTTATGTAATTTTTTACGCAAGGCTTCTCCTTCGACCACTTTAAATTCTGCCTCTTCAAGACGATTTTGTAGATCAAAATTGATTCTCTTAAGTTCTTCATATCCTGTACTTGTCTCCAACGCCGATGAATCAGAGATCTAGCATATATTACTTCAAAAATCAGCAAATTATCCATCTAAGAGGAACTAAGAATTAGCTACAAACTTCAGATCTAAAAGCCAAATACAATACCTCCAATTTCTCTTCTGCAATAGCAAGCTTTTCTTGCAATCTCTTAACCAAGTCTTCTTGAGCTGAACATGTAACCTAACAATAGAAACTTGTATTTAGCGGCACCATTGCAGCTAGAACAACAGAGCTAGAAAGAGTACGAACCTCAAGCTCATTTGACCTTAGTGTCATGCTTTCCAACTCAGTAGCTGATCTCCCACTAAATTCTTTGTATTTAGATACTTCAGTGGTTAATTCTTGGACTTGCAAAAGTTGCCGATCACGATCCTCTGTCACCTGTTGCAAATCCGCCCTCAAACTACCAGCTTCATTAGCTAAAGCTTCTTTTATTCTTATTAACTCATCTTGAGTAGCCTACAATTACAAAACCATGAAAGAAGCCTACTAAGAAAAACTTCGGGAGAAAAATCACACCCAGAAATCAAATTGAGCTAGTACTCATAACATGTGAGAGATCGTGAAACGAGTAGGACAAACCAATATTTTGACAGACTCTCAAATTGCGAATCACAGATTTTCTAGTTAAATGTAACATACTGAGCATTGGGGACATTTCACTCAAAAAAATCGCGTTGAATTACAATGGATTCACATTTAAGGACTTTTTCAATTTTCCCACATTACACTAGACTTAGAGTTAAGAGAACTAAAGGTTAGGATATTTAGAAAAATCTAGCACTACAAATGAGAAATCTTTAAATGGAATGAAGAGAGTAACCCCAAGTTGTCAAACAAAATGTTCTTACTGTTGTTGTTAGATACATGTACTATTAATTATATCACTAGTTATCAATCCTTTACAATCACTAGAAGAAGAGATTTCTAAAGGACACCATGTATTTCTCAACTTACGTCTCCATCGCACCTAAGATGGTGCAAAGTTAGATCTAATTTCATATGACTCCGTAAGTTATAGAGAATGTCAATTATAAAAGCAAAACAAAATTACCAAATAAAGAAAAGGAGGGCTACCTTTATACCTCGTATACATGGGACATAATATACATACAAAAGTACAGATATACTCACCATAGTAGAAGTAAACTGCTCATGCAAAGAAGTGTATTGGCCTCTTAAGGTGCTTAGATTCTCCACTACAACGGCTTTTTCTCGCTCAATATTCTTAAGGGTGTCGCTGGTTGAATTGAGCTCTGACTGAAGTTTACTGTTATACTGCTGTAAGCTTGTGTTGTACTCTTGCAATCGCTTGTACATATCATTGAGTGAGGTTATCTGAGAATCCAACAAACCCAAATGAAAATGGGCTCAAATTTCTAAAAGAAAAAATGAGAAATCTTATCAAAACCCCAAAATACAGATCTGTGTACAGTATATTACTTTCTGATTAGCACTGGAACTCTCTCTTTGAACTCTTCCGAGCTCTTCTGAAAGAGAAGCTTGCGACCTCTCTGCACATATTCTGGCCTCTTTTTCTCTTGCTAAGGATTCAGTTGCAACCTGAAATGACAATTAAAGTCATCAATCTGCCAAAGACAATTTTAGAATTGCTTAAAATGGCTTAAATGATGATATTTCAATTTGAAAATATACCACTCGATCAGATTCCTCCTTAGTGAACTTCTCTTGGATTGAATCGTAATTCTTTCTCAGCTCCATGATAATTGAATTCAACTGTTCTTCCTTTGCCTTCATAAGCATTTCTAAATCAAAGAAACACGAGACTTATTAACATTCCGAAAAAATCACTTTTAGAAGCAACAAAAAAGGCAAAATAGAAAAGAAAAAAAATGTACCCATATCAATGCATCTCCTTTCTGTTAGTTCCAACATTTTTCTAAGCTTCTCATTCTCTAAATAATAATTTCCTTCGAGCTCTTGGAACCACCTAATGCAAACCCTAAGTCTTTTTATGTACTCCTGCATTTGATCACATTTCTCCTAACATACCAACACAAATTCAGAAATCATTAACCAATTTCATGAAAATTTTCATGCGAGAAAACACTAGAAGAAATACACACAAAAAAAAAAAAAACATAACTAACCTTGAGATTGTATTTACTCTTGGTTTTCATTTTCTCATTCAACAATGCTTCAACATCCTCTCTAGTAAACTCAATCCCTCCACATTCAGAACCACCGCCATTACTAGCCGGTCCTCCGTCCATTCCTAGATCTTGGCCGCCATTGACAACAGACAATACTTCTCTTGCTCTGCTGCGGGTAGTCGCACCCACCATTGTTTGCACTCGGATCATTCAACCCCTCCTTCACCGAAATCTCATCAACATAAACACTAGTTCTTGCCAAAACAACAAAATTGGCAACAAAATAACAATCTTTTAGGGTACTAATCGAAAAAAGAAGGAAGACCCAGATGGAAATTGAAGAAAATAGAACTGGGTATTGGATTAATTCAAAATCAAAATATGAAGGAGGCGAAGAGGAAGAGCTCGTTCAGGTAAAAGGTCATGTGAAGAGTGAAAAAGAGAGTATAGTAGAGAGGTGAAGAGGAGGAGTTTATGGTGGGACCATTGATTGCAAACAAAGCTACGGTGATTGTAAAATCATGGCCGTTGCTTCTATTAGCAGGAAGGAACTCTTTCTCTCTTTTCTTTTTTCTTTTTCAAAAATTGATTTTTTTATTTTACTAATGATTGATAAAATATTATATACTCACTCCATTCCAGCTGAAGCTTCACTTTTTGTCAAAATGGGTGTCTCGTTAAAAGTTTCACCTTTTCTTTTTTTGGCAAAGAATTTTTACTATTTCCTCCACTCATTCTCTCTCCTACTTCACTATTACACTCACAACACTTTTCAAATTTACTATTTCCTTCACTCATTCTTTCTCCTATTTTCAAATTACACTCACAATATTTTTTCTTCCCACTCATTTCTTTTCACTCATTTTCTTAATTTACGTGATTTGCCCAAAGTGTGAATCTTGAACGGGGAGGGAGGGAGAGAGTAGTCTACATCATTTACCTATAAATAAATAGAGTAACACGTGTAAATCATACTCCCTCCGTCCCGCAATTATATAAAACTAGTACATGCCCGTGTCCAAGGCCACGTTTTTTTTTAAAAAAAAAATTTTTACATGCCCGTGTCCAAGGCCACATTTTTTAAAAATTTTTCTTTTTTAAAAAAAAAATTTTTCATGCCCATGTCCAAGGCCACATTTTTTTTAATTTTTTTTTTTTTTTTAGTTTTTTTTTTTTAAATTAAAAAAAAATATTTTTTTTTAAGGACAAAATGGGAAAGAGACAAAATAGTGAGGGCAAAATGGTAAAACACCCACTTGGAACTGTAGAGAGTACTGTTCAAAAGGCAGGTGCCATTTATAATATAGATGTTTGGCTCGGCACGGAAATTAAGGTAAAAAGTGATAAAGGTAATGTGTTGTGAGTATAAAAGTAAAATAGGAGAGAGAATGAGTGGAGAGAATAGTAAATTTAAAAAGTGTTGTGAGTAGAGAAAAGTGGGTCCCATTTTCATTTTGAGAAATTATTGATTATTGTGAGATGCCCAAAAGGAAAATTTTTTGGTATTATTATGGGACGGAGGGAGTATACTCCCTTCGTCTCATAGAAATATGCACAATTTTACTTGTCACAAAAATTAAGAAGAAAAGTGTAAAAAATGATGTGTTATGAATGTAGATAGTGGGTGAAATAGTAAAAAAATTTTGCTATTTTAAAAAAATTAAAGCTTCTAACGAGACGCCTTTTAAATAATTGATAAAGCTTTTACTTTTTACTGGGACGGAGGAAGTGTACATTTATTGAGGCTTGTGGTTTTCAAACTCATACGAAAATCGGATACCACCAAATCCAAAGCTCATTGATAAATGTGCCTCCAAATGGATTCTTCACATGAACCAATTATCTAATTTTAACCCAAACCCCACAAAATTATTACTCCGTGTCAATTTCTTTTGAATTTTTTTTATTATTCACTTTGGGATAGAGGTAGTAAATAATTTGAATTTGAGTCTAAAATAATTAGGAAATTTTGTCTTTTCATTTTTATTTCAATATTTCTAAAACATAATGTTAATGTAAAACAATATCTAAGTTAAAATTTTGAAATGAAATTGTATTTTGGGAGTGTATTAAGGAAAGTAGGGGACCAAGTTGGTAAAATGTTCAATGCGGAGGGGATCAAAGGAAAACTTTTTTGAATATTTTTGAAAAGGTATCTGGCGGGGAGAGATTCGTTACAAATCTTATTAGGACCATTGTGCCCTCATTTAATGCTTGTTTAAATTCGCTTCTTTTCATTATTATTAGTACTAGATTGACTCCCGTGCGATGCACGGGACATTATTACTATATACTCCCTCCGTCCCGCTAATATTAGCACACTTTCCTTTTTGGGCGTCCTGCTAATATCCGCAAACTCCCAAAAAGGAAACTTTATATTAATAAAATATTCACCCAACCCCACTCATTCTCTCTCCTACATTATTTTAATACTCACAACACCATTATAATTTATTACACCCTCCACTCATTCTCTCTCCACTCATTCTTTTACACTCACAACATTTTATTAAAATATCATAATCCTTAATTCCCGCGCAAACAGTGTTTGTGCTAATACTAATGGGACGGAGGGAGTATTCAAAAGACAAAAATTAAACTAAAATAAATCAAAAAAATAATTCGTTTGTACATTATGAAATAATTTCGTAAAGACTACATTGTCAAAACATAAAAATTAGAAAACAATAAGTTATTGAAATTAATAAAATAGAAATAAAAAAAAACATAAGAAATATGCATATGTCTATATACAGTTATGTAGTATTTTATTATTTAAAAAAATAAATAAAACACACGAACATGTTTATCACATACGAAGTAAGTTATTGAAATTAGTAAAAAAAAGGTGAAGATTATAAATCTAGTTAAAAAAAAGGTGATATTTTCTTTCATTTTGATAAAGAGAATTTTTTAAATAAGAACAAAAGATTTGTTCATACCAAAAGAATAGTATAGTTATCTAATAAAATTTAATATCATTCTTTTTCAAATTTATTAATACTTTATTTACTATGTTTCAAATATTTTTTTAAAAAAATATTAAATAAATTGTTTGATATATCGAACTAAAATAAACACAATAACTATATTACCCCATCTCACTTACTCCCGCGCGATGCACGGGGCGTTACATTTAAAATAGAAGATCAACATTGGGTAAATATCTACCTTGAATTTTATAAATATTCACAGCGTAAGATTAAAACATCAATACAAATATAGTAAAATGGAAAATATATTATCGTACAATTTAAAATATTTATTACAGAAAATTATAGATATCGAACTATGCTTCAAAGAATTTTTTTTAAGTAATTTAATAAATTGGTTGATATATCAAAATAAAATAAACCCAATAACCATATTACCCCATCCCACTTATTAAATTGAAACCCAAACCCACATTCATCACACTCCCATATATATATGTATGTATATATATATGTATATATATATATATATTTATTTATATATATATATATATATATATATATATATATATATATATATATATATATATATATATATATACATATATAAATATATAGATTATTATTATATTAAATAACCCGATACACTTTAAAAATAAACAACGATTTTGTTTAAAAAAATTTAAATATGCCACAGAGGTAAATGTCGGAATTGCCCTTAAATGAACGGTTGACACATGTCAGAAATGAAGAAAAAAAATTCCTCCTGCGTACACGCGCCACTGTCGACGCGTGAACGGAACGCGTCATTGTAACAATCACACTCGCCACTTACATTAAATAGAAACTCAAACCCACATTCATCACACTCCGCCATATATATATATATATATATATATATATATATATATATATATATATATATATATATACTCCCTCCGTCCCATAACAAAGAGGAAATTTACTGTTCACGCGTAGATTAAGGAAAAAAATAATGATATAAATGTTGTGAGTGTAAAAGTAAAATAGGAGAGAGAATGAGTGGAGGGAATAGTAAATTATAATGGTGTTGTGAGTATTAAAATAATGTAGGAGAGAGAATGAGTGGAAGGAATAGTGAATTTGTGGTTTGTAATGAGACGCCCAAAAAGGAAAGTTTGTGGCTTGTAATGAGACAGAGGGAGTATATATTAAATAATCATATATACTTTATAAATACACAATGATTTTGTTTATACATATTCAAAATCATTCCAACTCATCATCCTATACCTCATCACTTTTATTTTATTTTATATATATATTTTTTAGTAAAATTATTATTATTATTATTAAAACATTTTACTAAACACTTAATTAATTTTCACTAAAAAGAAATTGAACAATTAGTAAAGCATAATTAACAAATTGATATTTAAATCAGATGATTTTTTTTCTTTGTCCAAATCAAATGAAAGAAGTCTCTATTTAAACATAAATAATTATGAATTTTGGTGTAAAAAAAATAAAACAATGTTAATTTAAAAAAGATGATTTTTTTTATTATCATTCATAATTTAAAAAATTAATTCACACTTACTTAATTTTCACTAAAAAGAAATTGAAAAATTAGGAAAGGATAATTAACAAATTTATATTTAAAAAAGAGGTTTTTTTCCTTTGTCCAAATCAAATGAAAGAAGACGCTATTTAAAGAGAAAAAATATTATGATTTTTGGTGAAAAAAAAAATTAATTTTAAAAAGAGGATTTTTTTTTTACTATCATTTATAATTAAAAAAATTACTTGACACCTCATTAAATTTCACTAAAAAGAAATGAAAAAAATTAGTAAATGGAAATTAATAAATTTATATTTAAAAAAGAGGAATTTTTTTTTTGTCCAAATCAAATGAAAGAAGTATCATTTTAAAGAGGGAAAAAAATTATGAATTTTGGTGTAAAAAAAAAATTAAAAAAAATTAATTTAATATATAAAAATTAAGGTCAAAGAAATGGGGTAATTTTTTTTTTGAAATCCTTCGGCCAATCAAATGGTGACACATGTCAAAATAAAAAAAAAAAAGAAGGAAAATCAGCATATCATATGACGTGCCCTTGTCGGCGCGTGCACTCCACGCGCCATCCCAATCACAGGTTGCCACGTATCTATTCAGTCGGTTTTTTTGCCATTTTATCACGGTGTGAAATGACTAAATTGCCCCTCAAACCACCTTTAATTACCACAATCATATTATTATAGATATATACTCCCTCCGTCTCACGTGAATACAAACTTATTTCCTTTTTGGTTCGTCCCACGTGAATACAAACTGCCCAAAATGGAAATAAATTTATTATTTTATATTCACCCTACCCCACCCACTCATTCTCTCTCTTCATTTCCTACCACACAATTTATTCAACCAACTCCACTCATTCTCTCTCTTCATTTCCTACCACACATTTTCATTATCTTAATAATATTTCTTAATTATTGTGCTCGGAAAAATGGTTTGTAATAAGGTGGGACGGAGGGAGTATATATATAGATATAGATATAGATTTGAAAGAAAGACCCATTTTAGTGAAAAGAAAAATATCTTTAAATTGAGACTATTTTCTTTAAAAAATTAATATATTATAAAATAATTTAGGTAAAAGAAATAGGTTAAAAAAAAACCTACATCCTACCTACGGCCAAACACGTGTCCAAATCAAAAAAAAAAAAAAAAGCATCTGCCTTCACGCGCCATTGTTGTCGGTGCGTGTCCCACACGTGCCAAGGAAATGGCCAAATCGCCCTTGAACAAACGTACGACACGTGTCCCCATTACAAAAAAAAAATAAATAAATAAAATGTAGGCCAATCACAGATCGCCCCGTGTCTTTTTATCCGGATTTATTGTCATTTTTCCACGGCGTGAAATGCCGAAATTGCGCCTCAAACCCCCTTTAATTACCACAATCTTCCGTCCCATTTCGCCATTTTGGGTGTCCCATTAATAGCTTTCACTTTCCTTTTTTTGGCAAATGAATCTTTACTATTTCCTCCACTCATTCTCTCTCCTACATTATTTTAATACTCACAACACCATTATAATTTAATATTCCCTCCACTCATTCTCTCTCCTATTTTTTCAAATTACGCTCACAACATTTTTTCTTCCCACCCATTTCATTAATTTGCGTACAGGGCAAAATTTGGGCAGCTTCTATTGGGACGGAGGGAGTATATATTATTATTATTAACTTAAATAACCCTATATACTTTATAAATACAAAATGATTTTGTTTAAAAAAACTCAACACCATCCCAACTCATCATCCTATACCCTACCACTTTTACTTTATTTTCGATTCTATATTTTCATGATTAGTCAAATTATTATTATTATTATTATTATTATTATTATTATTATTATTATTATTATTATTATTATTATTATTATTATTATTATTATTATTATTATTATTATTATTATTTTCATTTATAATTAAAAATAAATACTTCACACTTAATTAATTTTCACTAAAAATATATTAAAATAAAAGGAAATTAAGAAAGGATAATCAAGAAATTTATATTTAAAAAAGAGGGTTATTTTTTTCATCAAAAATAATTTTGACTAAAAACAGATTGAAAAATTAAAAATTACAAAAATAACAAAGGATATTTAAGAAATTTAAATTTAAATATAAAGGTTTTTTTTCTGTGTCCAAATCAAATGAAAAAAATCTCTATTTAAAGAGAAAAAAAAATTATGAATTTTGGTGTAAATAAAAATAAAAAAAAATTAATTTATTATAAAATAATTGAGGTAAAAGAAATGGGTGAGAAATAAAAAATCAAAATCCAACCAGCCAATAGGAGGTCGCCAAGTGTCCAACCCAAAAAAAAAAAATAAAACAAAATTCAGCATTTTTCAATCGCTTAACGCGTCAATGTTGGCGCGTCCCTACACGCGCCTAGGAAATGACATAAATGCCCTTCAGCAAAATGTTGACATGTGTCCTAAAATTTAAAAAAAGAAAAGAAAAATAAAAGAAGGCTAATCAGATCATGCCATGTGTCGGTTTAGTTGGTGTTTTTGCACATTTGCCATCGTATGAAATGACGAAAATGCCCCTCATACCCCCTCAAATTACCAAGATCTTGTTATTATATATATATAGATTATTATTGTGCTTTTGAATAGTTTTGAAGTTTTTTCATAAAATTCTGACACATGTTGCCTAAACTACTTTTAATAATAATTAGGCAGTTGTCATTATAAAATTATTTAATTATTTAGTTAGTTGAAATATTTCAAGAGTAATTTATTATATTAATTGTGTACTAAAGGCATTTCTTAATGTGTGTGAAAAACTCGAAAAAACAAACGGAGGGAGTACTGGGTAATAATGTGTTGATGTTTAGCTTGAATGATTTTGAGTAATAATTTAAGTTAGTTTTAATTATTATAATGAAAATCTAAAAATTGTTATTAAAAACATTTTTTAGATTTTTATTAGAATAATTAGAAGTAAATTAATATATTGTTTCAAAAACAATTAAAAAAAAACTAACTTTTCGGGATGGATGGAGTATCATACTTTTTTCATCTCGAAAAGACAGTCTCATTTAATTTTTTATGATAAAATAATTGAACTTTGACCAAACATTAATATTCATCTAATCACTCAATAAAATGTTAAAAATTGTTATGAGCAAATCACTTAATGACTTAACAATTTCAGTTTAAAATTTCCCTTGAGTAATAAAATTAATATTAATATTTGAGCAAAATTAATTTCATTTACGATCAAATAAAAAAAAAAGTCAAATAAAATTATCTTTTTGGTCAGACAATTGGAGTATTTTATTCCAATCACACTTTTATATTTACCCCCTTGAGTGTGATGCCCTAACAAGGCACTTGAAAACACTAGTAATAAAGGTGTGCACATTTTAAAATAATGTGAAATGATTAGGGTGAATGTATGTTGAAATATTTGGCAAAGCATTGTCGGTGTCGGCAGATAATATAAGAATAAAAAATGCAAAATGATCAAGTTGGGATTAATTTATTAATCTTGTGTCATCAATAAATTTCTTAATTAATTAATGGGTTCATAAACTCCATCCACCAGTTAATTGACTACAAATTAATCTACTTTTGTGAATGTCACAATTAAATTGACCTCAACCCTTCATTTTACGGTTTTTATTTAGTTACGTAGACAAACTTATTATTTGAGTGAATGAGATCGATTTACAAATTTGTAAATTCTATATCGAACTCAAATAATCTTGTTTATCAGTCACAAAAATTAGCGAAATAACAATATTCGGATTGTAAGGCAAAGCTATAGCTATTACAACGAACTCTGTTTACAAATTTTAAATATACTAAACGTGTACTACCCCCATATTCTATGCCAAAAAGATTGGTGAGAAGTAAGCTTTCCAGCTCAAATCAACCCTACCTAATTTTTGAATAAAATAAATAAATTTAAGGGTCACCCTCACAGAGATCCGTCTCAATAAGTACAGAGATCCTGTGCAAAATGAGAATATGGGGTCCCGTTTGGAGAATATCCCCTCGACTTCAGGCCCTAAATTGCAATTTGCCCTTTAAAAAATTTACACATAATCAATTTTATATATATATTTAATGGACATAGATAAAATTGAGGCCCTTCAAAATTTGAAGTCATATACAAAGGAACCTAATATTTCATGTCTATGTATGTCTGAGCCGGCCCTGCCACCCTCTTCCAAACCTCTTCACCTTCATTGTTTGCTTGCCTTCTATAACTTCCAACTAGTGACCTGCAGGACTACAAAAATATTCCCACACCATACCATAATAAATAAGTTAAATTCGGAAGTTTTTAATCGGTCACGGCTTTTGTAAGTAAATTATGAATTTCAGTTACTTTAAAATGATTGAAGAAATTACTCTATCCGTTTCAAAATAATTGTAATTTTTTATCAAAATATTTGGTCCAAGAAAATTATGACTTTTGGGTTGAAAACTGTTGGATGTTATGGCTCGATGTCTTTGCAAAGGGCCCGGCGCCCCGTGCTAACGGAGGCGGGCGCCTGGAAGGCCGAATGTGTGGTTATGGCGTGGGGCTTTGAGGCGGGCGCATGGACCCTGGTGGGGCGGGCGCCTAGGCGGCCGAAGGTGCAGCATGGCATGGCACAATGCCAGGCGGGCGCCTGGGTTTCCTTGGGGCGGGCGCCTCAAGGTGCGGGTGGGTTTTTGCTGAACGGGCTTCTGGGTTTATTTAGTCTAAGTTGGGCTAGGGTTTGGTTAGTATAAATACTATGTAACCCTATGTAAGCTTGTACAGATTATTGGACATAATAAAAACAGAGGCAAGGTTCAAAACCCCAAATTGATTTCATCTCTTTTCTCTTTCGATTTCTCAATTTTTTGATGTGTGTTCTTGGTTATTGTCTATTTGCTTCCGCTACATTGCACAACAACAAAAGCATTCAATTTTCAAATTTAGTCTTACATTCGAACTTGAATCATTGTATTAATTATTATATTGAATGAAATAATGTAATAAAAAAATAATAATAAATTTTATATTTTCACTGCAAGAAAAATAGGTTTTAGCGACGGAAAAATCCGTCGCTAAAAGCCAAAAATTTGTCGCTAATGGCATTTAGCGACGGATTAGCGACGGAAAAAATCTGTCGCTAAAACCTTTGTCGCTAAATATTAACGACAGATTTTTGGGCTGTCGTTAAAGTAACGACGGATAATTCCGTCGCTAAAACTCAGAAATCCGTCGCTAAATGTTGGAGAGGAACGACAGAATTAACGTATTGGCGACATTATTAACGACGGAAATTTCCGTCGCTAAAATTTATTCCAAATTTTCACAATATTTTAATTTTTTTAAAATTTCTTTTTTCAATATTTTTTATTTTTGATATATCAAATTACCGACGGATATTTCCGTCGCTAATTTGATATTTTTTATTAAAAAAAAATTATACACACACACACACACACACACACACACACACACACATATATATATATATATATATATATATATATATATATATATATATATATATATATATATATATATATATATATATATATATCATCCTTCTTGGAACGGGAAATTATCTTTTTGGAACGGAGGGAGTATTATACACCTTGACACAAACCATTTGTGTTGCACCACATGGAATTTATTCATTTCCTGTTTTCTCAGGTAAAAGACGGTATTTTCCGTAAGTTTATCAATCATTTACATGAGAGTTATATAGTCAAAAGACTCGGCATCAGTTCGTAAGTTTATCTACTTTAACGACACTAACGAATTTTCTTCATTTTTTGTTTAAACAAATTGGGAATCCCAGCTTCTTGGATTAGAATTTAACGGCTCTAAGTCAACCACCACCAGTGGGTAATCTTCTATTTAGAGGTGGCCGGTTCGGTTCAACCGCCGGTTCACGGTTGAAAACCGGCGGTTTGAACCTTGAACAAACCTCAACCGGAACCGAACCGTCAAACCGGCTCAACCGGTTACGGTTTTAACGGTTTACGGTTTTAACGGTTTTCCGGTTAACCTCCGGTTTTGACGGTTTGGATCTGCTCGGCCGAGTCTTTGGTGTTGCTCGGCCGAGCATACCCTTTTTTTAATATCTAGTGTTCGCTCTAGAGCAACTCATATGACTCTCGAGCATGAGGCATGACCGGTTTAATACACTGGAAAATGACCCCCTCGGCCGAGCAACTCATATGACTCGGCCGAGCATGACCATTAAATGGTAAATACTTACTGGAAAAAATGTCTTGCTCGGCCGAGCAACTCATATGACTCGGCCGAGCAAGCCAAAACCGACGGTTAACCGGCGGTTGGCCGGTTTTTCAAAATTTCAAACCTTAACCGAACCGGCCAATTACCGGTTTCGGTTAGCCGGTTCCGGTTAACCGCCGTTGACCGGTTTTGACCGGTTTTGGCCGGTTTTCAACCTCCCGGTTGGCCGGTTCGATTTATAAAATGGACACGTCTACTTCTATTGCCTTGTGCAGCTGAGTACCACCATCATTCTCAGCCCTTGAAGCTACCAGCATCACGTCCATACGATAACTTCCTAAAAGCAGCTGGTTGTTGAATCTGTCTGCAACAAGTACGAAACCAAGATTCACACATTTTATGGACCTGCAGGAGACGTACCATTCGGTACAACATTATTAAGCAAATAATTTACTTAAAAAATTTCATTTAAAATTATGCAAAGAGCATATAAGAGGGATTTGTTAAGCTGTCCAAATGGGTTGAAATCAATGGGTCGAAATCAAGAGAGAGATAGAGACGGAGGCACCTTGTCGTCGCCGGAGACGATGAAGGGGAGGGAGAGAGAGAGAGAGACGGTAGGGGTTGAAATCAATGGTCGAAATCAAAAGAGAGAATGGGATTTTAGGGGTGGGAGGTAGAGGAGATGGGGGCTGAGTTGGGGGAAAAGAATCTTGTGTGTAGAAGAGTTGGTGGAGGGTACGGCGGTTGTGGGTGGCAGCAATGGCGGAAGAGGAAGAAGGAGATGAAGAAGGGGAAGGTGGGCATTGTTTTTGGGTGTGGAGAGGATTGAAGGAGAAGGAGAGATGAGGGAGGCGGTGGAAATGAAAACTGAAGAAATAATTAGGGCTGGGAGGCGGCGCAAGAAAGAATGAGATGAGGGAGGGGTTTGTTTAGGGTTAGGAAAAGTGGGTGAATTAGGACCATTGGATTTTAGTGTGAAATTAATGGTGTAGATTGATTTATTGGTAATCCATGTGAACATTAATGAACCAATCAAAGGAAAGTGTAGTTTTATTTTTATTGGATGAATTTGGACCATTGGATGTAATGTATTTAATGGTGAAGATATTGTTTAAGGCTAGTGATCCAAGTGAATATTTGTGTGTCCAATGAAGTATTGCCACTTCTTATATTTATTTGTATTTCACAAAAAAAAATCATCATAATTATAAAATAATATTAGCTCATAATAATAATTGAAAAAAATAAAAATATTAAATAATTATAACAGTAATAGTAATAGTAATTAGTAATAAAATAAATAAATATCTAGAAGAAGGGTCATTACTAATATTATAAATTATTAATAATAAGTAATAATTGAATAATGCATGTTAGAAATAATAATAATAATAATAATAATACTTAATAATAATATTAATAATAACTAGTAATCATATATAATATAAACAACAAAACTATTTAGAGCCTCCAGAAAAGGCCACGTCAAAGGCCACGTCAGCAACAATTTCCAAATCATTTTTATTCCAGATTTTAGTTAAAAAAATATATGCTTTAAAATAAAAATTCCCTCAAAAATTCGGATAATGCAATTGAAATTTAGATAAAATTTAAAATTTTGATAAGATATATCTAACTTTAAATTTCTAGATTATATTTAACTGTAACAATTTTTCAAATGTGGATAATATATTCTGATAAATCTCAAATTTTTGAAATATAACTAAAATGTCAATCTGAGCATAACAACTCATTTTCAGTTATATATAACTTTAAATTTCTAGAATATATCAAATGAATTCATTGAGCTCTTCTGCGAACTAATTGTGCAAAGGCTTTCAATCATCTCAAAGCAAAGGTACAAAAATATACTGTTCCCTTCGTGGACTTGAGCTGATCATAAAACTCACACTACTGAGTCCACTTTTTACAGGAATGCCCAATGCATTTGAAAGAAGGGATATCAAGTTTAATATTTGCGGCCCCTCGGTGCTCGAAATTCCGTAATTGTCGGATCTTCGAGACATTTTTCGGAAGAAATATGGTAGAGAATTTGTTTGAGTGTGCCTAATGATCTCGCGATCGAGAGAAAGAGAGGAAGCGATATCAATGGCGGGGAGTAGGAGAAACTCAAAGAAGAGGTGGAAGACCGCTCCAACAAAGGGGCCCAACCGGACCTCCCCTCCTCCTCGCCCAAGCCCGGCGCCCTCGATTTGTTCCCGTCGATCGCGAAAAGACTTGTCCTTTGTTGCTACGGGTATTTACTAAGACCGGAGTCATCACGGTGATGCAGTAATTTGCAAAGAGGCAAGGAGCCTAAAGATGAGGTCCAAATATATACATGGATGGATGCTACACTTCGCGAACTAACTGATCTGGTAAAGGAGGTAGCTCCAGAGGCTAGAAGAAAAGATGCTGCACTTTCCTTTGCTTTTGTATATCCCACAAAACGGGACGGTTTGTTGTTAAAGAGGTAGGGAAAACCTTTTCCTTTCCAAATGCTAGAAGACCGGACAATGGAAGCAAGGCATTAGGTGACCTAAGCTTTGAGATTGGAGATTACCTTGATGTGGCAATCATATAGAAGCTATTCTTTTGGTTAATTAAAAAAAAACAAAAGCTACTGATCTGCGACCCAGCTGTGGTGTGAACCGCCGGGTAATTGTGATTATGCAGTTTCAGTCACTGTTTTGCATATTTGATTAACATGTATAGTCACCACATAATATGGCTTAACGTGAAAAGTTGTTACTTCCTCCATCCCAAAATTAATGTCCAAAACGAAAAAGATTGAAGATGCTATAAATCTCTCTGTTCTTTTACAGCTCATTGACAAGCTATCTCTGTTAGAACACCCGCCGGTGAAGTTAGCTGAAACTCCTTAAGGAAATTACCAAAGAATACCAGGTTGAATGGGATACAACAGAATCTGAGGCGGAGCTTCTGAAGCCTCCTGAAGAGCTTATTGCAACAGACAATACACTTGATAGTTTTCATTCAAACATTATTCCAAACACCTCGCGTTCACCAATATTTTGCATTATTAATAGAAAACAATCTTGAATCATTTACAACATACTAAATTGAAACTTTTGCACTATGTACTCATTAACTCAAATAGTAGCAAACATCATTTTCATGAACCATATTACTAACACAATTATGAAGTATAGTGAAGTATCATAAAAATGGCCAACTAAGGGGAAAATTACTCACATCATTTGAGTAATTTTTTTAGCCTATAAATATTAAGTCATTCATCTATATTTCGTATATCACTGTTTTTTTTTCTTCACTGTCAACTCTTCAAATTTCTTTTGTGTATTCAAATTTATATTGCGACTTAATAAAGCTCGCTCATGTTCCACTAGAAATTATGTTCATCATGTTCCTTATTTATCTGGTACATGTCTAATAAATGGTTTTAAAATGCCGTATGGAATTTGTTCCTTTGGTGCACGAGGATTGATCAAATTAAGTTGTTGATATGGATTCAAGTTAGCTTATATCAGATCCCAAGCACTTATGTCAGTATGGCACACTTGATTTGCCTTATTAGGGAAACCCATAGTCACCGTTCTACCTCAGTGCTTGACCTATGATATTATACAATGGTCAAATGAGCAACTGGGTTTAAGGTTGCCACCACAGGCTTACCCCAAATCTTATAGATATATTTGTTCCAGTTGCTCATTTGATAGTAGGTCGTATTGTGTAGTCATCACTCATTTTCCCATCTATCTTATTTGGGGTCGAAGTATCACTATATTGCCAATTCTGACACCCTTCTTAGGCGAATGATGCAACCACTACCCAGGTGATGTAGGACCATAGAGGGGCCTCATATGAGTTATGGGGTGGTACTCTTTGTGTCCAAGTAATTGTAGCTCTTATTCATGACATACTTAGCTCACATAATTTTGACAGCTCAATACCATCAATATACGCTCCCGAGCCCAAGAGGCTTAACCCACAGCCTTTGTTAGGTGAGACAGAAATGCCTTTGGTCTGTTTGTATCTACGATACCCACCTTCAAGGATTTGACTCATCGCCCGCCGGTAATTGGGTGGCCATGTCTAACCATACATTCTTTCCCATGTATGGCATCATATTGGGGCATTACAACCCTGTGCCCCCCCCCATGGCTCCGCAGGTGCTTCCCTTTCCTGTCCCAGTTTTGCTATCTACACTGTGCACTTATATCTTTGAATACATAAATTCAATGATATATACCATGCTTAATTTCGCCTGGGTGACTGACTATCTATGAGGTTCGCTTTCTTACCGAGTTCTAATGCACTATATCATTGATTAAAGATAAGGGCGATGGAACTGATGCAGAAGCAGGAGTCCAGGAAGAAGATGCTATCATCCAGGATGAGATCTATAAGTCCCGTTTTTGTCAATCGCAGTGAACCAATAGCTCATCCAATCTATACTAAGGGTACTTTAGTTTTGTAACCTAATTTTTTGTCTGAAGGTTCTTGAATGTTGGTGGTTAAGTTTGCTGTCCATTTGATGTTCATTCAAATTTAAAGTTTGGTTTTTGTTATGGTGAAGGAGAGAGGGTGAGATGGGCCAGGATTTTGGTAAGCTCTATACGTTTGTGTGAGTGAAGAGTGTATAAGTTCCTCAACTGAGTTGTATAGCTCAGCTAAGCCAACTAGGCCCACTCGATAACTTCGGCTGTTAGGAATTCTTCTATCGAAGCTGATGTAAGTTCCCACGGTCGTAACTTATCGCGCTCAGCTTCGATTTTCAGAGAAGTGGGATGAAGCCTAGCAGGCAAACTAAATCTTTACTGGGACATCCTATTGTACGTTTTGGTGCTTAACTTGGAATGCCTTCCTTCCATTCAAATTGTACGTTGATAATCTAATTATTAATTGTCAAAATCTAAAAACATATGATTTGCATTGAATATGGAAATTTAATTATTCACAAAAGGGAGGTAGTATCTACAAAATCAAATTAAAAGCAAAATAATGCTACAATAAACTCAGTCACATGAATCAATTTGATTATCCAATTTCCACTTTGCACATCAGAAAAATAAATGGATGTTGCATGCTAACTTTTGTTTATATACTCCCAAATTAATCACAACATATTTTCTCAACATAAGTTGCATAGCTCATATCTCATCAACGCGGCATTAGCTATTCAAGTTTTTGTAAGTAAATTAGGGGGAAAAAAAAAGTCTATTTTCTTTTCTTTTTTTCTTTTTTTTGTTATTTTCTTTTTATTTATTTTTAGACTATTCTTAAATTATTAACATTATCTAAATATATGTTCATTAATATTTGAGTTTTTTTTAGATTATACAAATGTATAGAGCATCTATGAATAGAAAAACGCATCTTACTGATGTGGACAACGATTCCATTAATTTATCGCAACAATCTTCTCAACGATTACCATTGGCGGATATTTCTAATGGAAATTTTATTATTTACTTTATTATTATTTTAGCATATCCGTTAATATCATCTGTATAAAATTAAATTATAAGAATGCATGAATTTATATTTATTTTTTTACTATCATTTTAAATGAATTTATTTTTATTTTTAGTGGACTTATCATCGGGTAGTCATTTGATTTCACCGAGTAATCACCAAAGTTGTATTACGGCTCAAGGTAATATGTTATTGAATTTTGTCAATTTTGAAGTATTTTCATTATAAAGAGAAATTCTAAAAAAAAATATATATATATATATATATATATATATATATATATATATATATATATATATATATATATATAATGTTATTTTTTTATATAAATTTGTTAATTAATTTAGATCTAAGATAATAATACTTGATATACAGGTATTGGTGTGAACCATACAAATGAAAATCTTACTCCTAATTCAAGTCACGATCGTGGATCTATATGTATGATTTTCTTTGTTAATTTACAATATTTTTCCTATTTTATTTTTATTTTTAATTTCTTAATAATCTTTTATTGAAGAATAATTATTTTTCTTATTCAGCTAAATTTACGAGCATAGCATCAAGTGTACATAGCACTTTCCACGGCACGCTCCTTGAGCAAAAAAAAATTGGACGCCGAGAAAAACTATTTCTTCTTCTTTGAATTCTATCACGACAAATTTGTTAAAAGACGGTGGAAAAAGAAAAATCGGGAGACCAAGAAAGGTAGCTGCTTCTATTTTGGAATCTTCAAAGATAAATTTGGATGTTGATAGATTCAGTCCTATATCTGGTAAGTTATATGTTTGATTTATTAGTCAACTATATATTTTAAAGAGCTAAAATAAATATATTAATCGTTCTCAACATTCTTTTGACATTGTAGGAACAGATAGTGTAACAGTAGCAAATAATATAATATTATTATCTCCTACTGTGAATTTAGGTAATGATTTTTTTTTAATTGTTCAACATTTGATATTTTTAAATAAAACTATTTATTATTACAAATTATTATTCAATATTTTATGATAAAATATTTTATTAATACTAAGTCATATATTCCATTTGTATACAGAATTCGCGTTAATAAACAATTCTCGCATGAATGTAACAACAAGTGAGTCGTTAATAAATCAGAAGGAAAAATCCAAGAAAGCGCGCGTCGGTAGAAAGAAAAAAGATTCGGACGAACAATATAATACAGGTGTTTATTATTATTATTTTTCTCAAGTATATATTATATTATTATTTTCTCTGTATAGCCTATGAATTACTAACATAATTTAAATATTTATCAATATATTGTAGTTTATGGGGATATAGGCGATCCGGAGTACGAATGTGCGAAATGTGGTGCGATGTTCTGGTATGATGAAAGGTTAAAAAGTATGCAAGCATCAACACAACCTAAATTTTCATTATGCTGCATGAATGGAAAAGTTCAGATTGACCCATTAGTGCAGCCACCTAAGTTATTGAGTGATCTCTTAGAGAACAAGCATGAAAAGAGTAAAAATTATAAAGACAATATTCGAGCGTACAATTCTATGTTCGCATTCACTTCAATGACCAGTGCAGTTGACCATGGCATAAACAATGGTCGTGGTCCTTATTCGTTTAAAATGAAAGGAAAGAATGATCATATGATAGGTTCTTTATTGCCTAATGACGGCCATCCCCCGTTTCTCTCAGCTTTATATCTATGACACGGATAATGAAGTTAAAATTAGAATTAATGCTTTCAGGTACGTTTTTATTTAATTATTCGAGAATTATAATTTATATTACATATATTGTATGACTATCTTCTATTTATATGTCTGATTCTTTCACACAAGCAGGAAAGATAAAGATAAGCCTTCTCCATTCGATGAGTCATTTGTTGCCGATTTGAAAAATATGATAGATGTGCATAACCCTTATGCATGCACGCACGTAATGGCCAGAGCACATATTGGAATGAAGAAAGATATTAAATCGAGGCTTATAGGAAAGCGGGGTAGAGATGGAAAACCATTTAATATGCCGACACCTCGAGGTCGCCGCTATAATTGAAGGTGATATTGATGATTCTGGTGATGTCGGGGACATTGTTATTGAAAAGCGTAATGGGGATCTGAAACATATTCATGAATTTGATAAATCTTACCTTCCTCTACATTATCCTATGTTATTTGTATACGGTGAAGATGGATATTTCACGTACATTCCGAGAAATAAACCTCCCTGGGGCAAAGAGATCAAGTTTGTCAATAAAAGAGTTTTTATCTTTTTGACTTCAGTGAGAGGATAAGAGAAGGATCACAGCTTATGAGAAGCGGCCTGCTTGCAAAGAATTTATGGTTGATGCATATGTTATGATGGATACACAGAGGCTTAAATGGATACGTCATAATCAGCCTACTCTTCGGATGGAAACTTATAAAAATCATTTGATGCATCGGTAAGGGGAGATACCGGCGAAACATCTGGGAGACGAGTTATATTGCCATCCACTTATACCGGCGGGCAGCGGTGGATGACTCAAAATTACCAGGATTCTCTCGCTATATGTAAATGGACCGGGTATCCGTCACTTTTCATAACATTTACGTGTAATCCTAAATGGCCGGAGATTACGAGATTCTGTAAAAAATATGGCATTAGGCCTGAGGATAGGCCTGATGTATTAAACAGGGTATTTAGAATGAAGCTTAATCAGATGATTGCAGATTTCAAGGAAGGTAAAGTATTTGGCACCCCAAAAGCAAGTAAGTAAATCTTTAAATATTATTTATTTTCCTCTTATTGTTTTGTCAATTATATTTTTTTATTAGCATGTTCCTCTTATTTTGTTAATTGATTCATGCAGTTATATACACGGTGGAGTTTCAGAAGAGGGGCCTTCCGCATGCTCATATTCTTCTCTTTCTTAACCGCCATGATCGGGGTCATAATCCTGAAGATATTGACAAGTGAATTATTGCTGAGATTCCTGACAAGGAGAAATATCATAGATTATACGAGGCAGTTGCTGAATATATGTTGCATGGACCATGTGGTGCTGCTAATCCTAAATCTCCGTGTATGGATCACAACAGGTGCTCAAAGAAATTCCCTAAATCATTCAATAATCGCACTCGTGTAGACGAGAATGGGTATCATGTATATAGGCGAAGAGACACAGGTTTCATAATTGATAAGGGTGGAGTTGCTCTCGACAATCGTTCAGTTGTCCCATTCAATCCATATCTTTTACTAAAGTACGAAGCTCACATAAATGTCGAGTACTGCAATCAGAGCAAGGCAATCAAGTATTTGTTCAAGTATATAAACAAGGGAACCGACAGGATATGCCTTGCAATCGAAAACGATGAGGTGAAAAGGCAAATTGATTGTCGATATGTCTCTGCGTGTGAAGCTATGTGGAGGATTTTCGGATTCGACATACATTATCGGACCCCTCCTGTTGAGCGCTTGGCTTTTCACTTGGAGAGTGATCATAGTATCCCCTTCAAGGACGGAGACTTTCTTCCTGATGTTTTGGATAAAGCGACAGTTAAAGAATCTCAATTTATGAAGTGGATGGAGTATAACAGTATTCATTCAGAGGCTCGAAAATATAAATACTGTGAATTTCCTCATCATTTCGTATGGGATAGAACTAAACGTGAATGGCGTCCGAGGAAAGATAAACGTTTTGCAGTGGGGCGTATTTATCATGTTCCAATGAATTGCGGAGAATTGTATTACGTCAGGATAATGTTGAATTATGTAGCGGGTCCTATGGAATTCAAGGATTTGAGAACTGTAAATCGCGTTGTTCATCCCGATTTCAAATCTGCATGTTACGCTATGGGATTATTAGATGATGACAAGGAATATGTTGATGGAATTATAGAAGCGAGTCATTGGAGGTTGCCCGATAGTCTGAGAAGACTATTTTCTGTGTTGCTACTATCTAATAGTATGTCGAATCCGTGAGAGGTATGGGAGAAGACTTGGCACTTATTATCTGATGATATAGAGTACAAGTATCGGAGGATGCACGATAATCCGGGTATTCCGTTCCATGTTTACATATTTGTTTTACAATAAATATCAATTATGATTTTATTTCTACTTTACAGTTATACAATATGATTCTATATATTTATCTATATTAATATATTTATTTTGTTTTTTATAATTTCAGGTTTGAAATTAATTAATGAACAGTCCGAGAATCTTGCTTTGGCGGAAATTGAGAAGTTATCGATCGAGAATTGCTAGCCTCCATAAATTTAAAGACATGCCTAAACCGGTGGACAATGTGATTGGTGATGCGATAAATAAGCTCATTCTCGATTAGACATCTTATGACGTTGATGAGATGAAAGCCGAGCACTTCGCATTACATCCTCGCTAATGTAGAGCAAAAGAGTGTTTATGATAAGATTATGTCGTTGATCGAGGAAACGGTGGTGTGTGTTTTCCTCTATGGTTATGGTGGTACGGGAAAGACCTTCTTATGGAAAACACCGTGTTCTCGCATTAAGGAGCAGGAGAGATATTGTTCTTCCCGTTGCTTCCAGTGGCATAGCTTCATTGCTCCTTCCGAAAGGTAGGACCGCGCATTCTAGGTTCGGTATCCCGATACAGTAAACGAGAGCTCAACTTGCAGTAAACTAAAGTCGGGTACGGATGAGGCAAAGACTTCTACGTAAAACCAAACTAATTATATGGGACGAAGCTCCAATGGCTCATAAACATTGTTTTGAGGCTCTCGATCGTAGCCTTCGAGATATTATTCGTACACCCGAAGAGATATTCCAATAAACCATTTGGTGGTTTAGTTATTGTATTCGGTGGTGACTTCGACATGATTTTACCTGTTGTTCCTAAAGGGAGTAGGCATGATATTGTGCATGCTGTACTCTGTTCATCCGAAATATGGAATGAATGTGAGGTTCTCAGATTGACGCATAATATGAGATTGCAGGTAATTCGTAAATAGCCTTTATTCATCTACTTAAATATTTTTATTTCAATTTAAGTAATTTGTATATATTTAACTTAATGTAGGGTGATTCTACTTCTCATAATTTCGAATAGAGATAAGAGATTTCGCTCAGTGGCTCTTGAGTGTCGGAGATGGAATTGCCGGTAGAGATAATGATGGGGAAATTGACATTAACCTTCCTGATGATATATTGATTCGAGAGGCTTCAGATCCTATTGCAAAAATAGTCGAATCTATATATCCTGACTTATTGCAAAATAAGGATGTCGAAGGATTCTTCCAGACTAGAGCTGTGCTTGCTCCAACAAATGAGATTGTCGATAACATAAATGATTATGTCATGTCACTCTTTACGGGAGACGAAGTTGAATATATGAGTTCTGATGCCATTTGTAAGGATGAGGATGATGAAAATGGTGTCAAGATATATTCTCACCGAATTTCTAAACACTATCAAGTGTTCCTGGATTGGCAAATCACATTATTAAGTCAAGGTTGGGTGCATAGTAATGCTTTTGAGGAATCTTGATCAAGCCGCCGAATTGTGTAACGACACCGTAATGATTGTCACTCAATTAGGTAAATACAAAGAATTTTTTATTTTTATATACATATAATTTAATACTTAATTTTGTTACATATATGTAGGTAAGCACGTAGTCGAAGCCAAGATGCTTTCGGGAAAGAATGCTGGCATGAAGGTGCTTATTCCTAGAATGATAATGTCTCCGTCAGATGTGACAAAATTTCCGGTTAGATTCCAAAGAAGGCAATTTTCACTTGCCGTTTCTTTTGCTATGACAATCAACAAGAGTCAGGGACAATCTCTTTCCCATGTCGGACTATATCTTTCACAGCCTGTTTTCAGTCACGGACAACTTTATGTAGCATTTTCCAGAGTAACCAGCAAGAGAGGACTTAAAGCTATTATTTGTAATTCAGATGCTCAAACATATGACAAGACGCTGAATGTAGTCTACAAGGAAGTTTTCGACAGACTCTGAGAATTTATGTCGCACAATTTGTGGTTAAACAAAAGTATTGCAATTTCTTATTATTTTCTTTGTTCTTATTTTGTTTTTCTTTAAATATATAGGAGATGGAAGAGATTATGTTGACACTTAGACACACACTATTAAACTCACGCTATTGTAACCATATCTCTTCATCTTCCAAAGTTGTGATACTAAAATCTTAATAATGTTTTTTGGTTAGGCAGGGACCTAACCTCCCGTGGTTTTGTGCCGGCGAGATAGTTGTCTCAAGGGCTTTCCACGTTACATCATGTGTCAACATCTTTTTTCTGTATTAATTATACTCCTAATATTCGCTACATTGATTATCAATTTCAATTTATATTGTTACTTAAAAATCAATTAAAATGCATAAATAATTATTTACTTAATAAAAAAAAAATGATTCACCGTCGGATACCGACGGGTTACTGACTAGTAATACATAATATCAATAATAACTAGTAATAATAATGATGCTATTGTTAATTATTCAATTAAATAATTGAATATATTAATAATTATTATTATATAATTAATAATAATATTAATAATATTATTATTATATAATTAATAAAAATAATATTATATAATTAATAATAATATTATATAATTAATAATAATACTTAATAATAAGGTATATTAATACCCTATACTCTATATGGTATACCCCATAGAGTATAGGGTATAGGGTATAAGGTATAGGGCATAGGGTATACCCTATAGGATTTAGGGTATACCCTATAGTGTATAGGGTATACCCTATAGTGTATACATTATAGGATTTAGGGTATACCCTATAGGGTATAGGGCATAGGGTATACCCTATAGGGTATACCCTATAGGGTTTAGGGTATACCCTATAGGATAAAGGGAATATCCTATAGGGTATGCCCTATAGGGTAAATGGCATAGGATATACCCTATAGGGTATATGGCATAGGGTATACCCTATAGGGTATATGGTATACCCTATAGGGTATATGGCATAGGGTATACCCTATGGGGTATACCCCATAGGGTATATGGCATAGGGTATACCCTATGAGGTATATGGCATAGGGTATACCTTATAGGATATAGGGTATACCCTATAGGGCATAGGGTATACCCTATAGGGTATATGGCATAGGGTATAAGGTATACCCTATAGGGTAAAGGGTATACCCTATAGGGTATAGGGTATATGGTATAGGGTAAAGGGTATACCCTATAGGGTATACCCTATGGGGTATATGGCATAGGGTATACCCTCTAGGGTATATGGCATAGGGTATAGGGTATACTCTATAGGGTAAAGGGTATACCCTATAGGGTATACCCTATAGGGTATATGACATAGGATATAGGGTATACCTTATAGAGTATATGGTATAGGGTATAAGGTATAGGGCATAGAGCATATGGTATAGGGTATACCCTATAGGATATAGGGCATAGAGTATATCCCATAGGGTATACCCTATAGGGTATAGGGTATACCATATAGGGTATACCCTATAGGGTAAGGGTTTAGGGTTTAGGGTTTAGGGAATAGGGTATAGATTATAGGGACAGGTAAAATTCTTTAATTTTTATTTATAAATGTATAGTTTTTTTTTTTTTTTTTATGAATATAAATAAGTACTTTGGAAATTTTTTAGTATTGAAGTTTTTTTCAAAAAGTTATATAAAAAAAGTTAGAAAAAAAATAAACAAATGAAAGTATAATAAAGAAATCAGGGACGGGTAAAATTCTTTAATTTTTATTTGTAAATGTATAGTTTTTTTATTTTTTATGAATATATATAAATATTTTGGACATTTTTTAGTATTGAAGTTTTTTTTTCAAAAAGTTATATAAAAAAAGTTAGAAAAAACTAAACAAATGAAAGTATAATAAAGAAATTAGGGACGGGTAAAATCCTTTAATTTTTATTTATAAATGTATAGTTTTTTTTATTTTTTATAAATAGAAATAAATATTTTGGACATTTTTTAGCATTGAAGTTTTTTTCAAAAAGTTACATAAAACAAGTTAGAAAAAAAGTTAATTAAAAAAAAAACAATTTCCGTCGCTAAATCCGTCGGTATTTTAAAAGAAAAATATTTTTTTCTTTTTTTATATTTAGCGACAGAATAATTCCGTCGGTAATTTATTTTTGTTAAATCCGTCGCTAATTTTAAAAAGAAAAAATATTTATTTATTTTTTATTTATTTAGCGACAGAAAAAATTCGTCGTTAAAAATTTTTGTAATCCGTCGTTATTCCGTCGCTAAATCCGTCGCTAAAATGGGCGGGCTTTTTTGGCGCCACTAATGCGACGGATTAGCGACAGATTCATGTCTGACGCTAAAATCCGTCGCTAAATCCGTCGGTAACTGATTTTTTCGTTTTATTTTGCTTTCGTCGATAATCCGTCGCTATTCCGTCGCTAATAGTGACAGAATTAGGTCCGTCGCTAATTTTCATCGCTAATTGACAGTTTTCTTCTAGTGTTCCTTCATTAAAGTGTAGTGATAATTGTTTTTCATAAAACTAGTGAAAATAAAACTAGAGAAAAGATCAAAAGTGACATGTTATTTTGGAACCGTTAGGAATAGGTGTCTTTGAATTGATAGAGTTCGATTTGAAGAGGAAATCTAAGAACAAGTAAAAGGTTGATTTGAATCTAAGACGGAAAAGGAGAAAGAGATTGAAGTTGTATTGAAAACAAGGAGAAAAACAAGAATATGAAAGTTTGTTTTCTTAAGTGGATATTACTTTTCCCTCAAGGTTTTCATTCTAGTATAATATGTTATCAATAATTTTAGGACCAAGTTAGTGATTTATATGGACTCCATATATTTTCTAGCTTGTCTATAGCAGTTGAATTTTGTCTCATACGTTTCTCTATATTATAGTTGCACAGTTGTGAATTCTTGTGATCAAAATTTCGTAAACATAATTAAAGAGTTTGTAATTGGTGATTCTCCATATTAATAATATTGTTCTCCCTCTATTCGTGCACGTAACCAAATTAGTGAACCACGCAAATACATGTGTTCGCGTGCGTGTGTATATTCTGATTATCCATCTTCTCAACTGCATGTTATAACAAACTAACATAAGAGCTTTATGGTTGAAGAGCATCTGAGGTATTCCGCTGCGAAGAGAGAAACATAGATTTGGACATGTAACCAACGATCGACAAGTTTAATGGAAGTAACATTTTTAGTTTATGGCAGATCAAGATGAATGCTTTGTTGAGAGACAAAGACTTATGGACTCCTGTGGCTGCAACAATCAGGGATTACAAGGGTGATTTAAAGGTAGTGGTCAATCCCACATCCGAACAAAGTTCGGAGAAGAAATAGAAGGAAGCAACAGATGTAATCACTCTAGATGAGAAGGCTCCTTCGCAGATCATCAAGAGGCTTGATGATGTAATCTTGGCGGATGTTGCTCATTGTAGTGATTCAGGTGAGGCTCTGTGGTGGTTGTTAGAAAAGATGTTCCTGACGAAATATCTAACGAACAAGCAATACATGAAGTAGAAGTTGTTCGCTTTTCGAATGTCTAAAGGTACGCCTATTAATGAGCACCTAGATCGATTTACTTTGTTATTACTTGAATTGCGTAATATTGAGATAAAAATCGATAGATGTTGCTCTTATTATGTTAGCCTCTTTACCATTGTCACACGAGGGGTATGTAGACTCCTGCATTAATAGTAAGGACACAGTTACTTTGGAAGAGGTAAATATTAGCCTCAAGACCAGAGATTTACACCGAAAAACGAATGATATATACAAAATCTCAGTCAGCAGGTTTGATTGCGTAAGGCATTATGGGCCAAGGTAGAAGAAACAAGGATTCTTTTAGAAGGGGTCAAAGACCTGAAGATGTTTGTAATTACTGCAATAAAAAGGGGCATTGGAAACGTGATTGTCCAAGGATAAGAAAAAGCGAGAAATTTGGGTCAACTGCAACAATGATATATTATGATGAGGAGGATTATGCTCTAGTAATCAAAGAAGACAAAGGCATGGAAGATGCATGTATTCTAGATTATGTAGCTTCTTATCACATCTGTTCGCGCAAGGAATGGTTTGCAACGTACGCGCAGGTGGAGGGTGGCGATATTTATATGGCTAATGAGTCCGTTTGCAAGGTGGTTGATATGAGTTCCATAAGGGTGCGAACTTTTGGTGGTGCAGTTTCAAACAGGAAGATGGAGCAGTATATGTGCAAAGGTTAGAACGTTATTCTAAAAAGGGTAAAATGAGGTTCCTTGTACGTCCTCCAAGGTTCTACGTTTGTTGGCTCAAGTGTCAAGCGTCGTACTACAAATGGTATGATAAAGACACATTTGAAGGAAGCATGCTATGAGGCTTCTTGTGGGGTGGTTGACAAACACGTGGAGTAGCGAGTTACTCAATGTGGAGTTAAATTGTGCAAGCCATAGTCAGTGAGTCGACACACACAATCTGATTATGTTGAGAAAAAAGGGGGATGAGCTGAGTATCCTATGCTAGAGCAACACTAGCGCATATGAAAAGTGAAGGAGTCAAGAAGCAACAGGCCTTTGCTAGAGATTATGTGGATTATGTCACTTCATCTATTTTGGTCGGTAAGATCGAATGCACGCTAGATTTGCCTAATTGCTAGTGGGGGCAATTCTGAGTGCCTAATGTAGTGGCACGGTTTGGGTGTCTTGAAGACACATTTTGGTGCTCGGCGAAGCGCAATTTGGGTGTCAATGGGGATACGTTTGGGTGTCTGTGAGACACATTTGTTTACTTGTTAAACGAGTTTGATCAACTTTCGCAGCAAGTGTTTGGGAGTTCTGAGTAACACATTTGGGTGTCTAGGAAGATACATCTTTGGTTGTCTAGATGAGAAGTTGGGTGTTCGATGTAACAAAGCAGAGGCATGGGTGGAGAAGTCTGTTCTGATTATTGGTTTGGAAGATTCACAGTAAAGGTGTAGATTTGTTAGGATTAGGCGTCTTTGAAGTGATGGAGTTCGATTCGAAGAGGGAGTCCAAGAACAAGTCAAATGTTGATTTGAATCCAAGGTGTAAAAAGAGAAAGAGATTGAAGCTGTTTTAGAAACAATGAGAAAAACAAGAATAGAAAAACGTGTTTACTAAAGTGAATTTGGCTTTTCCACAAGGTTTTGAAATCCTTTTGGCTTAGGAGTTAGGCCGTATAAATACTCCATCCTCCCTAGAGTTGTTTTTCATTTTAATGTAATAGATTATCAATAATTCTATGACCAAGTTAGTGATTTCTATGGGCTACATAGATTTTCTAGCTTGTCCGTAGCAGTTCAATTATGTATCATCCGTTTCTCTAGATTAGGGTTGCAGAGTTGTAAATACTTGTGATTAAGAATGTATGCACATAATTAGATAGTTTGTAATTGATGATTCTCCATATTAATAATATTTTTTTTCATTCGCCTGTAGAAATAACCAAGTTGATAAATCACCTGCCCAACAAAGCCAACCCACGCCTCCGCCCAAGCTTTTTGCATATGGGCGGTCGCCTAAGCTGGAATCAGCGACCGCCCAAGCTGGAATCAGCCCACATTTGCCTTGGCCCAATCCTTCAGCCAACATAAAGTAATAGTTTGTACTATACATTAAAGTAATAGTTTGTATACATTAAAGTAATAGTTTGTATACATTAAAGTAATACATATATACAGAAAAGTAATAATGTTTTTTCCTATGTTTTCTTCGTTTGGCAAAAGTAATACTTATTATAACTAAAATGTAACAAACGTGTTATTTATGTATAATAGTATTTGTACATAATTGTAACACATATGTATAGGTATCTATATGTTTTCATGTAAAAGTATTACATTATCTATAGAAATATGTTACAATTTCATCTATCAAAGTGGTACATTTACTTGTATAAACTATTACATTCATATACATAAGTTATTACATTTAAAAAATAATACATATAGTTTGTATTATATTTAAAAAAAATGGGTAAAAACGAGCTTTTATTTTTTTTTTAAAACAGGTATTACGTTTACTTATGACCAATGTTACTTTATATATACTCCCTCCGTCCCGCGATTATATAGAATTTTTAGCTCGGCACGGAGATTAAGGTAAAAAGTGATAAAGGTAATGTGTTGTGAGTGTAAAAGTAAAATAGGAAAGAGAATGAGTGAAGAGAATAGTAAATTTAAAAAGTGTTGTGAGTAGAGAAAAGTGGGTCCCATTTCCATTTTGGGAAATTATTGATTATTGTGGGACGCCCAAAACGGAAATTTTTCGGTATTATTGTGGGACGGAGGGAGTATACAGTTATTACATTAAGAGATGGTAACTATTACTTTTGCTCTGAAAAAAATAATATAAAAAGAAAAAAAAATTAAAAATAAAAAATAAAAAAATTGGCCTATAAAAGACTGTCACGTGACGGGTCATACCCCATAAATCATGGATCGACCCGTCTCATGCATGAGACGGATTTCATGTTATTATAGAGGAGGAGACCGGCTCTATAACTATTGCTCTCATTTCGTAAAATAGCTTATTTTTTAGGTGTTAGTAGGTGACTGTGTGTAATCAATGCTCAAACTTTAGCAAATAAAAGTAGAAAATAATAATATTTCATCTGTCTCGTGATACTAATCGCTTTTTTTTTTTTTAAGGTTGTCTCAAAATAAATACTCCCTCTGCCCCTAAATGTTTGTCTCATTTGACTTTTCAAACATTTTAATTTAGTGATTTTGAAGCTTTAATTTTGATTATTTTTACGAACGCTTTGAAAATTATTGATAATATACACCGCCGTTATGTAATACCCCGTCCCTAAATGTTACAAGTTTTGAAAATTTAGTGATTTTGAAGCTTTAATTTTGAAAATGAGACTAACTTTTTGGGACAAAGAAAAAGGGGAAATGAGACAAACATTTAGGGACGGAGGGAGTATTATTTAGTGTAATTTTATTATTATACCCGTAATACACAAGTAATAAAACATACCGACTTTGATAAATCAAGTGTAACACTTGTGTGAGGGATTGGTAAAACTCATTATGTTATTATAATTTAGATGAAGGGATTATAGATCTATTTGGGGATAGTAAAGCCGGATTTGATCAGTCTGTTGATCTGAAGAACTGATGTGGTCAGGTAAAATGAATTGGGCCCAAGCCCCAGGACTTAGGCCCACTAACTAGCTGTGGGCCGAGCCCAATGGATATGGGTCATCTGATAAAATAAAGACAATGGGACGACATTTAAGGAGCGGGCAACGTGGGCTTCGAATGAGGCAATAATAAGAAGGCGCGTGAGAGTACAACCGCATATGCAATAAGATCATGCGAGAAACCCAGTAGCAAGGGTGAAATTCATTACGACTATATCTACAAGGGCGACATTTAGAATGTCGCCCTCCATCCTATGATTGTCGGCTATGCGACATGGATGTCTGAGCGTTTCCGCCACATGGCTCCGGTTGGCGCTTGCCCTCTTAACCCTAGATATTTGTGTTGTGTGATTGATTTGACAAGGTGAATAGTGAAATCCCACTAACTCAAGGTTGGTTGAGACCCCTTCTTGGATGATTGACAAGTGTCCCCCCCCCATGTGCAAGGCACATGGGGAGCTTGAGGGTATATGAAGATGAATAGTGTCATTTGCATGGTGGATCTATCTCTCTCTACTATCTTTCTCTAGTTTTCCATTGATATCCTTACCACCTTGATCATCTAACCTCATTCTCACGCCGGAGGGGGTTCGCCGGAGTCACCCCCGGCCTAGTTGACGTGTTTTCTTGTGTGTAGGCGACCATTCAACGAGGAAGCAGCCGAAGTATCCCAATATTTCAGTTCCTGTGCAACCAAGATTTCTTATGGTAGCATCAGTTGATTCCGTTGCCGGGACCTGAAATCTTCTTCTTAGTTTGGTTGTTTAAGGTTTGTGGTCGATAGAAGATCACCGTCAGTCCTCTTGTTGCTGGGTTTGTGTTTTTAAGGTTAGGTGTTCTTGGTGTTAGTCCAGAAGTGGTATCAGAGGTGGTTGTGTTGGGTTTTCAGTTGTTGTGCCTTAGTTTGTGATCGTTAGTAAGCCCAGAAAGTGCCCAGAATGGGTCAAGAAAAAAATACCCAGGCGAAGGATACTCAGAATCTGGAGTTGGAGACCCCTAATCGCAAGGATACCCGCAAGGCGAGATCAGGAACTGGGCGGGAAGGCGAGGTTCATACAACTGACACGGATTCGGCGATTAGGAGCGCAAGGAGGCGAGAAGATAGAGAGCGAGAGGCGAGGAACAAGGGAAAGGATGGAGAGCAAGAGACATTTAGTAAATAGAGAAAGAAGAAATGAAGTAAAAAGTAAAAGGCGAGATACATACTCAGAACTTCGTACATGGTCTTGCAACAACGACCTTTCAGTTGGCAAGGTCCACATTCGGCGGCAAAGCAATTTTCAGAATGAAGGTCCCAACCAGGGTAGGGATCAAGTGGCTCAATGACTAGGCGAGATTCATCGTCGGGGTAACGATAATCAGGAAGACCAACTTTCCTAAGCAATGAAGGGCGAGCTAAAATATCTCGCCACGAGAATAAGGCCAATCCCGTGTCGGAGGCGTCAGCTAAAACCTTAAAAAATTTTGTTTGCAACCTAGTATTACCGACGACTAAGGCATTACGGGTTTCAATTTTTGGATTGATGTCGCCAAGATCACAAGGATGAGTCCAACCAATTCGCGAGGTGATGAAAAGAGGATTTGACTGCCAATTATGGACTTTCCTAGGCAATGGGGTCAAAAGTCTAGGTTTCTTGTATTTGATAGAGAGGCGATTTTCAACAACACCTCCCCTCTGAGAAACGGCGGTATAATCATCAAACAGATTGATAAGCAATGGGACAGAAGGTTCATGTTTCAGGGCTCGGCAGATCACTAAGTAGCTAGTGAGGACCCTAATAGCGTTCGGGTGGTGTGGCGCCCCCAAAAATGTGTGTGCCTGATATGTTTGATATGATTTGATTAGTGCTACTCATATCACCAAGATGCATCTTCTTTTCGGAAGCTCATCCTATAAGGACTCCAAGGTTAAGCGTGCTTGACCTGGGGAAATTCTAGGATGGGTGACCCACTGGGAAGTTTCTCAGTGAGCACGTAAGTGAGGACAACACGTGCTGGAAAGACTTGTGGTGGTTTGTGGGGATAGTCTATCAAATCTGATAGCGTTCCGACCCGGTCTTCGGGCTCGGGGCGGGCTCGGGGCGTTACAGGTGGAGTTCAACTATGGCGGCATTAGCTTTAAATAGAACAGCGACAATGAAAGGATCAATGGGAATCCTTAAGCCGGCATCTAATTGGGAAGGATAAACAATGATGCCGTCATCCCTATTGCGCATGGAGGATAGAGACAAGTCTCCTACATAGGGCTCTACACGGTATATATCGGGGTTAATTCTATACTTAACATAATAATGGGTTTGTAAATCTGTGTAAGAAGAACTGCTGGATCCGGCGACCTCAGGGTTTGAAGAACCCTGCGAGATGGGTGGTCGCTCTGAGGTCTCGATCGCCAAGGTATCCGAGACATCATGGTTGGAGGTGGAGTTTGAAGAAGACATGACCTGAAAGATGTCGCAGACATGAGTGGGGTGTAAAGTTGTGTAGAAAGTGTGAATGGGGTTAAAGTCGTGTAGGAAAAGGGGGGACCCTTATCTTCTAAGGCCTCCAATAAGGCAACATACGATCCATGTCGCCTAGACATGAAACGAAGACTCGCAAGCGAGATTCGGGCCCATGCCCTTATCTCTTTCCTCTAAACCCCCCATTTATTGCGCTCTAACCAAGCTTGACAGGTTTTAGAAAATAATTTTGTATTATCCGTGGCACGGGACAGTAAAATCGAGAATTCAAGCGAAAATTCAAGCGAAAATGCAAGCGGGAATTTAAAGTTACGAAATGATTACCTGGAAATTTGCAGACAGGAAGGAAGGCTTGAAGAAGTAGTTGAAAAGGGAACTGGAAAGCTCTGTGCGCCACCTGCTCTCCTTGCAAACGCCCTGAAACACTCCGGAGTATGCAGAGAGATCGGAAAGAGGGTCACCGGAAACTGGAACACCCTTGGTCTCTGGAAATTGGAGGATTAAGTGAAGATGGATGTAGGGGGTAGAGTTGGATGAGGGCTTTTAAAGCTCCGAAAGTCCAGGAGTGGAAAAGTTTTGGGGAATTTCCAAGAGTTATGATTTTTGAAATTCCCACCCATTATGGTGAATATTAATGGGAAAGGACGGCTCGGTTTCCAAGAAGAGGTGTACGGCTGCCAAATCATCTAAACCTCCGTTTGACACGTGTCACGCAGATAGTGGTACAGTCTTGTTTCTCGGCTAAGCGGGTAAGGAACCGCGAGGTCCATCCGGCATCTATGAAAGTTCTCGCCTGGACCATAAATAGTCCAAGGCTTGAACTTGGGGGCTTCTGATGTGATCAGGTAAAATGAATTAGGCCCAAGCACCAGGGCTTAGGCCCACTAACTAGCTGTGGGCCGAGCCCAATGGATAGGGGGCATCTGATAAAATAAAGACAATGGAACGACATTTAAGGAACGGGCAACGTGGGCCCCGAATGAGGCAATAATAAGAAGGCGCGTGAGAGTACAACCGCATATGCAATAAGATCATGCGAGAAACCCAGTAGCAAGGGTGAAATTCATTACGACTATATCTACAAGGGGGATCCGTTTCCCGCAAGGGCATCCAACTTAGGGTGACATTTAGAATGTCGCCCTCCATCCTATGATTGTCGCCTATGCGACATGGATGTCTGAGCGTTTCCGCCACATGGCTCCGGTTGGCGCTTGCCCTCTTAACCCTAGATATTTGTGATGTGTGATTGATGTGACAAGGTGAATAGTGAAATCCCACTAACTCAAGGTTGGTTGAGACCCCTTCTTGGATGATTGACAAGTGTCCCCCCCATGTGCAAGGCACATGGGGGGCTTGAGGGTATATGAAGATGAATAGTGTCATTTGCTTGGTGGATCTATCTCTCTCTACTCTCTCTCTCTAGTTTTCCATTGATATCCTTACCATCTTGATCATCTAACCTCATTCTCACGCCGGAGGGGGTTCGCCGGAGTCACCCCCGGCCTAGTTGACGTGTTTTCTTGTGTGTAGGCGACCATTCAACGAGGAAGCAGCCGAAGTATCCCAATATTTCAGTTCCTGTGCAACCAAGATTTCTTATGGTAGCATCAAGAACTGGCTTTGGGAGAAAGGTGAGAGGCCTGCAGCTTAATTTTATTAAATACTCCCAATTAGTTTATAAAAAGATCTGATTTAAAGTAATTATGTTCCAGGATAAAGGAGGTTTATTGAACTAATCCTTGGATTCTTATTTAGTTAGTGCCTGTTTGGTAGCTCGTCTTAGCACCAGAAGGGATTAATAATTCCGAAGTCGAGTGATTGATAGGAAAAAATAAAACGATATAAATTATCATTTTCACCTGGATTAACTTCTTATCCTCTCCTTATTTATCCAAATGGAAGGGTAATATTATTAATGAGGGTATTAGAACATGGTGGATAAAAATATTTTTGACGAAACTATCCTCAATATATATGTCAACTATTAAATGGATTGACCTTCCATATTTAATTATTTCTATACAAAATGTTAACATATTGTCAATTTAGAAAGAAAAAAAGTGTTAATTTTCTTTAATTGTGCCCTTGATTGTCTCTTTATAATTGTATGGGTAATTTGGTCTTTAAAAAAACATTGTCTTGTTTGATTTCTACCAATAAAAGTTTATATTTTCAATCAAGATTATTATGAAGCCTCATTATTAATTCTAAGATTAACAATCCCCTCACTATTAATACGAGTTAATCCCACTCGGCTACCAAACGAGCCCTTATATTATTACTACTCGTACTATAAAATATAGATATATACTGTATATATATGTGTGTGTGTATGTGTTTTCCAAAAATGAAGGGGAAGTTTATAGAATGAATCCTTGGATTCCTATATAATCGAGAATCTAGATAATCAACAACTAGATTCTCATATTACAAAATAATAATTGCATAATGTACTTTTTTTTGTATCATAATAAATAGTCACATTTTTCTTTTGAATTCGTCCAAAAATAAATATCACGTTTTTAGTTATAGAAATAGAATCGGTAGCAGTCATCATTGTATAATGTGGGAATTGATTAAGAGTAAGAAAAGTGGTGATTAGATGAAATATGATTAGGGAATAGAGAAAGATGGATGGTGATGATGTTTTTGAAAAAGAAAGTGCACATGGCAGCCACCAATCCATGGTTTGATCTTATTCTTTTGTGGGACTACCATTAAAATTAAAATGAAAAAACTCCGACCTGCCGGATTCGAACCAGCGACCTAAGGATGGCTGAGGATTAATACCCACTACAGTCCTCCGCTCTACCAACTGAGCTAAGGTCGGTTGTGTGTCATTCTCCGCCAAATTTTTATATATACTATAAAATTATCCGTCCCGAATTCTTTATCAAAAATATTTTTAGCAATAATTTTAATATACTAATGAACATTTGAAAATTATTATTAATAATATTATATCAATACCAAAAAAAGAAGCTATTTTTTTATTAATATTATTATTGATAATATATTTAAAAGGAAAACTAGTTATGAAGGAAAATAAAGAGATACTAGCAATTATTCTCATTTTATTTTCAATGGATGTAATTTTTATTTTCCTCTTGATCATTTCATTCATCTCCCAATTATTTAGTTTATAACTACATAGGAGTATGTAACATTACATATCGTATAAATCTCATTCATATTTAACTTATGAACGAATTATTTAGTTTATGACTACATATGTAACATTATATATTGTATAGATCTCATCCATATTTAATTTATGAACGTGACTGTTTCACTAATCAAATGCTCAGTTTTATATGACAATTTATCTGATTGTCACACGTTATAAATTTTTGTGATATCATTCATCCTACATCGGAAAGATGTGAACTTTGATGGGAATAATAAACATTCACTCATTACCTTTGGGCACCATATGATCAAAAAAATTTGGGTGAGCCGATAATATGATCAAAGAATTTTGGGTGAGCCGGTAATAAGTCAAGTGAATCCAAAATGTTTGTGTTTAGTTATTGCTTATCTTAAATATGTTCAACAATATCAAAATTTGTCACCCTCAAATTCAACTTGTTTTTAACATATTGTTTTGTTTCATTGATTAACACAATTTGGGATGGCAATCGGATCGGGTCGGATCAATCCTGATCCGAATCCGATTCGGACACTAGAAAGCCATATCCGAATTCGATTCGATTTGAACTTACTTGATCCGAGCCCCGATCCGATCCGAAACTGTAACTTCTTTTTTTTTAATTATTTAATCAATTTAATAGAATACTAGAAAGTCATATCCGATCCGATATCCGATCGTCTGCCAAGAGCTAAAGAGGGGGTAAACCCTAGATTTTTCCTTATATAAGGAAAATATAAATGCAAATTTAAAGAATATGAGGGGTAAAAATGAAAAACAGTAAGGTTAATGAAAGCGGATCGGATCGGATCGGATAATAAATTGAAGAAAATCGGATCGGATCGGATCATACCTAAATCGAATTCAATCTGAAATTCGATCGGATCATGAAAAACCCTACCAAATTCAAAAATTTTGGATCGAATCACTCACGGATCGGGCTCAGTTAAATTTTCGTCCCTAAACACGATACTATAAGCCAATGTGACCATCATATATAGAAGAGTAAGTTTTGGGAGAAACCAGTTTCTCCATAAATTATAAAAAGTTCAATTTTTTTCAACTTGCAAGTATTTGACGAATATAAGAACAGTTTGAAAAAACTGGACCTTTTATAACTTAGGGAGAAACTAGTTTCCCCCAAAATATTGTGTATATAGAATTGACAAATCACTTATTTGGGAGGAAAATATTACTCCCTCCGTCCCCTTATTAGTTACTTCACCATTTTGACTTCGGCACGCAAATTAAGAAAATGGGTGAGAAGAAAAAATGTTGTGAGTGTAACTTGAAAATAGGAGAGAGAAATTTGAAAATAGGAGAGAGAATGAGTGGAGGGAATAATAAATTATAATAGTGTTGTGAGTATTAAAATAATGTAGGAGAGAATGAGTGGAGGGAATAGTAAAGATTCTTTGCCAAAAAAGGAAAGGTGAAGCTTTCAATGGGACACCCAAAATGGCAAAAAGTGAAGTTATTAATGGGACGGAGGGAGTATATTATTCGAGCCATAATTGGACCTTATTTTTTTGATGTAACCCAAAACGCTAGGCCCCAGAATCATTATTAGACCTTTGAAGAGATTTGGACCCTAACTTTAGCCCACTTTGAAAAGAATTAAAAAGGTAAACACTAGCCCACTAAAACATTAAACCCATTCAAAAAGACCCGTGTAAATAAATGTTAGCCCAAAAATTGAGTACTTGTTAAATAAAACAATTCTTTTATAATCTTGAGAGCAAGGTGATAAAAATCGCTAAGCGACCGCTAGGCACAGGAGTCGGGCCTAGCGCCTAAAACACCTCACCGGAATTTAGACGTGGTCTAGGCGGAGCTAAGAATTTAGACATAATTTATAACATTTTGCTGAAAAGAATTTGATATCAATGGATGTGGATGTGGATGTGGATGTGGATGTGAGATGGAGTAGGATGTCCAAGTCTCTCAAGTATTATACTCCTTCCATTCCGGTCGAAGTGTTCGAAAAGGACAATTGCACGAGAATTAAGAAAAGTGATGTAAGAAAGAGAAAAATTTAAATGTTATGAGTATGAAAAATTAAATAGGAGAGAGTGAGTGGAAGGAATAGTTAGGAGAGAGAATGTTGTGAGTGTAAAAGTAAAGTAGGAGAGAGAATGAGTGAGTGGAATAGTGAAAAAATTTTCCTTTTTTAGGTATGAGACATTTTAAATAAAACGCCCAAAATAAAAAATTGGGACACTTCGACCGAAACGAAGGGAGTACTTGACTAAACAAATGGTGTCAAAAATGTTGTATTAGTTTTAGTACCAAATATTTTATAAATATATTAAAATAGTAAAGCATACCTCGGACGTAAGCGACCCCCGACCCTACTTGTCGGATTCTCAGGAAACAATTTTTTAACTAAATACTCTCTTCGCCCCACGTGAATGCAAACTTATTTCTATTTTAGTCCGTTCCACGTAAATGCAAATTTTCTAAAATGGAAATAAATACTCCCTCCGTCCCACCAAGAGCGTCGCCATTTTTAGTTCGGCACGCAAATTAAGGAAATAGGTGGGAAGAAAAAATGTTGTGAGTGTAATTTGAAAATAGGAGAGAGAATTAGTGGAGGAAATAGTGAATTTAAAAAGTGTTGTGAGTGTAGAGGAGAGAGAATTAGTGGAGGAAATAGTGGATGTGATAATAGAATATTAATAAAACATTTCCTTTTTAGGAAAGGGTGACGCTTCAAACGGGACACCCTTTTGGGTAAAAAGTGACGCTTGGAGTGGGACGGAGGGAGTATTTCACTTTTACACTCACAACATTTTCTCTCCTCACTATTCCTCCCACTCATTCTCTCTCCTATTTAATTTTTCATACTCACAACATTTAACTTTTTCTCTTTCTTACATCACTTTTCCTTAATTCCCACACCCAAAAAGTTGATTTACATTCACGTGGGACGAAGAAAATATATTTTTAGGCGAATTTTGAGTTAGTCACGAAATTTTATTGCCACGTGTAAACGAGCGTAAAAGAGTGAATTTTAACATACTACTTGAGAGAACTGATTATTCTCGTGCATTATGCATATTTTTTGCCTTTTAGACTACCCACAATGATGGGATGAAAAGGCGGATGAAATGGGTTTCAGCTGGATGAAAGTGTGCAATGGGCTGAATGAAACTTGAGGATGAAATATTTCATCCAGCTGAAAAAAAAATGATTGTCACGTGTCGGCTTTTAATTGGACCGTATTTGGCGCGTGCGCCTCATGGCCCGGCAAGGCGCGTGAGGCGCTCCGATTTTTCTTTTTTGTTTTTTCTTGATCTGACACGTGGCATGATCTGATTGGTTCCCAGGATTTTCGAATTTAATTTTTTATCCCAAATCTTTGAGCTGAATTATCACCTAGTAAATTAATTTTTTTTATATTTTTTTCACCAAAATTCATCATTTTTTTCCCTATAAATTGATACAAGTTTCATTTGATTTGGACACAAAAAAAAAACACTCATTTCTCAATCATCCTTCTTCATTTTAGCCTTTATTTAAAAAAAAATTAATCATCCTTTTAGTTAAATGAATTGAATTATTACTTTGATAGCCCCAATGCTTTGTCCCTTTTCCTTTCCTCTCACATGTCAGCACCCATGTGCCTTTGGTGGCCCTTTTTCCTTCCCCCTCCGTCAATTTCCCACACAACTACTCTATAAATTTCAACACCCACTTCAACAACAAAACACGTCCATCTCCAAAAAAACACTCTATTCTTTCTTTCTTCATACATCAATCTTTCCTTCTTCCTACACCAATCTTTCCTTCTTCCTAAATCAATGGATCCATTCAGAGTTCCTTTTGATGTCAAAGCCTACAAAAGGCAACTTGAATGGGAGAAGAGTTTTATCGTCAACCCACTTTTGGAACAAACACCGAAAAAAAAGACAATATTTCAAAAGAGATCATGCTGTTCACAATAAGAGTCTGGTTGACGACTACTTTGCTGAAAATGCTAAGTACAGTAATTTCTTCCGCCGACGATATCGGATGCGGAAATATGTATTCCTTCGAATCGTCGCGAACCTATCAAACCATGACAACTACTTCACACAAAGATTCGATGCTGCTGGGAAAGAAGGCCTATCTCCATTAGTAAAAGAAATTGAATTTAGAATTTTACAAATTTCAAAAAAGGAGAATTATGTCTAAGACAATTTATTAAATATTTCGCGATACACTACATTCTTTGTCCAACCTTTGTAATCTTCATCATTTTCTAGGCAGAGTATCTTTAGTTCAGCAGGAGTTTTGACCCTAAAAATAGCTACATACAATTGACCATGACTAAATACTGGTTGTGACAGATATAATCCAACATTTTTCAAAGTCTGGCCTTGGCTTTTGTTGATTGTCATTTCGTAACATACTCTCACTAGGAACTGTCTTCTTTTTGAAACAAATGGGAGTTTTCCTTCTGCTGTCGACAGAGTAATTCTAGGAATCAATACCTTCTCACCAATGTTCGAACCAAATATTATGGTTCCTTCAATGACCCTTTTACCTAGTTGAGTAACAATAAGCCTAGTACAATTGCACATGCCTTAACTTGGGTTAACATTTCGAAGTAACATAATAGGTACACCTATCTTAAGTTGAAGGCAATGATTGGGCACACCAGTAAACTTTAAACTATTGAGAAATTCAACTGGAAGCATTTCATGATTTGACGTGCTTTCAGCTGATTTATCAATTGTATCATAAGTGAAATATTCTTTCATTTCAGAATTGACCCTTTGCATAATGAAGGAATTTATCTCGTCCACACTTCATTCCTAGGTATCAAAATACCTCGATCTGTCAAATAGCCAATGTCAAATTTTTTTTCACTAAAATCTAGGTAGGTTGAGTGAAATATATCTTTTATTGGATTATCACCCGCCTTCAGCCGTATTTCTTCTGGTATTTTAACCCACTCAGCTTCGTCGGCATCTCCTCTTGTTCGGGCAAATTCTTCTCCATCTCCTATTCTAAGTATCCATTTTGAGAACTCTTCCAAACTTTAATATGATCCATCAATCTGTGCAGCAGATCTTTGTCGGCGCATATTTTGTGTCAGCACACATATCTCACAATGATTCCACAAATAAGAATTGTTTAATGAAACTGAAACAATGTCTCCTCTTGTTCCTCCAGGGATGACGGGAAGAATTTGCCTAAAATCTCCGCCCAAAAGAACAACTTTACCTCCAAATGGTTTTTCCGCATTGAACGTAGGAGTGTCTCTTAAGATATCTTTTAGTGTCTTATCAACAGCCTCAAATGCGTATTTGGAATCCATATGAGCCTCATCCCAAATTATTAATGCTGCCTTTTGAACCAATTCTGCAAGTTGTGTGCCCATCATCAACAATCAGGGAAATTCTGTGGGGAATTCTGAAACGATTATGTGATGTACGTCCTCCCGAAAGTAATAAAGATGCTATACCTATTTGAATAAAATATAAAAAGTTAGCACTCATAAATACCTTTGAATTATTTTATGTATTCTTGGTGTTTGGAATTTAAATAAAGGAGACAATATTAAAATTTTCAAATACATTTATATAATGACATTAAAATTTAATTAAATAGCAAAAGAAATAGAAGTAAAATAATAAGTAAAATTCATGGTTACACGATGAAGCCACAGTAAGTACAATTTTAGCTTTTGCCCTCAATTTGTTGATAATAGTTCTATATAGATAGGTTTTTCCGGTACCTCCAAAACCATAAAGGAAAAAAATCTTTCACTGTTGTTCCTCAACTGCGGAAACAACCTTTCTATATACACTGATCTGCTCTGAGTTAAGAAAGTTTTTCAACATGTCATGTTCTCCTTGAAGTGATCTGACATCATAATTCTGCTCTTCCATTATGAGACGATTTTTCAGTAGGTCAAGTAATCTTTTATCTGGAAATGACGTTCCTAGTATATCCGAATATGAATATCGTCGGGGCGTTTCCTCAGCAGCGACGCGCTACACTTCAAAGACCTGGGTGTAGTGATAAGTATACGAAGGTTGCCAGGTCATCGCCCGGAAGCGACGCGCCATCTCTTCACCCGGGAGTGGTGTCAAATGTGCAAGGGTTCCCGCATTGCAGACGAGTGTCGGTAAAGAAGCTATTCTATGATAGGTGTAAGGGTAGTGGGATGCGCTTGGGAACATAAAACATTGGATTCTTGACAGGGAGATCAGCAGAGGTGGTGGAAGTTATGAGGAGGAGGAAGATTCACATAATGTGTCTACAAGAAACTATGTGGGTTGGAGAGAAAGCAAAAAAAATATCGTCTTGGGGTTTTAAGCTTTGGTACTCAGAAAAGAATAAGGGTAGAAATGGAGTGGGTATCATTATTGATAAGGAGTATATTAATGATGTGGTGGAAGTGTACATGAATAGTGGTCGAATTATGGGCATTAAACTAGTGATACGTGATGAGATTATAAATATTATTTCCACCTATGCACCACAAGTAGGGTTGAATGCATCTATTAAATAATTGTTTTGGGAAGATTTGGAGAAGGTAGTGCAACGAGTACCTAGTGGTGAGAAATTAGTCATTGGTAGTTATCTGAACGGGCATGTGGGGTCTAGTCGACATGGATTTGAGAGCATACATGGAGGTTTTGGTTTTGGGGAGAGAGCTGAAGTAGGAAATAGTATCCTGAATTTTGCGATGGCATATGACTTGAGTATAATGAATACTTTGTTCAAGAAGAGAGAATCTCACTTGGTGTCCTATAGAAGTGGAGGTAATGCGAGTCAGATTGACTTCTTCTTAGTAAGAAATGCTTGTAGAAAGAGTTATACAGATTGCAAGGTTATTCCGGGTGAGAGCATAACAACTCAACATAGACTTGTGGTACTTGATTTTTTAAGTAAGAGAATTTCGAGAAAGAGAAAACCACAGGTAGACCCTATAATCAAGTGGTGGAGACTTTAAGGGGAGAATCAACAGAAATTTGTAGCTAAAACGGTCGATACCGGTATTTGGTCGGATAATATGGAGGATATGGATATAGATTCGACTTGGATTAAGATGGGACATAACATAAAGGAGGTGGCGAAAGAAGTCCTTGGAGAATTTAGAGGAAACGTGCCACCAAGCAAGGACACATCACGGAGGAACGAGGAAGTAAAACAAGTAATAAAGGGCAAGCGAGATTGCTACAAATTATTGGGAAAATGTAGGAGTGACGAGAACTATGAGAAGTATAAGGAAGCTAGGAGAGAAGCTAAGAAAGCAGTAAGAGGCGCAAGAGCAAAGGTGAATCAGGAAATTTATGATAAGTTGGATACGAAATAAGGAGAAAAGGACATCTACAGACTCGCTCATATGAGGAATAAGAGGACACGAGATATTGGGACGGTTAGATGTGTGAAGGATGTAGACCAAAGAGTTCTAGTCGGGGATAAAGAGATAAAATATAGATGGAGTTCGTACTTTGATACTTTGTTCAATGGCTGTCAAGAGCAGAATATTAGAGATTTAAATATCCCTTTAAGTATGGTTAATTGAGATTTTATGCATAGAATTCAAAAGGGTGAAGTGAAAATGGCAATTAGGGATGTAAATTCGAGCGGGTTACCCGCGAGTTTACCCGAGTCCGACCCGAATAAGCATTGCCCGACTTGGTGCTCCTCCAACAGACGGGTCGAGTTCCTCCAACTTAAGGCGTTCGTTTTTTTGGGTCGAGTCGGGTCGAACATGTTTAGGTACCCGAGTGAGGCGTTCGCGTGTTTACCCGAAAATGGATCCACGTTTGACCCGCGTACACCAAGTGTTTCGCCTTTTCGTTTTCCCCAAAAATCAAAATCAAAATCCAGTTCTAACCTAAATCATACCAGTCGCCGTCGTTCACTTGCTTCGTCGCCGACGCCGTCGTTCACTTGCTTCGTCGCCGTTGGTCACTACTCACTACTCACTTGCTTTGTCGTCGTCGTTATTCACTTCCTGGTTAGTCTCTCCCTCAAACACACTATCAGCTATTCAACTTTGTTTTTGTAAGTTGTTCATTAAACCCTAACTCATATTAATCTTATGATTTGAACTTGAAGATCCAGTTTTAGGCATGATAGTTTGTTGGATTTGCTTGTCTTCCAATTCATACTTATTCACTATACTTAATCAAAAAAATAATATCAAAGTAGTGCAGGCTAGAAGATCGATTTTAAAATTATAATAATAAAATAATAATAACAAAAACAAGCCTTATTAAGCAAAAAATTAGGGAAGAGCTGGCTGGTGGTGAGATAATGACCACAACAAGGACAATCGTTCTTATTTTGCAAATGCTTGATTTCGTTTAATTTGCTTGCAGGAACAAAATAAACAATATATTCTAATGGCAATGAAAAATATGGGATTGAAGAAATCTGTAGGACCGGATGGAATACCAATTGAGGTTTGGAGATGTTTCGGGGAGAGTGGAATAGATTGGTTAACAATGCTATTTAACAAGATATGGAGAATCAACACAATGCCATTGGAATGGCGGAAGGGTACTCTGATCCCTTTGTATAAGAACAAATGTGATGTCCAAGATTGCGCCAACTATCGGGGGATCAAACTAATGAGCCATACGCTGAAACTTTAGGAAAGAGTGATTGCACAATGGCTGAGAAAATTGTGGATATTTCGGATAACCAATTTGGGTTTATGTCGAGAAGATCGACTATGGAGGCAATATATCTTATGAGACAAACCATGGAGAAATATAGGGATCAAAAGAAAGATTTGTATATGATTTTCATTGATTTGGAGAAGGGGTATGATAAAGTGCCAAGAGATGTACTTTGGTGGGCATTAGCAAAGAAGGGTGTTTCAAAGAAATATATTGATATTATCAAGGACATGTATAATGGAGTTAGTACTTTTGTACAGACTAGTGTTGGAAAGACTGAAGAGTTTCCTATAATGATTGGAGTGCATCAAGGTTCCGCACTTAGCCACTTTCTCTTTGCTTTGATAATGGACGAATTGACGAGGTCAGTCCAAGATGATATACCAAGGTGTATGTTGTTTGCAGATGATATTGTGCTGATTGATGAGATAAGAGAGGGTTTTGAAAGTAAATTGGAGTTTTTGAGATACACTTTGGAATCTCGAGGTTTTAAACTGAGCAAAAGCCAAACTGAATATTTGGAGTATAAGTTTAGTAGAGTTGGAAGAAGGGAGGCAGGGGCGGTCACATTTGATGGAAATATTGTCCAAGCGTCTGAGTTTCTTCGCTATCTTGGACCCATTATCCAAAATGATGTAGAATTAGATGGAGATGTGGCTCATAAGATTAAAGCAGGTTGGTTGAAGTGGAAGAGTGCCACAGGGTTCCTATGTGATCGCGGCATGCCCCATAAATTAAAGGGAAAATTCTATCGCACGGCAATTAGGCCGACACTGCTTTACGGCACCAAATGTTGGGTCGTGAAACAGTGTCACGTGCATAAGATGAATGTGGCGGAGATGCGTATGCTTCGATGGATGTGCGATCATACAATAAATGATCGATTGAAGAATGAGGTGATCAGAGGTAAAGTAGGAGTTGCGCCCATTGAGGATAAAATGAGGAAAAATCGTCTAAGGTGGTTTGAACATGTGAGAAGGAGACCGAGTGATGCACCGGTTAGGAGACCGAAACAATGGAGAAATGATAAAATGGCAAGGGATAGGGGAAGACCCAAACAAACTTGGATTAGAGTGATTGAAAATGATATGAGTTTACTTGAAGTGGATGAAAGTATGGTGTTGAAGAGGCAGGAGTGGAGGGCAAAAACCCATGTGGGGGGTTGATTTTATTTTTTATTTTTTTAAACTTTTTCTCAACAACCTTTTTACACTATGACATATGAGGATTCATGTTAGTCGACCCCAAATTATTTTGGGACTAAGGCTTTGTTGTTGTTGTTGTTGTTGTGCTAAGGAAGGTAGCCTCAATATTTTCCGTCTCATTCTCAAGATATCGTCATTGATTTTGTGCCAGTTGTACTCCCATAATTGATTAGCATTTGAAATATCACAAAAAAGCAATATAGTCACAAATCAATCTCTCATTTGTGAAGCACTGACCCAATGATTTGCTTCATCTATGGCTTCATGCCACTCACCATCATTCTCTAGGAGACCACGGGCATAACATGCCATTTTCATAGTCGGATATACCACTTCACCAACCTTTTTTATATCAGAATAACTTTCACACCCTTTAACGATATTCAAAAGCAACCTCAAATAGTACATTTCTCCTGAACTTGGATGGGCATATGTGAGTCGACACATTTGGGTGTCCAGGGGGATACGCTTGGGTGTCTGAGAGAGACACATTTGTTTACTTGTTGAACGAGTTGTATCAACTTTTGCAGCAAGTGTTTGGATGTTCTGAGTAATATATATATTTGGGTGTTTAGGAAGATACAACTTTAGTCGCCTAGATGAAAAGTTGGGTGTTCGATGTAACAAAGCAGAGGCATGGGCGGAGAAGTATGTTCTGATTATTGGTTTGGAAGATTCAAAGTAAAGGTGGAGATTTGTTAGGATTAGGCGCCTTTGAATTGATGGAGTTCGATTCGAAAAGAGAGTCCAAGAACAAGTCCAATGTTGATTTGAATCCAAGACGTAAAAAGAGAAAGTGATTGAAGCTGTTTTGTAAACAATGAGAAAAACAAGAATAGAAAAGCTTGTTTCCTTAAGTGAATTTGGCTTTTCCACAAGGTTTTGAAATCCTTTTGGCTTAGGATTTAGACAGTATAAATACTCCCTTCTCCCTAGAGTTGTTTTTCATTTTACTGTAATAGATTATCAATAATTCTATGATCAAGTTGTACAGTTGTAAATTCTTGTGATTAAGAATGTATGCACATAATTAGATAGTTTGTAATTGGTGATTCTCCATATTAATAATATTTTTTTCCATTCGCCTGTAGAAATAATCGAGTTAATAAATAACATAAATAATTGTGTTTGTGTGGGTACCTTGTGAATACAATATGTCTCTGATGCTTGTTATAACATGAACCGAGGCAATACAAAATTATAAGATAGAAGGGTAATTGTGTTCGTGTGTGTATGTTGTGAATACCATATGTCTCCTTTTGCAGCCACCATGGTTTGATCTTATTCATTTGTGGGACTACCAAAAAATGTTTAAAATGAAAAAACTCCGACCTGCCGGATTCGAACCAGCGACCTAAGGATGGCCGAGGTATATTATCCACTACAGTCCTCCGCTCTACCAACTGAGCTAAGGTCGGTTGTCTGTCATGCTCTCCCAAATTTATGTGAGATTGAGGAGGATGCTGGATGTCCAAGTCTTTCGAGTCTTTGACTAAACAAATGGTGTCAAAAATATTGTATTAGTTTTAGCACCAAATATTTTATAAAAATACTAGTAAAAGTTCGTGTTCAAGGACACGTGTTTTTTTTTTTTTTTAAAGGGCAAAATGGGAAAGAGACAACTTAGTGAGGCAAAATGGGAAATTTGACACTTGAAACTGTTCATTGTACTGTAGCAAGGAGGGGTGCCATTTATACTATAGATTAAAGCGAATCTCGAAGGTAGGCGACGCACAATCCTACTTGTCGACTTTTAGGAAACAATTTTTTGATTGAATATATTTATATGCGGATTTTGAGTTAGTCGCGACATTTTATTTCCACATAAACGAGAGAATTTTAAAATACTACTTGAGAGAACTGATTATTCTCGTGCATTATGCATATATTTTGCCTCTGAGTAATTGTGAACGTAATACATTTTTTAATGAAATGGCTGTTATGGAGCACCTACTTGCATTACAAATACGTTTTATTACCCTTTTTTAACTTTCAAACCTTCTTTTCTTGAAACTTTTGAGTATATAAATAGTTATTTAAAACAATACTAAGAATTGTAAGTGTTTGGTTTCCATTTAGCTTTTTTTTTTTTTTTTTTTTTTTACCAATATCATTCTTTATTCTATCGTATTACAATACTTTCTTCGCTTTGTGTAAGATTTCATTTTTGTCATTTTGGGCGTCACATATAAGATTTCACTTTCCTACCCACTTTCTCTCTTACCTCTCTTTTCATATTTGCAACACTTACATCACATACCCATAGCGGTAACTGTCACTACAAAAAAAGTCATTATTAGGGACTAAAATTTTTAGGTCGAAAGAATTCTCTAGTCCCTATTATCCACTTAATAAGTCAGCTATACACAATGAAATTGATAGGACGGCAAATAGAGGGTCTTTAAAATTTGATTAGCGCAGCCTTGGAGTAAATGAAATTAAAAACAAAAAAAAAAAGAAAACCCCCCAAAACCCTCCCTGCTCTTCGCCCACTACCTCTCCCGCACCTTCCCTCTACACCCCTCTAATCTTTCATCCGCCATCGTTTTCATCCGCCATCGTTCTTGCAAATTGGTTCCGTTCTTGTAAATCGGTTTCATCCGCCATCGTTTTCTTTTTCATCCGCCGTTCTCCGGAATCGTTGTGGTTCCGATTGATTTCATCGCCGTTCTCTGCAATCCGCCGTTCTATCTGCAATCGTTGTTGGTTCCGTTCGCAATCGTCAAGGTACTTTCTCTCTCTAATTTTTTTTTTTTAATTTGTTTTGTAAATGTCCGGAATAAAACTAGAGTAGTGGAAAATCAATTGTCCAGTTATTTTCTATGAAACTTGAACTTCCTTTTTCTAGTTATATTTAGATCCCGGGCCTTTTTTGTTGTTTAATTTTTTGTTAACAATCGCATCTTTCCCCTAATATAAATCCCTATGAGCTTTTACAGAGAGTCAGTGACGGGCCTTTTTTGTTGTTTAATTTTTTGTTAACAATCGCATCTTTCCCCTAATATAAATCCCTATGAGCTTTTTCTAGTTATATTCAAATACCTTTAGGGTGGCAAATTGGCCTTTAGGGACGGTGACGGGCCGACCCTAAAGAGTGTGTTTTTTGTAGTGTGTATAATTGAATTAGTATCTGGTTTTTTTATTATTAAATAAGTTGGAAATTAATTGGTAGAGAAGGTTAGTATTTGTCTCAAAACATTACATGGTTCAATAGGGACGGCGAGAACATGACAGAGTTGGACTGAATCAAAGTGCTATATACGATTTTAAAGCTTAACTAGGTCCAACAAGTGTCTACAATTTCTGAAGATTATTATGTCACTTTTAAAACTTCATATTTATAGAGGTTTTTTATTTACCAAAAAGTCCATCAATCTAATGCAATCTTTAAAAAAAAAAAAAAAACACTCAAAGTACGATTCTATAAAAATAAGTCATCGGCTAAAACCGAAATTTGAAAAAAAAAAAAGCTCTTGCTATCAGGAAAGAGGTTATACCCTTCATAATTCCTATAACACCCATGTATAACCGCTATCAAGGAAAGAGATAAGTTTTTATAATTCATACGAAATCCCCGTATTTATCAGTTGTTTAACTAATAAATATAATTTATCATTTATTTTGAAGATTTTTTTTTTTTGTATTTAATAAACAACAGATAAATATAATTTATTAATCATTCTGAAGAAAATTTGTGCTTATTATTTGATAAATAATTGATAAATGTAAATTATCAATTGCTTTGAAGGGTTTTTTTGTACTTATTGTTTGGTAAAACAACTGATGAGAGATGTAATTTAACATTTAAACAACTGATAAATACGGGAGCTTCGTAGGAATTATGAAAAATTATAATCCCTTCTCTGATGGTGTAGCGTATACAGGTTTTTTCCCATTCAATGATTTTTTTGTTAGTTTTCAACCTTTTTTTTTTTTGTAGCATTTGTCTTTCAAATTGACTTTTTAGTAAATACCCCAATAATTAAATTTTCATAATTATTTAACTAAAAGTTAATCAAACTAACTAAATAATTAAGGTGGAACTATCTTTTACATGGAGTTTGAATTTATTTTAGTTCTTCTTTCCTTTTAAAATGTTATATTTTTTATTTTGCTTTTTCTCAAAATAAATGTTGCGATCTAAGTAAAATATGTGTTATCTATCTATATATAATAACAGGATGGTGGTTTTCCCCCCAAAACCAAGGGTAGTTTAGTAATTTCACACGGTGGCAATTTGGCAATTATCAGGGCGGAGAGGACACGTGTGACGATGTAATTGGGCGCGTGGCGTACACGCGCCGACAAAGGCGCGTGTACGCGTCATGGATTTTTTCTTTTTTTTTTTTAAAAACCACGCCACGTGGAGCACTCTGATTGGCCATTTTATTTCCGGAATTTTTTTTTCATCCCGTTTTTTCAACCTCAATTATTTTATAAAAAAAAAATTTTAAAAAAATTTTTTACACCAAAATTCATAATTTTTTTTCCTCTTTAATTAGAGACTTTTTTCATTTAATTTGGACACAAAAAAAATACACTTTTTTAAATATAAATTTCTTACTTATCCTTTGTTAATTTTTCTTTTTACTTTTTTGTAAAAATTAATTAAGTGTGAAGTATATTTTTTTATTATAAATGATGATAATACTCCCTCCGTCCCAAAATGTTTATCCCATTTGACTTTTTTTTTGAACTTTGTTCACAAATTTATGAGAGATTAATCATGTTCATGAAATTCTAAAAGTTGTTGTTGATAATATTATTAATGGTGAATCAATAGGAATTTTTAGAATTTCATGAACATAATTAAATTGTCATATATTTGTGGTCAAAGTTCAACAAAAAAGTCAAATGAGAAACATTTTGGGACGGATGGAGTAATAATCATAATTTTACTTTTTAAATATAAATTATTGTTTGTAATGTTACTTCCTTCGTTTCAAATTTTGACATTATTTTTTTAAACATATTAAGTAATATTGTATAAAATACTCCTTGGGACGAATATAATAATTTCTTTTTTTACCCTAAGTAGTATTCTTTTGTAAAAATTAATGTTTATAATGTTCGTGTCAGAAAATAAATATTAATTTTTGAGACAAGTAAATTCATTGAGGCAAAGGAAACATTTTTTTTATATAGAAAGTAGTATTAATTATGAGATGAAAGTAATATTCATTTTTGAATTGAAGGAATTTTTTTTCTTACAAAGTAGAATTTTTTTATATATCAAAAAAAATTTAACATTGCATCTTTCGTCTCAATGAACATTTTAAAAAATAATGCTATTTTATTCGTCTAAAAAATTAATGTAATATTTTGAGACGAAGACCCGAAGTAGTATTCTTTTGTAAAAATTAATGTTTATAATGTTCGTGTCTTCATGTCAGAAAATAAATATTAATTTTTGAGACAAGTAAATTCATTGAGGCAAAGGAAGCATTTTTTTTTATATAGAAAGTAGTATTAATTATGAGATGAAAGTAATATTCATTTTTGAATTGAAGGAATTTTTTTTCTTACAAAGTAGAATTTTTTTATATATCAAAAAAAATTTAACATTGTTTTCTTATATTTCTATGTCATATTATTAATCTCTACATTTATAAGGAAATAAAGGGAAAAAATTGCATTTTATAATAGAAATAGTAATATTTTTTTCTTCAACTTTTGACCTATTTTAAACGTTAAAAAATTGGTTAGGATATTAAAGAGATGAATGGTTTCATTATAAAGTATAAAAAGTTGGGTACAAAGTAATTAGTGAATAGTTGTTGTGAGTATGACTTATAAGACCATTGAATATAAAAATATTAAAATTTTTTCATTTTACTTTTTTAAAACTTAAAATGGGACACCTTTTATTAAAAAAAAAAAAAGAAAGTTTAAAATGGGACGAATGGAGCATTTATTTATTTGATAGTGAAATAATTTTTCCTAATGTTAAATTTAATTACTTGCGATATAAAAAAACGTGATTATATAACAATAACATTAAAGAAATATGTAAAAATCATACGGGGATGTAGAAGTTGAATACGGTTCAAGAACAAAATAACTTCTCAAAAAAAGAAATTGATGATATTTGAAAAATTTCATTTCATGTAATTTGTTAGTTTGAAGAATCACTAGAGTCAAGAGTTCAGAGTTGCAATTGAAGAGAAAGATTTGGAGACTTATAAGTAGATTTATTACGCTTTCCCAATCGTTGTCGAAATTAAGTGATATTGTAGGCAAATTACGCACATATCACTTTCAATACACAATAAATATGTTTTACATAAAAAATATGCGTTCAATATAAAAACCTCTCTTTATTAAATATAAATTTCTTATCTTAATTATACTTTGTTAATTTTCCTTTTTAATTTTTCAATATCTTTTTAGTGAAAATGATTTAAGTGTGAATTTTTTTTTAATTAAAAATGATAATAATAATTTTACTAATCATAAAAATGAAGATATAAAATAAATTAAAAGTGATAGTGTATAAGATGATGAGTTGGAAGGGTGTTGAATGTGGTTATTGGGATGTGGTAATATGATTATTGGGTTTATTTTAGTTCGATACATTGAACAATTTATTTTATTTTTATAAAAAAAAATCTTCGAAGCATAGTAAATAAAGTATTAATAAATTTGTCTATTTTTCTATCCGTCTCAAAAAATTGTGTATTTATAAAGACGAATATCGGGCTTGGAAATTATTTTAGTTCGATATATCAAACAATTTATTTAGTTCGATTTTTCTAAATAAAAGTGGTGGTTTATATGATTTTGATTTTTCTTCTCAAAATTAAATAAATTAAATTGAAAATAAATATCATTATTATGTTCATGATGAGTTAATGTAAATAAATATGACATATTGTTTTCTAATTTTTATAATTCTATTGATACATCAAACAATTTATTTATTTATTTTTTTCAAAAAATTCTTTGAAGCATAGTAAATAAAGTATTAATAAATTTGTCGATTTTTCTATTCGTCTCAAAAAATTGTATATTTATAAAGACGAATATCGGGCTTGAAAATTATTTTAGTTCGATACATCAAACACTTTATTTAGTTAGATTTTTCTAAATAAAAGTGGTGGGGTATAGGATTTTGATTTTTCTTCTCAAAATTAAATAAGTTAAATTGAAAATAAATATCATTATTATGTTCATGATGAGTTAATGTAAATAAATATGACATATTATTTTCTAATTTCTATAATTTTTTCTTCTTATTTTTCTTTCTTTCAATATATGTACTTATATAGTATTGTTTTCTTTTATATTTGATGTTGGGCTTGGAAATAATGCTAAATTTAGATAGGTACTCCTATTGATTAATAGTCATACAATTACAATGGAGTACTAAATGGTTGCTTAACTTGCCATAACTATTTTCGCTTCGTTCGCTCCGTTCATATATATATAATATTATATATATAAATAATATTTTATATTTTTAAAATGTTTATTTAAAAAGTTAGATTTATTTTACATAACTAATACACAATGATACTAATCAATTTGTTAAGAAATAATAATTTCAATTATTAATTTCGTAAAATAATTTGAAGCTGTGTCTTTCCTATAAAAATATTTCTCTCATTTAGTCATTTTATTTAATTTTCGTCTTTTTAAGCATCAATAACTCCTCATGCATCGCACTGATGTAACACTATATTTATTTTGGTGATCTTTAATCTGATATTTGTAATGACAATATAATTTTTAAAGAATTGTTTTACGATGTATACAAATATCTCTATTTTCTTTTGTGTTTGTTTCGATTTCGATCAGTTATTCGTTAGTAACTGTCCGTGCATCGCACGGTGGTCACACTAGTTTATTATAAGACGAGATAGTATAATTGTAATGAGATACACGTGACACAATTTTGGTTTAAAATTTTGGCAAATATGATTGGTTTTAGGGATTAATTACCTAAATGTCCCCCAAATCTAACATAATTTTTAAAGTGGATATTTTTAACCTCAAATCTGTTACGGAAATGTTTATTCCCCTAAAAGGCCTCCTGATCTTTTAGTGAAATTAAGTATATCCGAAATTGTCCTTCCTCACCTAAACCCCAAAAACATATAACCCGGTTTGGTTGCCTAACCCCTCCCTCATTTGCAACTTCCTCACTCTCTCTTTACAATCCCTCACCCTCTCTCTCTCCATCTCTTTAGCGTCGACCCATTCCACCAGTGACCCGCCACCGGTGGACCCAACACCGGTTCTTCTCTTCTTTTTTTTCTCCCGATTGACATCCTGCTTTGTGAAAGAGAGAGGAAAAGGTGAGAGGGTCCAGATTCGGAAGCATGTCCAGATCCGTAAGCCAAAGTCACTTTCACCAATTATGTTCCTCACCTTCGGCCACCTCTGCAATGCAAAAGTCGTCAATCACGTGGTTTCTCCCTACCTTCTAGATGACAATAGTTCAACCTTCGAGATACATCACTTCAGCATTGTTACTGTTTTCGTAGGTGAGAGGTCCAAATTTGTGAAAATCAGCCCCCCCCCAAATTTCTCTCTTTTTTTCACCTTTGAGAATCGAGTCTCAAATTTTTTCACTCTGATGATAAGGATGACCAAACCGAAACCGGCCCGAAACCGAAACCAGCGAAACTAAAACCGGCGTGAACCGTGAATCGATCGAACCTAACCGTCGGTTTATCGGTCCGATTCCGATTTATCCATTTGAAAAACCTGAACCACTGGTTTTGAACCGAATGAACCGAGACCGAAACCAACGAACTGTAGACCAAATCGTCAGAAACCGTTAGAAGCATCAGAATTTCCATCAGATTTGTCAGAATATATCTGCTATGCACGTTAGCTAACATCTAGTTCACTAAAAAAAGTCATTTTTTACTATTTTTTAAACCAATTTTCACTTTAGGTCCAAAAAAAAATTGTAATCTTAACATATTTTCTCAGCTATAAATACCACCCCATTCCCTCACAATTCTTTCACACAAACTCCATCAACTCTCTCTTAAATTTCTCTAATGAATTTATTTAATTTATTTGATTTTCAAGCTCAAATCATAATCCAACTTTTATATTTTCACCCAACATCTTTATTTTATCTTTATTTAATATATTTTCAAAATTTACATTATGAATAATCTTAAAACCTCACAAACAAGAAGGGTAGTAAGAGTAGATGGCAAGGGGAATCTTTCTCCCAAACACCACCACCACCACCACGGTTTGTTGACAATAAAAGTGGTCAATTATATGAAATGGGACTTTTCAGGAAAAAATGAAAAAGAGTGGAAAGATGATGACGAAGTGGAAGAGCTTCCAAATTTTGTGTCACCACAAAATGTTGATAATCCAACTCCAAGTTCTCAAGAAAGCGACGGAAATGCTATGGAAGCCAGAATGGGAGGGCGGCATCCTAAAGCAAAAAACAATTCCACTTTCGTTCCAAAAACCAAGAAAATGTTACCGGCGTTTTCATGAAATTCTATAAAAAAAAGTCTCGTTCATGCGACGGGAAGAATTTTAAAGCAATATGCAACTTTTGTCCAGCGAATTACAAACAAATATATGATTGCTCTACTGGGGTGAATATGGTACTTTGAAAAGGAATACAAGAGAAAAACACCCCGAATAATACGACATAGATACCACTCAAATACAATTGCAATGATTCACGCAATCTTCTCAAAATATTGGTACGTCTTCCCATTATTATTCTAATTTATTTGCATCATCTAAATCATAGGAGATAAATGACTAAATTTGTTTGTAATCAATATCTTCTTTTTAATTTTTCCGATAGCGAAGAGTATGAACATTTAATTAGAAGTTATTTTAATTCCGCCACTAGCAAAGTATCTCGTACAACCCTCACACGAGACATTAAAATTATATTAGGAGAATATAAATTTGATTTATGTAATATTTTTGCTAATTTTTCATCTAAAGTTTTGTTTCGATATATGAAATGATAAAAAAATAAAGCATTTGTTTTTTCCTAATGATTCTTGGAAAAATCAATAGGAAAAAATAAAAAACATTCTCAATAGATGTTGCAACTGTATGAAATTCTACTCTTTATGTTTTAGAAAAAACTTATGGTTGAAGAAATGAATTTTGTTTGCTTTTGGGATTCATTGATTATGGTACCCAATATGGTACACAATTATCTATAGTATAAATGGAAGGGGTCTTTTGAACAGTGTTATGAACAGTGCCACGTGTCGAAATTACCATTTTGCCCTCACTAATTTGTCCCTTTCCCATTTTGCCCTTAAATTTTTTTTTTTATTTAAAAAAAATAATTTTTTTTAAAAAAAAAATTACGTGGCCTTGGACACGGGCATGTGCTAGTATACTATACAATGGGATGGATATGCAAGCATGATTAAATTGTTGAAGAAATTCGAAGCGCCAACCTTTGCGTTATCCGGTACGTATTACCTAGTTCTACTTTAGTTGTTGATCATTGTGTGAAAATTTCTAGTATATTTTCTGAACTTCAAGATAATATTATTTTTAAAGATGCAGTTTTCAAAATGGAAGAATAGTGGAAAAATATTTGTTTAACATTTCTGATATCTTATTGATTGCTTAGTTATTAGATATCATAATTAAATAATATGGTTTAAGTCAATTTTTAGAATATTATTATTCAAACTTTTATTTGGTGGGAGATCTCAATATGCCTAACATAGATCAAAAAGTTGTTAGTGTTAGATAATCATTTTTAAAAATTTATCAGGAATATCAATATATGGTGATGCAACAACAAGTGAGCCTTCAGTACTTCAACCTTCCTCATCATCATTTGTGGCAAGTTTTTATGGAATACAACAATCCCGTGGCGATATTAATGGCTAATTTGATAATTATTTAACCACCGATTTTGAACAAGAAACCCATTTGATATTTTAGTTGGTGGTCAAGGAGAGCACACTTTTTTCCTATCATTTTTAGATTTTGCAAGAGAAGTACTTGCTTGCCCGTATCAACTGTTTCGATTAATCAAGCTTTTAGCATTGCTGGGAATATGAAGTATAATCGTCACAATTTATCATCTGATAGTTTCGAAGCTTGTAATTTGTTGAGTGATTGGATTAGAGCGGAAAGAAGAAAGCGAGACGACAAGCCAACGTATCTTCTTGGTGGCTTAAATGAGTACTTTGATGAAACTAAATCGAAAAACGATTAAGGTAAGTAAAATATAATTTTTTAATTGTTGCTATAATTTTTTCCTTAATAGGTTAGAATTAGATAACTATTGTAATAAAAAAAGGTAAATGTTTCTAATGTCATCTCTTAATTATAAAAGGGCAAGGTTTGATTGTGCCCCAATGTAATTTTTTTCAATAATTAATATAATTTAAAGGGTACCGTCTTTTTTTTTCTTTTATATACTTTCATTTGTTTAAATTTTCTTACATTTTTATATAACTTTTTGTAAAAAAAAAATTAGTAATAAAAAAGTCTTAAACATTTTTTTCTATTAAAAAATAAAAAAATTAAAGGGTACCGCCCGTGCCTCCTTTTTTATATGATTTCATTTGTTTAGTTTTTTCTAACATTTTTATATAACTTTTTGTAAAAAAAAAATCAGTAATAAAAAAAGTCTAAAATATTTTTTTTGTTAAAAAATAATTAAAAAAATTAAAGAGTACCGTTGGTCCCTCTTTTCTTTTACATACTTTAATTTGTTTAGTATTTTCTAACTTTTTTGTTATATAACTTTTTGTAAATATTTTCAGTAATTAAAAAAATAAATTGGTAAAAAGTTTTTTTTTTTTTTTTGAAAAAAATACCCAAAACTGTGTGAACCGATAACCGGAATCGTGAACCGCCGGTTTGGAACCGAACCCGTGAATCGACAGTACGCGGTTCTGTTTCGATTTGACCTTTTTCGAAACCAGAATCGGCGGGTTCAAATCAAAATCGAAACCGTTCCTACGCTTTGATAGATGACTATCAGAGTCTCTTTCTGAAACATGACTCTTAAGAGTTTTTTTATTTGACCCCAAATATCTTTCATTTTTGCCTCTTTGAGTTGAATCTCAGAGTTTGTTTTTTCACTCTGATAAATGTCTATCAGAGTGTTTGAGATATGACTCTCAAAACTCATGCCTAGAGGCTATGATGTTTTTATCTTAGAGGAATTGAGAAAATATTGGTCCTTATTTAAGAACTAATGTTAATAAAGGGGCCTCTCATAAAATGTTTCTTTTTTTGACATAGAGAAGTCCTTTTCTGTAGTTTTTGTTTATTATGACAATCTTAAAACTTGATGCGATCATATAAAATGAATTGGGCCCAAAGTACTAAGGATCGAGCCCATTAGCTCGTAATGGGCCGATCCACTATACTTGGGCCGTGTATGAGGATTGTGGCAGCGTGCGACATTAATGTTGAGGAAGCGACATTAATGGAGTGGACAACGCTGCCTAAAATGAGGCAAATGTAAGAAGGCGTGTGAGGGTACGGTTTTGCGAGCAATAGAACCATGCGAGAAACATGACTGAGCCGTGGCAGACCTTATGAATGTAGGTATAAGGGGAGTATGTTTTCTGCGGAATATCTGGTTTAGGGCGACATTCAGGATGTCGCCCCCTTTTCCTGGATTGTCGCCAATCCGACATGGGTCCCTGAGCGTTACCAGGATACCATTTCGATTGTCGCCTGCATCCCTAACCCTAAAATATTGATGATGGATGATTGATGTGACAAGGTGAATAGTGAAATTCCACTAACTTGAGGTTGGTTGGGGAGCCTTCCTTGGATGATTGACAAGTGTCCCCCCATGTACAAGGCACATGGGGGGCTTGGGAGTATGTAAAAGGTGAATAGTGTCATTTGCATGGTAAGTCTATCTCTCTCTACCCTCTCTCTAGGTTTCCATTGTTAACCCTACCACCTTGATCATCTAATCTTACTCTCACGCCGGAGGGGGTTCGCCGGAGTCACCCCCGGCCTAGTTGACGTGTGCTCTTGTGTGTAGGCGATTAGTCAAAGAGGAAGCAGCCGAAGTATCCTCAACATTTCAGTTCCTGTGCAACCAAGATTTCTTATGGTAGCATCAGTTGGTTCCGTTGCCGGGACCTGAAATCTTCTTCTTTGTTTGGTTGTTTAGGGTTTGTGATTGGTAGAAGATCACCGTCAGTACTCTTGTTGCTGGGTTTGTGTTTTTAGGGTTCGGTGTTCTTGGTGTTAGTCCAAAAGTGGTTCCAGAGGTGATTGTGTTGGGTTTTCAGTTGTTGTGCCTCAGTTTGTGATCGTTGATAAGCCCAGAAAGTGCCCAAAATGGGTCAAGAAAAAAATACCCAGGCGAAGGATACTCAGAATCTGGAGTTGGAGACCCCTAATCGCAAGGATACCCGCAAGGCGAGATCAGGAACTGTGCGGGAAGGCGAAGTTCATACGACTGAGACGGATTCGGCGGTTAGGAGCGCAAGGAGGCGAGAAGATAGAGAGCGAGAAAAGAGGAGCAAGGGAAAGGCTGGAGAGCAAGATCCCGTTCCATTAAAAACCGATAGTGCCAGGGCCGAAGCTGAACAGCTAAGGAAGGAGAATGAATATATGATGAAGGTTCTCGCGAACAATGAGAGATTGAAAAAGATGGGTCAGGCACCCACTGTGATCCCGCCAGAGTTGTCAGTTGAAGTTGACGAGCAGGATAGGGGAAGGCAAAATGCCAGTCGGAGTGCGTCCAGGAGGGACGGTGGGCGAGCGAGGGACGTGCCGCCGCCCGAAAGTGCGGAAAGAGATCATAGACGGCGAGATAGGGAAAGAGCGAGATTCGAGGGCGCTGGGTTTAAGAGGAGGCGCATAGATCCAAATGAGGAAAGGATGATTTACCACAAATCGGGGAACTCGCGTGAAGACTCGTATTATTTTGGATATGAAAGTGAAGAAGGGTCAACCGCAGACAGGGATTATGTGCCAAGCCGCTCAAGGTATTCGGATGATGAGGTTTATGAAGAAAGGTCCCAGAGGTCAAAGCGTTCTGATAGAGCTCGGCGGGATGAGCTGTCATCGCGCGATAGAGATCGCAGACGACGTCAAAGGGAGGATAGAGATAAGGAAAAAGAAAGGGCTAAAGTCGCAGAAGCTGAGAAGTTGGCAGAAGCAATTAAGGTTGCCGAAGCTTTGAAAGCCGCAGAGGCAGCCAAAATCATCGAGCAGGAGAACGCTAAGAAAAATGAAGATGAAAAATGGAAGCAAGAATTGGCGGAAATGGCAAAACGAGTGAAAGAGTTAGAGGCGGGAACCAAGCCCCCAGAAGGGAAAGGTTCCTATTTATCCCCATTTGCGAAAAACATTCAGATTGCCGCCCCTGACCCTGCTTTCCGCATGCCAAATTTGCCAAGTTATTCTGGGGTTTCAAGGGCGAACACTCACATTGGGGGATTTGAAGTAACTTTGTCTTTGTTGACTGAAAATGAAGCAGTAATCTGCAAGGCGTTCGCAAGCACTATGGCCGATCATGCTTTAGAATGGTTTTTGGCCCAGCCGGCGGTGTCAGTGCTTGGGTATCAAGATCTTAAGAATAAGTTTCTAGCGAGATTCAGTGGGTCAGGAGCCCAGCCCGCTCAAAAAACCGAGTTGTGCAGCTTGAAACAAAATGAAGGGGAGAGCATTTTGACTTTCACTGATAGGTTTATGGGAGTTGTAAATCGGATTGCCGATGTCAGTCAAAGCGAGATCATTATGCTATTTAATTCGGGATTGTTGCCTGGGCACTTCAAAGCGGAATTTTGTATGCGATTGCCTAAGACCACTGGCGAGTTGTATGAAAGGGTTAGAGCATATTGCAGTGGTAGTAAGGAGGAAGTAGTTAAGGTCGCCCCGCCGGCAAATGTTACTCGTAAGAAGAGTGTTAAAGAAAGAATAGAGGTTGTGAAAGAGGAAACCAAAGGCGAGAAAGGAGGTCGCAGCGGGAATCGCACTGGTGGGGGCAGGAGTGGCCGTGGACGAGGCCAGGATCAGGGAAGGATGATTAAGTTTAGTAGGCTGAATACTACCTTGGACGAGATCTTGAGAAAAGAGGAATTCCCAGTGCCGTATCCCATCAGAGAAGGTTCTTATGCGGCCCGTGATCCAGACAAGTATTGCGACTTTCATAAGGATAAGGGGCATAGTACGGACGATTGCTACAATTTGAGAAGGTTAGTGCAGGGAAAAATTGATGCTGGCGAGTTTAAACAATACCTGGAAGGGAGTAAAGCGCGAGATGAAGGAGTGCGACAAGAGAGAGCACGGGATCGAAATGTTGTTGATGTGATTCAGGATCCGTTGCCCAGTGTCGCTCAATTGGTTAATCAAATCATGATGTTGTCGCACAGCTTCGACATCCCTCCGTTTGTAGCTAGCGAGGACAGGGTAATTAGTTTTTCGAGAAGTGAGCTGGCTGCTACAAAGGGCCATGGGAACCAACCAGTGATCATCACCATCTGTCCGAGAAACAATGTAGTGCATCGCGTGATGGTGGATTCAGGAGCGAGCAGGAATGTTTTGTATTATGAGGCTTTCAAAAGGATGAATTATACTGATGCAAACTTGGTGCCCTACAAGGGATATCTAGAGGGATTTACAAATCATTCAGTCAAGGTTAAGGGGATGATTATGTTGGAGGTAGAGATCGGCGAGGGTGAGCAGGCGAGAAGTGAGCAAGTGGAGTTTATGGTGATTGATCTGGTTTCCGCATACAATGCTATAGTTGGGATTCCTTTTCTGTTAAGTTTTGAGATGGTTCTTTCTATCCCACATCAAAGAGTGAAATATCCGACTCCTGGGGGCGTAGGTTGTTTGAAGAGTGAAGCAATTACAGTGGCGAGAAAGAATAAAGAAATGATCAAGGCCAAGGGGGCTTCCACTAGTTCGATGACGATAAAGTCTGATTCTCGCCAGCTGAGGATTAACATGATTGAATTTGTGGAGACTGAGGATGACTGGGTAGTAACTGAAAGTATGAAAAATGGCACGGCTTTGGTTGTCGCAGGGGTGAATGATGAGGCAAAGCGAGATGAGATGATAGTTATACGACAACCTAATTGTGTAGACGCAGAGCCGAATATCGCAGGAGAGTTGGATCTTGGTATGGAAGTTGTGAATGTGAAGCCAAGCCTGAGTTACTCTTGGGATGTTCAATTTGTTCAGATGAAAGAGCCCAGAATTGAGGAAATAATGGTAGAAGACATTGTCGCTGAGTCTGATGAGGATTGTGAAACAGTGGAGGTTGAGGATGAAAATGGGCGACCTACGGGCAACACATTCAATAACCCTGTGAAGGTAATTCCCGCCAGTGCCCCAATCAGCAAAAAGCGAAAAAGAATAGAGGTGGAAAGTTTAGAAACGCGGGATGAGCCCGAGATTCAGGATGGCGAGGAGCTGGAAGAGGTCGAGATCAACAGATACTTCCCAGATCAGCGGGTTAAAATCGGGAAGCAATTATTCAGGGATGAGCGAGAAAGGTTGGTCGAAATTCTGAAGGATAATTTGGATGTGTTCGCATGGCGGTTAGAAGATATGAGAGGGATTGATGAGAATGTCGCTTTGCACTGTTTAAATGTCGATCCCAATGTTGAGCCATTCAAGCAAAGGGTTAGACACTTGTCGCCAGAGAAGGAGAGCGCGGTTATGGAAGAGGTTGATAAATTATTGAAGGCGGGAATCATAGAGGAGATTCAGTATCCAGTTTGGTTGGCATGTCCCGTCATGGTATTGAAGTCGAATGAAAAATGGCGGATGTGCATTGATTTCACCGACTTGAATACCGCCTGTCCAAAGGATTGTTACCCGCTGCCTAAGATTGATAAGCTTGTCGATTCAATTGCGGGTCATAGGGTCTTCAGTTTTATCGATGCGTATTCAGGGTACCATCAGATTAAGATGTGCGAGAATGATAAGGCGAAAACAGATTTTCGAACTCCCAAGGGTAATTTCTATTATAAGATGATGCCTTTTGGCTTGAAGAATGCCGGGGCGACTTATCAGGGAATGGTAAATGAGGTCTTCAAGTCGCAGATCGGGCGAAATTTGGAAGCTTATATTGACGATATGGTGATAAAAACCAAAGAGTACGATCACGTGCTGGATCTCGCGGAAACATTTGAAAATCTAAGGAGGAATTCGATGAAGCTGAACCCAAGTAAATGCACGTTTGGCGTCACGGCGGGAAAGTTTTTGGGTTTTCTGATAAACAGGCGCGGGATCGAAGCCAATCCCGAAAAGATTCAGGCTCTATTAGATATGTCGCTGCCCAAATCGATCCGCGAGATACAGAGGTTAAACGGAAGGATTATCGCCTTGGGGAGATTCATATCCAAGTTGGCAGAAAAGTGCTTACCATTTTATAAGGTTTTGAAAGGGGTGAAGAGTTTTGTATGGGATGAAGAATGTGATGTCGCTTTTGAGCAAATGAAGACCTATCTGGGTAAGCCGCCTTTGTTATGCAGTCCTGTTGAAGGAGAGGAGCTATTGGTATATTTGGCGGCTTCAGATTTTGCGGTGGCTGCGGTTTTGGTTAGAGAGGAGAAGGGTAATCAGAGGCCGATTTATTACGTTTCAAAGGCGTTGAGCGAAGTGGAATCACGATACTTTAATGCCGAGAAGCTGGCCTACGCTCTGGTGGTGGCGGCACAAAAACTAAGGGCTTACTTTGTCGCACACACCATTGTCGTATTAAGTGATGCCCCTCTAAGGAAGATTTTGCAGCGGCCGGATGCCGCAGGAAGGTTATTGAGATGGTCCATTGAATTGACTGAGTTTGATCTGAGATATGAATCCCGCCGCGCAATTAAGGCGCAAGCTTTGGCAGATTTCATAGTGGAGACATCTTTCACAAGGTCGCAGGATGAAACAAAAGAGAATACGGGCAGAGAGAAAGCGGAGAGGCAAGTTGGGCCTAGTCTGATGGTAGAAAAGATAAGGCCGCCTGATTGTTGGCTTTTGTATGTCAATGGCTCGTCATCGAAAGAAAGGGGCGGGGCGGGAATCACCCTGACCTCGCCTGACGAAGAGATCAAGTATGAAAAAGCATTAAGGTTTACCTTTAATGTTTCAAATAATCAAGCTGAGTACGAGGCATTGATTGCCGAGGTGGAGTTGGCTCGAGATATGGGGTTGACCAAGATAGCGATTCATTCAGACTCCCAACTGATTGTTAATCAAGTGAAGGGCGATTATGGAGTTTTGAGTGATGTCTTGATGAAATATTGCAATTTGGCGAGAAACCTGTTGAGAGGATTCGAATTTTGGGAGTTGGTTCAGATTGACAGGGCTGATAACTCGCGTGCGGATGAGTTGAGTAGGTCGGCGGGATCTGAGGTGCAAGGTTCAGCTAGCGAGCCACTATTAGAATATGTAGATGTTCCGGTAATCAACATGCCGCTTGTTTCAGAGATTAGCGATGCCGAGAAGGATTGGGTCATAGAGATGAAGGAATTCTTACTTACAGGAGAGTTGCCGCCTGATGAGGAGAAGGCGAAATTGATTAAGGCGACATCACCAAGGTTTACAGTTCAGGACGGAGTTGTGTATAGGAGATCTTTCTCGAGGCCGTTAATGAGGTGTGTTGAGCCGAATATGGTACAGAAAGTGTTGTTTGAAATCCACGAGGGCATATGTGGAGGCCACACTGGAGCGAGAACGCTAGCCGATAAGATATTATTTCATGGATACTATTGGCCAAGTTTGAGGAGAGATGCCGAGGTATATGTAAAGAAGTGTGAGAATTACCCCCAAACTTATCTTTTACTCGTCCTCGAGTAAAACAAAATTAAAACAAAATAAAAATGAACTAACTAAATAAAACAAAGGAAAATATTTTTGGGATTTGTTCAATTCATATAATAGGCCGTTGGCACAACAAGTCTCAGATCTTTACAACACACATAATCTACAAGAATTATCATGAACATGGGACTATAATTACATGGATGCATCTAACTTACAATTCTCCACCACATAATGAAAGATGAATGAAATATGAGAGATCATTGTCACCAAAGTAAGATATTTTATAGGGTCACTAACCACATGCTCTAAATAAGATGAAATTTCTGCACAAGGGACACTCATATGCATATTTAAACAAAACTGTCAACCCGGCTACTCTTTAGGGATCAAATATGACTTTTACGGTTTGTAATGTATAGCGATAAACGCGGGCTAGGTTCACGGTTATAAATGAAGATAAGGACATACGAAGTCAAGCAAGTGAAACTCGAAAGTCTTCATCATACATCCTCACATTGAAATTATCACTTCGCTCCAAGCCAACCCATTGATTTAACCCCCAAACTTATAATTGTGTACACTTTCAAACTTGTACTCGATCACCTTTCTTTCTTTTTGATCGCTTTCCACTTCAACATTAGAGAGGGCAAGACAATTTTTTTTTCATTCATTTTTTTTTTTTACTTTTTTTTTCTTTGCACAAATATATCACGGAGAATGTGCATTCAATACTTTTTGCTCAAGCCCCTCTTTTCATTACATAACAATTCATAATCATTTTCTTTCTTGTCATGACCACTTTCCACTCAACCCTTGATTTTTCCAAATATCCCCCAAATATCCCAATTCATTTCCTAGTTTCACTTTCTTGAAAAGGTGAGAAACATTTTGTATAGGTTAAAAGGGTAGGATAATGAGGGTACAAATGAAGGCGAATGGTGGTCTAAGATAACCTCCCACTTTGTGAGAGATTCTATTCTTTTTCAAGCTCAAAAGGGGGTTCTAGCGGAAATTTTTTATATAAGTGACGAGAAAGTTAAAGGCTCACAAATAGGGTTCAAAGAAAATAGCCACATATCACTTCCCGAATAGCCTAATTGATGTGTTATCGATAAATATGCAAACATGTTCTAGGGACCCCGAGAATGCCAAAGTGATCCTATAAAGGTCTCCTAAATTGGTAACAATGGTCAAGAAAAATAATATGGAAGTGAAAGGTGGAGAAATCATACTTTACATGTTTCAATGCAATTATATCCCCATGTTGACAATAATACTCAAGATTTTAAAATTAAAGCACTCTCAAATCATCATGGACTCTTGCCAACTTCCCAAAATATGAAAAGAACAAAAATTTAAAATTTTTCTATTTTTTTTTTGGAGGGTGACACTATATACACTCCCCTATAAACCCACAAACTCGGAGAAATATCTACCCCCAAACTCAAAACATGCTATGTCCTCATAGCAAAGAGAAGAACAAAAACATGCTTTGGGTTCAAAGGACGATATGACACAACAAAACAAATAAATAAAGCAAATAAAACGTACCTACTTGGGTTGCCTCCCAATTAGCGCACTTGGTTAAGGTCGTTAGCCCGACCGTTGCTCGCGCTTGGACTTCACCTTTCGTCCTTTGGCCCACTTCATGGTTTCGCGGGTCCTAATATTCAGTTCATGCCCCATATATATTCCTTGCATCAACAAATCATTTAGTGTCCAAGGAAATCTTTGACACTTCAGCTTTTTGGGCTTCTTCTCTCGGGAGTCCTTGCCACTTTCTCCGTCTTCAACGATGGGAGGGATCACCAAAATCATGGAGGATTCATCATCGGCATTTTCCATGAGTAGAGGTTGGTGTTCATTCAAACATGGCTTGTCGATCTTGGCGAGAGTGATCATATCTTCTTGAAATTCATTGCTCCGCATCTCACCATAAAGAGCAAGCTCAATTTCATCAACTTGCTCATGCCATGATGTTTCTATAATTTCTTCCGTCTCCATACAACCCAAACTATCATACAATTGTACTTCACTAAAATTTTCATGGGAGGTTTCATAGACAAAATCCTCCGTTTCATTTTCCAAAATTGGCTCTTGTTGTAGTTCGTTCGCAAGTTCTTCATCGGAGTCTTCATAGACAAAGTTCCCCAATGTGTCCCCCAATAGTTGTTCTTTGGGTTGTGCATGGATTATGGTCGAATTTTGATTCCTCACTGCCTTTATCAATTTGTCCAATTGTGCCGACATGTTACTCATGGTTGCCTCTATTCGTCTATCCCGTTGTCGTTTCTCCTCCTTATATCTTTCTATAGCTTCCTCCCATGGTTGCTTTTCAAGTTGAGGGTGAGAAGGCTCATAGTAATGTGGCCCATAACTGTTCCATCCTTGACTTTGTGAATGGAACGGACTCCCTTCTTGTACCTGTGGAGAATACTCAGGAAAATATGTCCTAGACGGACAATTAATAGTAGCATGAGAGTATAATCCACAACAGGAACATGCATCTTGTATTAAATTGGCACTAGGCGAAGCACTTTTCGCATTGAATAAAGCAATTAATTGTTTTACTTGCCCGGCCAACTTTTCACGAGAATTGGATTCATGCATGACCTTTAATTTTTTTTAAACAACTAGAAAAAGAAAGAAAATTATTTACACTAAAAAGAAATTAATAAAAGAAAATATTTACAATACACTAACAAAATAAACTTGTTCAAATCACAACAAATCCCCGACAACGGCGTCAAAAACTTTGATGGACAAAAATCCACTTGTAATAAAATACCTTGCAAGTGTACAAGTTACCGATGTAGTAGTATGCACAAGCAAGGGTCGAATCCACAGAGATTTGTGTGTTGAACAATTTGATTTAATTAGTGTGACAAGAAACAAATGAAAAAGGGGGTTTTGATTTTGATTTTATTATTAAAACTAATTAACAAAAACTAATTAAGCAAATAAAATAACAAAACAAGGAAATAAATCAAGGATTATGAAATAGTCCACGGATTGGATTCACAACATATTATCACTTTATGCTATTTAAATCATGTAAATAAATAACTCAATCTCATTCTTGGGTTCATTCACAAAATTATAGGATTAAGATGTTCATATATTCCGCTAGGTCAATAAGAACATTAAAACCCTCCTAATTCTATCTTGTTTATATATTCCGCTAGGTCAATATAAACATTCAAGAATTCAATTAAAAGCTTAAGAACAATGGAACCTAGATTCGTTTGATTTCCGCTAGGTCCTCAATTGAATCTATTCTTCTCAACAATGGTCAAATTACAAATCATCCACGCTAGTGCAATAATTCATATCCAAATAAATTCAAGAGGTCAAAGGTATTCCGCTAGGTCAACACAATTGATCTCAAGAACAATGATTAAGAATGTTGGGAAGAACAAGAACGAAAAAGAGATGGGAAGAATTAAAACCTTAGCATAAAGATCAAATATGTGTTACTACCAATCCGCAAACTAAAGAATTTAGCCTCGAAGGGCCATTAAAATAAATACCTCAAACCTTGAATTAAAACCTTCAATCTTGTACAAAGGAATTGTAATATGTTTAGGAGAAAGAATAAGAAAAATCAAAAGATCAAAAGATCAAAAGATCAAAGATAAAAGATAAAAAAATATCAAAGATGATCAAAAACTAGTCTAGGATTGTTTATATAGGAGGAGGGAGGTGGAATTCCTTTTTGGAAACAAATTAGGGTCAAAATCCTAGTCAAAATAGAAAATCTCCCGAAATCCGTGGCTGATTCTGTGCAAATTTGTGGAAAATCTTTAGAATCCGTCCAAAATAAGGAAACTGGCTGCATTTGTCCGTACATACCGGGCGCGCGCCTACTTTGACTGGGTGTACGCCTACTTTTAATCTGAATACTTCCGGGCGTGCGCCTGATTGCACCGGGCGTGCACCTGCCTGGAATTTCTTTGCCCAACAACTTCTTTGCATTGGCCCTGACTTCTTCTCTCCTGGCCCATGAATCCTTGCTATGGCCCCAATTTCTTCTCTCCTGGCCGGCCAATTGGCCCCAACAGCCCCACGCATACCCCGGCCATGACCATGCAGTGGCCTAGTTTTGTTTCAATCAATATTCGGTTCGTCTCGCCATTTTGCATTCGCACTTTGACCATTATAAAAAATTCTTTTGCACTTCGCTCTTTGAGATTTTATTTTTCATTTTATCCCATGAATTTTTATAAATCAAATTCGTCCAAAAATTCCATATTTCCAGTTTAGTCCCTGAATTTTCAAGAATTCCAATTTGGTCCCTTGAACTTCCAAATTTCCGTTTTGCCCCAAATTTTCCAAAATTGCAATTTGATCCAAAAGCTTCCAAAGTACGCTCAAATCCTCCGTTTTCAACATTGTTGCTCTTCAACCCCTGTACTTTCAAAACACTAGAAAATACATTAAATTCTCAAGATTTCAAGCATCAAATAAGCTAGGAAAATATATCTTTTGGATGGATAAAACCACATCCATCATATATGTAAAGAAGTGTGAGAAATGCCAGAGGTTTGGTAACATTCCTAGGCAACCCGCCACGGAGCAAACTCCTATAGTGCCGACCTGGCCATTCGACATGTGGGGAATTGACTTGATAGGACCTTTTCCAAAGGCTAAAGGTGATTGTCAACATGTGGTTGTCGCAGTGGATTACTTTACTAAATGGACAAAGGCAAAGGCGTTAGCGACAATCAGTGAGGATCAAGTTATCAAGTTCGTGCAAGAGAACATTTGGTGTAGATATGGGGTCCCCAGAGCAATCATCTCGGATCATGGTACTCAGTTTGGGAAGAAGTTTTCGACAGAATGTGCAAGGGTTAATGTTAAGCATTGGATGTCGGCGGTGTATAGGCCACAGTGCAATGACCAGGCGGAAGCAGCAAACAAGCAGATCATTGTTGCTTTGCGCAAAAATCTTGAAGGAAGAGGAGGAGCGTGGCTAGAGGAATTGCCTATTGCTTTGTGGTATGTGCGAACTACCGTCAAAGGATCAACAGGGGAAACCGCTTTTGCCCTTACGTATAGATCAGAGGCTATGGCGCCTGCCGAGATGGCATTGCCGACGCATGTGGTCGCTACTATGATGAGGCGAGAAACGGACAAAGGCGGTGCAATGATCTAGATTTGATTGATGAAAAGAGAATGTACGGGAGAATGAAGATGATCAACTACAAGCAAAGAATGAAAGCCCAGCATGATAAGCGAGTTAATAAAAGATCTTTTAATGTCGGAGATTGGGTCTTGAGGAGCGCAGAGGTGACTGGAGCCAAGCCAGGATTCACCAAGTTGAGCGAGAAGTGGGAAGGCCCATTCCAAGTATCGAGTGTCGTGCGGGAAGGGACGTATAAGTTACGAAAACAGGATGGTGAAGAGCTGAAGAATGCTTGGAGCGTTGACCATCTCAAGCGATTCTACCAATGAAGCCGCAGCGACCTTATTTTGTTCCCTTTTGATTGTTTGCCATAGATCACAAAAGTTGTATAACTTTTTCTTATTGTTATTTTGATTGTCGCTAAGGAGGGGAAGTTATGTAAAATTTGTTGATCTGATGGCATGTAAATTTGTATATATTATGAAAGTAATGGCGGGAGGTACATTCAACGCGATTGTCGCGAAGTTAGTTACTTTTAAACATGTTGATGACTTTCCTCTTTGTTGATGATTGCATGAACCGGTAAGGGGCGGCCAAGAGGCTGCCGCTAAAACTGAGAGGTTGCGGCCAAGAGGTTGCCGCTAAGGCTGGGAGGTTGCGGCCAAGAGGTTACCGCTAAGGCTGGGAGGTTGCGGCCAAGAGGTTGCCGCTAAAGCTGGGAGGTTGCGACCAAGAGGTTGCCGCTAAAGCTGGGAGGTGGCGGCCAAGAGATAGCCGTTAAAGCTTAAAGATGGATGGCTGAAGCTTGAAGACGGATGGCTAAAGCTTGAAGACGGATGGCTAAAGCTTAAAGATGGATGGCTAAAGCTTGAAGACGGATGGCTAAAGCTTGAAGACGGATGGCTAAAGCTTGAAGATGGATTGCGAAAGCTTGAATAAGGGGCGGCCACCTGGGGACAATGAGGCTAAGGAGCCAAACCTTGCGACCTGGAAGAGTGAAATGCCAGGCGCGGCGACCTAGAAGAGCGAAATGCTAGGCGCCTAGAAAAGTCCCAAAATTTTTATGGGCGAGATAAGGGGCGGCCACCTGGGGACAATGAGGCTCAGGAGCCAAACCTTGCGACCTGGAAGAGTGAAATGCCAGGCGCGGCGACCTAGAAGAGCGAAATGCTAGGCGCCTAGAAAAGTCCCAGCTTTTTTATGGGCGAGATAAGGGGCGGCCACCTGGGGACAACGAGGCTCAGGAGCCAAACCTTGCGACCTGGAAGAGTGAAATGCCAGGCGCGGCGACCTAGAAGAGCGAAATGCTAGGCGCCTAGAAAAGTCCCAGCTTTTTTATGGGCGAGATAAGGGGCGGCCACCTGGGGACAACGAGGCTCAGGAGCCAAACCTTGCGACCTGGAAGAGTGAAATGCCAGGCGCGGCGACCTAGAAGAGCGAAATGCTAGGCGCCTAGAAAAGTCCCAGCTTTTTTATGGGCAAGATAAGGGGCGGCCACCTGGGGACAATGAGGCTCAGGAGCCAAACCTTGCGACCTGGAAGAGTGAAATGCCAGGCGCGGCGACCTAGAAGAGCGAAATGCTAGGCGCCTAGAAAAGTCCCACTTTTTATAGGCAAGATAAGGGGCGGCCACCTGGGACAATGAGGCTCAGGAGCCAAACCTTGCGACTGGAAGAGTGAAATGCCAGCGCGGCGACCTAGAAGAGCGAAATGCTAGGGCGCCTAGAAAAGTCCCAGTTTTTATAGGCAAGATAAGGGGCGGCCACCTGGGGACAATGAGGCTCAGGAGCCAAACCTTGCGACCTGGAAGAGTGAAATGCCAGGCGCGGCGACCTAGAAGAGCGAAATGCTAGGCGCCTAGAAAAGTCCCAAAATTTTTATGGGCGAGAAAGGGGTGGTGCCTTGGAGATAGTTGTTCCTTGGCACCAAACCTCGCGACCTAGAAGAGTCAAATGCCAGGCGCAGAAACATAGAAAAGTGAAATACTAGGCACTTAGAAAAATAACATGCATACAGGCAACGACTTCAAATCACTGCGGGGAGAACCCTGAAAAAGAAAGGCGATAGTTGCCAAATAGAAAGTTATTCAAAATAAACGTCGCCCATGATTCTAGCAATGAAGTAAGGCTGCCTAAAGACAAGCCTCACTCTTTTGGAGGGAGTAGTATGTATATAGATAAGAGAAAGGGAAGAGAGTCTTCGAAGAACTATCGAAGCAAAATTGGCGACATTTCAAAAGTAAATTTAGAACAGTAACAATAAATAGAGCAATAACAGCAAAGATATAGAGTTGAAGTCGCACCGCGACATTCAAATAACCGAGATAGAAATCAAAGGAACATTTAGAAGGAAAGTTAAAAGTCAAAACAATTCGTTAATAGCGACATCTAAATTATAGTAGAACAAATGTCAGAAGAATTAAGCAAAGTTAGAAAATAAAATGCATGTCGCATACTGAGACATTGTGATAAAAACTTAAGCTCGCAAACCGCGAGTTCACAAGCACGTCAAAATGTTTATGCCGCAAACCGCGACATTACGATAAAGTATTAATTCGCAAACCGCGATCCCAAAAGTAATTCAAAATGTTTAAGTCACAAACCGTGACAAAATAACAAAAAACAAATTTCAAGTGTTTAAGTCGTAAACCGCGACATCCCCAAAAAACGAGAATACTAATGTTTAAGAAAGCAGAAAAGTAAATTGTCTGAGGCAAACCAAAGAAAATTGTTTTTAAAGAAACCACATTTATTAGGGAGCAGATGGTTGAGTCTCGCTGGTGGTGGTCCTGGCGGCACGGACGGCATCCTTGGTGTTCTTGAGAGCTTTGCCTTTCTCGCCAATCAGGTCCACCCACATCGACAAGGTGTCATCATCAATGAGAGCAGGAGGGTTCCAGACCGGCTTACCCAAGAGCTTGTCTTCTGCAGCCAAGGCGTTAAGCTCGCCATCCTCACAGGGAACTATGGAATGGCCACGGCGACAAAAGTCACTATAAATCTGCTCCGATCCCCACTTGGCGATAAGCTCAGGAGTAATGGCTGGGATTTCCTCAGAACTAGCCGCTGCTGCCCGCATGACATGGAGTAAGGCCTTGTCGTACATGTCCATGGCGTCACTCTCCGCCTTCTCCTTGTTGGCGGCAATCTCCTGGATTAAGTCAGCATTGGTTGTCGCCTGGGCTAGCTTATCCGCCTCTAGGGCTTGAACCTTCTCTTCCAGCACAAGTTTTTCTGAGGAAATTTCTTTGGCCTTATTCTCGGCTTCCAAGGCTTTGTCCTCACTAGCCTTAAGTATGGCAGCCGCCTTCAATTTTTTGCCCTGGAGTTTCGCCAGCTCTCTTTCCATCTCCCCACACCTAGTCTTGTATTTTTCCTTATCAGCCAAAGCTCGCTTACGAGCTTTATCCATCTTCTCGGATTCACGAGCCGCAATCTTGCACTTGTCTCTAAACCCGTGCAGAGTACTCGCTATCTGTAAAGAATTTGAGAAAAGGTTTAATGCCTTGATGAAGATAGTAAAGTAAAAGTAAAGAATAAGGCGGCAACACTTACCCCGCAGATCTGAAGGCCAGTGAAGTTCAGAGAGAGATCAGTGTCTTGTTCAACCACTTCCTTTATCGCTGCCCTGTCGCCTATTCGCTCAAGCATGCCGGCACCAATAAGGCTGTTGTGAGGATCACGGGAATGAATGTTGAAGCCCTCCAACGGGGGAACTGAAGCAATCTCTACGCCTAGATCATAAAAACCGTCTCTGTCTGTGGGCATCTCAAACCCCTCTCTTAGCCAGCTTACGAGCTCCGCCTCAGCCTCAGTCGATTCTTCAGCGGCCTCCGGCTCCTCCTCAGTGCGCCTCCTTTTGTGGGGGCGGGAACCATCAGGTCGGGGGGAATCGGTCGGCGGGACAAACTCTTCTACCGCTACCTCAGTCTCTTTTTCTTCGATTTCAACCTCCATCTCTTCATCTCGCTGCGACATAGTGGATGACCGCAATGGAGTCTTGGCTCTGCTAGATTTTCGCGTCTGACCAGCTGCTTTTTCAGCAGCAATTGCAACTTTCTCGCGAGCTATTGCCTCCGAGTCATCCCCCTGATGAGAGATTGGGAGTTCTATCTCAGCAGCTTTGGACAAATCGGTTTGGCGAGCGTTGGTAAGTCGCCTTCGGCGACTATCAGACTTGGCAGCAGCAGCAGCACGTCTATCAGAAATATCCATGAGGCGAAATCCTGAGTTGCAAAGAAACATTTAATAAATAGAGAGAGAAGAAACGAAGTAAAAATTAAAAGGGCGATATACATACTCAGAACATCGTACATGGACTTGCAGCAACGACCTTGCAGTTAGCATGGTCCACATTCGACGGTAAAACAATTTTCGGAATGAAGGTCCCAACCAGGGTAGGGATCAAGTGACTCAATGACTAGGCGAGATTCATCGTCGGGGTAACGATAATCAGGAAGACCAACTTTCCTAAGCAATGAAGGGCGAGCTAAAATATCCCGCCATGAGAATAAGGCCAATCCTGTGTCGGAGGCGTCAGCTAAAACCGTAAAAATCTTTGTTTGCAACCTGGTGTCACCGGCGACTAGGGCATTACGGGTTTCAATTTTGGGATTGATGTCGCCCAGATCACAAGGATGAGTCCAACCAATTCGCGAGGTGATGAAAAGAGGATTTGAATGCCAATTATGGACTTTCCTAGGCAATGGGGTCAAAAGTCTAGGTTTCTTGTATTTGATAGAGAGGCGATTTTCAACAACACCTCCCCTCTGAGAAACGGCGGTATAACCATCAAAAAGATTGACAAGCAAGGGGACAGAAGGTTCATGCTTCAGGGCTCGGCAGATCACTAAGTAGCTAGTGAGGACCCTAATAGCGTTCGGGTGGAGTTCAACTATGGCGGCATTAGCTTTAAATAAGACAACAACAATGAAAGGATCAATGGGAATCCTTAAGCCGACATCTAATTGGGAAGGATACACTATGATGTCGTCGTCCCTATTGCGCATAGAGGATAGAGACAAGTCTCCTACATAGGGCTCTACACGGTATATGTCTGGGTTAATCCCATATTTAACATAATAATGGGTTTGTAATTCTGTGTAAGAAGAACTGCTGGATCCGGCGACCTCAGGGTTGGACGAACCCTGCGAGATGGGTGGTCGCTCTGAGGTCTCGACCGCCAAGGTATCCGAGACATCATGATTGGATGTGGAGTTTGAAGAAGATATGACCTGTGGATAGAAGGGAGGACCAAGTAAATTGGGGGCTATGATAGTGCCAGAAAGCTCAGTTTAAGAGAAGAAAGATGTCGCAGACATGAGTGGGGTGTAAAAATTGTGTAGAAAGTGTGCATGGGGTTAAAGGCGTGTAGGAAAAGGGGGGACCCTTATCTTCTAAGACCTACAATAGGGCGACATACGATCCATGTTGCCTAAACATGAAACGAAGACTCGCAAGCGAGATTCGGGCCCATGCCCTTATCTCTTTCATCTAAACACTCCCCCCCATTCATTGCGCTTTAACCAAGTTTGACAGGTTTTAGAAAATAATTTTGTATTGTCCAAGGATCTGGACAATAAAATCAAGAATTCAAGCGAGAATTCAAGCGACAATGCAAGCGGGAATTTAAAGTTATGAAATGATTACCTGGAAATTTGCAGACAGGAAGGAGGGCTTGAAGAAGTAGTTGGAAGGGGAGCTTAAAAGCTCTGTACGCCACCTGCTCTCCTTGCGAACGCCCTGAAACACCCCGTAATATGCGGAGAGATCGGAAAGAAGGTCACCGGAAACTGGAATACCTCTGGCCTCTGAAAATTGGAGGATTAAGTGAGAAAATGGATAAGGGGAGTGAAGTTGGACGAGGGTTTTTAAGCTCCGAAAGTCAGGGAGTGGAAGAGTTTGGGGGAATTTCCAAGAGTTATGATTTTTGAAATTCCCCCCATTATTGTGAACATTAATAGAAAAGGATGGCTCGACTCCCGGGGAAGGTGTACGGCTGCCAAACCGTCCGACTCGACCCCAAGATGACACGTGTCACATAGGTGTCGGTTCGATCCTGCATCTCGCCAAATCGGGCCAGGATTCGCGAGAATTACCTGACGCCAAGGAAAGTTCTCGCCTGTACCATAAATAGTCCAGGCTTGAACTTGGGGGGCTTCTAATGCGATCATATAAAATGAATTGGGCCCAAAGTACTAAGGATCGAGCCCATTAGCTCGTAATGGGCTGATCCACTATACTTGGGCCGTGTATGAGGATTGTGGCAGCGTGCGACATTAATGTTGAGGAAGCGACATTAATGGAGTGGACAACGCTGCCTAAAATGAGGCAAATGTAAGAAGGCGCGTGAGGGTACGGTTTTGCGAGCAATAGAACCATGCGAGAAACATGACTGAGCCGTGGCAGACCTTATGAATGTAGGTATAAGGGGAGTATGTTTTCTGCGAAATATCTGGTTTAGGGCGACATTCAGGATGTCGCCCCCTTTTCCTGGATTGTCGCCAATCTGACATGGGTCCCTGAGCGTTACCAGGATACCATTTCGATTGTCGCCTGCATCCCTAATCCTAAAATATTGATGATGGATGATTGATGTGACAAGGTGAATAGTGAAATTCCACTAACTTGAGGTTGGTTTGGGAGCCTTCCTTGGATGATTGATAAGTGTCCCCCCATGTGCAAGGCACATGGGGGGCTTGGGAGTATATAAAAGGTGAATAGTGTCATTTGCATGATAAGTCTATCTCTCTCTACCCTCTCTTTAGGTTTCCATAGTTAACCCTACCACCTTGATCATCTAATCTTACTCTCACGCTGGAGGGGGTTCGCCGGAGTCACCCCCGGCCTAGTTGACGTGTGCTCTTGTGTGTAGGCGACCAGTCAAAGAGGAAGCAGCCAAAGTATCCTCAACATTTCAGTTCATGTGCAATCAAGATTTCTTATGGTAGCATCAAAACTATTATCAAAATCCAAAGTGTAATCCTCACACTCATTAAGGTGTCTTGTAATGAAAGTTACAAATAAAGACTTGATCTTTGTGTGCTGAAAATTTTACAATTGAATTGCAAGATTAAAATAATGAACTAAAAAAATGACCATATTAACTTTTGGAAAGTTCATGACCATCTACTTCACATGGCATTTTAAAATTTTCTCCATAACCACATAAAGTGTTTTTTTATTTGGTGTCGATCAGGGTGGATCCAGGATTTTAAAATTGTGTGGACTTGATATTTAAAAAATATTGTAAATAATAATAACAGTGAAAAATAACTTCATATATAAAAAAAGTTATATATAGTCGGTGACTTAGGTAAATTTTATTTTTTTTTTCAAAATTTTGAGATGGGCTGAAACCACGTCAATTACATACTACATCCGCCCTTGGTGTCGACATGACTTTACTAAATTCATATATGGTGGAGTGCTTATTTTGTATTCATATATACATACACTAACAATAAAATATAGTGGAAATTATCACACATATCAATTTATATTGCTTCATCCGTACTAAATAAATGTGAATTTTTCATTCGAGACACATTCTGAAAATATTTACTTTTATATAATCTAATGTCACATATGCATAACTGTTCTGATATCCAATTTATTAAATTTTAGTTTTGTATTTATACAATCAAATGTGAAAAAAGGTAAAAAAAAAAATTAAAGATAAAAAACTAGAGAATAAATATTCATTTTGATTATTTTTTTAGAAATTATAATTTCATTTAGTATGAACGGAGTAATCATATGAATTTATACTGGTATAAAATTGGGAATATAATAATAAAAATTGTTATTAAAAATATATTATTAATATTTAATTATTTTTATAGTCTCTAAATTAATACTTAATTTTAGGTTTTAGATCACTAATATCTAATATTTTTTGGGATACATAAATATAAATAATCTCATCATATTAAACTGTGAGTATATTTTTTTTTGGGTTGGTACGTACATATATAAAGATGGAGATTGGAGAATGAGTAGGTTTTGGGTGAAACTAGTTTCTCCCTAATATTGTAAAAAGTCTTGTTTTAAAAAGCCGAAACAAAGGCACGTACAATTTTTTTTTAAATGAAAAACAAGACTTTATATAATATTTGAAAAAACTAGTTTCCCCCAAAATTTTCTAAAAAATTGCTACTCCCTTTATTTTAAAATTAATGTCATTTTTTAAATATATTTTCAATCAAGAACAAACTTACTTAGTTGTTCCGTGTTTTTTTTAAACTATACTCCCTCCGTCCCGCTAATATTAGCACAAACACTGTTTGTGCGGGAATTAAGGAATATGATATTTTAATAAAATGTTGTGAGTGTAAAAGAATGAGTGGAGAGAGAATGAGTGGAGGGTGTAATAAATTATAATGGTGTTGTGAGTATTAAAATAATGTAGGAGAGAGAATGAGTGGGGTTGGGTGAATATTTTATTAATATAAAGTTTCCTTTTTGGGAGTGTGCGAATATTAGCGGGACGCCCAAAAAGGAAAGTGTGCTAATATTAGCGGGACGGAGGGAGTATTCTTTTCGTATTTCAATTCATATTTTGACTTTTCATGAAAATTATGAAAAAGTAAATGTTGTGAGTATAAAAAGTAAATGGGGTGATCTCGTATAAGACGGGGCGCCTACCCGCCAATCCGCCTGCCCGTCCACCGACCAGCCCTTTTTTTTGGCCAGTTTTTTTTAATCACGCAATTTTTTTCCTCGTCAATAAATGTAACACTAACTATAAAAGAATGTAACTTTTTTTCCCCTGAAATGTAACCGTTTTTATTTTGAAATGTAACCATAGTTTTGCAGAAAAGAGATTAAGGATAACATGAGAATTACTGCAAAATTACTGTCACATTTTATAATATAAACTGTTACATTCATTTGTGGAATTTTTTTACTTTTTTTAAATGTAACATTTTTTATTGTGAAACGTAATCATAGTTTTGCAGAAAAAGGAGATTAAAGGATAACATAATACTCCCTCCGTCCCACGTCATTGCAAACCATTTTTTCGGGCACAATAATTAAGGAGTATTATTAAGATAATGAAAATGTGTGGTAGGAAATGAAGAGAGAGAATGAGTGGAGTTAATAGTAGGTTGGTTGAATAAATTGTATGGTGAAAAATGAAGAGAGAGAATGAGTGGGTGGGGTAGGGTGAATATAAAATAATAAATTTGTTTCCATTTTGAACAGTTTGCATTCACGTGAGACGGATCAAAATGGAAATAAGTTTGCATTCACGTGAAACGGAGGGAGTATTTACTAAAAAACTACTACTATTACATTTTATAAGAAAAATTATTATTTTCATTTGTGAACATACTTTAACGGCCCCTAAATAAATAGGGACGAAGGAGTATCCAAAACAAAACAAAAGCGGGTCGGGTCGGGCTCCAGTAAGCCTCCTTTCCGCGTCATTGTCGCATTAAAAATATAAATATATTTTCATTTTATATAAGCGCGTGACACAAAAGTTAATCAAGAAAAATTCGACTCAAAAAGAAGAAAGTTAAACAGAAAGTCCATTTATCATCGTTGCCTGCTTTTTTTGAAGAAGAAAATTTCCTGGTCAACTCAACGCGCCATCGCTGTTTGATTTTACATTGCTCTCGCTCCTTCAGCTGGATCTGAATTGATTTCAAGCATATTTTTTTATTTGATTCCAGAAACTGGCGATTTCTTGGCCAAGCTGATTTCTGGGTCTTTGTTCGTTGGAAAGAACGATTTTTTTCCAAAATTTCTGGTTGTGGGTGTACGATTATATTGGGATTTTTGGAGGGGTTTCTTTGCAAAAGAGAATTTTGAGTTAGGGTTTGTTTATCATCAATGGTTTCTTGGGTTGTGTGTTCCAATTTGGGTTTTAGGGTTTGGATGAAATGAACATAGTTTTGTGTGATTGAAGAACAAATGGGCGTGAAAGCAGTGGTTTGTTTGATCACATTTGCTCTTGTACTTTTTGCTTCGGAAGTTGTATGTTCAGATATCAAGAAGAATTCAGCTGCAAATTTGATTGATTTTGAGGAGATTAATGAGGACTTGGTACTAGTCTATTACTCTTACTTTAAACTTAGTAATTTACTTTATTGTTAATATATTCAAATTGTTTTCCGAATTGATCATTTTAGGATATTTGATTTGCTTGTCTTTTGGTAAAATGTCAAGATCATACAAGCCCTCTTAATTTTATGGTATAATTTTTAGTAAGACACAAAATCTAGCTAAATTTACAAACTCTGCAGCCTAATAATTAAGGAAGAACGAATCATGTGGCCTTTTGGCTACCAAACAAAGATAAATGTGGCCCCAAGAACTAGGGTTTATGCACAGGTATTCGATTAACTCAGTAGAACCAGCTTTCCGGTTTCAAGTTAGGGCTGTATAATAATACCATTCAAGATCCATCGTTGAACCTGAAAGTGGTACATCCTTTTAGAATAGATCAGCTGAATGTTCAAAGTTTATTTAATGGAAGAGTCCTTATTGCCATACATTTTTCAAAACGAATAAACGATTGCAGATTATTGCCTAGGACCTCATTACATTATTAACAATGTGAAAATTGTAACAAAAGCTATTGGGTTGGTTCTCTATATACTCTCTTTGTTATAAAAGTTGCTCGCCAATGTTGCACGTCAATTTCCTTGTACCAGTTTATCTCTTTGATTTATTTGATTTAATCCAAAACTCTCTGATAAAAAAGTAAGATCATATTGAGATGTATAAAGTCCTCTTTGCAGGTTGAATTATTATGGGCCAACTGTAAACCAGAGTTGAGCCATTCCAAGGAATCTGTTGTAGATGCCAAACTAGATGCCACGGAGGATACAAAATCTGCAGATAGTAGGCTCTCAGCTAAAGAGAGGATTTTGAAATCTTTGAGCATCTATGATCCCCATGTTGAAGATAGTCTATTAGATTGCATAAGGAAAAAGAGTATTGGGTTCCCGGTTTCCGGGGAAGAGAGTCAAACAAAGAGTTGGTATGCAGAGTATGTGGAGTCCATTTTTTCGACTCGTGATACTTCTAATAGGCGGAAATTGGTGGAAGCTCCGGCTCCTTCCCCGTCGGCTGGTCCGAGCCCGCCACCTTCTTCTGGTCGAATGCCTTCGCATTCTAGGGCTCCCACTACTCAAGGTGTTTCAGGTCCTCCATTGGCACCACCCTTTTTCCCGCGAGATTCCAACGATTCTTCGGAAAATTCAAACACTGATCCAAGTCCTCAATCTGCTAATTCGACGTCCGAAAAGAAAAACGATAGCAACAGAACAGTTGTTATTGCTGTTGCTGTAACTGCAGCCGTGACATTCTTAATTGTTGCACTGCTGTTTTTATGCTATAGCAGGATCTGCGGGAGTGGTCGGGTGGGACGGAATGACGAAAAGCCTCTTCTTAGCTTAAGCTTAAGTGAACATTCTAGTGGTATGTATGTAATACCTGAAGCTATTGGGTTTTACTCCCTCCGTACCGAAATGATCCCCACTTCTTTTATTGTCAATACGAAGGTTTTTTGAGCAATAATTTTAGGTTAATTTCATTATTCTAATGAAAATTCAAAATTTGTTAGTGATACACCATTATAAATACTATCAGTTACATTTTTTAGTTTTTTATTAGGATAACTAAATTAACCTAACATTATTGCTCAAATTACCTTTGTATTAACAAAGAAAAAATTAGGAAGATCATTTTGGGACGGAGGGAGTACGTTTTTTTTTGTGTGTGTTACTTTTTTGATGTTTCATGTCACTTTGATCTTTCAGGTGGTTCACAGAGGCCTTACGCTTTAGAAAATTCAGTTGGCAAAGGAAAGATTGGCATATATGACAACTCATCTTTGTCTTTGGATGCAAGGTTGTATATGGAGTCAGATGCGTCAAAAATTGGAAATCCATTAGAGGGGCCAACTCCGGGAAGGTTGAGCACTTCTGGACTTCCTCCTTTAAAGCCTCCTCCGGGAAGGATGGAGGTCCCATTACCACCTCCGCCTGGAAGGGTGGATACCTCATTACTGCCGCCTTCTGCAAGTAGTGTTCCTCTCCCACCTGCTCTTGCCATTGGAGTTCCTGTTCCTCCTACAGGGACGCCACCACCACCACCACCACCACCCTCTCTGAGGCCTCCTTCTGGCGGGCCCCCACGCCCTCCCTCTGCAGGGCCCCCACCACCACCACCACCTTTTGGAATGAAAAGTGGTGGTCCTCGTCCGCCACCACCTCCAGGTGGTGGTGTCCCTCCTCGACCACCTGCTATAGGCCTGAAGCCGCCCCGGCCAAATGCACCTCTTGCACCCAACCGCCCACTAGATGAGTCTGATAGTTCAAAGGCTAAGCTGAAGCCATTCTTCTGGGACAAAGTTTTAGCCAATCCAGACCAGTCGATGGTATGGCATCAGATCAAATCGGGGTCATTCCAGTAAGTGCCTTCTATTTCTGTTCTTAGATTTACAAATTAAATATATCAAGCTTCAAAAGGGACAATAAATATGTTTCATGGGCAGGTTTAATGAAGAAATGATAGAGACTCTGTTTGGATATTCGGCTAATGAGAACAACAAAAAGCAACAAAAAACCTCTTCATCCCAGGACCCTACGAATCAGTATATTCAAATTATTGATCCAAAGAAGGCACAAAATCTGTTAATTCTTCTGAAAGCGCTGAATGTGACAACAGAAGAAGTCTGTGATGCACTTCAAGAAGGTGAGTGAGTCTATTATTTGATGTCTTCATTTGACCAAATGGAAACTCATGATTATAAGATTAGTTGCTCGAATGATTTAAGTGGAACTCTGCACAGTCTGCTCTTAGAGTCCACTTCTGAAAGTCAAACTCTTAAAGGGTTATAACAACCTCTATATACCCTTAGTTTAGGGGTTAAAGCAGTTTTCTAACCATAAGTTAATTGTAACTAGGATAACTTAGAAATTGAAAGAACTAACATGCTTACATTTTCAAGTAGATTTTTAAAGTGGACTCTCCCCATTAAAGTTAGACTCTTTGAGCGGAACTGGTGGAGAGTAAATTTATACGCCGTTCTATACATTTGAAGGTAGTTTGTGAGATAACAACAACCACAACAACAAAGCCTTAGTACCAAAATGATTTGAGGTTGGCTAACATGAATCATCAATGAAAAGATGTGAGGAATAAAAAAAGCTAAGAAGTAATTGAAAAGAAGAAATAGGTGCGAAGAAAAATTTGTAAAAAAAAAAAAAAAAGAATGAATAAAAATAAAAGGAAAGAAGAAAATGAGAAAAAAAGTAAAAGAAATAATTTTAAAAAATTTAAAAAATGTAAAAGTAAGAAGAAATTTAAAAGAAGAAATAATTGGGAAGAAGAGAAATTATCGTTCTCGAGAGAATCTGCACAGTAAAAGGCACTTATAGGTGTACAAGAAGAGGTTCATGTGCGGACAATGAGTGGTTTGTTCAACATGATGTCACTCTTTTATTGACTTTCGTGGAACATGGTAGTGTTTCTTGTTCCCCTGAGGGAGGAGGGGACCACGCGACATTCTCCTTTGACCTAGATAAGCCTCAATGGGTCTCATGGCTTGACTCTGTATTCTAATCTCAAATCCACCACTTTCTAATGATCCCAAATACAGATTAACGGAAGAAACACCCACATATGGTTTCCTGTCCTCCTTACCCATGGCGGTACCTTGGTCTTGTCCTTGTATTTTGGCAGTGTTAACACTCGTAGGTCATGCACCATTTAAGATTTGGACTAGAAGAGTAGTACTTCTGTAATTAAGCTATAAGCATTTGTTTTTTTCTTAAATAAATTCGTTCATATACAAAATATAGAGTTTTCTTGCATATTATATAAAATAAGAAATAACCGGAGACTTTCACTTTATCTATAGAAATCTATAGAAAAGAAATAGATAGAAAGTTCTCCCGGGAATCGAGTGATTCCCGGGATAACTTTCTTTTTGATTCTCAATTTGAAAGTATTAATTTCTTGAAAGTCTTCTAAATCAATCACCTAAATTCATTTTTCCATAATCCGAAAAATCGCTATGGATTTATAAGTCCGAATCGTAAGAGATACGTAGAGTTAATAAAATACAAAATTAAAAAGTTTTGACTTTCAAATGTGGACTCTTATTGTGGAATGGAGGGAGTATAATTGTATGTGAGGTCCACACTTTGTTGCGTAACCATGTTCTAATTTATTAATTTATTTTTCTGGTATCCTTGCTGATTGTTTCACCAATGCATGGACTAACCTGAATGAGCTGCTCTGCTGGATCAGGAAACGAGCTTCCCATAGATCTCCTTCACACATTGATAAAGATGGCCCCCACAGCAGAAGAAGAACTCAAGCTGAGGCTTTATACTGGTGAAATATCTCGACTTGGAAATGCGGAGAGGTTCCTAAAATTTTTGGTCGACATACCCTTTGCCTTTAAAAGGATGGAATCTTTGCTTTTCATGTGCACCCTTCAGGAGGAGGAGTCCATAGTCAAAGAGGCATTCACAACTTTGGAGGTGTCTTTTCTGATCTCCTAATTGCATCAGCATTTATGATCAAAACATGTTTTCATCCGCTGGTCTATTTTATTTTATCTTTATATATATATTCAATGTCATTGTGCAGGCAGCTTGCGTAGAATTGAGAAAAAGTCGTTTATTTCTCAAACTCTTGGAGGCTGTTCTCAAAACAGGAAACCGGATGAACGATGGAACTTTCCGTGGCAGTGCACAAGCATTCAAACTCGATACATTGTTGAAGTTATCGGACGTGAAAGGAATAGATGGGAAAACTACGCTTTTGCACTTTGTTGTTCAGGAGATAATTCGGTCAGAAGGTATAAGAGCTGCCCGTGCTCTCCGAGATAATAAGAGTTTCTCCAGCATTAAAACTGATGATCTTCTTGAAGACATATCTAATGATTCAGAAGAGCACTATCGGAATCTTGGCCTTCAGGTCGTTTCTGGTTTGGAAAGCGAGCTAAAAAATGTCAAGAAAGCTGCAATTCTTGATGCCGACAACGTAACGGGCACCGTGGCCAAACTTGGTCATGCCCTTATAAAATCCCGTGATTTTTTGAATTCAGAAATGAAGAATGTAGAAGAGGATAATGGATTTCACGAAACTTTGAAGAACTTTGTGCAGAATGCTGAGGAGGACATAATGTGGTTGCTCTCAGAGGAAAAGAGAATAATGGCTTTGGTGAAGAACACAGCAGATTACTTCCATGGGAAAGCTGGAAGGGATGAAGGTTTGAGATTATTTGTCATCGTTCGGGATTTCTTGATAATATTAGATAAGTCATGCAAAGAGGTGAAAAATGCTCCAAGGAAGCCGCCAAATAAGCCGCCGCCACCTAAGAAAGAGGACCCGCCACCGCCAACAGCAAGCACCACTTCAGGGGGCCCACAGACCCCTTCCGCTGATCCACGCCAATCGCTTTTTTCTGCTATTGCAGAAAGGCGGATGGATAATTCTAGTTCAGATGAAGACAGTCCTTAGGTATGTGATGTACCATTTTACCCCTCTCTTTTTGCTCTCTTCCTACTCCAATGCATTATTTATTTATTTGTGATGAGAAATTATTTCTTTGTGCAGTCTGCGTGTAAAAATGGTGTAAAAAGTTTTGATCTTCTCTGAGGGATCGCCATTTTTGTAGTTGATAGAAGCTACAAAGGGGTTTGAACCAGAGAACCCCTCAATTCTCTGAAAGGCTAAAATCTTTGGTGGAACCAGAGAACCCCTCAATTCTCAAAATTTGCTCTTGATCAAGAGCAAATTTTGAAAATTTCCGGTCATTCATTTTGGTGGGACGGAGGGAGTAACAGTTTAACCTTTGCTGTATTGTACGTATATGGTTTACGAAAGAACATCGTGATCATCATGATCATCATCATCATCATCATCATCGGCATTATGTTGATTTAAGCCTTGATGGAGTTCTGTAAATGCTGACAATAGTAGAATGCTCCAGGTCTTTGTTTTTTTCATTTTTTGAAGTAGTTTTTTTTTTATTATTCTTTTGTTGTTAGGAAATATTTGTAGAAGCTAGAAAATGGTCAATGTAGCCAAATAAACAAATGGTTTTGTGCAATGTGTAATTTACTCCAGATGAATGGTTCTCTCTTCCAATCCCCGTTTGACGCACCGGGGTTTGCCCCTTTAGGGGAGTTGAAAAAGAATGTGGGAGGATCGGTGCCGAATTCATGTATTGTATTGATGTGCGAATATATCACTCATTTATCTTCAATAGCCATGGGCAAATAATGAGATGACTTAACGTCTAAAATAGGAGTAAAATCTAACGAAAATTAACAGAATGACCAATTGAATTTAACGTGAATGGTACAAGGACGTAGAATAGTCAAATTTTAGTACAGGGACCAATCACATAAAAAGCAAATAATATAGGACCATTAGGGTAATTTGTACATGAAAAAAAACGTGGGAACGGATTTCGAGATGTAGTATCGTGACCGTTAATTACCATGTAAATACACGGCTCCGATTACAATCCTCGTCAACCATTTCCATTGGCCAGTTTTCGCTTGGCATACACTATATAATTAACATCGAACAAGTATTAGATTTACAGTTCGAAATCAAGCACAAATCCCCGCCTCCCTTTTTCGAATTTCCCTCTGTAGATTTTCACAAAATGGCCGAAAGAGGAAAATCACTGGGCTCCGCCGCCCCCAAAGAAGGCCATCTCCCGGAGTAGCAAGGCCGGCCTCTAGTTCCCCGTCGGCCGTATCGCTCGTTTCCTCAAATCCGGCAAGTATGCCGAGCGTGAGCGCCTGTCTATCTCGCCGTCGTTCTTGAATACCTTGCCGCTGAGGTACTTCTCTATCCATCGATCTTTTATCTATTAGATTAGTTCTGATTTTGATTTTAATTTTAATTTTAATTTTGTGTGATTGTATTCAATTTGGGAAATTAGGTTTTGGAATTGGCTGGGAATGCAGCGAGAGACAACAAGAAGACACGGGTGGTGCCGCGACACATTCAATTGGCTGTGAGGAACGATGAGGAGTTGAGCAAGTTGCTTGGAACTGTCACAATTGCTAATGGCGGTGTGATGCCCAACATTCACGCTCACCTCTTGCCAAAGAAGGCTGCCGGTGCCTCTTCCAAAGCAGATGCTGATGATTAGATTGGCAACATATATTCATTCACAACTTAATGTGAGCTGAAAACATGTTTTCACAGATGATAGTTGTTGAAATTGGTAGTTTAGGATTGTTTGAAATGGTAGAAATCAAAGAATAGTTTGGGTTTTTGTTTCTTCTTTGTCCGAATCAGTGTAAGATTCTTGGTTAGTAATGAAATGGGCATGTTGATATTCACAAAATTATATTCTTACACTTAGTGGATGTCAGCTTTCAAACTAAACATACTGCAGTTATCTAATACCAATGCTGTACAGATTAATTTCTGGACGTGTAATAATATCTTCTCTTTCATGGATTGCTACTGCAGGGAGTAAGCGTTGCTACAATAAAAACAAAGGCAAATGTATGCTGTGTTCAGTTTACCTCTTATTCTTCTGGCAATTCTCTTGCATTTGGTTCTGCAGATCATAGGATTTATTACTATGATCTTCGTAACCCGAAAATGCCTCTTTGCCCATTAGTTGGCCACAACAAAACTGTTAGCTATGTCAAATTTATAGATTCCACAACTCTAGTATCTGCATCAACGGATAACACGCTGAAGCTATGGGATCTATCAATGTGCACATCCTGAGTTCTTGATTCCCCGCTTCAGTCATTCACAGGCCGTGTGAATGTAAAGGTATCTTCTCCATTCTTTTAGCTGAAAATTGCTTTCTTTTCATCCTTTTGTTTGGCCATGTTTACTCTAAAATAATTGTCACGTTTTGACTTGAAGCATTCAAATATCAATTCTACCCTTAAGTTGGAACTTGGTGCATTCGTTAATTGGTCCTATGGAGTGAAATTATGTAGTACAGTATGTAGTTTGGTACTTGTAGTACTTGATTCATTAAGTTTTTCTACTAATTGCATTTCTTAATAGTTGTGCAAAATCCAAAAACAACAATTATTTCAGATCGGAGGGAGCAGAATCCTAGAACAGAAACATCAAAGTTTCATAGTCAGCTTGCCCAAAGAAAAGAAGACGTTTATTTTGGGGAAAAGGGATAATATAGTACAAGTTTGTCCTATTATAAAGGGAATCATACTTAATAAAGTTGTTTCTTTTAGTGGTAAAAAGTATTTTTCTTTTTGTTTCTAAATTTATAATTACTCCTCTAAATGAGAATCTACTTTCAGTTTATAAGAAAATTAGGGAATCTAATTTGCATACTCTTTTAGTGGTATCGATACCCTTAATGATCATAGCATGTCATTGGCAGTGCAAACTAGGACATGATAAGTTATGAGGTGACTTCAGTAATTTCACTAGAAAATGTACACTCATTTAGGGCGGGAACTGGTACACATTTAAAAACCAAAAATGGTCAAGTAGCCCCTTATTGGCTTGTGGGGCATCGCCCCAGTTTGATCCTCACTCTCTTATTATCTGACGAACGTCGAAACGTCAAAAATAAATTTCCAACTCAACTATCTACAAGTGATTTGTAAATAGGGTAAGTCGGGTCGAACCACAGAGACGCGAATTTAAAGGGTAAGAATTATTGCTATAACAAAAAGTTGGTAAAGTGAATGATTTGTTGATTTGTTTAAGACTAAGATGGTTGCAAAAATTACGTAAAAGAATGATTATAATCGAGTTTTATAATAAGGCGACAATTCCCGGAATTGGTTTCACAAGTTATGCTCAAGTTTCACAATTCATCAATCAAAGTATACTTGGGGTTTTTGTTCTTACAAAAATATGATTGGGACACTTTGGCGGGTGATTTGCAATCAAGTGTTCCCAATTAATCTATTCCCTTGGCCCGTTCATAGATTAATTCGGAACCCAATTAGAACTTAAGAACAATACAAGAAAAACCACAATTCTTATGAATCTTTTGGCGGAGATTCAATGACTTGTTACTATCAAGTTAAGTCTAATTTCAATTATGAATTTGGCGATTCACAATTGAAATTCCCAAGTAATTCAAGAACAATTATGTGATCAAGATAAGTATTCTAAAATTCAAGTAAAAGCAACTTGACAATCCCAAGTAATACAATGATAAAGATGAAAAATAAAACTTAAAACATAATTGTTACCTCCAATTCCAAGAACTCAAAAGATTAGCTATCCATAGAAAATAAAGAACACCCAAGAACTCTAAGAAAATTCTGCATGAAGTTCCAAAGAAAAATATAAAACTCTCTACTTATAGTTCTCTAAAAAAAACTGAAAAAAAATAATAATAAAAATTAAATAAAACCATGTTCTCCACTACTGCTGCAATTAATCCCTCATTAACAATCATAAACTCACCATTAAATAGCAATCATCATTTCCCATTAATGCCCAACCGCCCGGTACCATTCTCGCAAAACGCCTCGTGGGCGGTCGCCCACTTCACCCCGGGCGGTCGCCCGCCTCCGTAGCATTTGGTCTTCACAACTCATACTCGTGAGCGATCGCCCACAAGTCCCCGCACGGCCGCCCACCCAACAGAAGGTTCGTAGCTTCACATTTTTTCTCCCCCGAGCGCCGCCCACCTCAACCCGAGCGACCGCCCACAATGACGGACTGATAGGCCCATTTTCTTTCCTTTGGCCCACGCACTCCACTTCCTGTGCCCACCGCTTTGGCAAAAGCCTTGTGATGTTTTAACCTTTCCTTCTTCCTTTTTCACCCATTTCAATTCCGTCCGTCTCCACACCGCAATGTTCCCTTTTCCACTTGATTTGTTCACCAATTGTTTCCAATTTCCAAGTTTGAACCACGAAACTAAAAATACTAAAAACTTCCATTAAACAAACAAAACTCAAGGATTAAGCAAATAATAAGTTCAAAAAGTAGTCAATGGATGAGTGTAAAACTCACTCATCAAATACCCCCAAACTTAGACATTTGCTAGTCCTCGAGCAACAATAAAAACAAACTAAACACAAAACAACTAAACAAACAAAAATTAAAAACAAACTACTCTAACAAATAATCAACTATGTCCTTCCATTCTTGCATGTTCCCCACAATTGCATAAATCACAAAACACCATCAACCGCCGGATAATATTTTCCACAATGCAAGTATAAATATATTTTCCATTAATTGTAAAATATTACTTAACCATTATAATTACACCATAAATCTCTTTATGCAACAACATCTTTCTCTTTTCTCACAACCACGATTCATTTTTACAAAGCTAAGTACACCAATCATTTTTTATTTTATTGACTCTATTTACCAAGCAACAACACTTTTTAGACACAAAACATGAATATTCCCATGAAATGATTACACCCCCCCAACCTTGATCTTTTAAACACCCTTTAAAATCTACTACCGTTCAAGTAGGGAGCACTGTAGCAGCGAACTCCATGCCCCTAATACTAAGTAGAGATTTATTTAAAGGCTTTGAGAGTTAGCCATTTCGGTATCGAGCTTGGTACGGACCATCATGGCGGTAAAGCTCTTCCTCCATAACGCTACTGCATACCCAGAAATCTGGTTAAGCTAGAATAATCCCTAACCAATTAATCTACGCGTCTGGAGGTTTCACCGAATACACATTGCATTGCCATTGCTCTCATTTTATTTTTATTTTTCTTTCTTTCTCTTTTTTTCCTTTTTTTCTTTTTTTCTTTCAAGATCATAAGGGGGGTTCCAATCACAACCAAGGAATACTCATCACAAAACTTGCCTAGTGTTGCTACATCGATAAACAAATTCATTAACTCAAAAGGTGATGGTGTACTCTAAACTTTATAAAAATGAATCAAAATTATCATCAAAGAGCATATTTTCACAAGTGCACAAAACTTACAACTAAGAGATTTATGACTCAATTATAACTCTTAAGTAATATACCACAATTAACCAAAAAATATATCAACTTGCATAAACATATTTACACCCAAATTATCCTTCCTAGCGGTCACAATCCATCACATGCAATTAGGGGAACACCAAGAATGTTAATGATTATATACAAAAAAGGACATAGCTAATTTTTTTTTTTTCATTTTTCAAATTTTTTCTTTTTTTTTTTTTTTTTTTTTCAAAACAGTAAATTCTAACTAACATATGAATTAAGCATATACAAACAACCAAGTACCCCACACCCCCAAACTTAAAATATGCATTGTCCCTAATGCACAAAATAAAAGAAAGGATAGGGGTACCTTCAACCACCAACTATCTCCAGAATTGGTCCCAAGGACCCACCGAGCCACTTCCGCTCGAATCGGTGCCAAAGTCTTTCTGCTTTGTTGTTATTCTTCTTTGCCGCTGGCTTCTTCTTCTTCTTGCTCCTCCCACGAACCCCATCCTCTCATCGCTCAGGGTGCGGTATCGTGGCGGGCTGGTATGGGATGTCTTTGAGGCGGCGGAGGAGGAGGAAGCTCGCGCCTCATCTCTGGAACATCTCCGATTGCGCATCCTCCATCTGTTGCCTCCACATACTAGCAGCATAAAACTCCTCGGTAGCCATTGACTGGAGCTGTCTCTGACTCTCCTCCATACTCACCAACCGCTGATCCATCACATCATAATGACCCCGGAGCTGCCTGATCTCCTCGGATAGAGCATCTACATGGCCTCCCACATAGTAGGCCGCCTCCGTTGGAGTGAACTCTGTTCCTCCATCTCATCATCCTCCTCATCTCCCTCCTACTCCTCTCGAAGATCCTTCACCCGGCCGCAATTGAGCATGCCCCTTAATAACCGGGACCTCTTACTAACAGTCGTCCCGCTCGACACAATGTCCTCACAATCCGCAACCGAGGAAAACTCACCCCCTACTCTCTATCAAACCCGATATCAACAATGGAAAAGCGAAATTGCAACGCCCAATTGTTTTAATAGTGTTTACAATTTCCTTGGATATAGCCAACCCGGTGTTAAACCTTCGCCCGACAATACCACATTCATCAACGGTGCCCTTCTCCAATGTACATCATTATAATGCGAAGTAGGCATAATACGCTCGCAAATGAATCTATGCAAAGCGCGCATCCTTAAGTCCATGTCTCTAGCCTTCTTCACATTCCCATTCCTCAATAGTTACATCAACATTCACAAAATAAGGCTCCAACATACGAAGATTCCCGCCACATTCAATTCCATGATTTTCGCACTATTGTAATAGTCACAAGCACCGTTTTCATGCCCGGCGCTTCCATCCTATAGTATCCATTGATATCCTCGGCATTGTAATACACATTTGTTCCCCTCACCCAACCACACTTCCTTGTTTGTCCCGCCTCAAACGCATTTGCGTAAAATTCCCGAACCAACAATTTTGAACCTTTGTTAGTCGGGCGGCTTGCTAAGTTACCCCACCCATATCTAGCAAAGATGTCATCCAATCCAAGCTCATTGGGGTTAAATTCATTTTCTACCGAAAATCCCTTATTTGCATATTTGTCAAAAATGTCTTTGCTTTACCCCCAATAAACTTTGTTGCATCAAACTCAACTCACCGCTCCGAAGCGGGAACATTCCTTTGTCTAGACATTTTTTATCAACTATACCCACAAAACTTCCCAACGAAAGTATTAAAGAAGATTGAATTTGAAAATCTTACTTTGCTAAAATGTCACCGAGTCTCACCGGAGTTTGGCCTAATCTTGCCGGAGTTGAAGAAGATGAACAGAAAAGAACAACCCTTCCTTGCACAATGAGTATCACACGAACCCCTTGCTTTTGCACTCCAAAATCAAGCCTTGAGCAACTTTCTTCACCACTTGCCAAATTTTCAAAAAAACTCTTCAAGATTCTTCAACAATGGTGGAATTTTGGGTTCAAATCCTTGGTTTAAGAGGTTGGTATGGTATGGGAAGACAAATTTTGGAAGAAATTTGGGAGATTTGAGTGTTTGGGAAGAAGATTTTTAGAGAGAAGAAGAGAGAAGGCCAGTGGTTTTAGAGAGAGAAGAGAGAGGCTTTTGAATTTTTGAAATAAAAGAGAAGAGTGAAGAGGCGGTCTTTTAGGGCTCAAATGTAACGCCAGCATTCAAGGTGGGCGGTCGCTCACTCCCTTCTGGGCGGTCGCCCACATGTACAGAAACTCCAACCATTTAACAAATTCAATGTGGGCGGTCGCACACTCCATCCTGGGCGGTCGCCCACCTGTCCAGAAGCTTCACAATCTTTACAAGCCAATCATGGGCGGTCGCCCTCAACACCATGGGCGGTCGCCCACATGTCCAGTGGGATTTTTTCTGGCCAGTTATCTGCACAACACCAAACAAGCAAACACCAAGCATAATATCCATTGATAAATTACAATTCGACCCATATTTTGACCGCACTTTCGCTGCCTACGTCCCCATTGATGTGGGCGGACTACCCAACAACAATAGGCTCAGGTCACCGTAGTTCGACACGTTCCAGAAATACAAAAACAAAGGTTTTTTTTTTTTTTTTTTTTTTTTTTCATCTAAAGTAAACAATAAAATGAAAATAAAATGAAAACTACAACTCTCCACCCCCAAACTTAATGATTACTTTGTCCTCAAAGTGATGAAAACAAAGAAAAAATTAAATTTAAGGGTACTACAATACACTACTTACCTTGGGTTGCCTCCTGCAAGCCGCTTTTGTTTAACGTCGTTAGCTCGACTGGACCGACTTTCTCAACGCTTACGGATCCTTCAACTCGATCCTCTCAACATCCTTCAATCCCAAAACTCCATCCAAATAAGGCTTCACTCTTTGTCCATTGACCTTGAACCTATTGTTCAGAACCGGATTCACCAATTCCACGGCCTATGAGAATATACGTTCACTACTTCAAACGGACCACTCCACCGAGAACGTAACTTTCCCTGGAAAAGCTTCAATCTTGAATTAAACAACAACACCTTGCTTCCCTGAATAAGTTCCTTGTGCAAAATCTTTTTGTCATGGTACCTTTTTGTTCTTTCCTTATACAACCGGGAGTTCTCATATGCCTCCAACCGATGCTCTTCAAGCTCATTCAAATGAAGTAACCTTTGCTCACCTGGCTAGTTGCAAATCCATATTCAACTCCTTGATTGCCCAAAATGCTTTATGCTCTATCTCCACCGGCAAATGACAAGCTTTCCCAAAGACTAGCCGATAAGGACTCATTCCAATTGGTGTTTGTAGGCGGTACGGTACGCCCACAATGCATCATTTAACCTCAAGGCCCAATCCTTCCTGTTTGGCTTCACCGTCTTTTCAAGAATGGCCTTTATTTGCTTGTTACTCACTTCCACTTGCCCTAAGTTTGGGGATGATACGCGGTTGCAACCTCGTGATTCACCCCATACTTCTTCATGAGTGCTCCAAAAATTTTGTTGCAAAAGTGAGAACCACCATCACTTATAATCGCCCTTGGAACGCCAAACCTACTAAAAATCACATCTTTGACAAACTTGACAACAATATTAGCATCGTTAGTCCGGGTAGGAATTGCTTCCACCCACTTTGACACATAATCCACCGATACTAAAATGTATTCAAAACCACATGAAACAACAAAAGGACCCATAAAATCTATGCCCCATACGTCAAACAAATCCACAACCAAGTTATTCGTGAGAGGCATTTCATCCCGCTTACTAATGTTACCGGTTCTTTGGCACCTGTCACAACTTTTACTAAAAATGTATGCATCTTTAAAAAGACTTGGCCAAAAGAAACCCGATTGTAACACTTTTGAGCGGTTTTCTTTCCACTAAAATGACCTCCACAATGCAATTCATGACAAAAAGAAAGAACATTTTGTTGCTCATTTTCATGAATGCATCTACGAATAACCATATCGGGACCATGTTTAAACAAATATGGGTCATCCCAATAATATTGCTTAACCATTGACAAAAATCTTTTCCTTTCTTGACTTGAAAAATCTGGATTTAAAACCCCCGTAGCCAAAAAATTTACAATGTCGGCATACCAAGGTTCACTATCCTTAACAACAAATAACTGCTCATCGGGAAAATTTTCATTCAAGGGAATTTCACTCACACACCCCTTTTCAAGTCTAGACAAGTGATCCGCCACAACATTCTCACAACCCTTTTTGTCTTTGATGGAAATATCAAATTCTTGTAAAAGTAACATCCATCTTAACAATCGGGGTTTAGCATCTTGTTTGGACAAAGCAAATAACGTAATGCAGCATGGTCCGAATAAATAATCACTTTAGATCCTAGCAAGTAAGAACGGAATTTTTCCAAAGCAAATACCACCGCCAAGAATTCCTTCTCGGTTGTAGTATAGTTCAATTGAGCATCATTTAACATTCTACTTGCATATTGGATCACATGTGACTTTTTATCAATTTTCTGACCCAAAACTGCACCCACCGCAAAATCGGATGCATCACACATTATCTCAAAAGGTTGAGTCCAATCCGGACCCACAAGAATAGGGGCTGAAGTCAATTTCTCCTTCAACAAATTAAAAGAATTGAGACATTCTTGGTCAAACACAAATTCCGTCTTTAGCAAGCAAGTTTGTTAACGGCTTACAAATTTTAGAAAAATCTTTTATAAAACGCCGATAAAAACCCGCATGACCAAGAAAGCTACGAATTCCTTTAACATTTGTTGGCGGAGGCAATTTAGATATTATCTCAATTTTTGCCTTGTCAACTTCAATCCCTTTTCTTGAGACCAAATGACCCAACACAATCCCATGCTTAACCATAAAATGACTCTTTTCCCAACTTAAAGTTAAATTGGTATCACAACATCTTTTAAGAACCAAAGTCAAATTATCTAAGCATGCATCAAATGAATTACCATACAACGAAAAATCATCCATAAATACCTCAACAAACCTACCAATCATCTCGGAAAAGATCGACATCATGCACCTTTGGAATGTAGCATGAGCATTGCATAAACCGAAGGGCATCCTCCGATATGCAAATGTTCCAAAAGGGCATGTAAATGTGGTCTTTTCCCGATCTTCCTGAGCAATGGGAATCTGATTATAGCCTCGAAAACCATCTAAGAAACAATAATATTCTTGACCCGCCAAATTTCTCTCTAGAATTTGGTCAATAAATGGCAAAGGAAAGTGATCCTTTCTAGTCGCCGCATTAAGTTTTCGGTAATCGATAACCATGCGTTGACCAAAGGACCATTCTAGTAGGCAAAAGCTCATTATCCTCATTCTTAACAACAAGAATTCCGGATTTTTTAGCAACCACATGAACAGACTTACCCACTTACTATCGGAAATAGGATAGATAATACCCGCATCCAACAGCTTTCAAGACTTCTTTTCTTACCGCTTCAAGCATGTGCGGATTCATCCTCCTTTGATTCTCGCCGGACCGGCTTGGCATCATCCTCCATATGGATTTTGTGCATACACATGGTTGGGCTAATTCCTTTTATGTCCGTAATGCTCCAACCAAGTGCGGACTTATGTCGCCTCAACACATCCAACAACCTTCTTTCCCCGCATTTCCGTTAAGTCCGAAGCACAATAACAGTGCAAAGAATCATTTGCACCAAGAAAAGCATACTTTAAGCTAGATGGAAGTTGTTTAAGATCTAATTCGGAGGAGAGACAATAGATGGCAAATGCTTAGGATTAAAATTACCTAAAGATTCTAAAGGAACCTTTTCGCAATTTCCTCCATAACATCCATCTCCGCAAGAATGGCCCTCGCCTCATTTTGATCAAAAACACCTTCCATAACTAACTCATCCACAAACTCGAAACAAGAGAGCCCTCAACATCATGTTCAAATAAGACGTAATTTTCAAAGCAACATCACAAAATAAACACTCATTAACCTCATATGGCTTTTTCATGGAATCAAAGATAGAGAAATTAACAATTTCATCCATGACAGTTAAAGACAAACTTCCATCTTTCACATTAATCACCGCATCCGCGGTAGCCATAAAAGGTCTCCCCAACAAAATAGGGACATCATTCACATCTTTAGCATCTCTCTCCATATCAAGAACCACAAAATCAACCGGGATAATTAATTTATCAACTTGAACTAAAACATCTTCTACTATTCCCTTTGATATTTGACCGAACGGTCCGCAAGTTGCAAGGTCATAGTAGTAGGTTTTAGTTCACCCAACCCAAGCTCCACAAACAAAGAATAAGGCAACAAGTTAATGCTAGCTCCTAAATCTAACATTGCCCTCACTTTCTTAGAGTCCCCCAAAGAAATCATCACATTAAAACTACCGGGGTCTTTAAGCTAGGAGGCAAATTCTTTTCAAAAACAAAGACTAACTTGGTCCGAAACCACAATTTTTTCGTTCGGCATACTTTCTTTTATTTGTGCTCAATTCCTTGAAAAATTTAGCATAGGAAGGAATATTTTTAATTACATTGAGCAAAGGCAAATTTACATTCACCTTAGAAAGCATGTCATACAACTCTTTAAATTGTGTTTCGACCTTATTCTTGACCAATCTACCGGGAAAAGGGACAGGAGGCTCATAAGGCTTGAGAGGTGGAGTTGGAAGTTTCTCCTGGAGTCACTTCAACTCGTTCCTCAACCACCACTTCATTCTCATGCATATTGTTATCATCTATAGGAGAAGGAGAAGAGTGTACCTCCCGAAGAGTCTTACCACTCCTCGTGGTGACGGCCTTTGCTTGTTCCGCTGACTCCAGTGTACCCGGATTGTGCTTTTGGAGTGCCTCGGCAATTTGACCCATCTCGATTTTCAAGCTTTTTCAGTGGAAGCTTCTTGGTTCCCCATTCGTTGGTCCATGATCACTTGATTCTCGTTGAGCGGCTTGAATGAATTTCGCAACGTTTCTCCACACTTGGCCTCGCAGCCCTCGTTGTCGCGACCGTTGCATTTGTGGTTGGTATTGTTGCGAAATTGACCCCGCCCTCGATTTCCTCCCCAAGAGAAATTGGGATGATTCCGCCAACCCGGATTGTAAGAGTTGGAAAACGGATCATTCCTCACTCTTGGTTGAAAAGCGTTCATTGCATTTGCTTGCTCAAGAAATTCGGAATTGGTCTCTCAATGGGCATCCCATAATATCATGGGAGTTCACATTACAAATTACACAACTTGTGCCCGAACTTCCCTCTCCTTGATTTCGCCTCGTTTTGACCTTGACTTTGAGCCGTCATCATTCCCATGAAATTCTTAATTTGCGTAGTCAATGCCGAAACTTGTTGCGATAGAACATCATTAGACTCAACTTCATAAACACCTTTTCTTCCTCCTCTCACACTTTTCTCGCTGCGAATTCATGCCAAGTCTCTCATATAAGGCTCTTGTTTCATCCGCAGCTTTTCACCCATAGCACCCCCGCCGCATTATCCACTTGGGCTTGACCTTGTTGAGTCAACCCATCATAGAAGGCTTGATTTAAGAGGGCTAAAGGAAACCCATGATGAGGACATTGGACTAGCAACATCTTGAATCGATCCCAAGCTTCATGAAAAGCTTCACCCGGCTCTTGATTGAAAGACATTATCTTGGACCTCAAGTCGGATGTCTTTTGATGAGAGTAAAACTTTGCCATGAACTTGTTGTAGACTTCCGTCCAAGTGTTAAGAGTGGCCGGAGCAAGTGCCATAAACCATGTCTTGGCAAAGATCCTTCAACGTATAAGCAAAGCACCTCATTCTCAATCGCTTCTGTTAGTTGACCCAATGGAAAACCTTGCACGGTGCTATAGAACTCTCTCATGAAGGTAATTGGGTCTTCCGATGCCATCCCATGAAATGAAGGGAGCATGTTGAAATGGAGGTTCTTCAACTCATAACTCCTTGCTGCTTGTGGGAGTACAATACATGATGGCGATGGTTCAATTACCGGACGTGCAAAATCACCCATCATTTGTGGTTCCGCCATTTTCACTTCTTCTTCAGAATCGTAATTCTCGGACTGTTGAGAGTAGACTGAATCACTTTCTGTATCACTTGGTTCCGGGTGCTTCCTCTTGTTGACGCGATGAATGTTGTGGTCAATTGGTAACAACTCGGGTTGTAGTGACCTACGACCAAACATTCAAATCTGCAACACCAAGTTAAAACAATACAAAAAAAATATATACACAAAATACTATTCACAATAGCAAATAATTAAAACAACTTTAAATTTCACGTCCCCGGCAACGGCGCCAAATTTTGACGAACGTCGAAACGTCAAAAATTAATTTCCAACTCAACTATCTACAAGTGGTTTGTAAATAGGGTAAGTCGGGTCGAACCACAGAGACACAAATTTAAAGTGTAAGAATTATTGCTATAACAAAAAGTTTGTAAAGTGAAGGATTGGTTGATTTGTTTAAGACTAAGATGGTTGCAAAAATTACGTTAAAAAATGGTTATAAAAGATTTTTATAATAAGGAGACAATTCCCGGAATTGGTTTCACAAGTTATGCTCAAGTTTCACAATTCATCAATCAAAGTATACTTGGGGTTTTGTTCTTACAAAAATATGATTGGGACACTTTGGCGGGTGATTTGCAATCAAGTGTTCCCAATTAATCTATTCCCTTGGCCCGTTCATAGATTAATTCAGAACCCAATTAGAACTTAAGAACAATACAAGAAAAACCACAATTCTTATGAATCTTTTGGCGGAGATTCAATGAATTGTTACTATCAAGTCAAGTCTAATTTCAACTATGAATTTGGCGATTCACAATTGAAATTCCCAAGTAATTCAAGAACAATTATGTGATCAAGATAAGTATTCTAAAATTCAAGTAAAAACAACTTGACAATCCCAAGTAATACAATGATAAAGATGAAAAATAAAACTTAAAACATAATTGTTACCTCCAATTCCAAGAACTAAGAAATTAGCTATCCATGAAAAAGAAGAACACCAAGACAATTCTAAGAAAATTCTGCATGAAGTCCTAAAGAAATTAAAATTATTCTCTACTTATAGTTCTCTAAAAAAACTGAAAAAAAACAATAATAAAAACTAAATAACCCATGTTCTCCAAACACCACTGCTGTAATTAACCCTTATTAAAAGTCATAAACAGTCACCATTAATAAAAATCATCATTTCCCATTAATGCCAATCCGCCTGGTACCATTCTGCAAAACGCCTCGTGGGCGGTCGCCCACTTCACCCCTGGGCGGTCGCCCAGTTCTCCAGAAGCAATTGGTCTTCACAACTCATACTCGTAAGCGGCCGCCCACAAGTCCCTGCACGGTCGCCCACACCAACAGAAGGTTCAAAGCTTCACATTTTTCCTCCTGAGCGGCCGCCCACAAGAACCTGAGCGACCGCCCACCTTGGCAGACTGTTAGGCCCATTTTCTTCCTTCCCTTGCACCGGCTTGGCCCCCAATTGCATACTTAGCCCACTGAATCCTCCTTTAGCCCATCCTTGCTGCATTCCTTCTTCCACTTCTTCTTTTGGCTGGGCCAAATGCCATGTTGTTGTCCCACTTCTAAATCAATTCAACCCATAATTGCATTTCACTTGATTTATTCACAATTGTTCCCAATTTCCAACTTTGAACCACTGAAACTAAAAACACTAAAAACTTCCATTAAACAAACAAAACTCAAGGATTAAGCAAATAATAAGTTCAAAAAGTAGTCAATGGATGAGTGTAAAACTCACTCATCAGTTATTATCACTGGCTGGCTCCCATGATTCTTTGTCGCAGCCAATTCGCTCCTGGAAAAACTGATCACCCTATCTTCGGTGGCGACAAACTTAGGAATATCGAAATTGTGCGACAACATCATAATTTGATTATCCAATTGAGCCACGCTGGGTAATGGATCCTGAATAACATCAACCACATTTCGCTCCCGAGCTCTTTCCTGCTTATCCCCTTCATCCCGCCGACCATCTCGCTCTAAATACTGCTTGAACCTGCCCTTATTGATTTCCCCCTGGATTACCCTTCTCAAATTGTAGCAATCTTCAGTCACATGACCCTTGTCCTTGTGATACTCACAGTAACTGCTTTGATCTCTGGCCATATAAGTTCCTTCTTCAATGGCATACGGTGCAGGCAGATCCTCCTTCCTCAAAATCTCGGTTATTGTGGTATTCAACCTGTCATACTTGAAAACTCTTCTCTGATTCTGACCACCACCACGGTTTGTTCCACTGCCCCCAGTTCTATTCCCCCTGTGGCCTCCTTGTCCACCCTTGTTTTCATCTTTCACCACCTCGATTCTCTCCTTGACTCTCTTCTTTCCAGAACCGGTTGCCGCCGGGACAACTTCTACTACTGTTTCTTTCCTGCCGCTACAATAGGCTCTTACCCTCTCATACAACTCACCAGTTGTCTTTGGCAATCTCATACAAAATTCATTATGCTTCAAGCTGCACAATTCGGTTTTTTGAGCGAGCTGGGCTCCTGACCCACTGAATCTCGCTAGAAACTTAGCCTTAAGATCCTGATATCCGAGAACAGATTCCGCCGGCTGGGCCAAGAACCATTCCAAGGCATGGTCGGCAAGAGTGCTAGCAAATGCCTTACATATTACAGCTTCATTCTCCATTAATAGCGACAACGTAACCTCAAACCCGCCTATGTGAGTGTTCTCCCTTGAACTTCCCGGATAACTTGGCAGGTTTGGCATGCGGAAAGAGGGGTCAGGGGCGGTAATCTGAATACTTTTCACGAATGGAGCCAAATACGAACCCTTTATCTCGACGGTCTTGGTCCCCACTTCTAATTCCTTGATCTTCTGAGCCATCTCGGCCATCTCAGCTTTCCACTTATCTTCCTCATCTTTCTTAGCCTTCTCCAACTCCGCGGCCTTAGCTATTTCAGCGGCTTTCAAGGCTTCAGCTACCTTAAGAGCATCTGCAATCTTCTTAGCTTCTGCGGCCTTCTTTGTCTTTTCTCTTTCCTTTTCCCGATCCCTCCTTTCTCGCCGAAGGCGATCCTTATCGCGTGGCGACATCTCATCTTGGCGGGCTTTATCCGACTGCCTTGACTTTTGTGACCTTTCTTCTCTATAAGTCCCATCATCTGAATACCTCGAACGGCTAGGCACATAATCCCTGTCTGCTGTTGATCCCTCATCACTTTCATATTCGTAATAATAGGATTCATCACGCGAGTTTCCTGATTTGTGATAGATCCTCATCCTCCTTCCTTCCATACGCTCTGGGTGCTTTCTCTTGCCAGCAGCTCCTTCAGACCTTGCTTTGGTAATATCTCGCCCACCATGATGTCGCTCTTTGTCCTTAGGGGGCGGCATATCTTTATCCCGCCTACCATCTCCCTGCGCCACACTCTGACTAACATCCCGGTCCTCCCTATGACCCCTTCCCGTCGACATCTCTGGCGGGATCTCCGTGGGCGCATGACCCATCTTCCTCAGCCTCTCATTGTTCGCTAGAACCTTCATCAACATTTCATTCTCCTTCCTCAATTGCTCAGCCATTGCTCTCGCATCACCAGACTTTGAAGGGACGGGATTCTGCTCTCCAGCTTTCCCCTTATTCCTTTCAGCCCGCTCTCTTTCTTCTCACCTCCGAGTACTCCTGATTGCCGAATCGGTCTCTGAGGTATGTACCTCGCCTTCCCACGCAGTCCCCGATCTGGTTTTGCGGGCATCCTTCTGGTTGGGGGTCTCCAGCACCGGATTCTGGGTATCCTTCGCCTGAGTATCTTTTTCCTGTACCATTCCGACCACTTTCTGGGATTACAAACAAAGGAAAATCAACTCCGACACCAACAAACACCAGCAGTGGGTTTGAAGACAGATTTCTGGGCCAAGAAACGTAACACCCACGAATACAACCCCACGAACAAAAACCCTAATATCCCCCCCAACAAAGCACATAAATCCCACAATCCCTTCTCCAATCAACCAAAGAAAGAATTATTCAGGTCCCGGCAACGGAACCAACTGATGCTGCCATGAAAAATGGTCGCACAGGATCTGGATCTTGCTGACAGGATGCTTCGGCTGCTTCCCTCTTCGGCTGATCTCCTACACACAAGAGTACACGTAAACTAGGCCGGGGGTGGCTCCGGCGAAACCCCTCCGGTGTGAGAGTAAGATTAGGGGTTCACAAAGATGGCAATAATGGAAACCCTAGAGAGAGATAGAGCTTAGAGAGGAGAGAGAGAGACATACCATGCAAATGAACCATTTTTCTATTTTATACCCCCAAGCCCCCATGTGCCTTGCACATGGGGGACACTTGTCAATCATCTACCAAGGGTCCTCAACCACCTTCAACTTAGTGGGTTTTCACTGTTTACCTTGTCAAATCAAGCTACAGTCACCGGTTTTATCACGAGGCGGGATAGCATTTCACCTAAGTAACGGGCGGCAATCATCAATCGCAAAGCCGTGTTCACCTTGTGACCGTCCTTTCCTATGACGGCATCAATACTTCCCGCCCTCGGCCTGTGTCTGCTTGCTCAACTTTCTAAGGTATATTCATCTCGTCCTACTTACTCCCCTATGTCGCTATGTAAGGTTGACCTATCTCGCACGCACTTTCTCGCCAATGGGCCCTCGATACAGCCCATACCAATATACCAGGCCCATTAAGGGACGCTGGGCCCACTTATCCTCTTGGGCCCAATCCTATTTTTCCTATATCGCATCAAAAATCTGCTTTTTTCTCCATTTATGCGTATTCAAATTGATATTGCTCTTCAAGAAATGCAGCTTCTTTGAAGATACTAAAAAAAATGAAGCTTTTTCTTTGAAAAACTACATTTTATTTTATAAGAAAAGCTACATTTTATTTTATAAGATAAGCAAAAAACTGTGTATAGATATAAACCTTTAGTAAATGGATAACCTTGCGGATCCATTTACTAAAGGTTTATCTAAGGAGAGAATAAACTGTACATCAAAAGAAATGAGGCTAAAGCCTAAACAAATCTAAATCAACTTGATGGAAACCTAACCTGGCAACTGGAGATCCCACATACTAGGTTCAATAGGAAAACTAGTCATGATTGATTTGAGAAAAACACTTGGAAGTTTATCTTCATCCCATTTCTATAATGCAAAAGTGTTGACTACAAATTGGTAGAGGTTAAGCTATTGCTTGTAGTGATGACTATATCTTGTAAATTAGTACAAGTGGGGTAATGTAGAATACTCTTTATAGCACATAACCTATGTAAGTGTGAACATGGCCGGTTCGTTGAGAATTTTCTTAGGCAAATTCTCTAAAGCACTCGCAGAACCAAGAAAGTTTAGGGCCGAAATAATGAACACAATAGAAAACCAAAATCTGATATGAGAACTAAATGTGTTTGGTCTACTGTTTAAGCTTACAATAACGTCTGACAGTTCAATACGTTACGTACACTGATTAGCTAAGTAAGCTCGATAGATTCTTACTAAAGAAGCTTCAAAGCGAAAGCCACCTATAATGATGCATTGATTTCTCAGCTATGCTCTTCTTCTTCTTTCTTTTCATGTCGACTTCTTCCATTAATTTGGGGGATTGTTGGAATATTGGGTCAATATAAGGGTGAATAGGAAAAGTCACCAACTGCTCGATCGAGCAAGACATAAGTCTCGGCCGAGCATACCTGTCCTGAAACTAGCCAATCTACCCAGCCTTTGCTCGGACGAGTCACCAGCAGTGCTCGACCGAGTAACCAGCCAATGCTCAGGAGAGTCACCAGCAGTGCTCGGCCAAACCATCAGTGCTCGGGCAAGTCACCAGCAGTGCTCGGCTGAGCGCCATCAGTTTTACTCATCAGTCAGTTGCTGGCTTGATGGGCTGGCTTGGGGTTTCATGACTCGTCATGCTATATAAATACCACTTATTCCAATCATTCAACACAACAGATCACAATCATCACAAACACAATCAAAATTCTCTCTCAGTCCAAGACATCTGAAATCCTTGTTTTGTTATCCAAAAGATTTCAAGTGTCATTCGTCTTCCAATTTCAGAAGCAAGTCAGATTATTTGGTTCGTCCGTCAAGGTTAGTTAAGTGCAATCTAACTCTTGGATAAAGCGTTGTATCTTGGGAAACATTCGACGTTATTCCATTTGTACAGTTACGGAGGCGAAATATTGTCTTAAGGAGATTTGCTTCGGCATATCTCGCTTTCTACTCTTTCATCTAAAATTATGTTTTGTTTTGAAGATAACTAACACAAAAGATAGAAATCACTCAACTTAAATAATAATCCACAAAAAACAAGAAATATTACCTCATGCCTGAGCATAGTGCGGCCGCCCAATCTTCCTTATAGCATTGCAGTCTTCCTTTAACATCGCTGGTAATCCCTTTAAAGAGACTTTTGAAGTTATTCATATCTGCTGCTGTGAGTAATATATCATTTTTACCATGTTAAAAAACTGTTATTCACCAACATTTATATAATCCTCACAGATTGCTAGTGTCCCGTTCCTGTCTAGTCAACGCCTAATCCCTCCTAGTCAACGGGTCCCGCATTGTCCAGCGGGATCCCGCGTCCCGCAAATGGGACGGGATGGGACGGAGTATTTTAGACTCGTCTCGTTTTGTCCCGTCCCGTCTCATTCCGTTCCCGTTGTGGGACAACATAATTTCGTCCCGTCGTATCTCGTATTTCCGAATTGACAGCTCTAGAGGGAAGGGGAAGGAAGAGGGTGATGACAATGGTGGGGGCAGTTGTGTGGTCAAATAAATGAAGAAGGGCAAATAATTTTTTTTTAATTTTGTTAAAAGTAAACTGGTTGTGCATAAAAATATTAAAATATTGTATCATTAACTTATGTGCATTTTATATGTGTTTAATATAATGTTTATTGTAGGAATATAATTTTTAATAAGTTAAATTATTTATAAAAATATTTTACATTTAAAATATAATTTAATATATTAAATAGTGAATAAAATGCTGTACAATCCACTGATGTACAATTTAGGAAATTTTAATTGCTATTTTTATAGATAATTATTACTTTCATTTCTTATATAAAAGGATTTTATAATAATAAAAAATTATTATTTAATATTGAATAAAGGAATTCAATTTCGCTTAACCTGTTATATTTAATAATGTTGATTTAATTGATGTACGAAATTGTTTATTTTGTTGTTGTTATATATATGACGATGACTTTATTTTGTTAAATTGTGCATAAAATGATGTACAATTGAATTACTTATTTTTATAGATAATAATTACTTTGATTTCTCATATAAAAGGATTTTATAAATATTTAAGAGTTGTTCTTATGTGAAACTAGTTCTAGGATAAGCTATCCTAGAACCTGTTTTGCTAAAGTACCTTTTCTAGTACAATAAAGTGCCTGTTGCAATATAAACAAAGTGCATGTTCTATTATGACACTAATAAACACATTTAAATCGGTTGTAATATTAAATAATGTGGTGATATTGTTGAAAAATAGTGCATGTTGTAGTGTTAAAAAGTGTCTGTTGTAGTATTGAAAAGTGCCTCTTGTAGTATTGAAAAATGTCTGTTGTAATATTGAAAAATGTCAAAGTGAATTAAAAAACACATGCATGTTTTAGTATTAAAATATGCCTCTTGTAGTATTCAGAAGTGCCTTCTGCAGTATCAAAAAGTGCCTGAAAAGTGTCAAAGTGAATTAAAAAACACATGCCTGTTGTAGTGTTAAAATATGTCTCTTGTAGTATTCAGAAGTGCCTTCTGCAGTATCAAAAAGTGCCAGGTGAGTTTCAATTATTTACAATGTTAAAATGTGTCTGTTGTTGTGTAGAAAACTGTCTCTTATAAGTTTCAATTATTTACAAAAATGCCACCGCACATTTTGAGAAGTTCTATTTATTTACAAAAATGCCACTGTGCCTATTTAAAAACACGTTCTACGCTCAGACGAGCGTAGACAGGCCCGGCCCTGAGGCAAGGCAAGTGAGGCCATTGCCTAGGGCCTCCAAATATATACTAATAATAAGGCCCACATTTTATAGCAAGTGTATTATACTGTCCCAGTGGTCAATGGCTTAAAAGTAAATTTGTTCACCTCAGGATCCACCAGGGTTCGATTCTTGCTTCCTATTTTACTTCCTAACTTGTAGGTAACCCGTGCTCCACACGGGAATCTAATTTGCTAATATCATGATTTATTTTTTATAATATAAGTATATTATAAATGAATCAAAACATTAACATTTATAAAGTTAAAAAAATTGTGTTCAATTTTAATAACTTTGTTGCACATAAGTTTAATAGGAATTGCATTGTGATTAATAATGTAGCAATTTTTGGTATTTTATTTATGATGTTCATACTTTATGTCATTTATTTTTGATGTCATAATTTATGTCAGTATGCAATATTTTTTATGGACGTTAACAAAGTGAATGAAAAAACTAATGACCTATTTTCTTTTCAAATTACAACATTTTAAATACAATGTAAGGGGTTCCAACCCTTAACCTTCCCGAGAAAAGTACGTCTTTAAGCTAAATGCTCATTGGCATTATTAACGACCTACTTTGATATATACATATATATATATATATATATATATATATATATATATATATATATATATATATATATATATATATATATAGTAACTATTATGATTAACTAATATTATTATTAGTAATAGTTAATATATATTGTAACTATAATACTATTACTTAACATATAGTTAACATATATAGTAACTATTATAGTTAACTAATACTATTAATAGTAATAGTTAACATATATAGTAACAATTATAGTTAACTAATACTATTAATAGTAATAGTTAACTTATATAGTAACTATTATAGTAGACTAATACAATTAATAGTAATAGTTAATATATATAGTAACTATTATAGTTAACTTAATATTACTATTATAGTTAACTAATACAAATAATAGTAATAGTTAACATATATAATAACTATTATAGTTAACTAATACTATTAATAGTAATAGTTAACATATATAGTAACTATTATAGTTAACTAATACAATTAATAGTAATAATTATCTTATAAAGTAACTATTATAGTTAACTAATACTATAAATGGTAATAGTTAACTTATATAGTAACTATTATAGTTAACCTATACAATTAATAGTAATAGTTAACATATATAGTAACTATTATAGTTAACTAATACTATTAATAGTAATAGTTAACCTATATAATAACTATTATCTATAACTATATAAAAGCTGAAGTGCAAAGCACTTCAGCACACCCACTATTTTCCCGCTTAAACTAGCACCTAGATTGAATAGAGACAAGATTCATTCTCCCCTAATATCAATTACTAAATACACCCTTTTCCCTATTTTCAAAATTCCCAAACTGCCTTTCACACTGGCGTACAAATTATTCATGAGCCCTTTTATATTTCGCTTCTCGATCTCTGTTTAGTCCCTGCGTCGCTCTCTCTTCCCCAAAACATTGCCCTTTACTACAAACGCCTTCATCGCCCCCCCTCTCTCTCTTCTGCCATGGTTGATGCCTTCTCTCTCTCTTCTCCTATGGTCTCCGCGCTCTCTTTCTTCTCTCTTCTCTCTTATTCCATGGCTACACCGTTTCCGCCATACCCAACCAATTCCCTCTCAAAATCCCCTTCCTTCACCGATTACCATAGCTATCTGAATCCTACATCAAAATCACTAATTCGAACTCCAGTCATGTAAACCCTAGCCATTAGTCTGAGTTGCATATCCAATTGAAGCACCCATTCTTCAATTCGAGCTCTACATTGAATTGCATATCCAATTGAAGCACCTATTCATTCTTGAGCTGAGCAGAGCTGGTATCTTTCTTTTCTCAAATCTTAGTAACAATTTATAACCAATAATTTTCTTTGCTTCCACACAGTATTTTGATTATTTGCTTTGGTCCTGCAAGTTTAGGTTGTATTTGATATATAGCCACAGGCTAATAAAATTGAGATTCCAGGATCTATATCTTAGGAAATAGGCTGAAGTAGTAGCTTGATATGTAGCCATAGGCTAATAAAATTGAGATTTCAGGTTCTATATCTTAGGAAATAGGCTGAAGTAGCAGCTAGCCCCAATTTTTACATCTGTTGAACTATATAAAAGCAGTTACAATCAAATTGAAGCAATTAGTTGTTCAGATTTAGAGATATTTCAAAGAATCCTTCAGGTTCAGTTGTAAAAACTATATAGAAGTTTTGAATCAGTGCACTATATGAAAATACATATGCACCAAACCACGTTGTATTTGAAATCTCTCTTTGCAAAGCCATTAGTTTGTTAAATCAAGTTCCTTTAATAGGTAATCTGGAAAATGTAAGACCCATTTTCTTCGAGTGTCTGGGCTTCAATGTAAAGGGTTGTAACCGGTGTTGAGGACAAAGACGTTTCCAACTGGTGATATACATGCAAAGAAGAGGAATAGAGGGCTAACTTTTACCCATTGTGGTGAACTGGTGATATATTGACAGTTACCTTATAATCTTAACCTGTTGAATTGTGTGAACACCACCGCAATAGCTCAATTAGAGGTGCTTGGATACTCATGGGTACATTACGGTTTTACTATCTCATATAGATACTTATGTAGCTGCTTAATGTGCGAGCACGTGTCCCTCAAAAATGACTCCGGTTTGACCAAGCATGCAAACTAAGTGGTTGACAATTGATTGCATCTCTGAAGAGCCCCGTAATACATTTGATATCAAAACAAGGAGGGAACATTTGATTCAAACTATGCGGGAAAGGAAGGTTAGGAGAGTTGATTGGTTGAAAAATGACATCCCAAAAAAGAATAACTCACTCTTGAAGTGGGACGGAGGTAGTAAGAGAAGAACCATCGCATTGAAGGACACCCTATGTCTCTGACTATCAGTTGATCCATTCCTTCAATAAGTAGGTCTAATAATCCTGAAGAACTCATATATTTCCCAATGTTGAAAGAGGCCGAGAAAGGTGTGGCACAACTCTTTGTACAACTAAAATGCTCTTTATCTATATTAGTTTTGATATTACTTTACGCAGTTAAAAGGCAACATAATGTGAGTAGTTTTTTTGTAATTATGGAAGCTCTTGATGGACACTTGTGCGCATCATCACTGTAAATTGTCTGGGTGGATGGTAGAGTGTAGGGCATTGTTCTATTAACTTCTGCGACCTTGGCGCTTCTAGCTCCAGTCTCCAACTCTTGAATCATGGCTTTTGTGAAAATTCAAATCAATTATGTTTACTATTCCCTCCGTCCCTAAATGAATGTCCAAATATCACTTTGAGATTTGCAAAAAGTTAAAAAATTAAGCATTTTAGCAACATAAGTTCTACATAAAAATCCTTAATGATCTCATCATATCGCATCTTCGCATCTTGAGTCAAGTATGAATTAGAAGAACTATATGTTGTATGATGGGGGAGGATTTAGTAATTTCCCAAATATTTAGATATTCATTTTGTGACAATTTCTTTATGTTTGGGACAGGGAGTAATTTATTTCATATGTTGAAAACATTTTCCTGATTTTTTCTTTGCATCTGCTCATCCTGATTTTTTTTCTACTGAAACAGTATCAATAGATGAGAAGGAAAGAACATGACCGGCTTACAAGGATGGATGTGGATTTCCAAAGAAGGAAAGAAGTGGCAGAATTTAACAAGAGAAGGGAAGAAAGATTAAAAGCTACAGAAGAACGCACATCAAAGAAGCGGATGAAACGCCGAGGAAAAAGAAACGAGAAGAAGAAAGAGAAAAAGATCAAATTGAATACAGACGGAGAAGAAGAACATCGGTGATTCTAAAGGTTAAGGCAGTTAGCACATAAATTTGTATCATTTGCTCAGTTCCACCACTGAGTGAACCAGCCTGAGGTGAGTTATTTGTCTTTTGTCATGAGTCTGACTTGCTAACTATGAGATGGCTCTTATTGTTATTCAAATGTAGCAATTTTGAAATTATATTATAAATTGATCATGTTTATGGTAAATGGAAGTGCAAAGCACTTCAGCAATTTTGTCATGGTGCTCCTCCTTCAACGTTGGTGATTCTAAAGGTTAAGGCAGTTAGCACATAAATTTGTATGGGGGTAAAGCATTGTATAAGCGTTGTTTAATAGACGAGTATTCCCCAAGTGATATTTTGAAGCGAAGTGTGAAAGCATCAAGGATTGATGGTGAAGGTGGTACGACTACTGAAGTTTGATACCCCTATTGGGTTGCATAATTCAGTTTTCTTACTCTTGCGTGGTCCTTCATAGGACAATTTTTTGAATTTTGGATTTATTAGACGGATATTTGATGTTTTGTATGTGAAAGTTTGATGTACTTTCCATAGAGTAGTATAAATTTCGCTTTAATTTGTCCCAATCCAATATGTATAGTATGGCTGGTGGAAACAATTAATTCAAAATTATTATTATTTCTTATAAGATTTTTTAAAATTTAATAATTATATAGTATACTTCCTATGGTTTGAAATATTTGTCACTTTTAAATTTTTCACAAGTTGTAAGAATATTAGTTATTATACCAACTTCATGATTAAAATACCAACATTCTCATTATTTATTATTTCTCCTTTCAACAATAAACAAATTAATAGAATGGAAAAAGTTTCAATGTCATTATATATTTTTGTTGAATACATTTTATTTAAAAAATATTTTTCTAAATTAACCTTTATACTGATTGTAACTCTTTTAATTAAGTTTCTGTTATTTGTCTAAATTTTATGATCGTGCGTTTAACGCACGGGTGTTAGACTAGTTATTAACTAATAGTATTAGCTAATAAGGAGAATACCAAAAGTCATATAAATTTTGGGATAGTGATGACGTGACTTCTTCAAAATCAAGAGTTTGCCTCAAGTTGTCCACGTGGCGAAGCCATAGCCCTCCTCACCAACTTTAATGTATATATATATAGATTTGGCCTTTGTTTCACAATAGACTTTCTTGAATTGTTTTTGTTTAAATATATTTTGCAATTATCTTTATAATTGTAAGACTATTTTGTAATTATCATTAAAAATTTATTGCAATATTTCTTTAAATTACTTATAATTAACTAAAATAAATTATTTACAATTATCACTTCCAATGCTATTGATCATCTACCATTGTGGATAAAAAAAATGAGAGCCCTCGCCAAATTCTTGGCCTAGGGCCCCATTTATCACAGGACCGGCCCTGAGCGTAGAACACGTTTTAGATTTTCACAATATTTAATATTGAAGAAAGGAATTCAATTTCGCTTAATCAAAATTTAATAATTTTCAATTAACTGAGGTAAAAAATTGGTTTTTTGTTAATAAATGATGATAACTTTATTTTGTTTTAAACTTTGATTATTTAATATTTGGAAAAGAAACTTAACTTTTTAACCCCTAACCTTTATAAATTTGCATTAAACCCCTTATAAAGTAATATCAAATTTCAAACTAACTACTTTGTTGATTAAGTGTTTGGCACATGAAGGCGTAACAAAATTTATAATAGAAATCGTTAAAAAGCTCCAAATTGGGGAGGGGGGGATGCATATCGAGCAATGAATTAAACAAAAAAATATGGGACATGGTTTCGCCTTAGAAACACCTTATCGAATTTAAACCCTATTTTGTCATGAACAGTTAAACTTTGGGAATTTGCCCCATAAGTTCCTTTTGGAACAAATCACTTCCCACTAAGTTCCTCATTGTATTAAAATGCCTCATAAGTTCTCATGTTGTATTATATATAATACAACATTTAGTTATGCAGTAGTTTAAAATCATAATACTGCATCCGCACAACCGCCTCCGCCACAGCCCAGCTCCGCCGCCGCCGTCTGCTATCGCCGCATGCCGGATTCCGGTCAATTTTCGCCGAAATCCGGTCAATTTTCACCGGAATCCGGCAATTTTGGCCGGAATCCGGCCGTCGATCGCCGAAATCCGATCGCCGATCGCCGGAATCCGGTCGCCGGAGGTCGGAATCTGGTCGCCGGTCCATGGGCTTCGGACTCCGGTCACCGGCGGCCACCAAAATGCAGTATTATGGCCTTAATTGATGTTGAATTTTCGAAACATAATACAACATCATAATACAACACAGGGAAGGAACTTATCGGATATTATGAAACTTTTTTAGAACTTATCGGGCATAGTACCATAAACTTTTGATTTAAAACTAATTTATTAGAAGTGTTGGGATGGAAAACGACTGTTAATATTGCTCCAAGGGTGCACATTACAATTTTCATTTAAAAAATCGTTAAATTTTCATGCACTTCTGACAAAAACTTAACGTTCAGTCCGATTTTTAATTGATTTGCCAATAGATTAAGTTAATTTGAAAAAAAAAATGGGTAACTAAATTTCAGTTGACTCTATTGCTCAACTTGTTCACCAATATGGGTGAATTATTTTACAAATTTCATTGATAACAGTTTTTCCTGAATACAAACCGACCAACATAATTTATGAAAGCTCTTGTGATACAATTCTACATATTATTCCTTTCCAAAATACAAAAAAAAGGAGCTCGTATTTATTCCAGTAAATGTATAAATTTATCTTCTACAACAGCTAGCAGAAAAGGCGTAGCTACCGATTCTTGAAAGTTTCTCCTCTCCTCGCCTCCTCGTCTATGTTAATGTATTGTTAATCAACAGTTCCTCCTTCAATAACCTCTCCCTTGCATTGTCAGCCTGCATTTCAATACCGACTTCTCAAAACAACATCCAAAGACCAAAACTTAAAAACAAAATTTAGGCTTCGTTTGTTTGGGCGTTAAAACATTTTCCGGAAAATGTTTTCCGGAAAATAACTCGTTTTACGCCGTTTGGTTAGCCCCCGAAAAATGTTTTCCGAAAAATAACTTGTTTTACGCCGTTTGGTTGTTTTCCGAAAAATGAAGAAAACGTTTTCCGGAACACATTTTACGTCCTTCCTAAGTAAAACGACTTACTGACCTTGTCCTAAGTAAGTTGTTTTCCGAAAAATGGTGTCCCTCATGTACAACTCATATTTCACAAGGTACAACATAATAATAATAATTAAAAAAAAATTAAAAAAATTACCCCTACCCCTGCTACCCCACCCCCTGCCTACCCCACCACCCCACCCAACCCCCCCCCCAAAAAAAAAAAATTTAACCGCCCCACCCACCCCCTGCTACCCCACCCCCACCCCCAAAAAAAATTTTTTTTTTTGTAACCGGCCCACCCACCCCTGCCTACCCCACCCCTCCACCCCCCACCCCCCCCCCAATTTTATTTTTTTTGTAACTGCCCCACCCACCCCCTGCCTACCTCCCACCCCAACCCCCCCCCAAATTTTTTTTTTTATGCGCCCCACCCACCCTGCCTACCCCACCCCCTCCACCCATCCCCCAAATTTTTTTTTTTTTTGCTTCCCCCCACGCTTTTACCCCCAAAAAAAAATTTTTTTTTACAAAACAAAAAATTTTTTTTTTGGGGAGAGGGGGGTAAAGGCAGTGGGTGGGGCAATTACAAAAAAATAATTGGGGGTGGGTGGGAGGGTGGGGCGAGGGTGATGGGAGCGGTTACAAAAAAAAAAAATTGGGGAGGGGGGTGGGGAGTCTACAAAAAAAATTGGGGTGAAGGGGGTGGGCGATTAAAAAATTTGGGGGGTGGGTGGGGGGGTGGGGCGCGGTTACAAAAAAATAAATTGGGGGGGAGGGGGTGGGGTAGCACGGGATGGGTGGGGCGGTTACAAAAAAAAAAAATTAATAAAACATTTTACGCCCTTCCGAAAAACATTTTTTTTTACCAAACACCCGAAAACATTTTACACCCTTCCTCCGTAAAACATTTTACGCTCTACCTCCGTAAAACATTTTACAGGAAAACATTTTACAGGAAAACATTTTTCGGAAAACGTTTTCCGGAAAATGTTTTACGTCGAAACAAACGGAGCCTTATAGTCATTTAACAACGCCATTTCTCAGGGCATCTCCAACTGCACTCAACTTCATTATTTATCTCCAACGGAACTCTAAACCTTGCTCTATTATGGAGCGACTCTATTTCTTGCACCAAATTTGACGCAATATTTCTTTTTTGAAAATCTTTTTGATTTTTTTTTTGATATATATGAAAAGATTTTACCATATAAAATATATATAAACTAACATTATTTAGAATATTTTAAGAATACTCTTATTTGATATAAGATTTAAGCAAATTGTTGGAAATGTTTGGTGCAAAAATTGCACTCAACAGCAATTAGGTGGCACTTTTATATTGGTGGAACTAGGCCTAGAGTAGGTTATGACATTGGCATTTTCCCTTTCAACTCTTCATTTTTTTTTCTCAAAGCTAAGAAATGGAGAAGTATGGAATTCAGAAAACATATTGCTCTGTTTTTTCTTTCAATTTCTTCTTTTTTTTTTGGGGGGGGGGGGGGGTGGGGGGCAAAAAGTAGATAAGAAATGGAAAAAGATAAGAGGCTAAACCTGCTTTTCCCAATCTGTACAGCATGTAATAATAGTGAGCATAATTGATTGTAGAAGGGCACCGACTTGGATTCCAATCCAAAGGCCTTTTCCTCTAAGCTGCAACCAAAAACCTAATGTAGCGGCAAAGGGAATTCCAACGAGGTAGAAGGCAGCAAGATTGACATAAGCACCTATATGTTGCCATCCACATCCCCTTGCAACTCCTTGATCCAAAATATAAACAAAGTGTACCATCAGAAATGAAAATTTTACATGGTTTACACAAAACCCGTACGTCCCAAAATGAAGTCCATTTTTCATTTGGCGACGTTCCGAGAAAATTAACTTTTAGTATATTTTAGTAACAAAGATGCATGAATATCCTTGGTATCCACTTTCAAACTTTTATTTTTTGCATGTATATAATGAAATATGAGGGGGGGGGGGTAAAAAAAAATTAGGAATCAAGGTTTTTCGAAAAATACCATTCATTTGGGACAATATTTTCTTTAAATGGACATTCAGTTTGGGACGAAGGGAGCAGAACATAACAAAAGAAATTAACAAGGTTGAAATAAGTCCACTAACCTGAAAGGACACCTTGTATGCTATCTAATATAACAGATAGACAGACGAGCGGAGCCATTTCTGTCACATAATCAACAACTTCCTTCTCATTGCTGAAAGTGTACCCGAAAACGCTTCTGCTGGCTAAGAGGGTTAAGCAAACTATAGTTGTCTCTATAATTGTCAAGAACATTACAGCAAATACTGCAAGACGAGCCCCTTTTGGATTCCCCGCTCCTAATTCATTTGATACCCTAGTGCTGGAAAGCAAATGGAGTTCCCCATACATTAGTTATGGGCATGAATTTGAATCCATTATACTCACTCCGAACCAGAAAGATAGGGCCACTTTTTTAGTCGTTAATTTGATATAACTTTAGCCTAATATTTAGGATGAACTAATTATCCAAATCAGATTCTGAAACTTGTTATTGATACACCATTAAAAATATTACCAATAACACTTTTTTTAGATTTTAATTAGGATAAATCAAATTCATCTCTAAAAATGTGGGACTATGTTTATGGGACGGAGGGAGTAGAACAACTGACAGACATATGGGTAGTTTTTTTGAGCAAACCTAACACCGGAGCCAAGTCCGGATGGTATTGAGAAGAGTAGAGCAATGGTGTTGAGGCTGTTCCAAGATTCAACCAGTTAATATCAAATATTTGCATTGGAAATAAGAATCGTTGTTAAGGACATGAAGATACAAAACATACCACACAGAGAGAACTGAAGTTTCTAGCTGAGGATTTGGCAGAAGCCCAGATAGCAATATAAGAAACTCAAATGACCACCATTCAAAACTGCAAGGAACATTAAAATTCATTCCTATCTAAAATAAGAGGACTATAATCGATAAAAGAAAAGATTTAACCACAGAGAAATTTCTGAAAAGAACTCCATCCATGGTGAATAATGATGTGTCAATGGCCTAATCGAAGCACGTCTGTAATGATCGTTAGCCCTTTGCTTCAAATTAGTTCACACCAAGACCACATAATTACATATGGGGCTTTTCTATTTTCTTTTTGAGCATGTAGTAAATCTTATGAAAAAAACAGTTTCTTCAAACCATTGCGGAAAAACCAGTTTTTACAACATCCATACCATCATGTGTCATGTTCTAATGTTATAAGAACTAGCTTTTTTTTTCATAATGTTATAAGAACTTCTTCTTGTTGTTTTGAACAAACTAGTTTTTCATAAGACTTACTCTTGAGCATGACACCATAGATGTTAACTCTTTCGAATTACAACACGTAATTTAGAGAAAGAATGGATTACCAAAGCATAACAGCAGAAGGAACAGCAAAGCGGAAGAACTCTCCAACGCCATGGAAGACCTCAACGGAAATGGGGACTCTGGTTTTCGCACAAGTTGGAGAATACTTCATATACAAGAAAAGAAAAATCACATTTGCCCACATTGAGATACCCATAGCTAGAGCTGCCCCAAGGTTTCCTAATCCAGAATGAAATACAAGGACCCAACAAAGAGGTATGTGCAGAAGAAGAGTAGCACACGAGCTTAGGAGCATCGGTAGGATCAAACTTTGCATTTGAAAATAGCGAACTAGTGGTTGAAGAGTTGCATTGGCAAAAAGGGCTGGAATAAGGCAAACTAAGAATTTTCCGGCTTGATGTGAAATTTGAGGGTCTTGGCCAACAAGAACCAGTATTTTTCCCATGTATATCCAAAGAATAGAGAGAGGGATGCAGAAGATGAGAAGAGAGAAAATAGCGGTGTAAGTTTGTGTGCCAATCTTTTTGTATTGTTGAGCTCCAAACGCTTGCCCACAAAGTGTTTCCAGTGCACTAGCCATTCCCAACTGTTCAGCAGGTTCAAAAATCCAGTCAGTTCTTTATTTAAATTAGATGTCCCTAATATTATCTGTGCATGCGTGATAATGTTTTGTTCTGGGCCGTCTGGTCTGCAACTATTTATCATTCATCCAGACTCTTTCCAGATCTAGGAGCAAGAAATCACCCCCGTAATTTTGGACTGGGAATCATAGGCCAATTAGCAAAAACAAACCCCAAAGGATTTCAATGGATTTAAGTTCCAAGAATAATGATCCATCCATTTAAGGGTAATTGGCTGCCATAATCAAATATAAATAAAGAGTACAAAATCATGCATTGTCATTCATCATTCGTTCACAGTAGATTTAGTAGAAAATTCAATGAACTTGCTCATCAAATTCAAAGGGCCTGTCTGCTCTACGGAAAATCTGCTTTTTTCTCCATTTATGCGTATTCAAATTGATATTGCTCTTCAAGAAATGCAGCTTCTTTGAAGAAACTAAAAAAAATGAAGCTTTTTCTTTGAAAAGCTACATTTTATTTTATAAGATAAGCAAAAAAATCATGCATTGAATTGGTTTACCAAACACATGAATACGGAACAACTGTGTTCTAAAAAAATTGCATCTAATAAAAAGTTGTTTTTAAACCGTTACACCATAAGAGACCAAAGTAGAAAATATGTCGACATTAAACCGTTACACCATAAGAGACCAAAGTAGAAAATATGTCGACATTAAACCGTTATACCAATAAAATTTTAAAATTTTATTCATAAATTGGTTAATAACTTATGAATTACAATTTTTTAAATTTTGATTAAACTGATACTACTATTCAACTAAAATTTATTTGTGTTGATTATAAAATTTGTAAGTCATACTCGTTAGAGATGTGCAAAGTCCGAATTGGATCAGATTTTGTCAAAATTTTTGAAGACCATGACCGAACCAATTCTTCGATTATGTATTAATTTAGGACTACAAATACATTTAGTGTCGGTTCCATTGTTCTGGTTTTAGTGTTTCGGTCGGATTCGATTATGTCAATTCTACAAATTATATTAACAACACAGCAAAAAATACTACAATTAAATATTATCATTACTAATCGACAGCAGCACCGGAGTGAGGTTTAAAAGCAGCTAACATAGTAATATACATGTGTGAAATGTCCATCTATAACAAATCCTATTCAAGTAACAACGTCGTCGTCGTAAGTATGTATGTATGAAAATAAAGTAGGATATAAAATGTGGAAGAGGAAATAATAAGTGAATTGGTGATGTGAATAGTATAAACGGGTTTCATTAACATTTGTTACGAAATGTCTAAGAAAATAATTAACATTTATTTCTGAGAAAAAAATTACTAATATTTATTTTGGGACGGGAATGCATGAACATGGAGAGAATAGAGAAATATGAGACTGACTAAAACGCTGAAGCCGGTAACGGCGGCAAGGGAGATGGCGATGGCGGTGCTAGAGAGAAAAAGTTCACTGAGGTGACCGGCCATCATGAGGGAGACAACCTGTAGCAAGTTCTGCAATGAAATAACGGCAGCCATCGGGGCGGCGATATACCCCAATTTCACCAACTCTTCACCGAACGCAACCATCGTTACACCGCCGCCGTTCAATTCTCCATCGTTGGTCATCACTAGCAGTTCCTCCTCCATCTTTGATCAATTCAATTCCACTGCCTATCGACAGTTTCTATAAAATTCTTCTCCTTATAATACGACACACAATTTGGAAAAGTGATTAGAGTAGAAATTGCTCGTTAGAGATCCACAGTCACAGTCATGATTTTTAAAATTTGAAATATGCCATTCCTCTCTCCTCTCCGGCTAATCATATCATAGGTTATTAATAATCACAACTCCAAATAATTTTATCTCCCATCATATCATATACTCCCTCCGTCCCAACATTTTATAGACTTTTGCCAAATGCACGGGAATTAAGGAGGAAATATTATATTGAAAGTGTTGTGAGTGTGAAAATAAAATAGGAGAGAGAATGAGTGGAGAGAATAGTAAATTACTCCCTCCGTCCCACGTGAATGCAAACTTATTTCTATTTTGGTCCGTCTCACGTAAATGCAAACTTTCCAAAATAGCAAAGAATATGCACTATTCCACCCACTCATTCTCTCTCCTACTTCACTTTTACACTAAAACATTCTCTCTCCTCACTATTCCTCCCACTCATTCTCTCTCCTATTTAATTTTTCATACTCACATCATTTAACTTTTTCTCTTTCTTACATCACTTTTCCTTAATTCTCACACCCAAAAAGTTAGTTTGCAATCACGTGGGACGGAGGGAGCATAATGGTAATGTGAGTATTAAAATAATGTAGGAGAGAGAATGAGTGGAGGGAATAGTAAAAATTCCTTTCCATTTTGGGAAAGTTATACTCCCTCCGTCCCAATCTAAATGTCCAAACTTTCCATTTTGGGCGTCCCATTTAAAATGTCTCATTTCCAAAAAAGAAAAGTTTTTTTCACTATTCCACCCACTCATTCTCTCTCATACTTTACTTTTACACTCACAACATTCTCTCTCCTAACTATTCCTCCCACTCATTCTCTCTCCTATTTAATTTTTCATACTCACAACATTTAAACTTTTTCTCTTTCCTACCTCACTTTTTCTCTTTCCTACCTCACTTTCCTTAATTCCCGCGCCGAATCCATTTTTGGACATTTAGATTGGGACGGATATTGTGGGACGCCCAAAATAGAAAGTTTATATATTATTGTGGGACGGAGGGAGTATAATATATAAACCAAAACTATTTAGAGGTTTCAGAAAAGGCCACGTCAAAGGTCACGTCAGCAATTCCATTTTCAACTCATTTTTATTCCAGATTTTAATTAAAAAAATATATGCTTTAAAATAAAAATTCCCTCTAAAATTTGGATAATGCAATTGAAATTTATGATAAACTGAAATATAATCATAAATTGTTTGGTGCCCAAAATTCGGAGCAAAAATTCTGATAATGCAATTGAAATTTAGATAAAATTTAAAATTTTGATAAGATATATCTAACTTTAAATTTCTAGATTATATTTAAACATAAAATAACTTTAAATAATGGATGATGCCATATAACATCAATAGCTATAGAACTGGCAACATGAACTTTCAATATATTCGGTTTGTAAACATATAAACTTTTTTTTGATATCAATTAAAACACATAAATAATTATTTACTTAAATTTGAGTTTATATTTTCTGATAATGCACTTATTTCGGATAATATAACTTTAAATTTCTAGATTATATCTAAGTGCTTTTTTTTTCATAAATCCGAAAAAAATTGAGTAATTTTTTTAGCCTATAAATATTAAGTCATTCATATATATTTCGTATATCACTGTTTTTTTTTTCTTCACTGTCAACTCTTCAAATTTCTTTTGTGTATTCAATTACAATGGTTTCCATTGAACGACTTCCTATGGAACTTATCATTAAAAAAATTCTTCGCGTTCTCGCAAATTCGTTTTTCGATTTCGTGAATCTTAAATCTTCTAGTATCTTTTGGGAGGCAGGGAATGATACATATATATATCAGCAAGGTTCACTCCGGGATTTTCCAATTAGCCCATGGTGGCGTCGGAGTAATGTAGCAACAAGATTTTTGGATAAGTGTCTTGCATGTGGAAATCCTGATGCTCTACTCCGTCACGGGTTGGTATGTAAACAATTACCTATTTTTCTTAATATTTTCGGCCGTAACAATTTTATAATTATTCTTTTTTAGTTATTTAAAGTAATATTAATTAATTTCTCTCTTTTTCAAGTTGGTGCATGTGATAAAGTGAGTTTGCAGTCCGGTATTAACTATCTACAACAAGCTGCAGATAAAGGTCATATGAAGGCATTGTATACTCTAGGGATAGTACTACTTTTCAATGAGGATGAATCGAAGTTAGTTATGGGAAAGCAAATCATCATGAGTTTCCAAAAATTCGACTTCACCAAGAATCAGTCGATTAATTATCGTTCTAATTTGAAGGCATTCATCAAATCATTATGGAAGAGTGATGATTATTATTTCTACACATGGCCAATATTTTGCAATGTTGAAGCTCATTACAAGGACAAAAGTTGGTGCTATTATTCAAGACATGAAAATACTGGATGTGCTAATTGCATATTTGATCTTGAAATTTATGGGTTATTTTGGGAATGTGAATGATTTTATTAGACTTTGTAGGTTGAATAGTACTGTTTGGTTATATGATTTTGTTTTAAGATTACATTTAGGTTTAGTTGTTTGTTCTGATTTATTAGCCAACCATGTTTAGGCCTTTGTGTATTATTGGGGTCAAATGGTTCTCCACGGAAGAAGTCAGGGGCCAAGGTGTAGTACCTTGCTACTGCAACTTTATCGGCAATCAGCCTTCGTGATCGAAAGTCAATTATGTTAGCGTAGCATCATAATCTTTTTCAGCAAAAATAAAACAGTTGACCATGTAATTGACCAAGAGAGGATCCTAGGGATGAAGTTGTTAGTTTGTCTTACCTGAGTTTTGGAACTTCAAATCATGCCCAACAGATAAAACCCTTATAATAGTTAGAACTTGACATTAAGTCTGGTTTTTTGTAAAGAAAGATGATGTTAAATCTGAATAATATTACCAAATACTGATTGCAGAATTTTTACCAACTTTGTCTCAAAATGAATTGGCCATTTTTATTTTATTTTTTTGATGCAAAAAAACGTATTTATTCGGAGATAAGATTCAGTAGCATTCCGCATTAGTCTTAGTCGGAGAACCATTTCACCCCAACAAACAATGAAGAAAATGCCTAAATCTTTGATCCCTAATCTGTATCCTTCCACTGATTCTCAAATAGTGACATTAATCTTAGACAAACAACATCAAAATATATTCTAAACACGATAGTAGGGATTTAAGAGCTCCAAGAAATACCCACTTTGGGCAGGACCCTAATAAGCAGGAAAATCTTGGAGTACCCAATAAAGCATATACCTGAAGGGAATTTCTAGCAGAAACTGCACTTTGGCGCTGTTGATACTGGATAAGAGCCTGAAAACCTGCAGAGTTTTGCACATGCTGAGTATATAAAGCAGCCCAGAAGAATATAAAGGTTTATGCAAAATTTTCTGAAGGTGTTTATACATATTTTACAAATTAAATTTTGAAACCATTCTCAAAGAAAAATCAGGAACAGGGAACATACTGTGTTACACTTACACCTATATTGCCTGTTAAAAAATAAAAGCAGCAAACATACTAGTCGAGAGAACATGTTCATTTAACCTCACATAATTGCTCTTAATATAAATAATTATTTTTATTAGGTTGGCGATTACACCATATTGGCAACCATAGCTGATGTGGATTCACATGCTAAATGGTACTACGATGGTTGCAGCAATGTAAAGTGTGCTAAAGAATTTGATAAGAGCGCAAAAAACTGCCCAAAATGCAGTACCCCATATGGCAACATTATTTCGAGGTAATTGTTTTTATAGCTATCTTAGTATTATAAATACAATAATTTTTATAATTATTTCTGTTTTATTCAACCTTTTGTTTGAATAAAACAGAAGAAAATAACTTACTGATATCATCTCCTTGGCGATGCTGTTTTGAAAGCATAGATGTGATACAGTTCACAACCTCCCTCCTCGATCTCCATCTATAGCTGGCATTGACCGAATTTTCAGCCCCACTTACCTTCAAGAACTCCTCAGCAACCACATAGAACATATGCCTAACACTTCTCTCAGTTCCCACAACGTCAAGAATCGATTCACCTGAAATTTCCTTCAACAAATAGTGAACCACCCTCTTGCCCCTTTCTTTAGAAACAAATTGCTCTTTCCACTCCACAAATAAATGACCATTTGCAGCCATATTCTGGGTATTAACCACTAATTAGTGCCCTAAAAGAATCCTAGGTTACAAAAACAAAGATACCCCTCTCCCCAAAGTAACTTGGCAAAAGCATCCGATTATTCCACTTAAATTTATGGCCGCAAAAACTAGAATTTCAGCCGACTTATCTTGACAGAAGATACAGAGTTCCATATCAGACTCAAAACCCTAATCGAAACCCTAATTTCCAACCCTTAAAGAAGCACCCTTGGAAATTAAAAGGGTCAAACCCCACAAATATTAGCTACCCAAGAAGGTAAATTATTGCAGGAAATAAAAAAAATAAACATACTTTCCAAATAGATTCACAGCCCAGGCTCTAGATTTATGAACGCCAGGATTAGCTTCTAAAAGAACCCTGAGTTTGAAAGCCCACAAAAACAACTCATATGTGTCAAAACCAAACAGGCACCACCTGTTGAGCGCTAGAAAGAGTAAAGAGCTTCAAAATCTGATTCGAAACTCTGAGGGAACTTTGACAAAATTGACATTTATGCAATTTTAGTAGAATGTTTACATTACTATCCTTAATAACAACGCTATATGACATTATGCTTGTAAGTGTATATTATGATGTGATGATTGACAAGAGTGCATTATGAAAGTTCATCATAAAATGGATTCGTTACAATCAAGTCCGGTTGTAGTGGGACGGAGGGAGTATTTTTTAAAGTACATTAATTGATTTGGAGTGGAAAACAATAACAATCGATGTGTGCCAACAGGACACTGTTGCATCTATGCATTTTAATAATCTTGCTCTTGAGAGATGCAACAGTGTCCTGTTGGCACACATCGATTGTTATGGTTTTCCACTCCAAATTAATTAATGTACTTTACGAACAAAGCTTTAAAAAAACAGATATTCACTTGGGGGCGGGGAGTAATATTTTTCGTGACGCTATATACATATACAAAGAAAAAACATCGAGAAGAACTTAGGATGATCAAAATTATGTCAATTGAGATTTGCTGTGTTACATATCCTTTTTATCTTAAATGAAGTATGGAATACGATCCCTGAAGCGTTTTCAAAACGTATATGACACCAAGGTATCCAGAGAACTTCTTGGTAAGTTAAAGTTTTGAAATGGGAGGAAAGGTCAGGAAATGCATTGGGACTTGACCGAGATGCATTCGGTCATAATATTTCAGAGAAGTCAGGCTCATGTTAAATACCCAGTGGATGTCCTCCTAAAAGTACTGGTTCCTAGACAGATATATTTTCTTCTTAAATACTAACCAACACATTTCAGCATAACTTAATCACATAGGTTAGATAAACAAAAATGCATCAAAAATAAACAAAAATGCATAAAAAATTGACGAATAATCTATGAGAAATGGCAGCTGGCAGAATATTTGTAAATATGAAGATTACAAAAACCTTTAGTGTTTGTCTTCTTATAACAGTGAGCAGCATCAGCATAAGCGTTAGCAGCTTCATTTTTGCTGTCCAACCATAAACAGGAAGCAAAATGTCTGAAATAGGCTTCAAGTAAATGATGATTTATAGCTAAATATGTGTCACATATATAATCACATAAGAAACATAAGGTGCTATGAACATCAGTGGATAGAGGTATGGTTTTTTTACTGATTTCAAGGATTTAAAAAACCTTATAACCCGATAAAATTGCACACATATGGAGAAAAGCGATTACTTTTTTTTTAAAGACAAATCAAGAAGATAAAAAAATTATCATTTCATTCGTACTATTTCATTCGTACTATTAATTGATTTTTTTTATTTACAGGTTCAAAATCAGAATATTGGTCACCGATATGAATGATATCAGTAGTGAGGCAGAGACTCACTTTATGTTGTTTGATGGTTGTGCATCTTCCTTGCTTGGGATGTCCGCTGCGGTAGCTCTTGCTGATGTTTCAGAGGTACTTAATTCATTTTGTCATTTTTATAGAAGCTGTTAATAATATTTCATATAATAAAAATATTGTTCCTTGTAGGAGGACCAACTGCCAGAAGCTTTTCGAAATTTGTTTGGAAGGCAATGTTTGTTCAGAGTTGAGGTAGACCAAAAAACTAAAGATACCCCCGACGAGAAACGAAGTTTTACAGTGAAGCGAGTAACAGAGGATACCAACATCATGACGCATTTCTTATCACTCATAAACTCCGATGTAAGTATAAACCACATCACATTATCTATCTATATTATGTTATATATTTGACTTTTAATTGTTATAAGTTGCAGGATGTGGATTCCAAACCGAATCATGGAGATGAAAATATGTCCAACTTGAACGGTAATAACGAGGTAAATTTCTAAGGATCTTTTATTTATCTTCTATCGCACTTTTTTTTATTTGAGTTTAGCTACAATAAAAATTAATCATTCTTGAGTTGACTGATAATATATGTGCAATTGAATCGACATCTAAGTTTTACATAATCTTCATTATTATTTAGATTGTACATGTTGTTTAACTATTTTATTTAACTTTATTTTTATGTAGGATACGCCCTTGGAATCTATGGGGGACAGTTCTTCGACATACATAACTCCAAGGAAGCGTTTGTTGAATAACATATCCAATGATGAGGAGGTTCAACTATCCGTTACTAAGGTAATTAAGCACATCAAGCAGGAGAAATTAGATAAGTAGGCAAAGAAGAAGGAGAGATTAGCATTTTATTTCAAACATTTGATTATATGTTTTACAATTGAGCAAGATGTATTGGTTTAATAACCCTTACAATATTTGCTATTTATTACCCGATTGACATTATTGTGGGTAGCTTTAGTGGAATTGTTGGACAAAATTTTATTTGGTAGACTTTGATTTCATTGATATTTTTTTTATTTCTGCTTATTCTGAAATAAAAATGTGAACTTTATTAGTTTTCAAATATGTACAATTTTGATGCTCTTATTTAGTACTTTGTGATTTATACTTTGATGATCAGACTCGGCATATTTCCATAGTCTAACCGTGTAGACTAAGGACGTGACACTGGTGCCGACACGGGATATGCGTCGGATTCGCCAGGTTGAAAACGGACTCGGCAGTTTTCATATTTGTTTGATTGAAATCAATTTTTTCATCATTCCCCCTTACAAATCTAAAGGAGGAGGAAGAAAAGAACCTGAATTTAGAAAGCTCTGTTTGTTTCGACCTAAGTAGAACGACATCTCGCCTTGGTGTTGTAGATCTGAGATGGTCGTCGATTGGCTCGATTGTTGAGTTTGCCGTTGGTGATAAGTTAATGTATTTGGAGTTGACGGTCGGTTAAGGTCGCTGGTAGTCGATTGGTGAAGTCGTTGCTCGAAAGACCAAGATAGAGAGAAAGTGAAGAGGCCCCATGGCACACAGATGAGAGAGAAATCGAAGAAGGCAGGAGGAGAGAGAAAGACAAATGTTGTGGGTTTCCTTGTGATGGGACGTGGAAGTGGGATACAACTATTAAGATAAGAGCATGTTTATTGTTTCACCACACACTAAGCAAACGAACTGATATATGAATAAAATTTCGTTCACACTAGCTTAGTTTCTGTAGTGGTGAATTAATTTTTCGTTCATCTATGTTACTTTTAATTGTAATTTGATATTATAAATTAATAATACACATTATTAAAATATTACTTTTTATTAACCTATTATTATAAAATAAAATAAAAAATTTGAAATTTGAAATCAGAATATTTAAATTTGCAATTCGAAATCTAAATATATTGAAAATACAAATTGGCTCTTTTTGTTGCCTTAGTAATGTCGGACATAAAAATATATACTATCTCAAGTATCAATCATCAAATTTTCCTCCCAGCTTGCAAAAAGATGAATTCATTTAAATATATTACTCATATGTATCGAAAAACATAAGTCCAGGTGTTTAACTATATTGTTACATTAGTTGCGATCCGTGCAGAGTCAATGAGTCAGTCATTCAAACTTCACAACACATGATTTATATTTAACATAGAGCTCCACAACAAGCTTTAATTCTTTCCCTTAATCAAGAATTATAACTATGCTAATTACATCATGTTCATTCTTCCTAAGGAAGTACTAATGACATGGTTTATAATGTTTCTGATAAGATGAGATTATCAGGAGGTTTAAGAGTATCTAAACTCATCCATCTCACATCCAGTTCCTCATGGGGTTCCTTAGTGTTGGGATTGGAGCCCTAAACTTTGAGGAAGAAAATTGTCGGAGGAGATTCTGTCGTGGAGAGCGACCGCGCTTGGATGAAGGGCGACCGCGCTGGAGGAGAAACGAGGGTGCGAAATCTTCTGTCGATAAGGGCGACCGCGCTTGGATGAAGGGCGGCCGCGCTGGCGTCGGGAAGGAAAATTTTGGGGCCGATCTGTTTCCTATTTTGATACAATCTCTTCTTAATTTGTTTTAGGGTTTCCTTGTACTACTATATAAACATAGTTACGATCTAGAACACATTGGAGCAACATATTAGAAGGTGTCTAATACAATATTGGCTTGGCAATTGCCCCCGGACGTAGTTCATGTGTTGAATGAACCGGGTAAACAATTTCTTGTGTTCTTGTGTGTGTGATTCTTCCATTATTGTGCTTGTGGGTATTTTGTTCTTTGTCTAGATTGTAATGGGGTACCACCAAATTCACAACAACTGGTATCAAAGCTTTGGTTCGGAGGATTCAAAGTTTCATTAGTTGATTAATTTTGAATCACGTTCTTGGGGACTTGGTGAAGCAATCAGATGAAGAACTCAATCGAGAAATTCAACGGTGTGAATTTCACGTTCTGGAGGACAAGAATTGAAGATTACCTTTATTGTAAGGATCTTCATGAAACCTTAAAGGAGAAATCCGAAGACATGTCACAAGGGGATTGGGAGACGTTAGATCGGAAGGCGTTAGGAGCAGTGAGGACCGCTCTAACCGACGACGTTGCACGGAACGCTATGGAGGCCAAGACAACGGTGGAGTTGCTACAAACGCTCGAGACATGTATGAGAAGCCGTCTAATATCAATAAGGTGCATTTGATAAAGAGGTTTGCGAATGCGAAGATGTCAGAGGGGCAGACAGCAGCAAGTCATATCGGCAGTTTCAAAGGTATGGTGGACCAATTGAAAAGTGTTGATATTACTTTCTCCGATGAAGTGCTAGCATGTTTTCTACTAAAATCATTGCCTGATAGTTGGGAAGTAACTGTCACAACGATTAGTACGTCGAAAACAGCATTGGTGTATACGGAGGTTAGAGATCTCATCCTTCAAGAGGAGTTGAGAAGAAAAGAGAAAAGGGGAGAATCTTCCGTAGATGGGGCTGCACTTAGGGTGGAGAGAAATAGGGGAAAGGGAGGACCAAAAAAGGGGAAAAAGGTCAAGTGCTACAATTGTGGCGAATTGGGTCATATCAGTTATGACTGTCCGGGTAAAAATGGTGGTGCACACGTGGTGGATGATGGGGGAGATGTATTAATCCTAGGAGAGGAGCAGTCGGGTGAAGATTGGGTGTTGGATTCTGGAGCTTCTTGTAATGCTAGTGAGGATGCAGCATCAATGGAGCGGTATAAAACTGGAGATTTTGGGGTTGTTTATCTTGGTGATGGTCTGTAAGTGCTCCAATTTGAGCTTGTTAGAATTTTCGTTAGAAAATTAACGAAAGTTATAACATTTCTAACAATTCCTAACTATCCTAACATTTCTAACAAAGTGAGGGTAAAATGGGCATTGTTATTTAAGGTTAAACCTTAAAAAGAATCTCAAAAAGCAAAACAAAAGAAGAAAACCAAAAATGGCAATGGCTGGAAACACAAAAAACTGGTTGTTAATTTGAATTTTGAAAAGAAATATTCTTCTTGTCCAAAGCTGAAGCTGCATTTAATGAACAGTGCACGCTGACTGGATCCATCCGCGCGGACATCTTTGCATCTTCAGGAGGGCTATAAATTGAGCCCTCCAGTCACAAAAATAAGGAGGAAGAACACATTTTGCACCGAACCTCTGGCGAAATATAGAGAGAAAACAGTGAGAATTCACTTGAATTGTCACCTTTTTCTCTCCAATCTTTCCCAACTCATACTCATCCACTCACTCTCATATTAAAGCCCTAAACACTCATACACTCAAGCCAAACACTCAAGAACACAAGGAAGATTGGTAAACCCTCCTCTTCCTAACCCTAAATCTCAACCATGCATGCATCTTCAAACTACAAAATGTAGTTCCTTCATCTTCTTGCTCTAGATCTAAGAAGATCACCATGGAAGACCATCTCCATGGATGATCTTCTACAAAGATCAACATTATTTTTAAACTTTCTTACTTTCTTGCAAAGAAAACTCATTTTCAAAACCCTAAAAACCATTTTCAAGCATAAAATCTTGATTTCAAAGGATAAAATTCCCCTTCCCAAGCAAATGAAATGCTTAGTCCTAATGTACCCCAAGGATGGTTTGGTATAGTTGATTCACCACAAAAATGTCTAGTGATCACTAACCAAAACCTAGGGAAATGGGGACAAGCATGGATGCAAAACCCCCCTTAAAATCATATTCTCCTTCTTGAGAAGTTGCTGTCCAGTAGCAATTTTCTCAGACCTCAGTCCATGGTCTTAATTTTTGGACACAGATGAACTTGGAATTTGGTGTTGACTACAAAATACTTTTTGTAGCCAACATCCAGAGCTTTCCAGAAATATTTTTATTTTATTTTTTGGGTGAGTAAAACTCCTCTTTTCAAATTTTCTTTCAGAGGCTAGTTCATCAGCCTCTGGGAATCCAGATCTCATATCTGAGGTTTCCAGGAGGTTTTGACCCCTCAAATCTTCTCCAAAATGGAAAATTCCTTCGCACAAACTTTATTTAAGGTGTCTAGAACAACTTTCATTCTCTGAGTTTATCCAGATTATGAAGTTTTAAGACCCTTGAATCCCTTTCAAAATCAAAGGTCCACTGCCTTTTTCATTCTGGCAGAAATGGCTCTCAACTTCAAAAGGTCTTTTGAGTACCAAATCTCAACCCAAAAATCTTCCAAAAAATCATGGGATCAGTTTAAAGTCTTAAAAAGATATCCCAATTTTTACTTTTCTGAGTTTCAACTTATTTTGGCCAAAACACACACACACACACACACAAAATGATTTTCAGCTTGGAAGACTCGTTTTACGAGGCGCGTCGGGTGCACACTAACGTCCTTCCCGACGCGTAACATGACCTCCGAACCTAAATCTCTGATCTCGGGCTTTTTTCAAAGTTTTGGCCCTCAAAATTAAAATGGCGTGGCGACTCCGTTTTCGTTGATTTTTTCAAACACAAAAATGGGAAAATTTTCGGATACACATCATCACAGTGGCGACTCCGCTGGGGACTAAGCTTTTTTTAAAAAATGGTATTTGGTATATTGGTGGAAACCACTAAATTTCCCGTTATCGCCTCCTAACACGAGTCGGGGATAAATTGTGGTTTAACAATCCCACGTACCGGTATCACCGTTTTCAAAAAAAAGCTTTTGAGGGTCAAGCTTCCGTCCCGGCTTTGAAAATCATTTTTTGTGTGTGTGTTGATTTTTGCACAGTTTTCATGTTGTTTTGGCCGCCTCGGAGAAAGTCAAAATCTTGACTGTCGGAATAATGTCCCTAACTGTCGGAATTTTCGTGCTTACGTGCTTATATGCTCATTAAAATTTTCAAAAAAAAAATTCAAAAAAAAAAGATTTTCAAAAAAAAAAGAAAATTTCCAAAAAAAAATCATGCATCATATATTTAAGACACATAAAAAAAATCTCTATTTTACTCAGAAAAAGAATATAGACTGCTTGCACACTACGCGCACGTGACCGTACACTGCACACTACGTCCTTAACCCGGGGAAATCCTTGTCGCGGTCCGTTTGGTCTTATTACGCCTCTCGGATGAGCACAGGACTACCCAAACATCCCATGGAGCCTCGTGTCGACCATGCACTTGTCCGTGACACACTTTGTCCGAGACCCGGTTGGTTTTTAGTGCAGTGCGTCATGCCCTGTCCGTGTATAGACCTTTCCCTTCCAGCCTTTGTCGGCATACCGACTCAATATCTTTCGGGTCCCTAATCAGTCAAGTTACGCGGTTTTCCGCCGCGGACTTTGACCAAGATATTGACCGGTGCCTTGACTTCGGCTCTTGGTTGCACAAATTATACACTGACTCCCAGCATTGACACTGAGTCATCAAGGATTAATGACTATTCCATGCCTAATTACGGCTTAACTGACGACAAGTCAAGATCAATCGTGGAAGCTTATCAGTCCAAATCATGCCGACTTTTTGTCGAGCCCTCGGACATGATCTTGATTTTCGACGTCAGCTTTGTCCGTAATTTACATCGAATGCTCGTTAAGACTCGATTACCCGCCAGACTTTTAGGATCGTTTTTCTTTCGGTCGGTGGGACCCGCTTGCCCTATAGGACCCTCGCCCGGGGCTGTCCACCCTGGGAGGTCGAAATACAGGTGGAATACGAGGGGCTTATAGACGTAGTGACGGGGCCCACTGATCCAGGAATCAGAGTAGTCTGCGAAAAAGAAGAGCAATCTTTTCCAACCGATTAGGTTAATAAAACATGTTTTAAGTAAACGTGAACAAATAATCGCATGTTGCATGAGCCTAAAGCCCAAACACCTACCCTCCTTCCATTCCCAGACATCTGAACCTTCATGTCCTTTCCCCCGCAGCTCCGCACAAAGCTTGGTTTCGGGCACCGGGTCACCGTTTGATCAGTTGGGAAGAGTCAAGCGCATCGTCAGCTTCACCGTTTGTTCCGACTCCGGGTTTCAGAATGTCTGCATCAGCCGGTAATGATGGGGATAACGTTGCTCCGTCCTCCAAAATCCCTCAGACAGACCAGTATTGGATCCAGTTGGTAGAACAGATGAGACTTCGACATGAGGCTCAAATTGATAACCTTCTGGGGATTGTCGCGAGTCATGGTTTGACTATCAGTCTCAATTCCGATGGCACTTTTACCGCAAAGACGGAAGAGGGTTCTCCTCCTCTTCTTAATAGTCCCGGATACATCAAGATGCTACCCCAAGATTCCTATGTTTCCACCGCCGGGACTCCTGCCCGCCGACTTACAGGGCAACTGGCCCCCAAACAGCAGTCAGGGACGAAAGAGTTCGGTATACTGTCAGTTGTCCCCTCTCAAAGTGATGATCCCACAAATATCAGCCTGAGTGATGAAAATCAGGGAACAGTTAAAGAAATTTGGTCAGCCATCGAAGCCCTGGAAGAACGCCAGAACAGACAGCAGGCTTGGATAGAAGAGGCCACACGCCACTTTGGGACCTTAACAATATCCCAACTGACTGGGGCTACCCCGAAGGACAAACATGTGCCCGTTCCCCGGGACCTCAATATCTCTCATTATCCGGCGGAGTCCAATCACTCGCTACCAGATGAGCCCAGCAGCAGATCCCCCCGGACCAGTTCCACTCAAAGTCATTCCAGCACCGCTCAAACTGAGGTCCCAAATCCGCCACCAGCCGTAGAACACATTTGGTGGGATATTTGTGACTGTCCCGATTGCCTTGAAAGGGACTATCAGGACTGGATACGCGAGGACCGTCCTCCTAAGAAAAAGAAAATTTCCTCCCAGCAAAAATTGAAGGAGAGATTCGAGGCCGGTGATAACAGTGTGGGAACGCTCGGGGAGCCATCTGGGGGATTTGATTATTATGTACTCTACTCCAGTCAGTCTTCCCCAAAGCAAAAAGGGGTAAAAGAGCGAGAAAACCCTTGCCAGCAGACAGATTGAGACTTTCGGATACCAGAGTACCTGCAGAACAGGAAGTCCAAACCCCCTCGGGGGTCAGCCAAGGTTTCAGTTTGTCCAGCTCCCGAGTATACACCTATGAAGAAAAACCGATCCAGCCGGCGTTTCCCACTCAATCAACATGTTGACTGGAGATGGCAACCGCCACAAAAGGCATCGATATAACCCGGGGGCTTCGGCAAAGACTCTACCTCGCAAGAAAAAGGCATGAAGTGGCGGCTTGATGACTCTCCATCCCGAGACAAGGACCAAATCTATGATCCTCACCTATATGGGAGTATGATCACCTTCTGCGATGAAGATCTGCCAAGAGATGTCTCCCAACACAATGAAGCTTTGTACATCACTATTCGGCTCAACACCATGTCACTCCACAGGGTATTAGTGGACAATGGATCATCGGTAAACGTCCTTCCCCTCTTAGGCATACTATGAGGGCCCTCCGCATAAATAAAAGGCGCGTGATCCCATCTACCCGGTGTCAAGGCCTACGACGGTTCGTCTCGTCCCATTTTGGGACGGTGACTGCTGGAACTGGTACGAAACCCAAATGGTGCCCGCAAAGTTCCATGTAATGGATATCCCCTCCAGTTCACAGCCCTACTAGGGCGCCCTTGGTTGCATCACATGAAAGCCATAGCCTCCACTCTCCACCAATGCATCAAATTCATCAACCGGCGAGACCTTGAAGTCATAAGGGGTGACAGTTTCCTCATAGGGAACGAAGCTGAAACAATAGCCAAGAACGCCCACGGTCAAACACCGGGGCTACATCCTTCAAGAGGCAAGTCTCGCCAGCATCCTTTGGAATCCAGCGATGCCAACTATGTCGACACACTCAAGCAAGCAGACTCCGAGGGAGTTCGATTCATCAAATTTAATTGCTATTTCCAACACTTGGAGGCACACTGGAAGGAAACGCTGAACACCGCCATGATACAGGCACACAAGTCCCCGGTCCTCAATCACAGATTTGTCAGCATTCTGCAAACCCATTCTTTGGCCTCGCCAGGCGAGGAGATTTTCATGATAAAAGTCGACAAACACCGACAGACTCAGCTCGAATCTATGAACGTCGTGTGGGACGTCCTCCTTGCTGAACTACCTGCCAAGCCTTTCCGCTCGAGTATGGGACATGAGATTTTTCTAGCAGCTCACCGAGACGCAATGCGTCCTTACATCTGGATTGAGCGGTCAGATTGTGACGAAACGGAAATCCCCAGGATTGAGGAAGATCCCTACATCCACATGCTCAGCTTCCGGACGCCAAACACAATTGATTCTGGTTCAGACAAAGAGATGATAGCAGCGACTGAGGAGGGAGCACAGAGACCATGCCTTTCCCGGGTTGTGAAGCCACCGACAGTGATGCCGCTAAAGAATTGGGAAACTCTCTCAGGCCCGTCCGCGACCAAAGAGGAAATGATCACCAAGCTTGGATTGGTCCCCCGTCCTTTCGTGTCAACCTTTGTAAAGTCCTCCGAGTCTCTCATTGTTGAGTTCGAGTCTCTCGAGTCGTCCGATGGCCTCACGCCTGAAGACCACGAAATTGTAGCCAATGCTGTATTCCCTCTTATTCTCAATGAAATGACGAACCTTTCTGAGTATCCCTTAATTGCCACTTTAACTAATGATGAATTAACTAATAATCTAAAAACAGTTAATAACGATTCACTAGATGAAGAGGCAGACACATTAAATGAACAATATATCAAAGAAATCTTTAAGCAGGTTGTCCGGAAAGAGGAAAATCGAGCCCAAGCTGCCGAAGAGATTTTGACAAGTGTGAATCTGGGAACTGCGGAAGAGCCTAAAGAGACGCAGATTGGTAGTTTCTTCGAAGGGACTGAAAGGGACGCCCTAATTGAGCTGCTAAAAGAATTCGTGGATGTGTTCGCGTGGTCCTATAAAGATATGCCAGGCCTCGATCCTTCCATAGTTGAGCACCGAATACCGCTCGACCCAGAAGTCAAGCCAGTAAAGCAGAAGCTAAGAAGAATTAAGCCCGAATGGTCCTTACAAGTGAAAGAGGAAATAGAAAAGATGCTCAGAGCAGGTTTCATCAGGGTCATTGAATACCCAACATGGCTGTCCAACATAGTGACGGTGACCAAGGCCAACGGAAAAATCCGATGCTGCGTAGACTTCAGGGATCTGAACAAAGCCAGTCCAAAAGACGATTTCCCCCTGCCAAACATCGACATTTTGGTAGATTCCACGGCCAACCATGAAGTCAAATCCTTCGTCGACGGTTTTACCGGCTACAACCAAATCAAAATGGCAGAAGAAGATCAAGCCAAAACAGCCTTCACAACCCCTTGGGGCACATACTGCTACACGGTCATGCCATTCGGACTAAAGAATGCCGGGGCTACGTACCAAAGGGCAGCTACAGCTCTGTTCCATGACATGATCCACAAAGAAATTGAGGTCTATGTGGACGACATGATAATACATTCCAGAGGATCAGATGGCCAGCACTTTGTTGATTTGAGAAAATTCTTCGGCCGCCTCCGAGACCACAGCATGAGACTGAATCCAGCCAAGTGCACCTTCGGTGTAAGACGAGGTAAGGTGCTAGGATATATGGTGACAGAACGGGGAATCGAAGTAGATCCCCAGAAAATCAAGGCGATAGTTGAAATGAAGCCACCCCGGACACTGACAGAAGTGAAATCCTTCATGGGAAGACTGCAATACATAAGCCGCTTTGTAAATCAGCTGACCTCGATCTGCGAGCCGATCTTCAAGTTGATGAAGAAAAATGCCTACACAGAATGGACCCCAGAATGTCAGCTTGCCTTTGAACAGATCAAGGCATACCTTGTGAATCCTCCGATTCTCTGCCCACCACATCGGCAAAAGCCACTCTTGCTATATCTAACTGTCACGGATACAGCAATTGGGGCTATGCTAGCTCAAGAGAAGAAAGATTCCAAAGTCGAAAACGCCATCTATTTCGTAAGCAGAAAGCTCCAAGGAAGCGAACTCAATTACTCTGCTTGCGAGAAGACTTGCGCAGGTTTGGTCTGGGTAGTGGGAAAGTTGAAACACTACATGCAGTCTCACCCGATACATCTTGTTTCAAGGATAGACCCCATCAAATATCTGTTCGACAAGCCTTCCATCTCCATGAGATTGGCAAAATGGTCGTTCTTTTTGGCCGAATATGACATCACTTATGTTTCAAGGAAATCCGTAAAAGGACGCATAATGGCAGAACATCTGGCCGATTTCCCAAGTGATGAGTCTCGAGGACCTGAACCTCAATTTCCCGATGATGGAATCTTCGCCCTAGAAGGAGAAAATCACTGGCAACTCTTCTTCGACGGAGCGTCAAACAAAAGGGGGAACGGGATAGGAATGCTTCTGGTCGATCCTACTGACGAACACACCCCCATAGCAGTAAGGCTGAACTTCGAAGTCACCAACAACGCTGCTGAATATGAAGCTTGCATAGCCGGGTTGGAAGCCGCCCTTGAAAGAAATATCAAGGAATTGGAGGTGTATGGTGACTCTGCCCTCATCATCAATCAGGTCTCTAACAAATGGAAGACCGTGGATCCGGGTTTGCAGAAGTATCATGCTTACATGGAAGAACTAGTGGCTCAATTCAAAGAAATCAGCTTTCATTACCTGCCAAGAGACCGAAACAGGTTCGCAGATGCTCTTGGCTACACTAGCCTCTCTTGTCGAAATACCTGAAGGAAAGTCCGTTAAACCATTCAGAGTCGGGAGAAGAGAAAACCCCGCCCATTGCTTCGAAATTGAAGCGGAAGCCGAACTGATCAATGATCCCTGGTACACTCAGATTTACCAGTACCTGAAGGATGGCGAGGCCTCTTTCAAAAATGAAGATGGGGAATATAAAGAAGGAATCAAAGCAAAAAGTCTCTCAGCCCTGAAGCGGCTCGCCTCCCATTATGTTCTTTTGGGAAATATGCTATACAAGAAGCGTTATCAAGGCCCCCTCCTGCGATGTATCAGCAAACAAGAGGCTACCGAACTCATGAAAGAAATACATGGTGGTACACGGCCCTCACATGAATGCTCGAGCTCTGATGCAAATCATACTGAGAATGGGGTATTTTTGGATCACCATGGAAGCCGACTGCATCCAGTTTGTCAAAAGCTGCGACAAATGTCAGCGATACTCAAATCTTAATCACTTGCCTCCTCACGAGTTATACTGCATGACAACCCCTTGGCCTTTCGTCACTTGGGGAATTGATGTCATAGGCAAAATCACACCATCAGGCAGTAACGGCCACGAGTTCGTCCTGGTAGCCGTGGATTATTTCACCAAGTGGGTTGAAGCCAAGTCCTACAAAATCCTCAATTCAAAGAAAGTTGCCCTCTTCATCAAAGAAAACATCATGTGCAGATACGGGTTGCCAGCCGAAATCATCTCAGATAATGGATCCCACTTCGAAGGGGAATGTGAAAAATTGCTGGCAGAATTCCGAATAACCCGTCACAAGTCATCTCCCTACAGGCCCCAAACCAACGGAGCCGTCGAGGCAGCAAACAAGACTCTGGAAAATATCATCCGGAAAATGGCTGTCCAAGGCAGAGATTGGCCCGAGAAGTTACACTTGGCACTCTGGGGCTACAGAACATCAGTCAGAACGGCAACTGGGGAAACACCTTTTGCCCTCACATACGGAATGGAAGCCGTACTCCCAATCGAGCTGGAAATCCCCTCGCTCCGTATACTGCTGGAAAGCCAGATCAACGAGGTCGAATGGCTCCAGAGTCGCCATGATGAATTGGCCCTACTAGACGAACGCCGATTGAAGGCCATGGAACACATCCGGGCCTACCAAGGAAGAATGGCCAGAGCCTTCGACAAGAAAGTAAAGCATCGGGAGATCCGAAAAGGTGATCTCGTTCTGAAAGAAAAGCCCCCAGTCCGTATCAACCCTCTCGGCAAATGGGAGCCTGTATGGGTCGGGCCATATGTCGTCCAGAAGATCTTCTCCGGAGGAGCCATGCAACTTGCAGACCTCGACGGGAATCCCTTTGTACACCCCGTGAATGGTGACAAGCTGCCGTAGACACTACGCTAAAAAAAAAAACCAAAAAAAAAAAAAAAAACAAAAAAAAAAAAAAAACAAAAAAAACCAAAAAAAAAAAAGGAGTGCTAAAAGAGTAATACCCAACTAGGTTAGAAACCCGAAAAGGGCGGCCTAGGTAAAAAACAGGGTTGCACCAAAAAAAAAAACAAAAGAAAAAAAAAACACAAAGAAAAAAACAAAGAAAAAAAAGAGTTCACCAGGTTGAACTACGAAGACCTGAGCTCCTCAAAATGAGGGGAACGAGGCGAGCGGAAACGGTTCGGTCTAAAACACAAATAAAAGCCATACTTTGGCATCAATACAATTGATCAGACCATGAAAGCGTCTCGAAAAACTCTAAAGCAATTCAAATATTCATTACAAGTTAAAAGCTCTTTGATGAGTCTAAGCCCGATTCATTCCTACAACTGGCAACCTGCTAAAAGAAAACTAAGATACATAATCAAACTAATGTGTCTGCCATGACAAGAAAAGGGATACTTGGAAACCTCAGAGTCACTCCAAGCCACTCGTACTGGCCTCTCCCTTCTTCTTCCCCCTCCGAGTCTTTCTCTTCTGAACCGGAAAAATGTCGGTATTCCTCCTACCAAGCTCTGGTATAGGAACAGGGTCTATCAAACCAGCCTCTGTCAGGGCCTTAGTAGCCCTAGCGTCATCCCTCATCTCCTGTAACCTAGCTGGTAGCATAGGAGCCCTCCTCTCCTGTCTCTTGACGTAAGCCTCATAATCAGTCACAGCGTCTCCGCTCCTGTCATGAGGGTTGGCCCTCGCCTCGGCCCTCCTCCTCTCAGAAACAGTCAGGTCCTCCGCACCCACAATGGCCTCACGCCGCCTCAAAATAGCCACCTGAGTCTCTCCCAGATGCCTCTCATACCAATCCAGGTACCAAGTGGTCAGGAACACCGGTCTCGGACGCCTGAGAATGACCCGAGGAGGAAAGGCATCATACCTCCATGCTCGGGAAAGAAATGGAAACACCGAGGGATCATCCATGGAAACAGGAGCCACCACCCTGGTGGCTACATCATCAAAGCCCTCCAAAGGAACCTGCTCCAAGCCAAACTGCCTAAGGACCAGAGCCGGAATGTAGAAACTGGACTGAGAAAGCCCCGGAAGCATAACCACATGGGACCCGTCCTGAAGCACTCTGCGAGTCTCCACCCGCCAATGAGGCACCAACCATCTGATATCTTCAGTCTGGCGACCCGCCATCCAACGCTCCCACGAGCCCTGATCATCAAAATCTACATCAACACCTCTCCTGGCAAAAGTCCAAGGCCTGATCATATCAGAGGTTTCCCGAAGAACCCCCAAACGCTCCATCAGCCACAGGGTCAAGAGAAACGGGCTGCCCCCGTGCATATACCGCCGTCCGGTAGCTAATCTGCCAGCATGAAAAGTCTCCCCCAGAATCAAAGGAACGACATCTCTGCGGAGGCGACAGCTGAACGACGACATCCATAAAGACCGATGGCAGATCCCAAAGGAATAGACCATGAACAGGGTGCCAAACATACAAAGTGCAAAGGCATCCCAATAGGCATCATCCACCAAACCTAGGCCCCTAAATCTGTCTGGAAGACCGGAAATATCGAGATGATCGGGACCGCGGATCATACCTTGCGCTTCCTCCGGGAAAGATGAAGGAGGACGCACAATCTGCCAGCAAAAGAAGCCCCTCCGGCAAAGGGACCGCTATCTCTTCCACCTCCGGACCTCCAAGCAAGGCCCGAAATTCTTCCACAGTCGGAACAATCTCGTTGAAGGAAAGGCAAAAGACATGCCTTCTAGTATCCCAAAACGAAGAAGAAGCTCTTAAGAGGTCATAATCCGGAACCAATTCTTTGAGAGACCACAAGCATCGTATCTTGTACCTTTCTTCAAAGAATGATCTTCTCTCATGCATGATCTCCCTACACCACTCCTTGAACTTTTCAAAGAACAACATTTGCCTTTCTTTGGACAATTTTGGAGAATTTTTGGCCATTTCCATGGTTTTTCTCTTTCTCCCCGAAAATGGCTGTTTGGACTGGAGGTTGAAGAGGATATTTGAATTTGAAATAAAGCAAGACCAGGTCTGAACCAAAATTAAAGGACAATGTCAGATGCAGTCCCCATCCGCGCGGATGGGATTGCTTTCCCAAAAAAAAAATCTGCAACAGTCCAAGCTGCTACACCAAAAGAGGAATATTCCATCCCGAAACTTGTGCAAAAACCTCCCCAAACCAGTCCATATACCAAACACCCTTGCAAAAAAAAAACCAAGGCTCATGCAACACTGCATTCATACTGCATTGCATTCATAAAATAAAATCCTAAATTATTACATTCCAAAAAAAAAAGAGTGTGCATAAAAAAAAAAAGCAAACATAAATAAAATCCTAAATTATTACCTCAAAAACAAAATGTGCATAAGCTGTACAAATCTAAATCTCAATCTCAAATCTCAAAAAAAAAAATCAAAAATCAATCGGAGTCTCCAGCGCCCGATGTCTCCCCCGGCCCCTCTTGCGACTCGGGCCCGCCTCCTCAGGAGCCCTGAAAATCTCGGGCTCAGAATCGTCCTCGTCTCCAGAAAGAGGCTCGTCAGGACCAACCGGCACGCTCTGATAGGGCAAGCCGAGATCTGCGAAAAAGTCAAGGCGTCGGACTCCTGCACGTACGAAGACGACCCGCCATGCTGCCATACGTGTCCCTGCCCGTGTGAATCCCCGAGAATGACGTGATCCGAAGGCAGCACTGCGCGATGATCAAGGAGAGGAGACAAAGGAGTCTCTGAGGAAGTCTCTGAGCGAATAGGGGAAGCCTCCCGTCTGACAGGCGCCGGCCGTGGTCGCCTCGCTCTAGCCTGAGGAGCCCCGCAAGCGACCATCCTCCTGATGAACCTCTTGGCTCCGATCACTTGCTTCGTCAGCTTCTCGACGACCACCTCCGAAAACTGCACAAAAGCAAAAGCGTCAAAAAAAAAAGGAGGTGATGCTAAAGATGATGAAACAAAAGAAAGAAAAGAAGGGGAAAAGGTGAAGCCATACCTTCATACCCGGACGAGGCCGGAAAGCTCGTGGAAGTCGCTCGGGCTGAGGGATCTGCACCCTCAATCGGACCCCATCCTGGATATAGGAAAAATCCGTCCGAGGGTACCGCGGGATCCCAAGCCCCTCCCTATCCAAAACCTGAGGCATCCTCAGCCTCCTCAAGACGAATGTCGCATACGGCTCAATCGCCACGAAGTCCGAGAAGTGCTGGCCTGCTCGGTAATCATCCCAGGTCACGGACCGATCGCTCGGGTGCATCATATCGGCGGGAGGCTCCACCGGTGTCCTCAAAGGCGAGTTCACGCCATGCTGGCGCGTCACCCTCTCTCCCAGATAATAGGCATCGCAGGTCAGACCCCTCAAAATCCTCCGCTGCACTGTCCAGATCTCAGCGCCCTTCAGCTGCGCTACCTCAAAGCGATCCCAGGGGAAGAATATCATCCCTCACCTGTCTCGGCCTCCGTCAAAGGAAGGCAATCCGCGTACCTGAGAGTCGTACGCCCTCTGGAGCTTATCTTCTCCCGGGCATGCTTGGACCAAGACTGCATGGCCGGATACGCCCCGACGTACTCCGCCGGCTGTCGCCACACCGTGACGTGGAAAAACTCCAACGCCCATACCTGCGAAAGGTAAAAATCCAATCAATCCAGTGCAAAAGAAAAGTGCGTGCTCAAAAAAAAGAGGGAAAGCAAAAAGAGAGCTTATACCTCCAGGGCAAACTCGAAGCAGTACAAGGAGCTCACAGCCTTCCGGCTGTACCTATCAAGAGCAAAATAAAGCTCTGCCAGCCCGGCCTCTCCCCACGAGACATCTCCGGCCGTCTCCATGTCCTCCAAGGACCTCAGCAAGGCAAAGACTGCCGTCCCCTCAGCATGTCCAAAGAGCGTGCTCGAGAAAGCAAACCACAAGAAGGCCCTGGCAATCTGATCGGCGCCTATCCTCTCCTCCCCAGCCTCATAGCTCGCAATGGTCTCCACGATCTTGCCGTAGACCACGGCATACTCCATCCCCATCCCCTTTTTGGGAATAGGGGAAAATCCCAGAAGAGCCTGCAGATCAGCATCGCTGTAGCCATCCCGCCACTCAATGCTGCGTCCATTAAAGGACAGGCCCGTAATCGCAGCATAGTCGGAGGGCGTAACCGTAGCCTCGCCCCAGAAGAAGTGGAAGGTGTGGGTCGCGTCCCACCAGTGCTGCGCCAGAGCAAACATCAAGCCCTTGCTCTTAGGGAACTTGACCAGCCCCCTCAAGCACTCGACGAACTCCCAGAGCCCCGTCTCGACAACAATCCGTCCTCGGCTCGGAAAGCTCCTCGGCCCGCATCCGGAAGCCGGTCCCACAAGTCAATCACAGACTCCACCGATCCTCGAGTCTTCATCTTTGTTCACCTGCCCGTCACAAAACAAGGTTTCCGCCCCCTAATAAAAAAAAAAAAAAGAGAGAGAAAATGTCAAAAAAAAAATTTTGCATACACATACATTAAAAAAAAAACAAAAGAGAGAAATTTCGACAGCATAACAGCATACAATGAGCATAGCCCCATTTTTCTCGCATGAAAGAAAACAGTTTTCAGCAAGTCCCAATGCATTCATCAAAAAAAAAAAGATGCATTCCTACGGAAGTAAAAACTCCGTCCCATTTTCATAAAATAACATGCATCATCTCAAAAAAAAAAAAATTTGCATACATGCATATCATCCATCTTACATGCAACGGGAGGAAAAATCCGTCCCACTTTTCAAAAAAAAAATCCTAAACATACATACATCTCATATTGGCAAAATGCCCATTCTTTCCAAACAAAATGCATGCATTGCATCATCATTCATCAATATCAAAATTCAATTTCAAAAAAAAATCATCATCATCATCAACATGCAATATTCAATTTCAAAAAAAAAAAATCACAATTCTTCGAATTTTCACATGTAATTTTCGAATTGAAAAAAAAATGTGGCAAAAATGCCAATTCTTTTTCCCAAGCAAAGTGCACATTTTGGGTTACTCATATACTCATTACAACATGCAAAGCATCAAAATCAAAATTCAAAGCCAAGAATATCAATCATTCGAATTTTCAAAAAAAAAAAATAAATAATTCAAAAATCACCCAAAATTTTCAAACAAGAAATCAACAAAGGGATCAAAGGGTTTCAAAGTATACCGTTCGGAGATGCGGATCCGAAGCCCAATGTTGCCAAGCATCGGGGTAATACTCCTCCTCAACCGATTGCGAAAGATTGTAATGCCTCCTCATTCGGACGAGCTCCAATCGCCTCTCCGCTACCGGGCCACGTCCTTGGCCTTGAAAAGCGCCTTCCCCGTGTTCCATTGCTCAAAAAATCGAAGAAATCGGAAGAATTTTGAAGCTTTTTGGCCAAAAATGGCGGATTTACAGAAATTTCTCTCTCTCTCTCGTAATTTTTCAAAAAACTGATGGGGAAGAGGAAGGGCGTTGGCCCTAATTAATACCCCTGACTTTCCATCCCTATCCGCGCGGATAGGATTGCAAGGGTCAAAATGACCCTTTTGCCCTTAAAATTCCAGGACTCAATTCAGCCCCCCAACTTGACAGAGTTAACCAAAGTTAACCAAAGTCAGCCCCTTGTCAAGAAAATTACCCCCGGCAGCCAAACGTAAGACCGAGTGACCCGAGAAAGATAACAAGATCCCGTATCTTTCATCAAAATTGCCCCCGGCAGTCAAACGTAAGACCGAGTGCCCCGAGAAAGATAACGAGATCCCGTATCTTTCATCAAAATTACCCCCTGAGCCAAAACGTAAGACCGAGTGCCCTGAGAAAGATAACGAGATCCCGTATCTTTCATCAAAATTACCCCTGCAGCCAAACGTAAGACCGAGTGCCCTGAGAAAGATAACGAGATCCCGTATCTTTCATCAAAATTGCCCCCTGAGCCAAACGTAAGACCGAGTGCCCCGAGAAAGATAACGAGATCCCGTAATCTTTCATCAAAATTACCTTGAGCCAAACGTAAGACCGAGTGCCCGAGAAAGATAACGAGATCCCGTATCTTTCATCAAAATTACCCCTGCAGCCAAACGTAAGACCGAGTGCCCCGAGAAAGATAACGAGGTCCCGTATCTTTCATCAAAATTACCCCTGAGCCAAACGTAAGACCGAGTGACCCGAGAAAGATAACGAGATCCCGTATCTTTCATCAAAATTACCCCTGCAGTCAAACGTAAGACCGAGTGCCCCGAGAAAGATAACGAGATCCCGTATCTTTCATCAAAATTGCCCCGGCAGCCAAACGTAAGACCGAGTGCCCGAGAAAGATAACGAGATCCCGTATCTTTCATCAAAATTACCCCTAGTCAAACGTAAGACCGAGTGCCCCGAGAAAGATAACGAGATCCCGTATCTTTCATCAAAATTACCCCCTAGCCAAACGTAAGACCGAGTGACCCGAGAAAGATAACGAGATCCCGTAGCTTTCATCAAAAATCATTCTCCGGCAGTCAAACGTAAGACCGAGTGCCCCGAGAAAGATAACGGATCCCGTATCTTTCATCAAAAATCATTCCCCGGCAGTCAAACGTAAGACCGAGTGACCCGAGAAAGATAACGAGATCCCGTATCTTTCATCAAAATTAGCCCCGGCAGTCAAACGTAAGACCGAGTGCCCCGAGAAAGATAACGAGATCCCGTATCTTTCATCAAAATCTTCCTGAGCCAAACGTAAGACCGAGTGACCCGAGAAAGATAACGAGATCCCGTATCTTTCATCAAAATTACCCCCGGCAGTCAAACGTAAGACCGATTTCCCAGACAAATACGTCTGATTTTCCCCAGCAAAGTTAACGGAATCCCAAAAAGCCAACGGAATCTCGAGTAGTTCTCGAACTACGAAAGGGCTTGATTCCCACTAGGGATACGTAGGTAGCCTATCATTAGGTCCAGCCCCTCGACCAAAACGGTCACCCTCTCCTTCGGCAGCAGACGAAGTCCACCGAAAGGCCATTTCAAATTAAGGTCCGAGGCGCCTAAAAAGCCATCTTCAAGGTTCGAGGCACCTAAAACGCCATCTCCAAGGTTCGAGGCACCTAAAACGCCATCTCCAAGGTCCGAGGCACCTAAAACGCCATCTTCAAGGTTCGAGGCACCTAAGACGCTATCACTAGAAAGCGATAAATCGCAGTCATCCCCAGCAGAGACCGAAAATGGTCATTCCTATCCCCAGCAGAGCGGATAGCCATCAGACCGAAAATGGTCATCTCTTATCCCCAGCAGAGTTTCTTTCCAGCAAACGACTGTAGAACTCGCTCATCAGGTTCGAGGCACCTAAAACGCCATCATCTCCAGGGTCAAAGACCCGAACTACGACTGGCTTGATTCCCATTCGGGATACGTAGGTAGCCTATCGCTAGGTTCAGCCACCCGATCACTCGATCATCCTGCCAAATATGGAGCCTTACTCTTATCGACGACCCCGCTTCCTTCGAAAGCGCCGTCGCCGAGGGGCTACTGTAAGTGCTCCAATTTGAGCTTGTTAGAATTTTCGTTAGAAAATTAACGAAAGTTATAACATTTCTAACAATTCCTAACTATCCTAACATTTCTAACAAAGTGAGGGTAAAATGGGCATTGTTATTTAAGGTTAAACCTTAAAAAGAATCTTAAAAAGAAAAACAAAAGAATAAAACCACAAATAGCAATGGCTGGAGACACAAAAACTGGCTGTTAATTTGAATTTTGAAAAAGATTATTCTTCTTGTCCAAAGCTGAAGCTGCATTTAATGAACAGTGCACGCTGCCTGGATCCATCCGCGCGGATACCTTTGCATTTTCAGGAGGGCTATAAATTGAGCCCTCCAGCCAATAAAATAAGGAGGAAGAACACATTTTTCACCGAACCTCTGGCGAAATATAGAGAGAAAACAGTGAGAATTCACAAGAATTGTCACCTTTTTCTCTCCAATCTTTCCCAACTCATACTCATCCACTCACTCTCATATTAAAGCCCTAAACACTCATACACTCAAGCCAAACACTCAAGAACACAAGGAAGATTGGTAAACCCTCCTCTTCCTAACCCTAAATCTCAACCATGCATGCATCTTCAAACTACAAAATGTAGTTCTTTCATCTTCTTGCTCTAGATCTAAGAAGATCACCATGGAAGACCATCTCCATGGATGATCTTCTACAAAGATCAACATTATTTTTAAGCTTTCTTACTTTCTTGCAAAGAAAACTCATTTTCAAAACCCTAAAAACCATTTTCAAGCATAAAATCTTGATTTCAAAGGATAAAATTCCCCTTCCCAAGCAAATGAAATGCTTAGTCCTAATGTACCCCAAGGATGGTTTGGTATAGTTGATTCACCACTAAAATGTCTAGTGATCACTAACCAAAACCTAGGGAAATGGGGACAAGCATGGATGCAAAACCCCCCTTAAAATCATATTTTCTTTCTTGAGAAGTTGCTGTCCAGTAGCAATTTTCTCAGACCTCAGTCCATGGTCTTAATTTTTGGACACAGATGAACTTGGAATTTGGTGTTGACTACAAAATACTTTTTGTAGCCAACATCCATAGATTTCCAGACATATTTTTACTTTATTTTTTGGGTGAGTAAAACTCCTCTTTTCAAATTTTCTTTCAGAGGCTAGTTCATCAGCTTCTGGGAATCCAGATCTCATATCTGAGGTTCCCAGAAGGTTTTGACCCCTCAAATCTTCTCCAAAATGGAAAATTCCTTCGCACAAACTTTATTTAAGGTGTCTAGAACAACTTTCATTCTCTGAGTTTATCCATATTATGAAGTTTTAAGACCCTTGAATCCATTTCAAAATCAAAGGTCCACTGCCTTTTTCATTCTGGCAGAAATGGCTCTCAACTTCAAAAGGTCTTTTGAGTACCAAATCTCAATCCAAAAATCTTCCAAAAATTCATGGGATCAGTTTAAAGTCTTAAAAAGATATCCCAATTTTTACTTTTCTGAGTTTCAACTTATTTTGGCCAACACACACACACACAAATGATTTTCAGCTTGGAAGACTCGTTTTTACGAGGCGCGTCGGGTGCACACTAACGTCCTTCCCGACGCGTAACATGACCTCCGAACCTAAATCTCTGATCTCGGGCTTTTTTCAAAGTTTTGGCCTTCAAAATTAAAATGGCGTGGCGACTCCGTTTTTCCGGTTTTATTTGGTTTTTCAAAGAAACGCAAAAATCGAATTTTTCCCGCGAATGGCAACATCATCACACGGGCGCGAAACGCGGTTGTCTTTCGCGGGGGGTTGGTGCCTGAGACCTCGCTTCATGGGAAGGAAAAATGAGGAGTCGCCACACGGTTTTTGTATTTTGAGCCCAAACGTTGAGAAACGGCTATTGTGAAAAGGTGTCGTTTTTATTGGTAGCAAAAACTTAGGAAAAGGCTTTGAAAAAGGGGATCATTTTTATTGGTAGCAAAAACGAGTAAAAAGCTTTTAGTACCAGAGATTGTTAGGTTCGGAGGTCAAGTTACGTTTCGGGTAGAGTATTACGAGATCGCCCGAAACGCCTCGCATGACGAGTCTTTCTACCTTTCTCGAAATCGTGTGTGTGTGTGTGTGTTTTGAAATGGGGGCTTGAATAAAAGCTTAATCTTGGCTGAATGACAAACGTTGATTAGGTGACTTTTGAAAAGACGAGCGTTTGAATGACAAACGCGGTTTTGAGTTTGAAATGAGCGCTATGGCAAACGTCGATTTTGAGTTGAAAGGAAGTTCGGAGGTCGAACTCCGGTTTGAACCGAGAATGTCATTGTTAACCATTTTTACGGAAATGCGTATTAAATGATTTTAAGTGTCAAATGGCGGCTTTTAGTTTGAAGACGAGCATTCGGAGGCCGAACGTCATTTCGCGTGTTTTGAAAGAGAGTTCGACGGACGAACCCTCGGTTTTGAACTGGGCATTACATTGTTAACGATTTTTTACCTGAAAATGCGTATTAAATGATATGCGATCAACGAATCTTTCCAATTGCGACTGACTTTGAAAAGTAAATACTATCATGATTTTCCAAACGGGTCGGACTTGTAAATGACAAAAAGATTTAAAGCAGTGTCAACGGAATCAAACGATCCGGAATCGTAAATGACGATCGACGAGGCCAATCGGCTCGGAATTGTAAATGACGATCAACGAGGCCAAACGGCTCGGATTTGTAAATGACGAAAATTAAGTAATGATCAACGGATCGATCGATCCGGAATTGATAAATGACAATAAAAGTAAACGGAACGGGATCGGAACGCCGTTTTAACCCGTGATTACTTCTCTTATGGAAAGAGAAGAGGATCGAGGGCTAAAACGTATCTGACCCGCTAGACGGAGGCGTCTACATTTCGATAACGACGTTCGAAACAGTTGTAGCGACTGGCGCGTAAACCGAGACGGAACGAGAGATTTAGAGAGAGGGAGTTATACCTATGGCTAGGGTCGACTCCTTTGGCTCGGGAGGTGTGTACGGGACACGGAAAGTGATTCGAAAGGTTGTTTCGAAGTAGTAGGGTGCGTATTTGATCGAAATACGAAGATTTCACGCGAATCGAGACAGAACGGAAGCTCGGAAGGGGTGAAAATCAGTTGGGCCGAGGGGGTTGTGAATTTTTGGAGTGATTTTTTGGTCTCCTTTTGGCTTTGACAGCCATTTCTATTTATAGGTGAAAAATGCAGTAGGAGTCCGGACGGACTTGGACTGAATCCAGGGGGGTTTTGGGTATTTTGGAAATCTGGGGGACTTGCTGGCAATTTCAGGAAAAGTGCACAGGGAGTCCGGCCGGACTAGGCTTGCAAATCAGGGGTATTTTGGTCTTTTAGCCTTGATTTGTGATTGAAGGGTGACTAGAGGGAGGTGGCATGGCTTCCACGTGCCCTCTGAGTCACCAGCCTTATGGGAATTCGTTCTCCGGTCCCGGTTTTGTCCGTTTTTTAAAATAACAGTCCGGAAAATGTCCGAAACGCCCGGAAAGTGCTGGAAAATGCGTTTCGTGAAAGCCATACTTTTACGTGAGATGACACGTGTTAAGTACGGTTCGACGTCGGGATGCACGGGGCAGCCTCGGACGTCTCCGGGCACAAAGAACGGGAGTTTAACGAGTTCCGGTTAACCTGGAGCGGGCCAGTTAACGGATTTCGGTTAACTTTCTGACGGATTTGGACGATCCGGATTTGGGTACTTACAATAACCGGGGAATTTAAGCTCTAGAAGTGTAATAATTCATGGTGGACATCAAATCTTTATGGTCCATAGAGAAGTCAAAATCAGCAGGAGGATGAGCAACATTAAAGGGGTCATATTTAAAAGGCTCAGGTGCCTTGAACTCTATAGCATCATCTTCCTCAAAGAAATCTGAAAGAGTAGGATCCTCCTCCTCAAAAAATGGGAGATGCTATCTCCTCAACAATAGATTTACCCTTTAGCTGGGCACTATCTTGACTGACCAAAAGACTTGCTTGAATGGCAGTTTGAGTAGCCAACTCTTCTGCAGATGACCGTTGTAAGTCCAATTCACTTTCAAATAAGCTTTTTTCCATAGCTTTTTGTAGCTCAATGTACTCAGCAGCAACATCAACAAGCTTCTCCTCCTCAACCGGTTCACCAGATCCATCGGTTGAGGGCATCTCAACCGGTTGAATAACCGGTGAGGCAGCAGTCACAAAATTTTCACCTCTTCCTAGGCTCGTAACTGGTGATGTATCAGTTAAGCCTTCTCCTAAGCTCCTAACCGGTGCCATCGGTTGAGGAGTAACAAAAACTATCCTTGTCTGATCATGGCCACTTGAACTGGAGCTTGAGCTAGACTGCTCACTTTCATCACCAACATCACCAACATCACCACCACCATCCTTGAACAACTCTTCAATCTCTTCATTAGTAGTGTAAGTCCACTTATTTTTATTGGAGTGAACAGAAGAGAAGAAGTCAGCAAGATTAACATTCCCCATAGCCTGCATCTCTCTATCTACTTCCAACATATTCTCTATCAAATCCATTACATTTTTGATCAACTGGTTTCTCCTAGGACCCAAAGAGATAGGTTCAGAATCAAATAAAGGAAGTAAATCGTCAGGATGTTCATATCCGCCCAACTGATAGGGGTCAAATTCTTTCAAAGTGTCTTGGACTCCATATAGCATTGCAAAGTGTGTCCACACTGCATGAACCATCATGTCCTGACGCAACCGATCTTGAGCCAGATAGATAGCATTCTACAGATTGGAAAGCAGATCAAAGTATCGGTTGTAGAGCTTCAATAGGTCCTGCTTGGATAGAGAAGGATCATACTCTCTCAGTTGGCAATATTTGATGAAGAAGATGCCCTTGTCTTCATGAGTATTCTCAAAATCAACATATTTATAAATATCACCACCAGGAACAGATTCTTTGCATAGATCATAGAATTGGAGAAGTTTCTTGAGGAACAGAGGTAGGTGATCAATTGGATGAACCCATTTGAGAGAAGGAACAACTATCTCAGCTAGAGCATAGTTGATTGGATCAAGGTCAGCCTTTTTGTTGCCTTCACCGGTTACGAAGGGCTCTCCTCTGATCTGAGCCCAAGCCAACTTCATATTTTTCATGACTACAGCAGAGGGACCGGTTGAGGCTAGTTTTGGAAAAGCTTCAGCAATGGAGGCTGAGGAGAAAGTAACAGGAACACCAGCTACAGTAGAAATAATAGAAGGCACTTCTCCAGTCTTGACATTCTCATCCAGAGACCCATTGTCAAACAACTCATTCACTAACTCGTAGTAAATATCTTCAGACCCTTCTGGCAATAGAAAGGGAAGAACCCCAGCACCAGAAATAATAGCCTTGCTCAGAATCGAAGACTGAAGGAAGAATGTAACCTCCATATATGTCTTTCTTGGGAGTTGGTTTGGGAGCCATCTGTGAACATCAAACATAAAAAATACAAACATTTTAAGTTAGAACATTTTAATAGATATAAAAGATATTCATCACTTTGAAAAGTTTCTAAGTGTTCTAAGAGTTACCAGAAAAGATTGATGAAAGATGAAGAAAAGTTTGAAGAAATGAAGAACTTCGAAGAAGTTAAAGATCTTGCAGCCGGTTGAGAAAGCTTTAGAGTTTGAGAGTATAGAGAGATTGAAAGAGAATAAGGGTTTCGAGAGTTTTCAAAGTTTGCTTTTGACTTCCTTATATAGGGAGAGAGAGGGGAGGAGACGAAGGGTTTTTATGTTGAAGAACAAAATTTGTTCAAAACGTTTGAACTGATGCTTAAAAATAGGGATTATGAAACACGATCTTAATGCAAATAAAATATGAAAGCTTAAAATTAGGAACGTGTGTGCAACAGTTAAATTTTAAACATAATAATTAACAAAAAGATAACCTTTTGGATAAATAAAAATGATACAGAGATTATTTTTTGATCAAAATAAAAATTTTGATATATCTAAGAAACAAAGTTAGTACACAGCTCACTGTTGTGTCAGACATGTGCTGAAAAGACTTGAAAGGACAATAGGAGTGTCAGACCCGCAGGTTAAAATGGATTGGTCCGGCCGCAGTTCGTCGTCAGTTAAGCGTTTGGTTGACCGGTTGAACATTGGTGTGACCGGTTGAAACAACCGCTTGAAGGCTTGACCGGTTACAGTTTGTAACCGGTTGAGATTACGATCGCTCAAAGGGTTATGACCGGTTGATATCTTGTTGTCGTCGATTAAGGTTGAGGAGCAATGATAGGTTTAGGGTAAAATGGAGATATCACCCTTTTTGATCAGTTGAGCTTACACAAGTAGCAAAGTTAGCACAGATTATCCACGAATATCAATCATGCCTAGTTCACCTCTAAGGAATTCAAAATGTTTAGTGTCTAAGAGTTTTGTCAATATATCAGCTAATTGATAATCAGTATGAACTTTAAAAAAAAAACAACATTACCCTTTTCAACATGATCCTTGAGGAAGAGATATTTGATGTCTATGTGCTTTGTCTTTGAATGCATCACAGGATTGTTGAAGATTGAGATGGTTGAGGACTTGTCACAATAGATGGGACAAACTTCTATTGGAATTTCATAGTCTACTAGTTGTTGCTTCATCCATAGGATTTGTGAGCAGCAGCTTCCAGCAGCTATGTACTCAACCTCAGTTGTAGAAGTGGAAATTGAAGCTTGCTTCTTACAAGACCAGGAAACCAATCGGTAACCTATAAATTGGCAAGTCCCACTAGTACTTTTCCCTGTGACCCTACAAGTTGCAAAATCAACATCTGAATAGCCAATTAGTGTAAAAGATGAATCTCTAGGGTACCATAAACCTAAGTGAACAGTTTCCATAAGATATCTTATGATTCTTTTAACAGCTTGAAGGTGAGATTCTCTAGGATCAGCTCTAAACCTAGCACACACACATACGAAAAAATGATATCTGGTCTACTAGCAGTCAAGTAAGTAGAGATCCTATCATACCTCGGTAAAGTGTCATATCTACTTTTTTACCAGATTCATCTTTATCAAGATGTACATTAGTAGCCATTGGAGTGCTTTGAGGATGAGCATAATCAAGGCCAAATTTCTTGATAAGATCATTTGTTAACTTGGCTTGATTGATGAAGATTCCTTCTTGAGTTTGTTTAACTTGAAGTCCAAGGAAAAAGGTTAATTCTCCCATCATGCTCATCTCGAACTTGCTTTGCATAAGTTTCTCAAATCTCTTGCATAAATTTTTGTTAGTAGAATCAAATATAATATCATCTACATATATTTGAACTAACAATGAATGACCATTATGCTTAGCAATGAATAAGGTTGTATCAATTTTACCTCTTTCGAACTTCTCACTAAGTAGAAATTTAGAAAGAGTTTCATACCATGCTCTTGGGGCTTGCTTGAGACCATACAATGCTTTGTTTAACCTGTAGACATGATTGGGCTTATTGGAGTCTTCAAACCTGGGAGGTTGATCAACATATACAAGCTCTTGAAGTTCTTCATTTAGGAAGACAATTTTCACATCCATTTGGTATAACTTAAACTCTTTGTAGACATCATATGCAAGGAACAACCTAATGACTTCTAATCTAGCAACAGGGGCAAAAGTCTCATAATAATCAATTCCTTCTTCTTGTATGTATTATTTTGCTACAAGTCTTGCTTTATTCCTTGTTATTTTTCCATACTCATCCAATTTGTTTTGAAAGACCCATTTTGTTTCTATCATTGTCTGATCATTGGGACGAGACACTAATTATCATACTTTGCATCTGTCGAACTGATTAAGTTCTTCTTGCATAACTTCTACCCAGCTGGGATCATTGAGTGCTTCTTCCGTCTTCTTTAGTTCTATATTTGAGACCATTGCAAAGGAGAATAGACTATGTTGTTCTTCCGTACTCCTTGTTTGGCCTCTAGTCATTCTTGGACCAAAAATATCACCAATCACATTTTCAATAGGATGTTCTATAGATGGTCTCATGTTGGTCCCAAAGGTGGCAACAAAGGTGAAAATACAGCTAGAGGGGGGGTGAATAGCTGTTACAAATTTTTCGCCCTCAATTTAAAACTAAACCTCTACGCTTACAAAACCTCTTGCAGTGTATAAGAAACTGCAGGTAGAGTTGTAAATGCACAGCGGAATATACTTAAAATAAATGCGGTTTTGGGAGAGGCGGTTTTGCAAAGCGGTTTGATAGTGCGGTTTACTGAAAGTGCAGTTTGCAAATAAGTGAGGTTTTGGCAATGTTAACTCCAAACACAATTTCACAATAGAGGATAACTATATAAAGATCAAACAGAGAAAAAGATAATCAGTAAGCACAAAGAATAATAAATGCATAAAGTAAGAACACAATATTTGGAGTGGTTCAATCGATAAACGATCTACGTCCACTACCAAGATGGTTAGTCTTGGATTTCTAAGAGAGATTTTATATTGAGTATTTGAGATTACAAAGTACAATAAAATCTTTTCTATGAAGAACAAATCCTAGACTATAACCAGTGTTTCTCAAATGAATAAACTATGTGTTTAAACAAGTGAGGTGTGTGTGTGTGTGTTCAAGATCAAGGCTCTTTAAATCTGTGAGATGTAGAGCTCAATGATTCTTGAATGTGTTAAGGCTTGATTTCTGGGCTGGGGAATATTTCTTGAAGTATGAAGATGAAGATTCAAAGGACTTAGAATTTCTGGGCAGAGCTTCAACTTTATATGAACACAGCAATTTCTCAAGTTTTTCAAGCAAACTTCAAATGATGAAGGTTAGGGGTATTTATACCCAAGCATCAGGAAACTAGCCGTTGGATACAGCTGTTGTAAGGACAGTCCTTGATGCTTTCCCATTGGTCCACAGCAACCACTTTTGTCCTTTGGAACTGTTGTTGCAGGAAAAGCTGATCAGGCTTCAGCTGCAATCAAGGTGGTTAGGACATCTGTCACCTTTTTAAGATCCTTGCAGATCTTGTCTGAAAGTAGTCACGTGACAAGATATGGTGGTTGACATTTGATATTGCTGACGTGGATTCCAACGGTCAATGAGGTTCACTTCAAGTAGCCAATCATTGGGGGCGGTTCTGGGGTCAAGCGGTTTGATATGAAAGCGGTTCCACCAGAAGAAGGATTTCCATAGGAGCGGTTTGCACATAGGTGTTCAAGCGGTTCCAAAAGAAGGGATCACAAGGCAGTTAAGCTATAAGCGGTTCTGCCAAGCGGTTCTTTGGGAAGCGGTTTTGAAACCTCTGAACAGCAATCCTTGGGTCCAATGATTCTTGAGCCAGTCTTCAAGCCTAATATTAACCTATTATATAAGATGGACTTAGCTAAAAATTGAAGTCTAAGCTTCATTACATAGGGTCCTAAAGTCCTTAAAATAAATAGGAGGTTATGGTATCAATCAAATCTAATACAAAATAGGAGAGTTAAAATATGCATACCCAACAATCTCCCCCTATTTGATTGATGTCATTACCTACTACAGCAAAAGCAAACATTGTACTTGGTAAAAACATGTCCATAAGAATTAACATGGTAAGTCATGTCCCAAGTCAATGCACTCACTTAGCTTTAAGCTATAGATTTCTATACTATTGAAAGATTGGTACTTACAAATTGAAAAGTATAGAAATGCATTCAGTGCACTTAAAAAGTATGACTTTAAGTTCAAAGTGCAGTTTAAACTGAATGTTTAAACATCAATTCAAAATAGTGATTTTTAAGTTGAAAAATATTTGAATGAGGTTTAAGACCATAAGCGGTTTCATTGTTCTACAAACAAGCAGTTTGATAAGAACAAAGTTTTGGAACCATGATGCAATTTCCATTAATTCCTAAGATGATTACAAGTACAGGAATGAAGGAAAATTACAGGGTTACAAAAAGCAAAAATGAAGTAAGTTGGACAAAAGAAAATACAAAGAAAGTGTGGTCCAAACTTACCAAAAAGAGTTCACATAAAATTACAAGGGAAAAAGCGGTTTACTGCTGGGGCGGCTTGTTCACTTCATGCTCAGCAACACTTGGTCCAGCTCTGCTTTGGTCTGGAGAAAACGCTTTCCTCATCCTTCTAACTTCTTCAGCGGTTCTGGTCAGCAAGAATTCCAGATTTTTCAGGGCTTTGACTGATTTGGCAGAAGTAGAATTTGTGGTCTCAACTGCTTTGTTGTTTTGCTCTAGATTCTCCTTGATCAAATCTAGCTTCACATTGATGGAGGAATAGATGGAGTTGAAAATGGTGTGGATTTCTTCTTGAACAGAAGCGGTTTGAGCTTGGATGGATTCCTTCAAAGGATCAAGATCAACAGTAACAGTCAGAGAGGATCTTAGACTGTGCATTTCAGCTTCGATCTTGGTGTTGAATCCAATCTTTATGTTGTCAAGGCGGTCAATAAATTCTTCTTGAATAGCCTTCAACTTATCCATAGTGGCATCTCCAACACAATCCAAGTTGACTTTGGAATCAACCTTGAAGCAATCAATTTGGGCAAGCACATCTTCACGCAGTGAGTCCAAGGCGGTTTGAACAATTTGGGACAAATGCGGTCTGGATTGAAGGAATTCAAGAAATTTGGTGCTTAAGTTACCCAAATCTTTTTCAAGGGAAGAGCAAAGTTTCTCTCCAAGAACATCCAAAGATTTCTTCATCTCCTCAATAGATGCCTTGTCTTCTAAGGCTTTGACCAAACCAGCTTCAAGGGATTTCTGAAAGGCTTCAGAAGTGGTTTTGATCATGGACGCGGTTTGATCAGGAGGAGCGGTTGAGGAGGAGGATGGAATTGCTGTAGATCTCTCCCCCTTAATGGCATCAAGCAAAGAGGCCTTAAGGTTAGCCAATTCAAGGGAGTGAGAATCCACTTTGGCTTGCAAAGAGCGGTTGGATTCAAGGAGAATTTCATTGGAGGCGGTCAAGGAAATGACATGGCCTTGGTTTATGATCAGTTGGCCTTGAATCAGATTGAGGGTTTGGAGAATTTGGGAGTACTCAGAAGGAGGTGCGGTTGAGGGTGAGGCGGTTGGAAATATGGGAGGCGGTTGAGTTTGGTTGGTTTCAGGAGCGGTTTGTGTTTGAGGAGGTTTTGGAGGAGGGGTCTTTTGAGTTTGGGGGGAAGCTTGGGGAGTTAAGGATTTTGCAGGTGAGTTGGATCTGGATCGGTTAGGTGTATTTGAATGAGAGCGGTTTAGGTTAGGGGAATTGACAGGGGTTGGATCATCTCTAACAGACTTAGAGGTAGCATGTCCAGCAGAAGGTTTGGACTGCCATTGTTGATAAGCTTGGGATTTTGTAGGTGTTTAATTGGAGTGTTGGGAATTTATGGAATGGGAATGTTGGGGTGAGGATTGTGCAGATTGTGAAGATAAAGGGGAAAGGGATTTTCTAGGGGAATTAGAAGGGGAATTTTGAGTGGATTGGATTGGGGAATTTCTAGTAGGTGAGGGAGAGGGTGAAGGTTGGACAGGTTTGGTTTTCTTAGGAGTTTTCTTTCTAGCAGCCATCTTCATTCTCTTGGGCTTCTCCCCCTGAGTTGATGCGGTTTTGATGGGGGAAGGGGTTATGGATTTGGTTTTAGAAGGGGATTTGGAATGAGAGTTGGCAGAAAAGGTTTGTTTTCACCAACTTAGGTATATATAGGGTGAAGGGGTGGAGGCAGTTGGTCAGAAAGAATGATTGAATTAAATCAACTGTTGCACCCTTTCATCTCCTGCACATCTCTATGACGGCTGACATGAAGGCTTTAAATGCTCATGTCCCCTTAGCATTAAATGCTCTTAAAATTTTGAATTTTTGAGGGAAAACATTTGCAAAAATACCCTTATGTCAAAAATAAAAATATAAAAATAAATGAAAGAATTTGAACTGTTTTTTTTTTTTTTTTTTTTTTTTTTTTTTAAGTAAGTAAAGATAAGCAATAAAAATAGACAGAGTTTACTTCTTGTTGAAACGCGGTTTTGATCCAAGCGGTCATACTGCACGAGCGGTTTGGAACTTGCGGTTGCATGCAGGCGGTTGGATAATCTTGCGATTTTGGCACAGGCGGTTCAACAGAAGCGGTTTGATTCCAAAAGGAATTTCAACCTATACTCAACAAACAAGTTAGCAAATAAAAAGTATGGAATTTATTTAAGTTCAAGCATACCCATTTCTCCTCTGAGAAAAGAAATCTCTTGGAGTCAAGAGCCTTTGTGAGGATATCAGCAATCTGGTTGTCTGACCCCACGTACTCTAAATGGATATTCCTCTTCTCCACATGGTCTTTAAGGAAATGATACTTGATATCTATGTGCTTGGTCTTGGAATGCATGACAGGGTTGTTGGAGACAGAAATTGTTGAAGTGTTGTCGCACATGATCGGGCAATTTCCTTCTTCAATTCCATAGTCCACCAATTCTTTGCTTCATCCGAGAGGATTTGACAAAGAACAACTACCAGCTGAAGAATATACTCGGCCTCTGTGGTTGACACGGCGAAGCTTGCTTCTTGCTGGCCCAAGCAACTAGTCTATTCCCGAGGAAATGACAAGTCCCACTAGTGCTTTTCCTATCAATAGTGCAAGCTGCATAATCTGCATCTGAATAACCTATAAGATCAAAATTCGAATCTTTGGAATACCAAAGTCCAAGGTTAGTGGTTCCAGATAAATAGCGGATTATACGCTTGACTGCAATAAGATGTGCTTCTCTAGGATCTGCTTGATAGCGTGCACATATACAGACACTAAACATGATATCGGGCCTACTAGCAGTTAAATAAAGTAATGAGCCGATCATACCTCGATATAAAGTTTGATCAACTTTCTTACCTTTGAGATCTTTATCTAGCTTATTGCCGGTGGCCATTGGAGTATCATATGCTTTAGCATTTTCTAGTCCAAACTTCTTTATTAGCTCCTTGGTATATTTGGCTTGGCTGAGGAAAATACCTTCTTCGCATTGCTTGATTTGAAGCCCGAGGAAGAATGTTAATTCTCCCATCATGCTCATCTCAAACTTGCTTTTCATTAGCTTTTCGAAACGCTTGCAAAGTAACTCATTAGTAGAACCAAAAATAATATCATCGACATAAATTTGAACAAGTAAAGTATGCTCATTATATTTGGCAATAAAAAGAGTTGTATCAATTTTACCACGTTTGAATCCTTTTTCTAGTAAAAATTTAGAAAGAGTCTCATACCATGCCCTTGGAGCTTGCTTAAGTCCATATAAAGCTTTCTGGAGTTTGTAGACATGATTGGGAAATTTGGAGTCTTCAAATCCAGGCGGTTGGGCAACATACACGGTCTCTTGCAGTTCGCCATTGAGGAAAGCACTCTTTACGTCCATTTGATATAACTTGAAATGCTTGAAAGAGGCATAGGCTAAGAAGATTCTGATAACTTCCAATCTTGCAACTGGAGCAAAGGTTTCGTCATAATCAATTCCTTCTTCTTGCCTATATCCTTGTGCAACTAACCTTGCTTTATTCCTAGTGATGCTTCAATTCTCGTCCATCTTATTCCTAAATACCCACTTAGTTCCTATCACTCCTTGATCCTGAGGTCTAGGCACCAAAGTCCAGACCTTGCATCTATCAAACTGGTTGAGTTCTTCTTGCGTGGCAACGACAGGAATCTTGGAGTGCTTCATCAATCTTCTTGGGTTCAACTTGAGATAAAAGAGAAGTATGCTCGTCATAATTCGATCTCCTTGTTTGAACACCGGAAAACAGATCACCAATCACATTTGTGAGGGTGGCTAGCGACTTCACGAACCTCCGGGGGTAAGTCTGGTTGGACTGAGGTTTGCTGAAGATCTTCAATTGGAACATCGTTAGATCCTTCAGCGAAGTCATGGAAGGTAAGTTGACGAAGAGGTTCAATAAGCTGGATAGGGGAATTTTCAACTTCATCTTCCCTAGGAGTTGCATCTGGAGTAGGAACTTCAGGTGCGGTTTGAGGGAATTTCAGTTGAGGGTGCTGGATTTTGCGGTTGAGGTTCAGGTGCGGTTTGAGAGGGTTCACCTGTTTCATTATGCTCAACAAAATCATCAGCAACATTTGGAGCCAAATGTGGCTCAAGGAGAGAATGCTCATCAAAAGTGACATGGACAGACTCAACTATTTTTAAACTAGTTTTATTGAAAACACGAAAAGCTTTAGAATGTTTAGCATACCCAACAAAAATACCTTCTTCGGCCTTGGCTCCGAATTTACCTCTATTTTCTCTTCCGTTGTAGAGGACAAAGCATTTGCAGCCAAAGATCTTGAAGAATGCAATGTTGGGGGTTCTTCCTCGCCAAAGCTCATAGGGAGTCTTGTTATGGGTTTTGTTGATGAGGGAGCGGTTCTGAGTGAAGCATGCGGTATTGATTGCTTCAGCCCAACAATACTGAGGCAGTTTTGCTTCAGATATCATAGTCTTTCCAGCCTCAATCAACGTCTTGTTCTTTCTTTCCACAACCCCATTTTGTTGTGGAACACCAGCTGCGGAGAAATTGTGATCAATTCCATGGTCATCACAATATTGACCAACACCGTTGTTCTTGAATTCTGTTCCATTATCTGATCGAACACTAACGATGTCGTCTTCTTTTTGGGTTTGGAGCCGTCTAAAAAGTGCGGAGAGAATCTCATAACAATCATCTTTGGAAATCATCATCTCAACCCACGTATATCTTGAATAATCATCCACCACCACTAAGGTATATCTATTTCCTCCAATGCTGGCAGTGGTTACGGGTCCAAACAGATCTATGTGAAGCAGTTGTAAGCATCTGGAAGTTGATGGAGCGGTCTTGCTGGTGAAAGACGACGCGGACTGCTTACCAAGCTGGCATGCACTGCATTTCTCTGGATGGTGGTCAGCCACTTTAGGTAAACCACGAACGAGGTTTTCCCTACCAATCTTAGCAAGATACTTGAAGTTCAAGTGGCTCAACCTCTTGTGCCATAGCCAACTATTTTCGCTCACATTTTTAGCTACAAAACAGAGATTAGTAATACTACATGCAGAATTTAGATCAATAATGTAAATATTACTCTTACGAATCCCTGTGAGTAGGGTGACGCCGGAAATGCTATCTTTGATAAAGCAATTTGATGACGTGAAGTTGCAAAGCATTCCTTTATCACAAAATTGAGAAATTGAAAGGAGGTTGTGCTTGAGTCCTTCAACAAGAGAAACCTTCTCAATGGTTAGGTTTCCTCTCCTTATAATACCATATCCAATGGTCTTGCCTTTGTTGTTGTCACCAAAGGTTACAGACGGACCACTTGCTTCAATGACATCTTCTAGTAATGATCTATCTCCAGTCATATGTCTTGAGCAGCCACTATCAAGATACCATTAATTATCCTTGGAGTGACCAGCCATTAAGCAGAGGACCTGAAATGTAAACATTAAAAACGAGGTCTCCCTTTATTCCTTGGGTCCTGAAGTTAGCAACCCTTTACGACCCACACCTGCTTGACAGAAGGAGGTTTACTCTTTCTGGCATTGGATGTGAACCGCAAAAGGCATTCTGCAGCCTTGTGACCTAAACCATCACACACAGAACATTTATAATAGCTACAAGCTTTATGAGGTTTTACTAACTCCTTACTCTTCTTAGGAGTTGCATGCGGTTTGGGAGAAGCGGTTGTAGCTGAGACAAAAGGAACTGGCTTTAGTTTGACCACGTATTTTCTAGGAACGCTATTCCTGCTTTTGAAGGCAGGAGGAGCGGTCGAAGAAGAGGCGCGGTCGGACACAGGTTGCCAGAACCGCCTTTTCCACCAGAAGCGGTTGGAGCAGGGATTCGACCAATTCCATAAGCCATTTCCTCTGAAGCTACACTCTCAGAATCCTTTGGCTTCATCTGAGAGTTCTTACCATATTGCTTCCCTTTTGGGTAGACATAATTAATTTGTCGTCCTTTACACTTTCCTTTAGCATGCTTCCCTTTAGAAATTTCTTTAGTTAGTTCCAAAATTTCCTCATCCTTTTCACTCGAGGATGCACACTTCTCCTCTTCCTCAGATCCAAAACCTAGACCTTCCTTAATTCCAGGAGGAACTTGGGAGTCTATGATTTGATCCTTAGTGGATTGAGACTTGAACCACGAATCAATAATCTTTTGGAGATCGTTGATTTGGGTTACCAAGTCATCATTCCGGAGTTGAAGTGCAGCAACCTTAGTTTCAAGGGTGCGGTTTTGATCAGCAAGAGGAGTCATACTTCTGATTTTGTCCTTAAGATTTGAAATTTCGGACTTCATCACAGTTTTCTCCGTCTTATACAGATTAAGTTCATCATGAGCTAAGCTTAAGGCTTTCTTAAGATTAGAGAATTGATGAATTACCATTTCAGCTTCCTTGAACATCCTTTCATGTTCCATGGGAGAAACCTCTTCCACCACCTTTTTCAAAATTTTCTTTGGAATTGCTTTGAAGGTGGAGCATTTTTAGATGATAAAATGGGACGTGAATACGAGCAATTTCCTATCTTAAAGCTAGGAGTAAGTTTGATATCATCATCCAATTTATAATTTGGAAGTTTTGCAAAAACCTCTTTTTCTTCCATATCTTGCAACTCAAATGATTCAGAATCTGATTCATCGGAAGCTTCTGCAACTAAGCAGAGATTAACCTCTTCGGTTTCTTCATCACTTCCATCATCAGAATCTGTTTCAATCCAAGTTGCTAATTCCTTGGAATTCTCTTCCTCCTCAACAACCATTCCCTTGCGATGAGAAAATTTCGAAGGAAAAGTTTTCTTTTTCATGTATTCATATTTAGGCTGTGGACACTCAGATGCAAAGTGGCCAGGTTTTCTACAGTTGTAGCAAACTAGGTCACCCTTTTTCTTTGTATCTGCAGCCCTAGAAAATGTTGCAGGAGGTTTGCCTTTTGAAAATGATTTTGTGAAAGGTTTTGAAGATTTTCTAAATTTTTGGAATCTTTTCACGAACATGGCAAAATCATCATCATCCATCTCGATGAGTGATGAGGTTGATATGGAAGTATCAGTGGTTTGATTGGATGTAGATGGTTTCTCCTCATGTTCCACTACGGACATGGAAAGCGATTTGGTTTTCCCTTCTATCTCTTCAATATGATTTAATTTAAGTTCATAGACTCTAAGATTGGCATACAAGTTACTTAACGACCAAGTACCCAATACTTTGGAGTCTTCTAGAGAGGTAGCCTTATTTACCCATCTAGAACCTAAAGCAGATAGGAAAGTCATATTGATTTCCTTATCGGTTAAAGTTTTACCAAGAGATCTACAAGCATTAACTACCTCAACATAGCGATCGTAGGTTTGACGCAAGAGTTTCGTTGGTTTTTACATTGAAGTTGTTGTAGGATCTTTCAACGGTGTATAATTTGCTTTCCTTGCACTCTTCGTCACCTTCGAGGTAGCTCTCTATGGCATCCCACATCGCTTTGCGGTTTTGAGGTACATTACTTTACGGAGAGTTGAAACGGGAGGGTTCCGTAAATGATGTGCCTAGCCTTTGTCCATCCCGAGGCAACTAATCTCTTCTCTTCATCCGACCACTCTTCTTTTGGCTTTTTGACTTACGGAGTTTCAGCATTGGTGGTTGCATCAGTGTTAGCCTTCATTGGAATTAGAGGGCCATTGATTACGCATTCCACCAGCATTTCATCTATAGTTTCCAAATGAATAAGCATTCGACACTTCCAGATGTCAAAGTGGTCTTCGTCCAAAATTGGAATGTGTGAATAGTTAACAGTTGTTATTGTCTTTGAGGTTGCCATAACGAATTGGCACACAAGCTGTTAAGCTTGAAAAACAGTGGTTTTTAAAAGTGTTAGCTTTGATACCACTTGTTGGTCCCAAAGGTGGCAACAAGGGTGAAAATACAGCTAGAGGGGGGGGTGAATAGCTGTTACAAATTTTTCGCCCTCAATTTAAAACTAAACCTCTACGCTTACAAAACCTCTTGCAGTGTATAAGAAACTGCAGGTAGAGTTGTAAAATGCACAGCGGAATATACTTAAAATAAATGCGGTTTTGGGAGAGGCGGTTTTGCAAAGCGGTTTGATAGTGCGGTTTACTGAAAGTGCAGTTTGCAAATAAGTGAGGTTTTGGCAATGTTAACTCCAAACACAATTTCACAATAGAGGATAACTATATAAAGATCAAACAGAGAAAAAGATAATCAGTAAGCACAAAGAATAATAAATGCAGAAAGTAAGAACACAATATTTGGAGTAGTTCAATCGATAAACGATCTACGTCCACTACCAAGATGGTTAGTCTTGGATTTCTAAGAGAGATTTTATATTGAGTATTTGAGATTACAAAGTACAATAAAATCTTTTCTATGAAGAACAAATCCTAGACTATAACCAGTGTTTCTCAAATGAATAAACTATGTGTTTAAACAAGAGAGGTGTGTGTGTGTGTTCAAGATCAAGGCTCTTTAAATCTGTGAGATGTAGAGCTCAATGATTCTTGAATGTGTTAAGGCTTGATTTCTGGGCTGGGGAATATTTTTTGAAGTATGAAGATGAAGATTCAAAGGACTTAGAATTTCTGGGCAGAGCTTCAACTTCATATGAACACAGCAATTTCTCAAGTTTTTCAAGCAAACTTCAAATGATGAAGGTTAGGGGTATTTATACCCAAGCATCAGGAAACTAGCTGTTGGATACAGCTGTTGTAAGGACAGTCCTTGATGCTTTCCCATTGGTCCACAGCAACCACTTTTGTCCTTTGGAACTGTTGTTGCAGGAAAAGCTGATCAGGCTTCAGCTGCAATCAAGGTGGTTAGGACATCTGTCACCTTTTTAAGATCCTTGCAGATCTTGTCTGAAAGTAGTCACGTGACAAGATATGGTGGTTGACATTTGATATTGCTGACGTGGATTCCAACGGTCTATGAGGTTCACTTCAAGTAGTCAATCATTGGGGGCGGTTCTGGGGTCAAGCGGTTTGATATGAAAGCGGTTCCACCAGAAGAAGGATTTCCATAGGAGCGGTTTGCACGTAGGTGTTCAAGCGGTTCCAAAAGAAGGGATCACAAGGCAGTTAAGCTATAAGCGGTTCTGCCAAGCGATTCTTTGGGAAGCGGTTTTGAAACCTCTGAACAGCAATCCTTGGGTCCAATGATTCTTGAGCCAGTCTTCAAGCCTAATATTAACCTATTCTATAAGATGGACTTAGCTAAAAAATTGAAGTCTAAGCTTCATTATATAGGGTCCTAAAGTCCTTAAAATAAATAGGAGGTTATGGTATCAATCAAATCTAATACAAAATAGGAGAGTTAAAATATGCATACCCAACATCTCACTTCCCTTGGAAGATCTTGCCTGACCGATTCTTATCTAAAGGTTTCTAGGGGAGGAATATAATCAGTTGAGGGAGGTGTGTCCAGTTGAGGTGAGGATCGGTTAGGAGCTCGTGAGGCTGACAGATGATCAGATTCAGGTTGAGGTGGAGAAAATGGTATATGAATATTGGAAATTGGTTCAGGTTCAGGTGGTGTAGTCGAAACATTTGTAAAGGGACTAGTTGGTAGGGAATCGATTAAGGGATTTTGGGAATTGGATTCTCTTCTGACCGATTGAGGGAAAAATGAATCATCAACTAGGGCTATATCGGTTACACCACTTGATATTCCTGAATTCTGAGTTGGAGGTTGATTTGCATTATTACTGGTGTTTTGATTGGAGTTAGAGTTGCTGGATTCATCCGTCTCAAAAATACCAGAATCATTAGTACTATTTGGAGCCTTGTCAGACTCTATCAAATCAAATTCATCAAATGTAACATGAACATATTCAACAATTTTCAACAAACATTTATTGAATATTATGAAAACCTTACTATGCTTGGCATAACCAACAAAGATACCTTCATCGGCTTTCTCGTCAAATTTACCTCGATATTCTTTACCGTTGTAAAGAACATAACACTTGCAGTCGAATATTTTGAAGAAACCGATGTTGGGAATTCTGCCACGCCAAATATCAGAAGGAGTCTTGTTGTGAAACTTGTTGACCATTGACCGATTCTGAGTGAAGCATGCTATGTTGATAGCTTTAGCCCAAAAGTACTTGGATAGCCTTGCTTCAAATATCATAGTTTTGCCAGCCTCGATCAAGGTTCTGTTCTTCCTCTCAACAACACCATTTTATTGTGGTGCTCCAGCAGCTGAGAAATTGTGATCAATTTCGTGATCATCACAGTACTGAGCAAGGCCATTATTTTTGAACTCCGTTCAATTGTCTGATCTCATACTGATGATGTCACTTTCCTTTTGAGTTTGAAGTAGACAAAAAAGCTTGGTGGCAATTCCATATTTGGAGCTGAAAGTTTTCACTCAAGTATATCTTGAATAATCATCTGCTTCCACCTAAACTGGCATATTTGCTTCCCCCTAAACTGGCAGTTGTTGTGGGGCCAAACAGATCCATATGTAGCAATTGGAGACACTTATGTTGCTTTCCTAGCTGGCATGCTCTGCACTTTCTTCCATGATCAGCAGACACTTGAGGTAAGTCGGTGACCAAATTTGAATTGGCTAGCTTAGATAGGTATTTGAAGTTCAAGTGACTGAGTCTCTTGTGCCATAACAATGAATTCTCACTGATGTTCTTTGCTACAAAACAACATTAGTAACACTAGAAATAACATTTAAATTTATAGCATTTATGTTACCTTTTCTTTGTCCAGTGAAAAGGATTTCTCTGGTAGAAATATTTTTCACATAACAGTTGGAAGAAGTAAATACACAGTGCATACCTTTATCACAAAATTGTGATATGGAGAGAAGGTTATGTTTAACACTATCCACCAAAGATACCTTCTGCACAGTAACTGTGCCTCTTATGATGGATCAACGACCTACAATTTTACACTTAGCATTGTCACCAAAGACAACTGGAGGACCTGACGCTTCTTCAATATCTATAAGGAGATCTGCATGGCCAGTCATATGCCTTGTGCATCCACTGTTCAAGATTCAAATGTCCTTACTTGCATCGTTTGAGGCCATAAAGCATACCTGAAATAAAACATTAAGCTTATGGTCCCCCTTATTCTTTTGAGACCAAAGAGTTAGTTCCTCTTTGGCAGCCATATTTGGCCACCACTTGAGCTTTGAGGCTTAGTAGGTCCAGATAGGTCCTTTAAGAGGCATTCATAAGCCTTGTAACCGAAATCTTCACAATTTACACACTTGATTGAAATAGGTTATGAGGAGTTAGGTGAGTTGATATTCAATTTGATTACTGCTTCAGAAGGTTTAGAAGTTTGAGCATGAACAAATACTTTGGGCACAAAGGTGTTGGTGTTTCCTTTGCTGGTATGTTGCATATGCTTTGACATGCCTTTACCGGTTGAAGTAACTTTACCGGTTAGGATGGTCTTACCGGTGACATTTGTCTGACCGGTTACCATGTCATGGCCGGTTGCAGATGCCTTACCGGTTGAGGTTTCCAAATTTGCAGCATGATCAGTAATGTGAATACCAGCTTTGCTGTCACCATCACCAAGTGGGATATAGGTTCCCAGCTTGGGATAAGCTACATTAGTCCACTTAAATTTGTTTTTTTCAAACTTCTTGACCTTGATCTATTCCTTCACTTTTGGGTAAGTACGTGGAACAACACCAAAAGTACGAGTAGTACTTTTCTTTGGCAGATCAGATGGACTATCATCAAACTTATCCATCAAGTTCTCAGTGACAGACTTAATAAAAGGCTTGTCTTTGCTTCATTGTTGCTGGATTTAAATCCTAAACCAGATTGGTCATTATAAGACATTTGGTCTTGTAGGATTGTCTCAACAACAACTTTTGAATTAGAATAAGAATCAATTGTCTTGGTGAGATAATTGTTTCTTGAAACTAAGTAAGCAATTTGACTAAGACATATGTTTAGTTTATTCTTGAGATCTTGATTTTCTTCTCTCAACTAGTCTGACTCTTTCTTGTTTTCTTTCAAAACTTTTATTTCAGATTTAAGAGAGTCATTTTCAGTTGAGATTCTTTTAAAATCAACATCAATAACTTTATGAGCATCATTTAAATTTTCAAAATCAGAAAATAGTTCATTCATCACCTCTGCCATATCAGACTTTGAAAGGTTAGGCATAGGATCAATTGTAGGCTGAAAGGTTGAGGATGATGGTTCAATGTTGGGATCAAAATTAGGTAAGGAGGATGTCGGTTGGGAGCTTATATCAGCTAAGGTCTTTTGAAATTTGATCGGTCGAGGTTCAAACACAGGTTGAGTTTTGAATGTCATCGGTTGGGCCTGAGTTTGAAAGGTCGGTTGCATTTGTTGCATCAAAGGTTTGAGAGTAGGAGGGGTTTTACTTTGACCATAGAGGGCTCCACCTATACTTTGGATTTTGAAGTTGTAGGGATTTTCAGCCCTTGGTATAGGTTCATCATAATATGACAGAGGAGACCTCATAGGTGTTGTAGTGTCATTGTATGTGCTTCAATGGAGTTTCTATAGATTGGTGTCTGTAGGGGTGTGGGTCCAGCTTCTATTCCATCAAGAGCTATAAAACTAACATCAGCATCTTCATCTGAGTCAGCATTTTCATCCTCTGAATCAGTTTCAAACCAAACAGGCATAGCCTTTTCTGTTCCTTCCTCGGCTACTAGGCTCTTAGATCTAGAGTTTTTCCTAAAGGGTTTCTTCCTAAAAAATTCATACTTAGGTTGAGAACATTTTGAAGCAAAATGATCAGGTTTCCTACAATTGTAGCAAACAAACTCACCTTGGGCATTTTTGCCGTCGATTGAGGGTTGGCCAGATCTTTGAAAATTTACAGATCTTTGAAAGGATGAGGGTTTGGAATGGAAGGATTTGTTGCTTGAATTATGTTGTTTGGTGATCACGAGGTATGTATCTCGCTGGAGTGGGATGTGCCAAAATTTTACCTGCGAGTTTGAATTTTGTTAATGACATGTACTAGTCTATTTATAGGTCATATGTAGCCTAAGCGACATATTTTCTATAATTAATAAAATAAAAATTCATTGTTTTTTAAAAGTAATTAATTGGATGCAGAAAATTGTGGGGTAGAAATTAGTAGATGTGTAAACAAAATACTCCCTCCGTTCATTTACTTACTTCACACTTTTTATTTTGGGCGTCCAAATACATACTTCACACTTTGTTTTTTTCCTAAAATGGAAAGTTTTTATCACTATTTCCTCCACTCATTCTCTCTCCTACATTATTTTAATACTCACAACACCATTATAATTTACTATTCCCTCCACTCATTCTCTCTCCTATTTTACTTTCACACTCACAACACTTTCAATATAATACTCCCTCCTTAATTTACGTGAGTACAATAACTGTGAAGTAACAAATTGGACGGAGGAAGTATATGCTTAAATTTTTTTTTTATGTTGGATTTGCTGATTTTTGAATTATTGGTTAAAATTTATGATTTTTTTAGCACCAACTGAACATGATTTTTGGGTCTGTCACCGGATGGGACTGTGTCTGTGTGTGCTTTTATGCGTGTGAGTATAGATTTTAGGGGAAGCGGAGAGGACAGAGTGAGATTTTTTTTCCAAACAAATACAACACTTAATATACTCCCTCCTTCCCACGTAAATACAAATTTATTTCCTATTTGATTCATTTTACGTGAATACAAACTGTCCAAAATAAAAATAAATTTATTATTTTATATTCACCCTATCCCATCCACTCATTCTCTCTCTTCATTTTCTACCACACAATTTATTCAACCAACTCCACTCATTCTCTCTCTTCATTTCCTACCACATATTTTCATTATCTTAATAATACTTCTTAATTATTGTGCCCAAGAAATTGGTTTGTAATCACATGGGACGGATGGAGTAAACATAAAAGTTGCACACGGAGATTTGACCTGCTGGCTAGAGCTCATGGCTTTCAACCTGGAGGTCATGGGTTCGATCCCCCCAGAAATTAGAGGGAAGACTTTCTCTCCCTATGATTTATCTCCTGGACGTTTTTTGCGCAGATGAAAAAAAATAAAAAATAAAAGTTACTCTTTTCGTTCCCCTCGAAAAGACACAAATTTTTATTTTTGATATTTCATTTAATACGACACACTTCTATAATGATTTTTTTTAAATATTTTTTTTTATGTATGTGACCCAATTGTTATACTTACAATAACTATCCATTCACAATTGTCTATGCCACAATCTCTTTCCTAACTCATTTATTTATATTCACAACGCTTATTTCATTATACACTTTTGAAATTTTCGTGTACAATAAATTTTGTGATTTTTAGAATAGGACGAAAAGAGTAAGTTACAACATTATTTATTTAAGTCTTCACGGAACATAACATAGCATTCCTAGATTTTATTTTGTTAACAAAAAGTTGAAAAAGAAAATTAAAAAAGGGCTGGTAAAGTAAACCTAGGAAAAAGAAAAGGTTTCACTGATGTACAAACATTTCAACCTTTCTTGTTTGTGGAGGGAAAACGGGGGTGGACTAAAAATTAAGGCGGGAAATTTTGGTTCAACTTTTTAACTCCATCTGGCTGTTTTAGAGCCAATTTTCTTGGGACTAACTTACTTTCGACAGAATGGGGTCAATTAAATTAGGGAAAATTTATACTCCCTCCGTCCCAATAAAAATTTCACTAATTACCCAAAAGGGCGTCCCGTTAGAAGCTTCACCTTTCCTTTTTTGGCAAAGAATTTTCACTATTCTCTCCACTCATTCTCTCTCCTAATTCACTATTACACTCACAACACTTTTCAAATTCACTATTCCCTCCACTAATTCTCTCTCCTATTTTCAAATTACACTCACAACATTTTTTTTTCCCACCCATTTCCATAATTCCCGTGCCCACCCAAAAGGGTGAAGCACTTATTGGGACGGAGGGAGTATTTTAGTTACTAAATTTTATGTCTTTTCAAAATATTTTCAGCAAACTAATATTTTTTAAAATGTTCTTATTAAACTTTCACAATTTTCAAAATGTGCTTACTTTGTTAACAAATTTGCTAAAATTCTAAAGAAATTTAGCCACGTGACTAATGTTTATTAAGTTTTTTCAACCAATATGTTAACGTTGTTGACATATGTGATAAAAGACTACAAATTAATTAATGTAAAATGTCATAAATACATAGTTTATAGGAAATATTACTAATTAATTCCCAAAAAAAACATTTACCCTAGATTGTATTTAACAAAATTAGTCATGTGAGGCCGTGGTTCAATTTCGTTAGATTTTTTTAGTGAATTTGTCGACAGAGTACGCACATTTTGAAAAATGTGGATGTTCAGTGAGAACATTTTGAAAAATAATAGTTTAATGAGAACATTTTGAAATAAACTAAAGTTCAATGACTAAAATATGATTTTTGCCATTTTATAATTATATGAATTGTTTTTTTTATTAGTATATTTTTATTTAATGTTAATGAATGGCTTGATCTTATGATTATACAAATTGGGTTTATGTTGTGGAGCTTGGGTAGTGGGCTTTAATACAGTGGTGGACCTAGAATTTTATTCAAAAGGGGGCAAAATTATTTTTATTAGTCAAAAGGGGCAAAAAAAAAAAAAATTAGTTCATTTTTTCTTCACACAAAGGGAAACAAGTTTTATAAATTTTAGTAATACCCCTAAATTTCAAAAATATTTACACTTTAAAAAACACAAAGAATTTAAATCAAAGAGGTGAAGGGCCCCTTTTGCCTTCCAGGTCCGCCCTGCTTTAATTTGGAATACAAATTGAAATTTGGGCTAGTTGGTTTTGAATTGATGATTGTTGTATTTATAATTGAAATCTCTAAAAAAATGTGCATTTTGTGGAAATGATGGCCCAAAAATCACACAATTTTCGGTTAGCTGGGCCAACCCTACTACTTTACGGGCTAAAAGAAATCCAGCATCAACAATAAAAGCCAATACTTTCTCTGTCCGTCATGTTAATCTCATTTATAATACATTAGTATATGTATATGTCCGTGTTCAAGGACACGAATTTTTATTTTTTTTTAAATTTTTTTTAAAAAAAGAAAATAAAAATTTTTAAGGGCAAAATGAGAAAGGAACAAATGTATGAGGGCAAAATGGAAAATTCAACCCTTGAAACTGTTCATAGAACTGTTCATATAAGGGAGAACTCATTTATACTATAGATTTACTTTCCTTAATTATCCTCACGAAGAAGACTATTGTGTAATAATGATCATCGACGTATTTTCATAATACATTTCTTAGCTTCAATCCTAGTAGCGAAATTAACCTTGGCTACAGACAAAATCATCATTTATACTCTCTCCGTTCCGTCCGAAGTGTCTTAAAATGAGATCGGCGCGAAAATTAAGGAAAGTGATGTAAGAAAGAGAAAAAGGTTAAATGTTGTGAGTATGAAAAATTAAATAGGAGAGAGAATTAGTGGGAGGAATAGTTAGGAGAGAGAATGTTGTGAGTGTAAAAGTAAAGTAGGAGAGAGAATGAGTGGGGTAGGAAGAGTATAAAAATAATAAAAATTTTTCTTTTTGGGATTGAGACATTTAAATGGGACGCCCAAAAAGGAAAGTTGAGACACTTCGCCGAGACTAAGGGAGTAATACATTTACAGATTTACTTTCCTTAATTTTTTAGTTAATTATCATTGTTGCTACTTATGTAAATGATCAAGCAAGCCCTAGACGACTAGACGTCGTTTGAAAAATAAAGTAGGGGGATTTTCCTCTTGATTTTTTTTGCCATTGTTTCAAATTATTTTAAGTAAGTACTGATTTATTTTTATTTTTTTTTTTGGGGCACTGGGATTTTACCGCGCATGTAGACAAATTTAGGTTTCATTTGTTTCGCCGTAAAACATTTTTCGAAAAACGTTTTTTGAAAAATGTTTTCTTGTAAAATGTTTAACGGAGGTAAAGCGTAAAATGTTTTACGGAGAAAGGGTGTAAAATATTTTCGGGTGTTTGATAAGAAAAATATTTTTCGGAAGGGCGTAAAATATTTTATTAAAAAAACAAATTTTTAATTATTTTTTGTAACCACCCCACCCACCCCCCGCCTACCCCACCAGCCACCCCCCCCCCAAAAAAAAAAAATTATTTTTTTTTGTAACCGCCCCACCCACCCCTGCTTACCCCACCCCCTCCAATTTTTTTTTTTTTTTTTGTAAACGCCTCACCCACCTCTGCCTACCCCACCCCCCACCACCTCCCCACCCCATCCCCCCCAAAAAAAAAAAAAATTTTTTTTTTGTAACGCCCACCCACCCCAAAAAATAAATAAATTTGGAGGGGGTGGGGTGGGGTAGGACTCAGGGGGTGGGTGGGGGGGGGCGGTTACAAAAAAAAATAAAAAATAAAATTTTTTTTTTTGGGGGAGGAGGGTGGGTGGGGGTGGGGTGGGGTAGGCAGGAGTGGGTGGGCGGTTACAAAAAAATATAATAAAAAAAAAAATTTGGGGTGGGGGGGGGGGGGGGTGGGCGTTTACAAAAATAAAAATTAAAAAAAAAAAATTTGGGGGGTGGGGGTGGGGTAGGCGGGGGTGGGTGGGGCGTTTACAAAAAAAAATAAAAAAATTGGGGGCAGGGGGTGGGTGGGGCTTTTACAAAAAAAAAATTGGGGGGGGTGGGAGGTGGGGTACGCAGGGAGTGGGGTAAGGGTATTTTTTATTTTTTTTAATTATTATTATGTTGTACCTTGTGAAATATGAGTTGTACATGAGGGACACCATTTTTTGAAAAATGTTTTACTTAGGACAAGGTCAGTAAGTCGTTTTACTTAGAAAGGGCGTAAAATGTTTTCCGGAAAACGTTTTCTCCATTTTTCGGAAAACAACCAAACAGCGGAAAATGAATTATTTTCCGAAAAACATTTTCCGGGGGCTCAACCAAACGGCGTAAAACGAGTTATTTTCCGAAAAATATTTTATGGCGAAAAAAATGAAGTTTCTGGCGAGTTTGTTAGTGCAGCGGGTTGTTTCACTATTTTCATTAGGGGCAGTTTTTTGGAAGTTAAATTATTTTAATCCTCTAGTTTTAAAAATGAGACAAATTCTTAAAAACAAGTAAAAATGGAAAAATAGACGATCTTTTCGAGAATGAGTAAATGAGAAAAATTATGGAACATATAACATATATGTTCCTCTTAAGATACTTATTCAATACTCAATACGTATATCTTCTTTCTTGGGTATGAATACAAGGCCGATCATGTGAAATTGGGAGTTCGAAGCGAACTATTCACTCGGGGACTTATTTTTTTTGTCCTAACACAATCTAATAAAACAATTGAGTTAGCTGATAATTTTGGGATTATAATAGTTGAAAAGAAAATTACCGTCTAATTGTATATAGTGATAATTGTAAAAAAAAAAAGTAAAATTTTAGTGATATATGTTAAAAATTCAAAGACATTGCAGCAATACTCACTTCTTTCCGAAATGATGAACTGTTAGAGATATTATTTCACGTTGAAAATTGACAAACCTTGTCTATAATATATAAATATCCTGGATCACTTTCCTTGACACCAATTGATTTTAAGGTGGAACCTCAGACTTTAAGATGTTAGAGATATTATCCCACATTAGAAATTGACAAATCTTGTCTATAATATATAAAAATCCTGGGCCACTCCCCTTGACACCAAATGATTTTAAGGTGAAACCTCACACTTTACATGATATCAGAGCGGCATCATACACAAGTCTAAATCCATGGCGGGGAACGATGCTATCATCAATAACCCCCCTAAAATTGAATATAATTCTCCTTTTTACCTTGGTCCTCAGGATAGGCCAGGCGATTTTATTACTCCTACTCGTTTCAATGGTGAAAATTATGATGATTGGACCAGCGATATGTAAACAGCTCTTGAAGCTCGCCGAAAATTTGGTTTTCTAGATGGTACAATTACTGAACCTGTTCTTCCCTGCACCATCTCTGATTGGAATACTATTCATGCCATGTTGATTTCTTGGATCATGAATACTATCGAATCTGATGTTAAAAGCACTCTCTCCAAATTTAGAGATGCTAAACGTTTATGGAATTCTCTCAAAAGTCAATATGCTGTGGTTGATGGTCCACGTATTCAACAATTGAAGGCATCGATCGCTCGTTGTGAGCAAACTAAGGGCATGTCAGTCGCCAGATATTTTGGCAAATTAACTGGCTTATGGGAAGAACTCCATAGTCATGAACCTTTAATCAATTGCACTTGTTGTAACAACTACACGACCGCTCAACAACATGCGGATCGCAGAGAGACAGGCAAGCTTCATCAATTTCTTATGGGTCTAAATTCCGAGTATCATGCTAATACTCGCACCAATATTTTATCTTTTGGTAGCACAACACTTAGGACTCATTTAATAGCCGGATAAGGATGAGGGATATTATTAGTAAGAGGATTATTAATCCCCTCATTAATTATCTAATTTTCATAAACATTATACTGTTTGGTAGGATCAGGACAGGATTAATATGATTTCATTCCACTTTAGTTGGAGTAAAACACAATATTATTATTAACTTTCCAAATATACCCCTAAATTGACTTTAAAACAAATGATTCTTAAAAGTCAATACTACTGCTACTCATCTTCTTATGCAGTTGGGTGAATACCGGTGGAATGAAACTAGTAACATTTTTTGGAAATAATTACAAAATTGACAACAAACAGTAAATCGAATTTCAAGAAATTTAAATATCCATCTGTCTATAACTAATTTATATATAAAAAATCTACTTTACTTCAGCATTCCCTCATTAATCTTCAAGATCCTGCACATGTTCTTCCTAATGTCTGATATAAATTGACCATTAGCAGCGCGGTGGATGTTCGACCATTCTACCAGAGCATCCAAAAGTTATCTCCATTTCTTCGGTCCACTTGAGCCTTCATTTTACGTTAATGAATCCTTTCACACCTACAATAATATAACATAAACCATACAATTCTTTGCAAACTTTAAAAACGATATAAAACTAAAAAGAAAAACTAAATATGATCACCTAATTTCACCCAAAATTAGCATAGTGATGTGTGTACATAAAACACTTTTCATCTTTCAATAGCTAGGTTGCTTCTAATTTATATCAGAAATCACAACTCTTTTAATTATCTATTTTCACCCAAAATTAGCATAGGCTAATGCCACATGGGCAGAACTCGGGTAACAAAGCATATGTGAATGATTTGTAGCTATGATATGTCAAAAGAACAGATAAATAGAGAAAGGAGTTTACTGATGTAAACTTAATCAAGCTCATAAAACAACATAATAGTGGCAGAACAATTAAATAAGCAATGAACAAAAACACAAGATGTTTATGAAAACCTCTCTGCGAAAACAGTTAACCTAAGCAAGAGTTTTATGCACAAAATATGAATTATGCGCTAGAAATCATAATCAGCTTAGTTCAAAAAGCAAAATAAAGATAATGATTAGACAACCACATTCATCTAAAAGTAGATTGAACAATCTCATAACAGATACTTACAATCATACGTAATTTACTGCTTATCAATTTGCAACAATAAAATCCATGAAAAATAACCATTAAACTATTGAAAAGAAAAAACCTATCACAGTCGACAATTTTATGAAGTAGAGATAAAATGCTGACAAGTAGTTTGAAAGAACCAAATACGTTCGGATTAAAGGTTTAATGTAAAAAATGTAACTCTTGATTGCCCCCAACTCCCTCGTAAGACCCTTTTGGAATCACCAACTCCTGCCATGTTGATTGAAAAACAAAACCTTAACACCCAAATAGGCGTAGGAGAGAAGACTGATTGTGATTAAGGGTTCTATGGAAAGAGAAGAGGAAGAAATCTGGAACTCACCTTCAATTTGAAGAATCACCAATAATCCAAATTTTAGGAGTGATGTTCTTCCTTGGGAGAGATCGAGGATGCGGATTTTGGATTTATTAGATTAGGAAAGAAGGGTATAATCGTGAAAAGGATGTAATCCCCCCTCACGTAATGCGGGGATTAATAATACCACACCCGGCGTCCGAATTATTAGTGAGGGGATTAGGAGTTAATCCTGATAATTGGGTTAATTAATACTGACTCGTATTTTCCTACCAACCGCAAGATTTTTTATCGTAATAATCCCATTGATAGCTATCCGGGGGGTTAATACTGTGAACCAAACAGCCCCTTAGATCCAATTTCATATCATTCATAAGCCTTACGTATCAATCATATTTATAATCATTCAAGAAATAAAAACTCAATTGAAGTTCTTTCATAATAGGGAGAATTACCAGTAGATCCTTCAAAACCAAGTCAAATGATCAATAAGGACACACATTATGAAAATCAATCAGCTAGTCCAATGTCCTAAATCAATATTACCATGAGATCCAACAATCATTTAGTACTTGATAAATACACAAACATATACTCATTTTGAAAATCTGCAGCCACCTACTTTCTCTCTCTACCTTACCCACCTCCGGCTACCTCTCCCCTCCCACCTTCAGCGACCATCTCCACCTACTCCGGTGACCGCATCCCCTGCTCCGGCGACCGTCTCCCCTACTCCGGTGACCATCTCTCTCTCTCATTCTCCTGCCACCACTCCCCTCCGTACCTCCGCCCATCCACCCTTCACCGGACCAAAGAAATTTCGATTCCTATTCCTGTAAATTGTGAAATTCAGATGAAGGGAGAAATTCTCATTGTTGAGAAATACGAAATGAGTGGGAGAGAAATGGAGGACAGGCGTTTGGCGTGAAGGGGTCCTTAATGGCGGTCTATTTCTCTCTCTACAGTCTATATTCATACATGTTATTGTTATGAAGAGAGAGAAAGCTCACTAGATGTGGGGACACATACTAACAACAGTCCACAGATGAGAGAGAAATAGTAACACACACTGTTTGTGTGAGAGAGAGCGAGAAAATAAGATAGGATGAGAGAGAAATAGTAACACACACTGTAAGTGTGTGAGAGAGAGAATAAGATAGGGGGTGGAAGTGATAAACGGTGGTGGAAGGACGTAGCAATTTGACTGTTGTGTGGGATGGGATGGTTTTGAAGGATCCATTAGTAACACACACTGTAAGTGTGAGAGAGAGAATAAGTAAGGGGGTTGGTTTTGAAGGATCCATTAGTAACACACACTGTAAGTGTGTGAGAGAGAGAATAAGAAAGGGCTTAGATTCTTTTCGAATTTGACGGTGGAATGGTGCTTAATAACGGTGGAAAGCTCGTGTTTAGGCAGTGGGTGGTTTGTGGTGGGGGAGGTGGTGGTCTTGTGTTGGAGATGGTCCAAGATTTGTTGGTGATGTGGTAATCAGACGATATAAGGACTAAAACAACTGTGAACTTAACAAAAAACAACAGTGAACTTAAGTAAAAACAAATGTGAACTTAACAAATAAGTCAAATAATCTCATAAAATTGCAAAAATAAAGGCTATAAAATTCTAAAAAAAAATGTGAACTTAACTAAAACAACTGTGAACTTAACAAATAAGTCAAATAATCTCATAAAATTGCAAAAATAAAGGCTATAAAATTCTAAAAACAACTGTGAACTTAACTAAAACAACTGTGAACTTAATTAAAAACAAATGTGAACTTAACAAATAAGTCAAATAATCTCATAAAATTACAAAAATAAAGGCTATAAAATTCTAAAAACAACTGTGAACTTAATTAAAAACAATTGTGAACTTAACAAATATGTCAAATAATCTCATAAAATTGCAAAAAATAGAGGCCATAAAGACTAAAACAACAGTGAACTTAACAAAAAACAACAGTGAACTTAACAAATAGGTCAAATAATCTCATAAAATTGCAAAAATAAAGGCTATAAAATTCTAAAAACAACTGTGAACTTAACTAAAACAATTGTGAACTTAATTAAAAAAAATGTGAACTTAACAAAAAAACAAATGTGAACTTAACAAATATGTCAAATAATCTCATAAAATTACAAAAAGAGAGCCATAAAAGATTAAAAAAAATGACTGTAAATTAACAAATGTGAACTTAACAACTGTGAACTTAATAACTGTGAACTTAACTAGAGCAATTGTGAACTTAACAAATACTCCCTTCGTCCCAAAATGTTTGTCCCATTTGACTTTTTTGTTAAACTTTGACCACAAATATATGACAATTTAATTATGTTCATGAAATTCTAAAAATTTCTATTGATTCACCATTAATAATATTATCAACAACAACTTTTAGAATTTCATGAACATGATTAATCTCTTATAAATTTGTGGTCAAAGTTCGACAAAAAAGTCAAATGGGACAAATATTTTGGGAGGAGGGAGTATATCAAATAATCTCATATTGCTCTAAAATATATGTTGATGCTGCTAGTTTGATTCGTTTTGACGATACGAATAATACAATGGTCTCGGATTTTATTTTATTTTTTCAAGTTCTAGATCCTAAGATATTTAATTTTAAAGTTTTGGGAGGAGAAAAAAAAATGAAAATAGAGGGGGAGAAAGGGACAGCGAGCGCTGTCCCTTTTATGTTGCATGGGTGTCTTTATAAAAAATGGGGTGTCATTATAAATCGTGGACCTGGTGAAATTTCTTCAAAATGTGTGTTCTTATTGGTTGTTTTCATTAAAATGAGGGACTATTTGATAATTGCCCCTTCATAATATACCTATTAATGTGTTTTCATCAACTCATAAACCATAATTATCACTTTATGAAGCATACTCATTATTGCATCAAGTGTTTCTACTAATTCATATCATACTTATGATCTTTATAAGAATAAAATGCTATTAATTACATGAAATTCATGTAAATAGGTTCAAATTTAGGTTTCTTACCTACTGAAGAAATTCCACCAATGAAACTTCAATATATTGGTTCTTCTTGAAGACTTTGATGAGTAGAACATTTTTTGTGTAGAAGCTTCAGTGATATAAGGTGATTTTAGACCTTCAATTTTTAGAAAGAAGATGAAACTCTCTCTTAAAGATTCTTGTGTGTGTTTTGAGTGTGTGTAGGAGGAGATAAGAGTGATGAGCTGAAAGAAATGAGTATTTATACCCGCACTCACAAGCATGGGGTGTCATGCTAAGGTTACGTGCAACTTTAACGAAGTTTAATGCAATTTCGTTAAGTGTTACAATTTTGTTAGTCTATTTAACACTAATTAACTTAAATTAAGATTATTATAATCACTAATCACTTTAGATTAGTCCTAATAAAAAATTAAATGTCACTATTTATCCATATTCCGTTAACTTTTTAGTTAACAGGACTAACAAGCAGAACGGTTTTCAATTACAGGGACTAACTGGTCATTTTCATAAACTACTGGAAATCAACCCCATTATAAATTAATTAAACAAATTAATTAATTATAAATAAATAAATAAATAAATAAATATCATTTAATCGCACTAAATTTTCAATTAACCCAAAACACTCAATTATTCCCAATTAAACTTATCTAGGAACCTGGCAGGAATTTCCAGAAATTTTGGATTGAAAAAAGGGTCAAACAGAGCATGGCTCATCTAGGCATGGGGCAAACGGGCAGGCCATGCGGCCTCATTTGGCCCGCATAGGTGTCTGGCCGAGAAATGGCCTGGCTTGGCCGGCCAAAGCTTAGGCCATTGCTGTCTTGGGTGTCATTGACACCAAAGTTAAGAAATTACTAAAATGCCCCTAAAGACCAAAAACAACAAAATAGGATATATTCCCATAAATTCCAACTAAATCCAAACAAATTTTATAAAATTCAAAATAAATCAAATTAGTCTCAAATATTTTCTCAGTAATAGTAAATGTCATAAAATAACTGTTTTACCCAAAAAAGTCAACTAAATTTATAAAAAAAATCATAATTCATATCAATCTCCACAATAATTCATAATAATTTCAATAATTACCAAATAATTATCAAAAAACATAATTAGTGTAAAATGACCATTTTGCTTCCACAATCAACCAAATCCAACTAAGTCTACTTCAGGTCAACAAAAGTCAACCCAAAAATCAATATTTTCTACAATTATCCCAAAAACTCATTAAAATTCAAAAGAAATCAACGAAATTCCAAGTTCATCACACATAGATGTTCCAACTCATTCCATATGTATATAAACCATAAACCACACATCAAAATAAGTGTCATATACACAAAAACCTATCAAATACTCATTTACACACTTTCTTGTGCCCTTTTCATATTTTGCGTACACATTTCACAACCATGCTCCATACACTCGAGTAAAATGCCTCATTTCTTTCATCAAGCACTACAATTATCTCACAACCACATACTTCAACATAATGGGCCCATAAGTATTTACGGACGGGCTGGACAGTTCCACGAGCTTGGCTGTGCACAAGCCAGGCATGGTACAACGTATGTCCATCGACAACAAGACATAACATAAGATAAATCAGAAGAGTATGGCATAAATACAAAACAAGGCCATAAGCAACGTTTGGAATATGACATACAAAATGTGATATAGAAAAAAGAATCACCTACAGTAGCAGCATATCTACCCACATTGACATTGCAAAATAGTTTGAAGCTTATCATACACACCCTTTTGTTGGACAAGAGTAATGCTTGGGTTTTAAAAAAAAAATTAGCTTACAATACAGTTGGCAAAAATTAATTAAATGTTAAATTAATGAACAGTGGGTCCTACGAACACAGCATAATCTCAAGGCTTGCATTACCAAAACGGCAAGTTAATTATCAAATTAAGGGGCCGTTTTGTAACCCTTCTTAGGACCTGATAGGATTATTATTCCAAAAAGCTTGATGTTTGGTAGATAAAATGCAATCAGAGTAATAATCCTAACAACCCGGATAAGGTCTCTTATCATCTCTTATCCCCTTCATATTTATCCCAAAAAAAGGTGGTTAATACGGATTAATCTTATCAGACTACCAAACGAGCCCTAAATGTTTGGGTTGAACAAGTATGTTGCGACAAATGACCCAACACCTTCCTGGTCTTGATATGATAATGATAATAAGTACAAACTGTACCATTCAACGGAAGATTCAAACAAATGCAACCATGACTCAGGACAACGGGATGCATACATAACTGCAGGATTCCAATTCACTTCATGAATGCAAACCTATATATGGCATCAACAAGGGGCCAAGTGTCGCTGAGAATCATAGAGGAGATGAGACCGACAGGTTCAAAACTCAAGCTATTACGTAGTGATAAATTACATTCTCAAATTTAACCCACATACCTTGACTCAATGTACGACCATGGTAGTTTGTTCGAAAGTATTATTAGTCCTAGGATACCACATGCCTACTGAATCTCCCAACCAAATTGCTTTCACTATAGGAAAAAAGAGCACCAAACTCGGTTGAATTGCTGAAGAAGAGACCAACAATCACTGACAAGAGGAAGAAGATGGGCCGGAGGTACGCTTTTCCTGCTAATGTCGATTGTGATTCTGCAATCTGCATAAATATAGATTATCATTATTGTATTTTTGCTGATAAAGAAGCCATGTAACACTTTAACAAGGTTTATGAGTGATGCAAGAAATCGATAATTAAAATGTATTTGCTCCTGAACAAATATGAAACTTATAAGAGTCTGCTCTAATGAACAATCTGACATTCATGAATTAATCATGTCAGTTTGAACGGAATGAAGAAGTTGAATGCCAAACTAACAAAAAAAATGTGAACCTTAATTGAATTGCACATCCAGGTCTATAATATATAAGACTGTAAAACGGAATCATTCATTTATGAAGTGAATTTTATATATGGCAATCACCTAGCAGACGTCCACTATGTAATACATACACTATTAATGAATCACACATAGATGATTGCAATTCGTCGAACTATTTAAGTGTTTTGAACATAACAGATCAATAAAAAACAATCATGATATGTTTGGGATTCAAGAAAATACCTATGAAGATGATGCACATTGTCCGTCAACACACTCCAAAGATTTGTAATATTCATGCCTGTCAAGACGACGTCTATTTAACTAACTCAACAAATATGAATGATCTGGCCTCTCAAATTAAGATAAGCTTAAAACGTAACCATAATTTTTTACATTAATGAATGAAAAACCTTTCACAAACATAAATTAAAGAATTTATATTCTGTACATTGACAGTAAACAAAAACTATTTTACACGGGCGTGACACCTCATCCATATTATTGCATCAAGTCAAATTTTAGGGAGAGAGAGAACACTAACCGGGCAGTAAGACTAGCTGCATCATCCTTTGGCAGCAATTCAGATTTTACCCCCCGGAAATTGCCCTTATACTTCAGCCGAAATAGCATTAAAAAAAAATCAAAACAAACATGTTATTTCCGAGTAGGGGAAAAGTACAGATATAAAATAAAAGAGGAATAATAGTAACATGCCATACAAGAGAATCTGCATAAGTTCCTCCGTAACGACCGACTACAAATCTACTGGGATGGAACATTGGGCAGACATCCTGGCAAATTGAACATTTTGCTACATGAGAAATCATGATAGCAATGAGCACATACAATGTAAGATATAATGAAGTGTAACAATGATTAGAAAGCGCAGTGGCATAGGGAACAAATTTAGAAGGCGGCAGTGGACTTGAGTATATAAAGATAAGAGTCACAGTAGGCAGGGGCGGATGTATGCTTAAGGGGGAGGATCAACTGGCTGACTTTCGCATTTGTGTCATTTTAGCCCTTGAAAAATTTGGGAATTCTTATTGTTGCCCCCCTCAAAATTCCAACTGGCCCCCTCATATATAAACTGACTTCTATAGATTAACTAAGAAACAGCTTTTCTATTTTTGACACCGCTATTCTTTGCGCACTACGTCGTCAACGAGGGAAGGCGTCGCACCACCACCATGTAGCCGCCGTCTCATAACAACAACAACAACAACAACAACACAGGTTTATTGTTCTTTCCTTCACCCTACATCCCTAAATTTTCGAAGCCCTAAATTCCAACACTAAATTTCTAAATCTCAAACAAAATTAGGGCTTTTTAATCGAAACCTCTTTCTAATTGGTGTTTTCCATTTTTTTCTACGGCCTGTTGCTAATCAGATTCTGACCTGTGCTTCTGTTTCTAATTTGGAATTCCATGTAATTTTTTTGTTAATTATTACCTTATGCTGGTAAATTTAATTCCCCCTTTACATTCAATAAAATTGCTATTTGCTTGGCATAAAATCAGTCTATTGTGTTTTCTCTACGGGAAGAATTGCATATATCAATTGAATTATTGGAGTACTAATGTTTCTGGTGATGAATTTTCTAACCCTTTGGGGATGGAACTGTGGACCAGTATTTGTGAGTAGGCTAATTTTAGGTGAACTATTATTTTGTAATTGAGTTTTACGACCTGCAAAACTGAACGAATTCTTTTATCCTTTTCATGGTTTAATTTGAATTAGTTCTTCTAATTTGTTAATTTGGTTAGGCTAGTATTATATGGTATAGGTGAACTTGAGAAGTGAAGTTTGTGTTAGGTTTTTATTTAGTAGCTTTACAGCCTGAAATATATTTTCTTATGTGTTGGAATGAAAGTTTTGGACTATTCTAGTTTATTAAATCTCAACACTTTTTTAGCCTATCAAATGACTGAGGTTATCTCATCGCAATGGGTTTTGGACATTGAATTGTGGTGGAAGAGGAATGATTGGGTCTCAGCGGTTGCTTGCCTATACAAACTCTATTGGGTTGATTCGATTTTACACCACCTAGGTGTTGAGATACTCACCTACGTTGCAGCGACATGGTTTGAGTTTTACGATTAGGGGTCTTACAGCTGAGCGTAGAGGAAGTGAGATGATTACATATGCTATTTTGCATATTCCTGATGGAAGAATCAGCTTTACCCATGTGTGACAAGTTGGTCTAGTTTCTGGGGATACTCTTAATTTGCTTGCTTTGAATTAGAAAATATGAATTATATTGGAACTCAAGATTTCAGTCCCGGGCAGGGCAGACAACTCCGGATGAAAAGTTTCCTCTGGTTCAAGTATTAGCACCCTCCCATACTTTTTGGACTTTTGATCCTTATTGTTTGTGGTTATGATTCATATAAAATCATGTAAAAATTCAAAGTCCGAAAAGGAAGATGGGGATGATGAGGTAATAGGAACGCTAAAATGGTTCTCTTTTCTTAAGTTGAAAATTAACGAGTTTAAAATCGAGTTCGAGCTCACTCGAGTTCGAGCTCACTCGAGTCGTTTTTCCGAGCGAGCTCGAGCTGCTGGGTTCGAAGAACAACCCTAGCTAGAATGTAAAACTAAGATGTGATTAACGAAGCCATGTAATTCTGCAGCATCATCAGATTAAAAAAAAAAGTATCTTCATTTATATATAATTTGTTGTTTCTTCTCTTAAATCAACAAGGATTAAATATAAGTAAACTTATTAAGGAATTGAAGTTCATATAGTTCCCTTGGATCAAAGAAATTACATGGGGTTCCTGATAAAAATAACAAAATGTATCTTCATTTATATATAATTTGTAATGTTTTCTCTTAAATCAATAAGGATTAAATATTTGTAATGCCATTAAGAAACTGAAGTTCATATAGTTCCCTTGGATTAAAGAAATGACATAGGGTTCCTGATAAAACAAGCAATGACTTTCAAAAAGAAGCAGGCAACAGAAAGAAAATGTGAAAATACATCTAGGTAAGACATTAGCAGTCGCATTTTGGTAAGGTTAGTGCTACATCCAAGTAAGACCCCAAAAGTAATGAAGTAAGAAATATGCATATCACTACATTATAGTGAAAAAGCTAAGATGTGAAAGTAAATCGTACCCCCTTCATCCCAAAATCATGTCCCAGTTACCCTTATTCCATTTTGGTTCATCCCAAAAAAAAAAGGTTTTCTTTCAATTTGTAGAAACTCTTAAAGCCAAATGTCTATAACACCCATTTTAATTGTAAGATAGAAAAAATATGGCTCCCATTAATTTCAGCCTATCAAATAAAAATTTGAGGATTAGAGGAAAAGGACAAGTCAAATAATCTTATAACCGTATAAATTCATGGGCGGACATTTATTTGGGGTAGATATTGAACAAATTACAATAAGATTGCGTACCAAAATCACCATCAAAATCACCATCAATGCAAGTTGTGACCATGTCCACATCAAAACCAACTTCAGCAAAGAAGTGCACAGCAGTGTTGGTAGAATCCTTAACCTCGGCAATGAAAGTTAAATGAGCCCAAAAGATTCCCCCAAATGGGACGGTTTCACATACGAAACGTGTACAGGAAACAAGCTCCAGAAGTTCATAAATAGCATTCTAGAAATCAAATATCAAAACATAGAAAATAAGAGATAAACTAAAATTATATATCAAAGACAAGGAAGAAACATATCATAATGGAGTTACCATACTTTCTCAAAGTTGAACTTTTCTGACGCCTTCGATGCATGGCCATAAATTGTGCTTTCGAACTCGTACGCATCCTTAATGCCGAGATCTTTAACAGTAGATTTAATTGTATATGCCTCACTAGAGAATAATGCAGATATTCAGATAACTACATATTATATTGGATTAAAGCAAACAAAAAATTTTGAAGGCAACACTTGATCACTTGAAATTCAGAATAATCATCCAATAAAACATCATTGCTACCTCAAGTAGGTATGAGGGGAGGGTGCAGATCAACCCCCCCCCCTACGACTCACATTGGTAACTACTTATACACAATGTAATAGACCTAAAAATCAATGCAAGTAGTATAATTCCTAACAAGCAAAAAGTGGGCAACACAAAAGACAAAAAACACCTGGTGATGAATGGGTTGAACTCTTTCATTTAGAGTATCTGTAGACCAAAATAATTGCTTTGTTCTCATTTTTTTTATATTTGATTTGTGTCTTTTGTGTTTGAGATGGCTCGGGAGGTGATATTTGAGTTGCCAAAGTAGTACGGGAAAAGTGTTAATATTATGAGGTCCTTGAATGCTACAGCCATGTCACTATGTGACTGGTGATGACTAGGGAGAAAGAGACTAACACTTGGTTTTAATGGACAATAAAGTAGGGTACTTTGGGAATTAAAGGTTGCTGACCAAGGAGCTTCTCATTCGACCGCATTATAGCAAGCCAACTGCCCTAGATTGACTGCCTCCTTATGCTATCTTCTTTACTCGTGTAATGTTTCTTATATACTATATACCGGTGAAAAATAAATTCAATTAAAATTATGTCTATTGTTTCAATAAACAGTAAGCTCACGTAAAACCCAAAACAACCAGATAAACAAAAAGGATACATTACCTAAAAAAACTTTTTGCAAAACCGTAAAGAACCAAATAAACAAGAAGGATACATTACCTAAAAAACCTTTTGGCAGATGCATCACGAGTACCTAACCGTCGGGAACCTGCTCACATCCAAAAAAAATCATTCTATCATAATATTTAAAGACGTGATTGGTAAGACTCTATGATTGCTAATTCAAATTGGCATTTGGTATGTCTTATTCATGTGACACTTTACAACCAAATGCAAAAACCACACCATCTTCTCAAGAAAAAAGAAGAGAAAAATGAAGCGCAAAGGAAGAAAAGATAAACTACACACCTCCAAATCCAGACCCCCAATGATATTTCGCAAATGGGTGGTATACGACACGGTAAGGGTGACAAACACCACAACCAATTTGAATCAACGGATTACCTACAATAAAATTAACATGTAACTATAAAGAGAAAATAATATTGTATCAGCGCATTCAAACGAAATGCATATGTATTAGGATACCAGGTTCAGTGGGCGTGAGTAACTCTTGACAACCATACTCTGGCCAAATTCTGCAAAAAAAAAAGTCTCAATTGTGAAGGAGATTTCTTCGTCCTAGCAATGAATGACAAGTGACGTATTTGGCCATCACGCCAATCACTCGTAACAAACGATGTCAAGCACAAAGGGTCCACGAGCTCAATCGGATCATCCTACAAAGAGAAGAAACATAATAATGTAAAATTGAGCTAAGAACCAAACTTTTAAGAAAAAAGCAAGAGAGAAGCAAACCTGATGTAAATTATAGTATTGAATGGCCATATTTGTAGGGATGGCAACGGGTCGGGTTCGGATCGGATCAGGCCTGATCCGAACCCGATCCGAACACTACAAAACCTTTGCCGAACCCGATCCGATCCGAAGTTATCTGATCCGAGATCCGATCCGAGGCCCGATCCGATCCGAAGCCTTGTTCCGAAGCCCCGATCCGATCCGAACTCTAGAAAAGCTGTAATCAAAAAAATAAAATGCCAAATTCTTTCCCTTACTGATTTTCTCTAGAACAAGACATTCAAGTTTTACTACAATTCCAAAACAATCAAAACAAACACAAACCAAAAATAGTTTCCACACATATTACATTCTAACAAATGTTAATTACTAATACATCCTAATCTTTAAACCCATTTGGCTGTCGACCTTTGTCCTTCCAACCTTCGCTTGGGACTACCACCTGAAAGGATATCATTTTACATTAATAACGCAAGTGGTATAAAAACAGTTTAAAAGATGCCTTCACATAGGCTAAGTAAAAAATACACTTCAAGAACATCGTGGGGACATCTCGTTTCAAGCAGTGAGCGTGACACCGGAGTGTAGCAAAGGGATACCATGTGAGAATGTTTATATGGAGGATGTTGACTTGGAACTATCAGGAGGAGATCATCAGAAGCTCCCTGTTAACAAAAGTTTCAAATACCAGGACAAAACTAGCTATGAGCAATGTTGATTCATTGCATTTTTTCCACAAAGCCAATATGCTATCAGATGACAGAGATGCATAAAAAATATACACTTCATTTTTTGATGTAATTTTAACACAAGAAAATATCAAAAAGTTCAGGCATGAGATCTTGTCGTGTCTTAGACAACCACCCTGAACAGATCGAAAGTGCATCATAGTAAATAAGTGAGAACAGCAGAAGAACAAGAAGCACATTCATTACATCCTAACAAATGCCCAATCCAGAGTGGATATGAACCTTTCAGCAGGTAAAAACAACAGAAAAAAAACAAGCACATTCACTATACAGCCTAACAAAATAAACTCTGGCACAACCTAATCATACAAAACCTAGTTCAAATAAAGAGTGCATAAATAAATAATTCTAGCACCAAATAATACTCAAAAGAAGAATCACTTGCACTTAATAAAATAAGGGCAAAATTCGATTTGAAACTTTGAGATTCTAAGATCCACAAAAATCACAACTTTCTAAGCATAAAATCACTGCAATTAATTTTGATGTTTTGGACAAGAATTCAAATTTTCAAATAAACGGAGAGTTCAACAACAAAATCAAACAATCAACGTTTTTGAGTAGTTGAGTCAATAAACCCTAAATAGAACACAATCTTATACAAACTAAATCGATTATACCTGAATGTTTTCACTACAGTAAACAGAAAGGAGATTCGGCGAGGAAATGCGCCGTTGTCGCCGTAGGCCCGTAGCAGAGGAGAGAAGAGCGGGAGAGAGAGGAAGGAGGAGATTCATCGAGGCGCCGTGCAGGAGAGAGAGAGAGGAGCGACCGAGCGGGGAGGGAGAGAAAGGGCGTCGCAGAGAAGAGAGAGAAACAAATAGCTGATTTAAATCTATCAAAAACCCTAAATTTTCTTATATATATATATATGGTATTTGTAATTTCTTAAAATATAAGGGGCTAAAGTATAAATTCAAACTTAGGTATATGCATTCGGGTCGGGTCGGGTCGGGTCGATTAGCCATGTTCATTCGGGTCGGATCGGGTCGGGTTCGGATCGGTCAGAATGTACTGCCGAACCCGATCGGATCATAAAAAATTAAAATCATATCCGATTTTTTCGGATCGAATCGCCTTCGGTACGGATCGGGTTCGGTTAAATTGCCATCCCTACATATTTGTATACATATATAAATCCTCCACATAGTTGTACCTGCAAGAAAATGACATGTTTAACACCAATTGTAAATAAACAAACACCATTGATTTCATCAAACTTAGTCAATCAAATCAATAACAACCAAAAAATGAAATCATTCCACGTCAAAGAAAACTATGATGATTCAATTGAGAAAGAAAGTCTTATGTTTTAAGGTTTAAATAAAGGTTATTGTTATGTTCGAAGGTCAAGGAGGTGTATATTTGGGGTGACCGTTAGGGTTATTATTTTCGTTATGTTTTTTAAATAAAGTCTAACGTCAGCATTTTCTTAAGTGAGGGGTTGTTTGGTTACAAGTTTAGTAGGTCGTTATCCAAGGCTGTTATTCTTGGATTAGCTAGAACATTATAAAAAGGAATGTTAGTGCCAATGTAGGCAACATTATGGATCTGCTTGTGGAGTTACTACCACCGGTTATTTTATGTAAAACCATGATCAGAATGTTGCACCAAGTAGTATAGGACATGTATATGTCACTGATAATTGTCAAAGCGAAGCCAATGGCCTCTCTAAGTCGGTGGTTGTGCATGTTAACGGGCCTAATGATGAATTAGCTGGTCTTGGACAGAGATCTACATTTATGCTAACGGCTGCTTGGACTCGATACGTTTTTTTTTTGTTCTGCCATGTGCCTTTTAACATTACAAATCAAGACTACCATCAGTCTCTTGGTACCGATGCAGCGGTCAGAGCTGAGCATAATGCAGTCTTTGATGGGGGTGGGTTGACAGCTTTAGTAAGGCTCAATGAAGATATGGATAAAGTTTTTGGGTGCTCAATGTGTGGGCCTGTAATGGAGCTCATCCTTTCAATCCTTGAGACAAGGATTTTTTGAAGGTGTGGGGAATGTTGTGATCGAGGGTCAAAGAGGTTAATTGGGGGTGACTGTTAGGGTTGTTATTTCCGTCATGTTTTTAAGTAAATTCTAAATAAAGTCTAACGTCATCGTTTTGTTAAGTGAGGGGGTCCTTTGGTTACAGGTTTAGTATGTCGTTATCCAAGGTTGTTATTCTTGGATTAGCTAGAACATTATAAAAAGGAATGTACAATCAACGAAAAATATCAAGTTTCTTCCCCAAATTCACTCTCTCTCGCTTCCTGAAATTCTCTCTCTCTCTGACCTCAATTTCGTCTTCTGTTCTTAATCTAATTTCTTCTTTCTCTTCGTATTTAATAATTTTGTTTGTGTTTGTATTGCAATTTGGTTTCCAAATTGCATTTGGTTGGTTGAACTTGTAAGATCATAACAGATATATACCTTTTTGTTTAAATAACTGAGTCGTTGCAGTTTGTTTTGGTAGTTAGTTAGTCAGTTTAGTCATAACAAAACATACCGGTTATTTGATGATCGGAGTTAACAATAGAGCAAGAGCTCCGGCGAAGGGCTGGTTATGAAGCAAGAACTGCGAAAACCTTAAGTATCCTAAAAAGAAAAATCGCCAGTACATATAGTAAGGCAACACGGTACTAAACCGGCTTATGGCAGGAAAATATCATAGCATTATGTTAACCCGCCCGGCCTAGGCCCATCCCACTAAGGTCCTCATTAGTTCCAATTTTAAAGACGCAGAAAGAATAGGTTTACCCCTCAAGATTCGTCCCGTTCTAATATCCACGTTAAAATTAAAATTAAACATAATTTTAACATAATTTGACATGTGAACGTCACATGATGATGGGTGATTTGGAGGTTACGGTGATAATTGTGAAGACTTAGAATTTTCATTTAAATAAGAGTTAATCCACTTAAGTTTCGTAGACGTAAATACCTATTATGTGACTCTCACATGCAAAATTTTGTTAAATTTCTAACGATTATTGGGATCCAGTGGAAAAGTGAGAAAATTTAAATATTGAATACCAAAGTGGGATGAATTTGCACGGGTGCAACATGGAATTGGTGTATAATTATGGGGGTAAACGTATTTTGGATTTTTTAAATATTAGCGGCATGCTGGAAGGTAGCGTCAGTTAGGGAGTTTAGGTTTTTTTATTCTTTATCCATTTCTCTTTTTCTTTCTTTTTTTTTTTTTTTGTTGTTCTTAAGGTGGGCCCTAGGGGTGTTTTGGCCAACAAAAAGGTTATTTCAATATTTAAAATTACTTTTACATTTAATATGAGCTTCTTCTTTTTTATTTCTCACAATATTTAAAACAATTACTACTAACTTTTGACGCAAAAATAAATAAATACTTATTTTCAATATAATTAAATTTAAATCTTAATTTGTATTAATTATCCACATTTTTTGCTTAATTGACATTTTAATGTGAGTAGTTATATTTTCCGTTAAGTTTCTAAAGTTCCCATTAAGTTTTTAATATCTCCGTTAAATTTCTAACATTGTTAAGGTGAAGGAAAAATATGAAGGCAAAAATCATAGTATTGGCAAAATTGACGGAAACAAAGTACAGTGGCAAATACGTGGATAAATCTAAAGTATATTGACAAATTCAATAGTTTAGCGAATCATAAATCTTTCTCATCAAACTAACGCCCTATTTCATCGATAAACCATAATGACTACAAGATTCGAAGTTTGAAAAACCCTAGTATACCGAAGAGTGGTGATCTGGTAGGAGTCCTATTCATCTAAAGGAAAGAGAAGAAGAGGCGACAAAAAGATAATAGGCGTACTTGGAGAGAGATGGAATGAGAGGATGAAAAGAGAATAAGAGGCGTACCTCGAGAAGAACCGATGTTGCAGTCTCCTCTGAAAAATGATTTAGTAAGGAGTAGGTTGGTAAGTCATCTTACGGAAAAAACAACTCATATTCGGTTTACCGGAAAATGAGTTCGATTGACTTTATAATTTCCATTGTTACCTGAACAGAATAAAAGTGATGGCCAGACTCAATATATAAAGTCCAGCGTTTCACTCATTAGTCATTACAAAGGTACAATTAGTGAATGGGCCCACCCAACTGTTACAACTCTATCGGCCCAATGGTCGACCAAGCTCATTGTCCGACCATTCTTGGTCCCGACCTAACTTCGTCCGATATATGATCTTCTATCTATGTACAATCTTTGTCCAGCTAAGGCACGAAGTCAGGTCGACCTCGAATACTTAGGCGACCTCAACCAAACAAACATGTGCGTCTATCCACGATTCAATTTGTAACCGTCTCCTACAATCACGGAGACCGTTACGCCAGCATTATCTCTGCGATTCAAGGATTCATAATAATCCTATGGCATCACTATATACCAGAATACATCCAACGTAAAAAGAGAATGTCATCTTCACTATTTGAGATTTAAGTCGTTCAATACAGTTTATTACAAACTTAACACTTTATTTCATCATCACGCTGGAGGGTCTTAGCCGGAGACAATCCCGGCTAGTCGTTTGTTTGTGGTTTCAGGTCACAGTATCTGGAATACAACCTATTGTTGGACTAAGGCTGATTCGTAACGTTTCCTGCATCACCAGTTTGGTTCCATTGCCGGGAAACAATAAACACTAAACCTTGAAACCTCACACGAACACAAACATGGTATCCGAAGGACACACCGATATTGCCTCCATGAACCAGTCGATGAGACTGTGAGGGGAAATAACTTCGGCACAAATACGGGTACGGGAAACCGCACTGCCAACTTGCCGCCTCCACCTGGGCATCCCACAAGGAGGCCACACGTTCCAACAGCATGGCAGATAGGATAGGAATACTAGATAGGAGGAGGGACAAAAGGCCCATGTCTAACCAAGGGGCAAGTCAGCAGGCTAAAAGGATCCAAATAGGCAGAACAACTACAGGCGACATGGCAGGTCCCTCAGTTTCTCACCTTAGCAGGAAGGAGATCCAGCTAGAGCGAGCTAGGGTGCTGCAGAGTTACTCGAGGTACCTAACGAAATGCTCAAGCTACCAGAGTCTCCTAAAAAGGACGACAAATATGAAACTTATAAGAGTCTGCTCTAATGAACAATCTGACATTCATGAATTAATTATGTCAGTTTGAATGGAATGAAGAAGTTGAATGCCAAACTAACAAAAAAAAAATGTGAACCTTAATTGAATCGCACATCCAGGTCTATAATATTTATGACTTGTAAAACAGAATCATTCATTTATGAAGTGAATTTTATATGTGGCAATCACATATAGATGATAGCAATTCATCAAACTATTTTTTTAAGTGTTTTGAACATGACAGATCAATATAAAACAATCATGATATGTTTGGGATTCAAGAAAATACCTATAAAGATGATGCATATTGTCCGTCAACACACTCCAAAGATTTGTAATATTCATGCCTGTCAAGACAACGTCTATTTAACTAACTCAACAAATACGAATGATCTGGTCTCTCAAATTAAGAAAAGCATAAAACGTAACCATAATTTTTTACATTAATGAATGAAAAACCTTTCACAAACATAAATTAAAGAATTTATATTCTGTACATTAACAGTAAACAAAAACTATTTTACAAGGGCGGTCTTAGATGAGTGACACCTCATCCATATTATTGCATCAAGTCAAATTTTAGGGAGAGAGAGAACACTAACCGGGCAGTAAGACTAGCTGCAGCAAAGAATTCGCATTTTACCCCGGAAATTGCCCTTATACTTCAGCCGAAATAGCATAAAAAACAAATCAAAACAAACATGTTATTTTCGAGTAGGGGAAAAGTACAGATATAAAATAAAAGAGGAATAATAGTAACATGCCATACAAGAGAATCTGCGTAAGTTCCTCCGTAACGACCGACTACAAATCTACCGGGATGAAACATTGGGCAGACAAACTAAACATTTTGCTACATGAGAAATCATGATAGCAATGAGCTCATACAATGTAAAATATAATGAAGTGTAACAATGATTAGAAAGCGCAGTGGCATAGGGAGCAAATTTAGAAGGCGGCAGTGGACTTGAGTATATAAAGATAAGAGTCACGATAGGGAAGGGCGGATGTATGCTTAAGGGGGAGGGTCAACTGGCTGACTTTTGCATTTGTGTCATTTTAGCCCTTGAAAATTTTGGTAATTCTTATCTTTGCCCTCCTGAAAAAATCCACTTAACCCCCCTCAAAAAATCCAACTGGCCCCCTCATATATAAACTGACTTCTATAGATTAACTAAGAAACAGCTTTTCTATTTTTGACACCGCTATTCTTTGCGCTCTACGTCGTCAACGAGGGAAGGCGTCGCACCACCACCATGTAGCCGCCGTTTCATAACAACAACACAGGTTCATTGTTCTTTCCTTCCCCCTAAATCCCTAAATTTTCGAAGCCCTAAATTCCAACACTAAATTTCTAAATCTCAAACAAAATTAGGGCTTTTTAATTGAAACCTCTTTCTAATTGGTGTGGTGTTTTCCATTTTTTTCTACGGCCTGTTGCTAATCAGATTCTGACATGTGCTTCTGTTTCTAATTTGGAATTCCATGTAATTTTTTTGTTAATTATTACCTTATGCTGGTAAATTTAATTCCCCCTTTACTTCCAATAAAATTGCTATTTGCTTGTCATAAAATCAGTCTATTGTGTTTTCTCTACGGGAAGGATTGACTGAGGTTATCTCATCGCAATGGGTTTTGGACATTGAATCATGGTGGAAGAGGAATGATTGGGTCTCAGCGGTTGCTTGCCTATACAAACTCTATTGGGTTGATTCGATTTTACACCACCTAGGTGTTGATATACTCACCTACGTTGCAGCAACATGGTTCGAGTTTTACGATTAGGGGTCTTACAAATGCGTAGGAGGCAGTGAGATGATTACATATGCTATTTTGCATATTCCTGATGGAAGAATCAGCTTTACCCATGTGTGACAAGTTGGTCTAGTTTCTGGGGATACTCTTAATTTGCTTGGCTTTGAATTAGAAAATATTAAATATATTGGAATTCAAGATTTCAGTCCCGGGCAGACTACTCCTGATGAAAAGTTTCCTCTGGTGTAAGTATTAGCACCCTCCCATACTTTTTGGACTTTTGATCCTTATTGTTTGTGGTTATGGTTCATATAAAATCATGTAAAAATTTGAAGTCCGAAAAGGAAGATGGAGATGATGAGATAATGGGCACGCTAAAATGGTTCTCTTTTCTTAAGTTGAAAATCTGCCACTAATGATTTTTGAGTGAAGCTTGGTCCAGGAGGGTTTGGTTCTGTTTTTCAAGGAGAATTAAACGATGGCACCAAAGTTGCAGTAAAACTCTTATATTTTAGGCAGAAGTGAATACCCTAGGCAACATTCAAATGCAGCAAAAAGATTAGATGTGTTGACTCATTTCATCCTAGAACATTTTAATGTTCAATAAACTAGAATGTAAAACAAGATGTGATTAACGAAGCCATGTAATTCTGCAACATCATCAGATTAAAAAAAAGTATCTTCATTTATATATAATTTGTTGTTTCTTCTCTTAAATCAACAAGGATTAAATATAAGTAATCTCATTAAGGAACAGAAATTCATTTAGTTTCCTTGGATTAAAGAAATTACATGGGGTTCCTGATAAAAATAACAAAATGTATCTTCATTTATATATAATTTATTATTTCTTCTCTTATTAAATCAATAAGGATTATATATTTGTAATCTCATTAAGAAACTAAAGTTCATATAGATCCCTTGGATTAAAGAAATGACATAGGGTTCCTGATAAAACAAGCAATGTCTTTCAAAAAGAAACAGGCAACAGAAAGAAAATGCGAAAATACATCTGGAAAAGACATTAGCAGACGCATTTTGGTAAGGGCAGTGCTACATCCAAGTAAGACCCAAAAAGTAATGAAGTAAGAAATATGCATATCACTACATTATAGTGAAAAAGCTAAGGTGTGAAAGTAAATCGTACCCCCTTCATCCCAAAATCATGTCCCAGTTAACCTTATTCCATTTTGGTTCATCCCAAAAAAATGGTTTTCTTTCAATTTGTAGAAACTCTTAAAGCCAAATGTCTATAACACCCATTTTAATTGTAAGATAGAAAAAATATGGCTCCCATTAATTTCAGCCTATCAAATAACAATTTGAGGATTAGAGGAAAAGGACAAGTCAAATAATCTTATAACCGTATAAATTCAATATTTAAAACTACTTTTACATTTAATATGAGCTGCTTCTTTTTTTCTCCTCAAATATATTTAAAACAATTATTACTATTTTTGACGCAAAAATAAATAAATACTTATTTTCAATAAAATTAAATTTAAATCATAATTTGTATTAATTGTCCACATTTTTGGCTTAATTGACATTTTAATGTGAGAAGTTACATTTTTCGTTAAGTTTTTAATATTTCCGTTAAATAAATTTCTAACATCGTTTTGAAAAATATGAAGGCAAAAATCATAGTACAATGACAAAATTGACAGAAACAAAGTAAAATGGCAAATACGTGGATAAATCTAAAAGAGGTAAATGCTAAACTATTTCATAACTCAAAAATATTAAACAAATACTAAGATTACAAAATTGTATATATGGTCTTCCTAACTTGACAATGATAAGAAATCAATTTATTAAATAAAGATAACAATCTCTTCATCATCCAACCAAAAATAAATGGTATTGTCCAAAAGAGGTAAATACTAAAATATTTCATAACTCAAAATATTAAACAAATACTGCGATTACAAAATTGTGTACATAACTAGTTTAATCTAATCTTCAATGCATAAAATAGGCTATACCCCCTCCTCATTTTAATCTACAAATATTTTTTTAAAGTCTCACTCTCAAAGTTACAAAATTCCAAATATAAACTTTCTAATAATTTATAATAAAGAGACACCTTTGTCATTCTCACAACTAGACACTTACTATTCTCTACTACTCTATCTATACTCACATCATTTTAATATTTACACTTTTCCTTAATTCTTATACATTACCTTAAAATTGTAACATAAATCAGGATTGGGGAGTATATATCTACTATTTTCCATTATGTTCTCCAATGAAACTCACAAAGTCATGCAATGGGAATCAGCAAAAGTTCCTCGAATATAGCCGGCTACATATCCACCAACCGAATGAAACATATGGCAAATAATGGATTGTTCGGTCTGTTTGGAACACTTGAAATGTCTAGTGTCTATTATGTTTGTCACTGCGGATTGTTCATACCTAAGTTTACAAAACAATGTCTTAATTGCATGGCACTTCTGCTCTTGTTGTAAATATTAAACAAGAGCAATGCTAGGGGCACAAAAGAAAGTCACAAAATCTTGCTCACAAAATGAGTTGACAATATTTTATTGGTTGCATAGATAGTGGGCCCATAATACTCTAATTAAAAACACCAATACAATTATTACATCTAGAATTATGTGAGCAAGTTTTTGTGACTATTTTGTGCCCCTAGTATTATTCATTAAACAACGAAAAAAACTGAAGTGGGCATTTGATGATTGTTGGGATGCCCACAAAGGACCCATATACATTTAGGTTAGCTTCCATAATGGAAGTAACAAGTTCGAATCATGTTAATTACATGTGCTAGTCTATTTATAGGTCATATGTAGCCTAAGTGACATTTTACCTATAATTAATAAAATAAAAAATCATTTTTTTAAAAAAAAGTAATTAATTGGATGCAAATAGATAGAGCATGTGCATAGTTTATTAGACTGTTGAAACTATGAAGTACTCACTCTGTTCCAAAAAAAAATGTCCTAAAAATTTCAAATTTACCCTTGATAAAGAGCAAATTTGAAATTTTTTAGACACTCATTTCGGAACGGAGAGTATAACATTCGTGACAGTCGAGATTGATACAAACTCAACATATGGATCATCCTAGTTATATGCCATATCATCTCAGTCAAAAGATCATACAACAAATCCTATCGGTAAAAAGCAAATCTAACAACGTGCTAATCTACAAAAGACGTAAAGCAATACAAAATATGGGGTTCAATAAATATTTGAAGCAAAACAATAGAAAGATGAGGTAGGACGAGAGGTTACCTATATTTCCCAAGTCCACCCATGCCAAAGTTTTTCAACTATCTAATCCCGTGAACCTGGAAAATGACAATAAACTTGATTTCCAAATTGAATGATCTTCCAGATAGTATTCTAAAATTCATATAAAGAAAAGTCAAAAATAGATAGTGGCGCTCTTCCATATACTTTATGGCATGTTAACGGCTACACTTAGGGATGGCAACGGGTCGGGTTCGGATCCGCCCTGATCTGAACCCGATCCGAACACTATAAACCATTTACCGAACCCGATCGAAGCTGTCCGATCGGAGCCCCAATCGGATCCGAACACTATAAACCATTTGCCTAATTTGTTACCTACTAATGAGAAGGAAAATGAAGAAATCGACAATAAATTCAATATGAATTGTGAAGTAAATAGCAGGATAGACAATATTCTGCACCGTTAAAGCTGGGACAACAACGATTTGAAAATTGAATTGAAGACCGAAGAATTAAGATAATAGGTAGAACAGAAATGGCAGTAAATTAATCATTCATATGAATGAAGATTCATGAACAGAAAACAAATAAATAAATTGAGAGGGCACCTTCAAATCTCCAATCAATCGACGGCGCAGGAGAGAGAAAGGAGAACCGGAGGAACTGAGGAAGTGGAAGAACGGTAATGGCGCCGCTGCAATTCCGCTGAAATGCGCCGCTGCTGTAATGGATTATGGCGCAGAGAGAGACGAGCGGGGAGGGGGAGGGAGAGCGCCGCAGGAGCGAGAGACGAGCGGGTAGGGAGAGAAAGAGCACCGGAGAGAGAGACGAGCCCTAATTTTCTGTCTCCAAAACCCTAAAAGTTTCCTTATATAAGTAGGGTATTTGTATTTTCTAAAAAAAAAAAGGGGCTAAAACATAAATTCCAACTTAGGCCTATGTGTTCGGTCGGTTGGATATAGAGCCGTCAAGTTAGGATGGTCACGTCGGGACGTTCCGTTGATCAATAGATTTGGGACGGAATGGGATGGAGTATTTTAGTCCCGTCCCGTTTCCATCACGGGATAACTTGGTGCGGTCCCGCCTATCCTGTTCTCGTCCCGCGACGTTCAAGTGTGAAGGCTTGCTGACTGCTAAGTTGTTTTGCCTCAGGTATTTAATCTGGACTATGTCCCCTTGAAAACCAAGTATCATACAATCCCTCGAATAATAACGCAAGAACAATACTCATAATAGAACCCAATAAAGCCACTACAACAGTGGTTCGACCTTCAACAATACGAAGGTATTCAAAAAATCCCCCCGCCCCAGACTTGGCCCTTCATCTCACTCCAGGTTTGTCCATTTTCACCATCAACCTTTCTAACAGCCTACTTTGCTTAGAATTCCGTGAATAGGAACTTGAAACAATATCAAATACCCCCACCAAAACACTAAGAACAGTGTAATAACTTTCAAAGATCAACAGTGCACCCCATTTTCTCCGAGCTCACATCACTTCCATCATTTGCCTGAAAGCTTCCAAAAAATAAACTTGGATCTTACACCAATCCGATCCACATTTCTACGGTTTATGACAGATATGAAGAATATGCACAAAGTAATACAGTAAACATTTTCTTACACAGAGAGACTAACACAGGTTTGAAATTAATTCCAAGTTAAAGGCTATTATCAAACTGTAAAATCACAAATTAAGCATTAATTACAACAAAATTCCAATAAAAGCAGCAGTCAACGTTTATCCCTCCTGATCAACGGGTCCCGCGTTATCCCGCGGGATCCCGCGTCCCGCAAATGGGACTGGATGGGACGGAGTATTTTAGTCCCGTCCCTTTTTGTCTCGTCCCGTTCCCATCGTGGGACAACATAATTTCGTCCCGTCCCGTATTCCCGAATTAACAACTCTAGTTTGGTCGGGTCGATCGTGTTACTGAACTCGATCCAAATCTGATCGGGTCATAAAAAATTAAAACCATACAAATGAGACAGAATGGGATAGTATATTCTAATCCCGTATAAAAATAGGCATATTTGAGACATCCCGTTTGGAACGCGGGACAAGTCGGGACTGAACGGGATGGGACGGGACGTCCCGCATTTTTATAATTTTAACTTTTTTAACCTCAAAGGTATTTTAGCACTTAATTCTTAGTTTTTTTTTTTCAACTATCAATTGATTTTTTGTGTTGATTAAGCTATTTTATGAATTTAACAAGTTATTATCTTGTTGGATTGCAAAAAATTAATCTTATATTTTCAATTTAATGTTTTGGCATCATCTCAGTTAGATTTTAGTTTTATAATATTAACGTCTTTTTGTCACGCATTGTCCCGTGTCCCGAGGTGTGATGGGACGGGACGAGGATTTTCTGTCCCGCAAAGAATCCGTGACGTTCCGTCCCATAAAATTGTGAGATTTCATAGTTTCGTCCCGTCTCATCCTGTATTCCCGAATTGACGGCTCTACTTAATATAAACATAAATGTTACTCTCTCTGTCCCACTCGAAAAGATACAAATTTTCATTTTTTGTATTCCATTTAATAAGGCACACTTCTATAATGGATAATTTTTAATATTTTTTTATTTATGAAACTCACTTATTATACTCACAATAACTATCTATTTACAATTGTATATCCCACAATCTCTTTCATATCTTATTTTTCATACTCGCAAACTTATTTCACTATACAATTTTTTAATTTTCATGCATAGTAAACTTTCAGAATAGGACAAAAATAGTAATTTACAACCTTATTTATTTAAGTCTTCACAAAGCATAGTATTCCTATATTTTAAAGTTAACAAAAAGTTGAAAAAGAAAATTAAAAAAGAGCTGATAAAGTAAACCTAGGGAAAAGAAAAGCATTTACTGTCTCGTCTCACTGATGTCACAAGTACAAACATTTCAAACCATTTGTTGTTTGTGGAGGGAAAACTGTTTTGGTTCAAGTTTTTAGCTCCATCAAGCTATTTTGGAGCCAATTTTTTTTTTTTTTTGACTAACTTAATTTGGAGAGAATGGAGTCAATTATATAATTACTAGTAAAAGCCTGTGTTCGAGGACCCGTTTTTTTTTTTTTTTTTAATTAAGCCCGTGTCCGAGGACACGTTTTTTTTTAATTTACAAAAAATAAAAATTTAAGGGCAAAATGGGAAAGAGACAACTTAGTAAGGGCAAAATGGAAAATTTGACAAATGACACTATTCATAGTACTGTTCACATGGTGAGGTGGACAACTACCATTTATACTATAGATACGAATTTTTATTTTTTTTTACTTAATGAATGACTTAATCTAATAATTATATGAATTGGGTTTATGTGTGAAGCTTGGGTAGCGGACTTTAATACAATGGCGGACCCATATTTTTTTTTTTGGGGGGGGGGACAAAATTATTTTTATTAGTCAAAAGAGGAAAAAAAAATTAGTTCATTTTTTTCTTCACACAATGGGGAGCAAGTTTTAATAAACTTTAGTAATACCCCTAAAATTTTAAAATATTTACACTATTTAAAAACAAAGAATCTAAATCAACTCAGGGCACATGCTAATTTCTTAAATAAGGCAATCAATACATTTATATGCTTTCATAAATACTCCCTCCGTCCACTTACTTACTTCACACTTTCTATTTTGGGCGTCCAAATACATACTTCACACTTTATTTTTTTACCTAAAATGGAAAGTTTTTATTATTAAAATATTAACCCTACCCCACTCATTCTCTCTCCTACATTATTTTAATACTCACAACACCATTATAATTTACTATTTCCTCCACTCATTCTCTCTCCTATTTTACTTTTACACTCACAACATTTATATCATTATTTTTTTCCTTAATCCACGCGTGAACAGTAACTGTGAAGCAACAAAGTGGACGGAGGGAGTATGTAGATTTACATGTATAAATAAATATTTTTATAAATATGAAAATTAATGAGTTAAAGTGAGTTTAATAAATACATTGATTGCCTTATTTAAAAAGTTTATGCTTGCTTATAGGGCATACATTAGAAAAATTGTTGCCTTCCATGTAGGCCGCCCTGCTTTAATATGGAATACAAGTCAAAATTTGGGCTAGTTGGTTTTGAATCGTTGATCGTTGGATTTATATTTGAGATAAAAATGTGCATTTAATGAAATTGATGGCCCAAAAATCACACAATTTTTGGTTAGTCTCATTTAACTTTTCAAACTTTTATAACACATTTACTTACCTTAATTATCCTTACGGAGAAGATTATTGTCTAATAATAGTCATCGACGTATTTATATACTACATTTCTCAACTTCAATCCTAGTAACAAAATTAACCTCGGTGACAGACTAACATCATCATGGTGGTCGTTGATGTTGAGCCCGGACCTTTCAGACCGGCCCAAGCTCGCTATGGTCCAAATGTCATATATGACGTGGCACTTCTATGATTGCGGACACCCAGACCACGCTGACCAAGTCAATCTAGTTCGCGTTGACCTCGATCTCATACCAGACTTCCGGTTGATAACAGGCTTATGGGACAAGACTTCGTACAAGCTCTGACACCAGCTAGCTGACAGCCTGTCACTATCACATTAAATGGTGGCTCAGACGCCTATCATATGCGTAAGGCGTAACACCACTGTCGCCTGCCCCCGTATCCTCGTTCAATCATAGACATCCTTCTATCGTACTCTGTGCTTTATGGTATGAGCCAATCAAACGCGGGCACGTGTCCTAGGTCGAAGACTAATATCTTTAAGGGCTGAGGTCATCCAAGTGATGCTCTCTCTCTCTCTCTCTCTACAATACTCTCTCTAGAGCTCTCATATACAATTTACTCTCATATACACAAACTGATTCTTACACCCGAAGGTTGTAGCGGGGCAACCCCCCGCACCCCCTAATGGTGCTATTTTGCAGATCTTGGTCAAGGTTCGATGCTCTTTCTGCAACCTTTGTCACTCCTCTACGGGCCGATTTTCATGCCGTCATCAATTCATTTGAGGAGAAACCTATAACTCAACCCAATCAATTACAATTTTATATTTTGGTTATTCTCATTGTTTTTTTTTTTTTAGTTTTCAAATTCATTGTGACGTGGCCATTTGTGTAAGAGGCCCCGGATATGTAACTGCTCAAGATATCAGAACGACAATGGACGGATCGTCCGATAGACCAGGTTCGGACGCTTGAAGAGCGCTACCATTCATGAAATCCTACCTTGTTGCTACTGATGTAAATGATCAAGCAAGCCCTATACGTCATTTGAAAAATGAAGTTGGGGGATTTCCCTCTTGAAATTTTTTGCCATTGTTTCAAATTATTTAAGTACTTATCGGCAACTGAAAATAAATTGGGCCACTGTGATTTTACCGCATGTCGACAAATTTAATAAGGCAAGCTTATGTGGACTGAAAAAAATGAAGTAGGTTTCTGGTGAGTTTGTTAGTGTAGCTGGTTGTTTGACTATTTTCATTAAGGACAGTTTTGGAAGTTAAATTCTTTTAACCCTTTAGTTTTAAAAACGACACAAATTTTTTGGAACAAATAAAAATGGGAAAATAGACTGTCTTTTCGAGATGGAGTAAATGAGAAAAATTATGCAACATATATCATATACTCTCTTCGTTCCATAACAAGTTACCCATTTACTATTTGAAGCGAGAATTAAGGTAAGAGTAGGTGCTGTGAGCGGGTATGATAGAGAAAGTGAGATAGTGTATAGTTGTTGTGATATGACAAGTGAGTTGCATTAATAAAGAAATATTATAAATTTTCTTTTTAGGGAAAGTGGGACTTATCAATGGGACACCCAAAATGACAAAATATGCAGGCATTATGTCCTTTAGTCAATTCAGCCATACAAGCCTTTATAGTTATCATATATGTTATGTGCTTAGTTACACGACTTCGACTCTGGGCGGCCCCCCTTTACCAACTATCCTTCTTTTCTTTATGCGGACAGGCAGGTTAAGCTGACTAGCTGCCATTGCTTTCAGATTCAAGGAAATTATACCTGAGATTTTTCAGACCTTTAGGTTCTCATTCGACTAATCGCTCCTACTTGCTTTGCTCGAAAGGTAGCGAAGATGATCTATCTTTACTTATACTTATCCACATACGGGTTTTCCTTTACCACGGAAACTTTGGTTACGATTTCAACCTTTCTTCATAGGACGCTACCACCTTTCTCTTCTTTTCTTCTTCAGGCTTACTATCCATTAAAAAGACTCTTATTTTCGAGTAACTAGTAAGCCTAAGGTCTTCACCACACTAGGCGGGTTAATGAGATCAAAAAAGTTGTTATGGGACAGAGGAAGTATGTTCCTTTTAAGATACTTATTCAATAAGGCTCCGTTTGTTTCGACGTAAAACGTTTTCCGAAAAATGTTTTTCGGAAAATGAAGATGTTTTCCGAAAAATGAAGATGTTTTTCCGGAAAATGAAGATTATCATCTAAACTAAAAAAAATTAAAAAAATTAATATCATTTAAATATTTTAAGGAGTAATACATTATTCTAGAAGCATTATTATATTTAAACTAAAACTATTTTTTTTTTTTGAAGAAATAAATAATTATTTATTTCTTCAAAAAAAATTTTATAGCTTTTAATATTGCTCCATAGCTTATACTTATTGACAACCATGGCGGACAACGACGGAGTCGGAGAGAAAAGGCTGCAGTTCACAATCAATAAATCAATATCCTTAGGTTTCAATCCAGTTTTCTGGAACAAGGAATCAATGGCGAAGAAAATGACAAGCTCCGCCTCCCCACGGGCGGCTTCCATGGTAGGCTGCGGCGGAATGTAATGAATAGCAGGCGGCAAACACGTTTCTTCCCCTAAACCGGACTGCTCCAGAATCCGCATCCGGAAATCAACGCTTTTGGGATTGTCCTTAAGGTTTAATCTAGAATGTTCCATGAACGTCGAGAAGGGTACACGGCAGGTGATCGGGGGTTTGTAGCAAGTATAAAATCGACTAGGTAAAATGACTTAGGTTTCGACATGAAGTAGACGGTGGAGATGAAGATGATGAAGAAGGAGGAGTAAAGGATTTGGATGAAATCGAGGCGGAGAGATTGGATGGTTGAGAGGATTTAGTTTGTTTTAAATTTTGATTATTATTATTTTAAAAATAAAATTATTTTAATTCTTATTATTTAGAAATTTTCAGTTAACTTCCTTAAAAGAAAATAAACTTCAATTGCGGGTGTATAACATTAGTGAGGATAATAGAGTCATTTCAATTAATGACATTTTTTGAAAATTGTATTGCGGGGGTATTAAGTAAATGTGCGGGGTGAATAACAATTCTCAATAAAAAAAATAGTTTCACAACGGAGTTAAGTACCTAAAAGGTCGCTGGCCTATAGAACTCTTTACGACAAGGTTCCAATTAACGGTTGATGGACGGAAGTTTTAACGGAAGGACTAAAAGGTCCCAATTAAAATAGTTCAAAGATGAAAAAGGCTTAGAAAATAGTTCAAGGACTAAAATGTCCCAATTAAAATATTTTAAGGACCAAAAAGGTACTTTTATCCACGTTATTGCATATACCTAATGGTTGAACTATGAACCATTATACTCTTTCATCTGCATTTTGGTTCTCAGGCTAACAGATTTTTAAAGTTCAAGAACACATTTCAATAGTGGGTTCCAGCCGACCATTAACCATATACCCAATCGCAGCAGCTTCACTTTCTTTCTCCTCGACAGTACACTCTCTCTTCACCGACCCAACATTCTCCTCATCACCGTCATCATCACCCTCACAGTCCTCCTCCTCCTCCTCCTCGTCGTCATCATCATCATCTTCACTATCATCGTCGTCGCTGTCGTCACGTTGATTAGAGGAGAAATTATGAGAAATTGAAAAGTGGGTGTTGAAATGGGGGGGGGGAATGTGAGGGAATTTAGGGGTTTGGGATTTTAGGGGTTTGGGATTTGGGGATTATGGATTTGGGTTTGGAGAGAGTGAAGGGAAGTTATACGTGGAGACGATAAAACTGAGGAATGGAGCGACGATTGTAGAGAGAGAATGTGAAGATGGGTTTCATAGGAGAGAGAGAGAGAGAGAGAGAGAGAGAAGAGGTAAGCGATTAGGTTTAAGAGTGAGACATACGCGAGATGCCGCTAGGGTTTAATCTATACATCGATTTACCTACGGAATATTCATATTTACCGACAGAATAAAATGTAAATTTAAAAGTGCAAATTAAAAATCCATCGATATTCGTTGTTATTCCGTCGGTAAAATTTCGTCGTTAAACAAACAGCCACTTTCTAGTAGTGTTAAACCCTCTCACAGAACCAGGAAAAATGTTCAGGGCCATGAATGAACATAGCTATGAGAATTGAACTATATTAGGACGATACTTGTGTCAATTTCATTCATGTGGGGGATTGTTGGAAAAATATGTTGTATGTGAAGGAAATTGTGTATTTTCCTTACATGAATCGTTTGTCGTTTGACAAAAATTATTGTGGGTACATGTTCCACTCCATGTGACCATTGAAATGGTATATCTAGATGTCCAATTTGAGATTGGATGAGAAAGATATGATAGCTCAAAGTTGGTGGGTTTAAAGTGTAAATTTTAGAATTTAACACCACTATTGATGTCCCATGATTTCTAGATTAATGAGGGATTACTAGGGATCATTACCTTAGGATTAGTGGTTACAAAGTGTGGAATTAACCCCATGAATACAAGGTAATGACCCCCATATTAATACAAGGATTAATTGAGAATTCATCACATGGTTATTGAAGTTATAACTAGAGAAACCCACAACAAATGAAAACAACTTTTTCCATAAACCTTCCTTCTCCCATTTGCAATTTGTTCATCTTCTTTCTTTGGCCTCCTAGAAATTTATCCATGGTGATTTTGTCCAAGCATAGTGAGATTCGCTGGAGATTCTATAGTGCAAGAATAGTCCGGTCCGTCCGTTTTATCTTGGGAGACGAACGTTCAAAACAACCTCAAGCACAACTCGGTGAGGGGGCGAATTTGTCTTAAAGACGATCAACCTACGGTTATTTCTTCTTGTTTAAGTTTATGTTGTACATTGTATCAATAAATATATTGTAATTCTTTTCTCTTTTGTGCTTTTGTAAGATTTTGTCTAACACTTTCATGACTGCCGACATCTCTCATTATCGCTAGCATTGCTTGCCTAGGGCTTATAGGCAATTCTCTCTCTCATCTCATCCCATCCCATATCAGACTCGCATGTTCTTCCTTCCCGAGTCAACGTTTTGCCGGCGGATCTTAAAATCCAAATCCAAATCCAAATGTAAAACCCTAAATTTAATCCATGAACTTTTTAATCTACTATTTGTAATGTGTGATTTTGTTTACATATGATTAAGTATGGATTTACAAAAATTGATTTTACTGAATTTTTGTAAATACAATGGTAAAAATGAAGAAAAAAAAGTTCAATAAAAGCGAAACATATGCCAAAGTACGATGAAAAAAAAATGAGTTTTCCCAAAAAATAAATAATAAAAATAGAAGGGGAAAGAGGTACTTATATAACAACTAAATCACTTCAAGAGCAGTGTCTGGCAATAGCACTTTATGAACAAGTTTTTGGTCCAATGTTAATGGCTTTTGTCTTGGTATATTTTGTTAAACAATGGTTTGGAGTTGTGTAGACAATTATTGGACATGGTAAATGTGGTCCACTGTTAGGCTTTTGAGTTGTTTAGAAAATGGGTTTTCAACAATTGGTTAATATTTGTTTAGTTCTAATGTTGAAATGTGGCCGTAGCTTTGGTCCTAATTTTGGAATTTAAGTGTTCTGAATTTGGAGTTATAACTTGGTTGACAATATTCTTTCATTCATGCAAATAGTCTGTCACTCACAAATTATCAAGAAACACAATTTCATTCAACATATTCAAACTCTATTACATTACATTACATTACATTACAAAACACCATTCCATATTCAACCATCACATCTGTTATGGGATGGAGGGAGTATAAAACTACTGCTTCGAGTTTCAAATACCTTGATAATATTTATCTTGTACAATTTCAAATTTAACTATGTTGCGTCTGGAGTGACAATGCATACTATACTGAGATATGAGTTGATCTCCATGCAATTTAAACAAATCCGTCATGTTTTGTTTTCAGACTGTATGTCTGTATAATATGCGGGCTCTTACGCTTCACTCTCAATCACCATGGATGGGTCCGGCAGTATGATAGGGGCGGGCTCTTCTCCACGATCTTCTGACAACTGATGGATTACATATGAACTTAAAGGGATTGCGAAAGTGAAAGCATGATACGTTGTTTGAGATTGCTATGGAGAGTGATATATAGAGAAAAAAGTTGGGAGAGCTGCGTAAGGCTGCATGTGATATGGATGTTGCATAGAACTTAAACTATAGAGTTAAAAAGGTGAATATTGTTTTTCTTGCATCTTTTCTCATTTTGTGCTAGTGAAGGTTCCTGTGTTTTTTATGAACTAAACAATGTTGAATTTGTGGAATTGCACTACTTCCTGTGATAAGTGAGTGATCATTTTTTCAAGATTTTTTATCTTTGACTTTAATAGATGAATTCTTTTTTTTTTTTAAGATTTATTTTCTTTGATATATAAAGTGAATGTATTCTTGCAAGACGAAAAGTATCAGTCGGTCTTATCGTGATTTTTCCTAAAGATAAGATATGAAAAAACGGGTTTTCCGTAAGTGCCCGTTTTAATTAAGTGTCAATTCCTAATATTATAAAGTGTCAGGTATTTAAAATGACACCTATAAATATTCAAACTAGCAATTATAAACATGTTGCTAAAGTAAACTAGTAATGTAGAATATATATAGAGTAAAGTTTCAGGATCAATTGCAATCCTAAATAATTTCCTACACTAACAGGACACAACAAATATACTAAAACCAAAGAACATGAAAAGTAAAGTATGAACTAATTGAGTTTTTACTAAGAGCAGCCATGTAAATGTAAAGTATAGTTTTTCATATAATCAGAAGACTCAATTAACCATGAAACCCAAAATGTTAGCTCTGACATCAAAATAGAGACCCCTAAATCAACAAAAGATTGTTGTAAACTAGAACCATGGAGCAGTAAATTGTGTAAAGCCACCAGGAAGGCTTCTAAAGCATCAGTTCACAAATAAGGAGCTGCAATACACACTATATATGGCATCATTTAGGCATCATTTAGATGTGGAGTGCAAGTCTTGGGATGGCATGGGGGCAGCCAAGTGTCACTGAGAATCATAGAGGAGATGAGACCGCCATGTTCAAAACTCAAGCTATTACGGAGTGATAAATTACATTCTCAAATTTAACCCACATACCTTAACTCAATGTACAACCATGGTAGTTTGGTCGAAAGTACTAATAGTCCTAGGATACCACATGCCTACTGAATCTCCCAACCAAATTGCTTTACCGATAGGCAAAAGAGCACCAAACTCGGTTGAATTGCTGAAGAAGAGACCAACAATCACCGACAAGAGGAAGAAGATGGGCCGGAGGTAAGCTTTTCCTGCGAATGTAGTTAAACACAATTTTTGAGTCAGTCTCATAAGTGTAAATTGTGATTCTGCAATCTGCATAAATATATATTATTATTATTATTGTATTTTTGCTGATGTCACACTTTAACAAGGTTTATCTACTGATATCACAGTGTGATGCAAGAAATCAATAATTAAAATGTATTTGCTTCTGAACAAATATGAAACTTATAAGAGTCTGCTCTAATGAACAATCTGACATTCATGAATTAATCACGTCAGTTTGAACGGAATGAAGAAGTTGAATGCCAAACTAACAAAAAAATATATGCAGAAAACAGAATTGATGGATGCAGTTAAACTTCTTGAAATTGCAAGCCAACCAACCGGGAAGTATCTTTTGTCAGCGGAGGAATTGAAATTATACTCCTTTATATGATATGAGGAGCAAGCAACTAATACATTCTTGAGATAGAGGGGGATTGAAAAAAAAAAGAATCGAGTTTACGTGAAACATTATATCAAGTGGGAGGTCGCACCCGTATCCAGGTACCACTGGTTATCCATGGTTATTTTACTGTATTGATTCTAAAATGTAAACATATTATAAATATTAATGTATCTGTCATGATCCTATGCATACCTAAGTGTTTAAGCATGCTAATACACTTGTCCCAAACAAAAGGAAAATCTCAGTCTTAAGACACGATCTTGCTATAAATGCCTATTCTGATCCGCATAAAACTAAATAGACAGTTAGCATTCTAAAATACTTTTCCCAAACAAAAAATTGTGAATCTCGATCTTAAGACAAGATGGTGACAATCACATGAGACAATTGCTCTTCATATCAGTAGCAACATATTCAGCTGCACGAGGCAAGTTTCTTAGCTTCATCTCTATAACAAATAACTTGTTACCATGTTGATAATCAATCTTTAGACCAATCGTATAGCAGAATAAGCGTGTCACATGTATATCAATCAAGCATAAGAACAAATTAATGCATTGGCTAAAAATGTTTGGTATGGTACAGTTGTTAACAATTGGATGGCATAACTTGAACTACCTTCAATGAGTACGTCGCTGTGAAGATGTTGAAGATTTTTCTTCACCGCTCAAGAGATATGTATAATATTCTTCCCTGTCAAGACAACATTTATTTAATTAACCCACCAAATACATATGAAACTGTCCCCCAAAAATAATATTGCATCAAGTCAAAAAAATTGGGAGAGCGAGAACTAACCGGCAGCTCGACTAGCACTATCGTCTTTTATCAGTATCTTAGATTTCACAGCCCGGAAATGGCCCTTATACTTCAACCATGATATTGCATCAAACAAACATTCTGTCAGAATAAGGGAAAAGTAACAACATAAAGAAAAAAGAGGAATAATAGCAACATGTCATACCATGGAATCAGCGAAATCTCCTCCTTCATACCCATCAACATATTTCCCCTCGGGATGAAACATTGGGCAAGTGTTAGGGTAGACTGCACACCTACTTCCCTCTCCAGAAAGTGGAACTGCTGGAAAGGTCAAATGTATAACAAAGTGAGACAATCATTATAGTTATGTACAATTAAAACACTTTCCACTATCTTAACACAAATAATTAAGTTCTTTGTGTATTGTAATCATTGTATAATGGTTACTGTTTTTGCTACAAAAGAGGATTAGAAACATCACAAAAACAAACCCCCTATCCAAAAGATACACAAACATTAATGTTTCATAACTGTTGAACACCAAATTTAAGCAATTTGAAGAACGCCAAATTTAAGGTTTTTTCAAGGGGTTCAAATTCCATAATCTTCATTAGGAATCCAAAATCAACAATTTGAAACCCATGAAGGAACCTTAAGTTTCAGTCATTTTCAGTCAAAACATACAACAAAACCTATTGGTAAAAAGCAAATCTTACGACATGCTAATCCAAAATCAACCATTTGAAACCCATGAAAGAACCTTAAATTTCAGTCATTTTCAGTCAAAAGAACATACCAACTCTATAAAATGCAAAAATTAGTACTCAAACACAAACTATAACCAAATTATGGGATTCAATAAATCTTTATAGCAAAACAATAGAAAGGTGAGAAGAACGAGTGGTTACCTATATTTCCCAAGACCACCCATGCCAAAGTTTTTCAAAAATCTAATACCTTGAACCTGGAAAACAACAATAAACTTGATTTCCTTAAATAATGGGTTAGTTCACCGACGGAGATTGTGAATAATGAAAACATCTCCATCACCGGCGGAGATAGGGAGACGTGCATTAGAGAGAGAGGAATGGGAAGAGATGGGGAAAGAGAGGTAAAGAAACAAGAAGGGTTTGGTTAGGGTTTATAGATCTCACATCCACCACCTCAGGGCAGGAAGAAGCTCAATATGAAAAATTCGAACTCAAATCAATGCTGAAATGGGTATGTTGATACGTGTGTGTGTGAGGGACGGGGAGGAGAGGAGAGATAGGTAGAAGAGACGGAGTCAAGGCGGAGGCGGAGCCGGCGGCAGAAGGAGGTGATGGAAGATATATGGTGATGGTGTGTGTGTTTGTCTGAGTTATAGAGGTAGAGAGGAAGAGTGGGGATGAGAGATGACGAAGATGGGTATATTGATAAATATTTTTGGGATAGGTTGTTTGGATGGGTAATTGTGGGCCGTTGATGTTAGTGAATTGAACGGTTGAGATTAAGTAGTAAAAAGGTTATGCAATAATCCATGTGCAGTACACCTTTAATAACCAATGAATGAATAGATGAGATCTCATACACTTTTATTTTATTTTAGTTTAGTTTAGTTTATTACTATTGTTAGTTTTATTTTTTTTTAAAAAAAACAATTATTAGTATTGGAAGTTATAATTGAATATTCCCTCCGTCCCACTACAACCTTTACAGTTACTGTTTGCAGAAAAATTAAGAAAATGGGTAGGGAAGTAGGTGTTGTGAGTATAAAAAGTGAGGTAAGAGAGAAAGTGGGGTAGAAAATAATAATTGAATTATTGTTGTGAGTATGACATGTGGGTCTCATTAATATAAAAGTAATAAAACATTTCTATTTTAGGAAGTGTTTAGTTTGTAATGGGACGTCCAATGAGAAAAGTGTATAGTTTGTAGAGGGACGGAGGAAGTATTTAGTAATAATAATGATTTTTCCTATTTTGCGCATTAAAATTTTCGCAGGCGTGATTTGTTATCCTAGAGAATGTAACATACAACTGCCATAACTAAATTAAAATAATTTTGTCAGTGTGAATTTTTACACTATACAATGTTACATACTCCCTCCGTCCCACTATATTTGACACTTCTTTCTATTTTGGGCCGTCCCACTATACTTGACACCTTCCAAAAATAACCAAGTTTTTATATTTTTATATTCACTCTACCCCACCACTCATTCTCTCTCTTCATTTTTTACCACATATTTATTCAACCAACACTACTATTTACCCCACTCATTCTCTCTCTTCATTTTTCACCACACATTTTTTTTATTTTATTCTTTTTCCTTGGTTTTTGAACCCACCCCTTGGGTGTCAATTATAGTGGGACGGAGGGAGTATATACAACTCATCATGTCAGAACACCGTTTTTCTTCTCAAATAGACAGACATGGGAAAATGTTGTCATTGACATTTTGTGATTGTATTACATATGATACAACCAATGAAAACTGTGATCTCTAAAATGTAAACAACAGGAAAAAAAATAATATTTCTAAATTAGTAAGTAAAAACATTTGAATATTGAATCTCAACTTGTTACATGTCAAAAATTTCAATTGTGATTTCATAAATCATGAGATAATATATTTAGGCTTTTATCTCTAAATATCATGGAAAAAAACTAATAGCTCAAAATGCTCTAATACCTGCTCCAACCTAATTCTTGTCATTTTCAACCTCAATGATCAACGAATAATCTAAAACTGGAGTGATCTTAGATGACGAGTCACACCTCATCCTTGATGACGTACAAAATTTTATAGATGGTGTTTCACTCATCTAAAGGTGCTCCTGTAATATACTATTTCCTCCGTCTCAAAATGATAGTCTATAGTTTTTTATGGTCAACAAGTGAACTTTGATCAAACATTCAAGTCAATCTAAGCATCTCAATAAAATTGCTATTGATAAATAATTCACGGAGGTGATTAAATTGACATTAATGTTGGTTAAAGTTTACCTAGCACTACCATTATGGGACAATTGGAGTATGTTTTAAAAATGAGATTAATTGGATTGTGGTCTGTGGAGACCAAGTAATAAAAAAATAATCAGGCCCACAAATGTTATTGCATCAAGTAAAAAATTTGTGGAGAGAGAGAGAGCCAACCGGGCAGCGCTACTAGCTTCATCATCTTTCTGCAGCAACTTCGATTTTACAGCTCGAAATTTGCCGTTGTGCTTCAACCATGAGATTGCACCCATTGCAACATCAAAACAAACATGTTATTTCGGAATTGGGAAAAGGTACCAATATAGAAGAAACTAATGAATAAAGTCATTCAAAATACTTCACCCGCTTGACTAGGTTCAACCAGGCCATTCCCCAACCTCAATCACAAAAGAAGTAAAAGGGTCCAAAGAGAGACGAAAGTTCTCAAGCCCTAGCAATCTACGATGTTCCTCCTCTCTAGATCTTTCGTTAACTTATGATTTCGTATCAGGTAAATCCTGCCACGTGAAAGTACATACAGGGGCGGATCCAAGGGGGGGCAGGCGGGGGCACTCGCCCCCCACGCGGCGGAAATGCAGTGGAATTTTTTTTTTTTTTGCCCCCACCATATTTTTGTTATATATGTATATATATAATTAACTTCAACATTAACACCAGTGAGTGGTGTGGTTCAGCGGTAGAAGGGGTGAAGTTAAAGCCTTTGGTGTTTCCTTTCAAATCCATGTTCAAACCCTGCTACCAACATTTTCAATTAATTTTATTTGTCTTCCATCTTTGCTATTCTTTCTCTTAACAGTTTTGTTTTTCTCTTTCTCCTAATTTCCTCACATTTTTTCAATCTTAATTAATTCGTTAGGCTTTTCCCATTTTTTTTGTTTTTGGTCTTTCTTCCTATTATCCCAAGTTTAATTAGCAAATTTGAATTTCTTTTTTGTACGAATAATATATTTTAATAAATTGTTTGCGTTAAATACTTCAACATTATTTCAATCGTTCTTTGAATTATTTACTTTTATCATTTTTGTTAACTAAAATACATTGTATTTCATGGTCCGACCCATTTTTTACTTGTCCGACCCGATTTTTTTTTTTCGTGGGCGTGTAATCTTGCCCCCCCCTCGGCCAATTCCTGGCTCCGCCCCTGAGTACATACTATGGAAAACCTAACATGTTCACACTACTATGTCATTCACCCACCCAATGATCATGCTCTCTACTTGTTCACATAATTAATTTATATTCACACATTAACCAAAGAAGGGAACTCAATACTTTTTTCCACATATCCATACTCCAAACCTAGAATAGAAAAGGGGAATACTAGTAACACGCCATACCAGGGAATCAGCGAAAGCTCCTCCATAGTAACCAGCCATATATCCACCCAGGGGATGAAACATCTCAAAATCACAGGGACAAACTGTACACCTGATTTTATTTCCGGAAAGTGAATCTGCCGGAAAGGTACCGTGTAAAATAAATGACTTGGCTTTTAAATTACAAAAAAACAATGATTAAATGAGCTTAGAAAAATTTTAAGATAACGTACCGGAACCCGTACTCGGTATAACAACACATGTGACCGTATCAATATCGAAGCCCACTTCCGCAAAAAAGAACACAGGCTCGATAAGATCCTTAGCCTCAGCCCCAAAAATTAAATGGGCCCAAAAAACTCCGACCCACGAGACCGCTTCACAAACAAAGCGGGTACAAGATACAGCCTCCAAAAATTTGTACGAAGCACCCTAGAAAACAGATATTAAAACATAGATAAGAGGATATAAACTAGGGTTACATATCGAATACAAGGAAAAACATATCACTGTGGATTTAATGGTACCATACATTCTGAGAGTTGAATGTATCTAATGCCATCATAGCATGACCATTGATCTTTTGTTTCAACTCGTAAGCATCCTCGACATCAAGATCTTCAACCGTGGATTTAATGGTATACGCTTCACTAAATATTGAAACAGATATTCATATAAGTACATGATGATTTAAAGCAAACAAACTATTTTGGAAGCAACACATGATTAAAGTCTAGAGAACCACTACTGGTGATCCTGTCTAGAGAGTTGGTGTTCTCTTTTGAACTGATTTTTCTGGTAAAAACTTGGTATGTGGGTTGGTTGTTGACTAAAATTCACCAAGTAAAATTTAGAAATTTGAAATAGTTCAAATAATGGTGTAATAATTCATTTGGATTTAGAGATGGGGTTTTATCATGTTATCAGTTTTTTAACCTGTGGCATTTGGACTTCACCTGCATATGCATCTATAAGTTTAAGACATACGTATTATGAGATGATGGAGCTCTTCGGGAGTCAAGTATTTCAAAAGTAATTTTGTTCCCAAATGTTGTTTATAGCAACATCTGATAGTTGCTGAATGAATTGAGAACTGACAGTTTTCTTAGAGATCTGCATTGACAATAGAATTGTATCTGGGAAAAAAAAAAGTGAGAGAGAGAGATAGAGTATATGTCTTCATTTCCTATTAATCTTTCTGTTACATATATTGACTTTGAAATAACATTATTGCTACCACGAGTAGGTAGAAGGGCCAAAGGAAGAACATTTGGGGAGGGTCCAGATTCAAACCCAACCATGACTCACATTGGGAACTAGTTATAAACAATGTAAACGACCTAAAAAGCAATCTAAGTGGCAAAAGACGTAAGAAAAGCAAACAATGGGTAAAACAGGAAAAGGTAAACACTTGGTACACTATTAGTGTACAAAAATCTTACACGATCACATTTAGTTGAGTGAAACATCATCCAACTTTTATACACATAAATGTTTTTTATGCACTATAAATAAATTCGATGCGAAAATCATATATGAGCTATAAAATTACGCCTATTGTTTCAATAGGTGGTAACCTCATGTAAAAGACCGTATAAACAAGAAGAATGATACATTACCGCAAAAACTTTCTTGCAGATACCTCGCGAGTGCTTAAATAACGGGAACCTCCTGCTCACATCCAAAAATTCATTCTATCATACTGCTGACGTAACTTATCATACTAATTAAAAACGTGAATGGTAAAAATATATGATTACTAAATTCAGATTGACATTTTGTATGGTGTATTGACGTTATATTTTCAAAACACAGAACAACAGGCCACTTTCTTGAGAATAGAGGAGAAATGAAAGGAAGAAAGGATGTACCATACCTGAATATAACACGCCTGAAAGTTCCTCAACTACAGACCCCCATCCACATTTCATAAAAATGTGATATATAGCACCGTCGGGGTGACAAACACCACAACCGACTTGAAATAGGGGATTACCTACAATACAAATAACATGCAAGTAACTGAATAAGTTTAGTTCCCATAACATACAACAGATAAAAATGTTTCATCATCACATTCAAACGATAGCATTTGACCATCTGAAGAAAAAAAAGGAGGGGGAAAAACAGAAAAATGCAAAGAGTACATATGCATCAAGATTAAGTACCTGGTTTCACGGTTGAACAGATTTTGACATGTCTAGGATAACGAAATGCAGCAAAAAGTAGTTTTAGCTCCGAAGATTTTTTCCTCCTAGCAATGAAACTTAGGTGGTGCTTTTGGCCACCGCGAAAATCACCCGATGTAAAGGCGCTCAAACACAATGGGCTCACCAACTCAAATTGATCATTCTACAAAAGAGTAAGATTCAAACAAACGGAATAATGAAAAGGTGAGCTACTTACCAAAATTATAAGAAAGGTGTAAGAGGGAAGCAAACCTGGTGATTTGAATTGTAGTATGCAATGGCTGTGTTTGTAAACTCATATAAATCATCCCGATAGTTGTAACTGCAAGGAAAAGACAAGTTTGAAAACCCTAAGCAGCAATTGTAAAGAATAAAACCGTAGAACACATTCAACTTAGTTAATCAAGTCATATCTGCCAAAAATGGGCACGATGGAGAATCATTCCACGTTAAATGATGAGATCAAATGAACAAAAAAGAACTCTTACTGAGTGAAGGTTGGTGGACATGGAGGATGGATTTCCCCTTCAACTTTATAGAGGCACATAGGTTCACCATCGGTAGGCCCATCATAATAGGTTATACAAGGACAGAAATATTCAAACAATCTGATAAAACAGAGATTATGGGATTCAATATCATTATTGAAGCACCATCATACTTGAGTCAAACACTCTTTTAAGTATCAGTTTAATCGGAAGTAAGGCCATCAGGCTCCCACTTGATAAGCCCTTCTCATATTATTAGTACTTTAATCGTTGGATATCTACTATCTACTTACATCTCCTCAATTCAAGAACATATATAATACACCAATCAACCATACAACATTGTCCCATCAAAACACTTTGTTTATTTTCAACTATTCTGTAACGAAAGACACAAATAAAGTACTCATGATTCATTGGTCCTTCACCCTCCATCTATTTCGCTAATCAATCTGTGCTTAACAGTACCATTAAGTTAAAATCCTCAGCTACCAAAAAGGGAAAAAAAAAATTAAGACGCATTTCAAGTAATCCATCAAATTTTAGACATTTCTAACAATAAACAAAGCAAAACTATAAACAAAACACCCAATTCTTCCTAATTTGAAGTAACCAAACAAAAAACTAACCATGTAAATGAGTAGGAGAGAAAGTAGGGTTCAATAATTTCCAATAAAGAGCTTGAGAGTTGTTGTTTAGATAATTAAACTTGGGCTGTTTTTTTTTTTTTTTTGACAGATTTGCCAAGGCTTACTCAAAGTGTGTCTAAAAGTGATCACGCCTTGATCACTCTGAGAGTCATGTTTTTCAATCCCTTACCTGACTGGTATATTAACTCTTTATCTGTGATAATTATGTTAACAATTCCTTTTTTGTGCACTTATTATTTAACTTGATATATACAGGAGCAATAACTTGAGATATTTTATGTACTTGCAGTTACATATAATATATCTACTTTTTCCCATTATGTTCTCCAATGAAACTCACAATGCCATACAAGGGAAATCAGCAAAAGTTCCTCGAATATAGCCGGCTACATATCCACCCACCGGATGAAACATCGGGCAAACATCCCGACAAACTGCACACCTGAAAATAAGTGTGCAATTTGTAGGGATGTTTGCCCAATGGACTTAGCATACATTCTCAGACTTGAACTTGTCTAATGCCTTCAATGAATGACCTTTAATCGTTATTTGCAACTTGTATCCAGCGTTAGTGTCAAGATCTTCAACAGACACTAGATATTATAGTAGATAATCAAATAAATGATTAAAACAAACTAAGCATTTCAGTAGCAACACATAAAACTTAAAACAAAAAAAATATCCAGTTACAAACAACACCGCTCCACAAGTAGGTACGAGGACCAAAGGAAGAACAATTGGGAAGGGTTCATATCCAAACCCAACTACAATTCACACTGGGAACTAGTTATAACCAATGTAAAAGACCTACAAAGCAATGTAAGTACTAAACCCTAAAGAGCGATAGGTAAAATAGAAAACTAATACATTCTTGAGATAGAGGGGAGGTAAATGAATGTATTGGAGTATTTCCAGCACATGAAAAGCTACTATTGCTTTGTCTTGAATCTATAATTCAAGATTTACTAGATTTATAAATGCCTAAAGAGTTATCAATGCACTGCACTTGCAGACAATGTATACACGAGCATTTTGCTTTGTCTAAAGGGTTATCAATGCACTGCACTTATAGACAATGTATACGCAAGTATTTTGTATTTTGTATTTTCTATTTTCTCTGTGTAAAGCCTTCTCCTGTCTTGTTATTCTAGTTATCTTGCCGGGTGAATGTGGAATCTTATTTCTGTGCCAAATAATGGATTGTTCAGTCTGTTTGGAACACTTGAAATGTCTAGTGTCTATTATGTTTGTCACTGAGGATTGTTCATACCTAAGTATACAAAAAAGAGTCTTAATTGCATGGCACTTCTGCTCTTGTTGTAAATATTAAACAAGAGCAATGCTAGGGGCACAAAAGAAAGTCACAAAATTTTGCTCACAAAATGAGTTGACGATATTTTATTGGTTGCATCGATAGTGGACCCGTTACACTCTAATTAAAAACGCTAATAAAATCATTACAACTAGGATTTTGTGAGCAAGTTTTATGACTATTTTGTGCCCCCTAATATTTATTCATTCAACAAAGAAAAAACTGAAGTGGGCATTTGATGACTGTTGGGATGCCCACAAAGGACCCATATACATTTAGGTTAGCTTCCATAATGGAAGTAGCGAGTTCGAATCATGTTAATGACATGTGCTAGTCTATTTATAGGTCATATGTAGCCTAAGTGACATTTTACCTATAATTAATAAAATAATCATTTTTCTAAAAAAAGTAATTAATTGGATGCAAATAGATAGAGCATGTGCATAGTTTATTAGACAGTTGAAACTATGAAGTACTCACTCTGTTCCAAAAAAAATGTCCTAAAAAATTCAAATTTACCCTCGATAAAGAGCAAATTTGAAATTTTTAGACACTCATTTCGGAACGGAGAGTATAACATTCGTGACAGTCGAGATTGATACAAACTCAACATATGGATCATCCTAGTTATATGCCATATCATCTCAGTCAAAAGATCATACAACAAATCCTATCGGTAAAAAGCAAATCTAACAACGTGCCAATCTACAAAAGACGTAAAGCAATACAAAATATGGGGTTCAATAAATCTTTGAAGCAAAACAATAGAAAGATGCGGTAGGACGAGAGGTTACCTATATTTCCCAAGTCCACCCATGCCAAAGTTTTTCAACTATCTAATCCCGTGAACCTGGAAAATGACAATAAACTTGATTTCCTTCCAAATTGAATGATCTTTCAGATAGTATTCTAAAATTCATATAAAGAAAAGTCGAAAATAGATAGTGGGGCTCTTCCATATACTTTATGGCATGTTAACAGCTACACTACACTTGAGCAGAGAAATAGAAAATATATAGGGATTTAAACAAAAAAACAGAAACTAAAAAAATCATATAACACCAACAGAAAGAACTCATACATCACATGCATTCGGGCAATAAATAGCAATCATGAAATTTATTTTTTAAAGATTTTCTCTTTTAATAAATGGACATTTATTACTGTGCTGATGAATTACAAACACAACTCCAAACCATCATATAACACCGGGGGCCGACCTACATGTAGTGATTAGAGCCGTCAATTCGGGATAATGGGACGGGACTAGACGAAACTATGATATCCCGCTTCTACACGGGACGGGACGTCCCAAATTTTTCGCGGGCCTGAGATTCCCTGTCCCATCTCAAATCCACTTCGGGCCTCGGGACAATGCGGGACAAGGAGCCGCGATCACAATAGACGATCATGATAAAAGTTTATAACAAAATCCAACTCCTTACATCGAAAGATAACAATACGAGAAGTCTAGAAACTATTAATGATCAAAGTTTATAACAAAATCCAACTTCTTACATTCAGTAATTTAGATAATAAAATCAAATGCAACTTAAGTTTAAAATGGCAAGGCAGCAACTTAAGTTTATAACAAAATCCACTGCTGTGAAAGAGAAGGAAATTTAGGGATTTCTTACATTCAGTAGTAATTAATAATGATTGAGTAAAGCAAAATTAGGATAAATTTTATGGGTGTTTGGATAACAAATCTTCATTACTAACGAGTGAGTAGGGTAGAAATCGTACCTGAGTCTAACGGAGCGTCGGAGTCTCTGGCCGGCTGAGGAGAAGAGAAGAGAAAGAAGTCGCTGATGTGCTGGGCGAGAAGAAGATTAGCGGTCTGCAGTAGCAGATGTGAAAGAGAAGATTTCTTTAGGTTTGTTGAAGAAGGTCAATAAGACCACTTTTATACGGGCTTAAAATATGCTATCTCATCTCATCCCATCATCCCATTTGTATGGCGGGACGGTCTCAAATTGACGGCTCTAATAATGATATGGGTGTTACCCGTTTGTCTTAAAAAAAACACAAATTACTATTGCAATTTTTGTAAAATTTAGAGGCAATGCAATATATTAAACTTGCCTCTTTAGGGTCCGTTCCCGAGTTTTAGAAGGAGAGAAAGAAAATGAAGAGGAAAGAAGAGGAGAAGAGAAAATAAGAGAAGGGAATATTTCCCTTTAGTGCTTCTACTAAAGTTTAGGAAGGAAAGTGAAGGAAATTTTTTTAAATTACATTTGTACCCTTAATGAAAGAATGAGAAAATTATATTTAAAGGGTAAAGTAGGTATTTCAAAAATATTTGTTAATGAAATTTTCTTTCCTTCCACTTTTGGGAGGAAATGAAAGAAAGGAAAATGTTAAAAAATATCCCTCCCTTTCCTCCCGCTTTCCTCCTAACAAAACTAGGGAGCACATCAAGGAGAGAAGTTTTTTTGGACTTGCTTTCATTTCCTTCCCTTTCTCTCCTATTTTAAACTCGGGAGCACGCCCTTATAAACTCGGGAGCACACCCTTAGAGTGAAGAAAAAATCACACTAATTTTTTTTCCCTCACTAATAATTATAACCTTTTTTTTTTCCCTCAAAAAAATCACAGGTCCGCCACTGTTAATAATACCAACACTAAAACTCAATAATAGATCACAGGTGCATCTAGACAAAGATTAAGTACCCAGATACCATAAAATATGCCTCCCAAAAAGGATAAAAATGCAACTGGCCCATTTTCGGATGTAATCATTTTTTCAAACGCATACAATTTTTCAGCAGATTAAAGAGTAAGAGGCCAGAAAGACAAAGACAGAAGGCTGACCTTTTTGGAGTCACAGCTGCCGGAGATGAGAGAAAAAAAAGGCATGGAACGGCTACTGCTGACGGTGGTGAGGAGTTTCGAGGCTAAACTCTGTCCGATCGGAAATGGAATCGAGTCACCGGAGAGGAGAAGGCAGTGAGATAGAGCCGGTGTATGTAGACGGTGAAAGTGAGAATAGGAGTATGATTTAGCTTTTGGGGATGGGAATGTGTGTGTGTGTTTTTATGCGTGTGAATATAGATTTTAGGGGAAGGGGAGAGGCCAGAGTGAGAGGGTTTTTTTCGAGGCTATATACAAATTTTTATTTTTTTTATTTCATTTAATAATGCACACTTTTATAATTATAATGGAAATTTTTTTATATTTTTTTATTTACGAAACTCACTTATTATACTCACAATAACTATTCATTTACAATTGTATATCCCGCAATATCTTTTATATCTCATTTTTCATAATCGCAACACTTATTTCACTATATAATTTTTTAATTTTCATGCATAGCAAACTTTTAGAATAGGACGAAAGGAGTAATTTACAACCTTATTTATTTAAGTCTTCACAAAGCATAGTATTCACAAAAGGTTGAAAAAAAAAAAAAAAAAAAAAAAAAAAAAAAAAAGGTTGAAAAAGAAAATTAAAAAAGAGCTGGTAAAGTAAACTTAGGGAAAAGAAAAGCCTTTACTTTATTGTCTCACTCTGATGATGTCATGTCACAAGTACAAACATTTCAACCATTTGTTGTATGTGGAGGAAAAACTGGGGTGGACTAAAAATTACAATGGTAGTGAGAAATTTTAGTTCAAGTTTTAGCTCCACCCGGCTGTTTTGAAGCCAATTTTTTTGGACTAACTTAATTTGGACAGAATGGAGTCAATTTTATAATTATACGGATTTTTTTTTTTTTTACTTAATGAATGATTGAATCTAGAGAAAAATACGCCCTAGTCCCTCAATAATTCTTAATCTACCTTATAAGACAGCCTATTTCCTAATTTACCTTCTAATCTTAAAAAATATTTTATCATACCATTTAATCCCTCACCTAATTTAAATAATTTAAAAGATATAATTATACCCCTCCCCACCCACACGCTCTCTCTCTCACACACACACACACACACTTTCTCTCTCTATTACTCTCCAGTCACAACCCCTCCCCTCCCCAACTTCCGGCGACCATCCCCCAAACTCCGGCGATCGTCTCCCTCCATCTCCGGCGACCGTCTCAGTCCCAATCTCTGGCGAGCCCCTTCCCTCCCTCTCCGGCGACCGTCTCCCTCCATGGACGATTCCGCCACCGACGGCGATAATTCTAGCGGCGATCGCCCGGAGCCCAACTCCAACCTATTATCCGACGGCGAGAAAGTCCTCGCCTATCACAGCCCTCGCATCTACGAAGCCAAGGCAAACCCCCCTCTCTCTCTCACACACACAGAGTTCTCACTCATTATTCATTCACACGCACAAACAGAAATTCACTCAACACTCTCGTTTGCAATTTCTTGTGTGATTGTCTGTAAGTAATTTCAACTTCGGATCCGTACTTGGAGAAAATTGGAAATTGAAATGTAGAATGCCGAGTTCTAGGGTTTACTTGCAATTTCTTGTGTGATTGTCTGTAAGTAATTTCAACTTAACCACCTGTTAATATCCATCTAAGTTTTTTATAATTTTTCTTTTTTGATCGACACTCTTGGTATTGTTTTTCAAAGGAAACTGCTGTATTTTGACGGTGACAGGGGGGCAAATTGCAACGCATCTGCAATATAGGAATATATTGTAAAGTCTTTAATATTGTTGTTTAGAATTTTTCTACCAAAAAACAAGTCCAAGGTATACCAGTTGATGCATACTTTTTGATCCGTGCATGTGCAGATCTGAGCTCTTAGATTATCTATTAAGAATATTATATACCCCTATGCCTCGAAGAAATATGCACAATTTTAATTGACGCAAGAATTAATAAGAAATATAAAAGATATTTGTTGTGAGTTTAGATAGTTGGATATGAGAGAATATGTGAAGTAAGTAGTTAATTGTTTTAGTATGACAAGTAAGTCTCATTTTCTTTTTGAAACTGAGAACTTACCGATAAGCTCTCAGTTGTTTGTTCGCCGAAAATGTCATCAGAGTAAATAAAAAATATTCTTAGTAGTTTAATTGACAACTGAGAACTTACTGATAAGTTCTAAGTTGTTTCGTTGCCGGAGAGGTCACCGAAGTCTAATAAAAAAGGTTTTTAGTAGTTTAGTTGACAATTGAGAACTTACTGATAAGTTCTCAGTTGTTTGGTCGCCGGAGTTGGATCGTCGGAGTTGATTATGTTCTTAGTAGTTAAGTTGACAATTGTGAACTTACAAATAAGTTCTCAGTTATTTGATTGCCGAAGTTGGTGGTCACTAGAGTTGATCATGTTCTTATTAGTTTAGTTGATAACTGAGAACTTACTGATAAGTTCTCAGTTGTTTGGTCACCAGAGAGGTCAAAAAAACAAAAAAAATAAGGTTCTTAGTAGTTTAGTTGACAACTGAGAACTTACTGATAAGTTCTCAGTTGTTCGATCGTCGGAGAGGTCATCGGAGTAAAAAAAATAGGTTCTTAGTAGTTTAGTTGACAACTGAGAACTTACTGATAAGTTAAGTTCTCAGTTGTTTGGTTGCCGGCGAGGTCGCCGGAGTTGGTATTCGCCGGAGTTAATTGTGTTCTTAGTAGTTTAGTTGACAACTGAGAACTTACTGATAAGTTAAGTTCTCAGTTGTTTGGTCGCCGGAAAGGTCGCCGGAGTTGGTGGTCGCCGGAATTGGTAGTCGCCGGAGTTAATTGTGTTCTTAGTAGTTTAGTTGACAACTGAGAACTTACTGATAAGTTAAGTTCTCAGTTGTTTGGTCGCCGGAGAGGTCGCCGGAGTTGATGGTCGCCGAAGTTGGTAGTCGCCGAAGTTAATTGTGTTCTTAGTAGTTTAGTTGACAACTGAGAACTTACTGATAAGTTAAGTTCTCAGTTGTTTGGTTGCCGGAGAGGTCGCCGGAGTTGGTGGTCGCCGGAGTTGGTAGTCGCCGGAGTTAATTGTGTTCTTAGTAGTTTAGTTGACAAGCGAGAACTTGCGATAAGTTAAGTTCTCGGTTGTTTGGTCGCCGAGAGGTCGCCGGAGTTGGTGGTCGCCGGAGTTGGTAGTCGTCGGAGTTAATTGTGTTCTTAGTAGTTTAGTTTACAACTGAGAACTTGCGAAAAGTTAAGTTCTCGGTTGTTTGGTCCCGGAGAGGTCGCCGGAGTTGGTGGTCGCCGAGTTGGTAGTCGCCAGGAGTTAATTGTGTTCTTAGTAGTTTAGTTGACAAATGAGAACTTACCGATAAGTTAAGTTCTCGGTTGTTTGGTCGCCGAGGTCGCCGAGTTGGTAGTCGCCGGAGTTAATTGTGTTCTTAGTAGTTTAGTTGACAATCGAGAACTTACCGATAAGTTAAGTTCTCGGAGTTGTTTGGTTGCGGAGAGGTCGTCGGCGTAAAAAAAAAAAAAAAAAAAAAAAAAAAAAAAAAAAAGTCGCCGGAAAAAGTCGCCGGAGTTGGTCGCCGGAGTTGATGGTTGCCGAAAGTGTTGACCGGAGAAGATGGGGAGGGGGTGACCTAAGGTGAGGGTGGTTGGAGAGAAATTAAATTGTTAAAGAGATTGAACTTAGTGAAATGATAGGAGGGTGAACTTAATAAAATGTTGGGAGGGTGTAGTTATTAAGCTAGGGACTAAATGGTTAATCAAATTATAAATTGTCTTAGGAAGTAGTTTTGTTTCTATAGAGGGATTATTTGGTAAATGCCTCTTGAATCTAATAATTATACGGATTGGGGTTATGTTGTGAAGCTTGGGTAGCGGACTTAAATAAAGTGGCTAACCCATACTTTTTTTCAAAGGGGGGGGGGGGTTACAAAATTATTTTTATTAGTCAAAAAGAGGAAAAAAAATTAGTTCATTTTTTTCTTCACACAAAGGGAAGCAAGTTTAATAAATATTAGTAATACCCCTAAATTTTTAAAATTTTTACACCATTAAAACACAAAGAATCTAAATCAACGGTTTTTTTACGTGTGCCCCAAGGGCACATGCTAATTTCTTAAATAAGGCAATCAATACATTTACATGCTTTCATAAATACTTTCATAAATATGTAGGTTTACATGTATAAAAATATTTTTATAATTATGAAAATTAATAGTTTAAAGTAAGTTTAATAATAAATACATTAATTATCTTATTTAAAAAGCTTAACATCTGCGTATAGGGCATACATTAGAAAAACCGTTAAATCAAGGGGTCTTATACGACATACATTAGAAAAAGGGTTAAATCAAGGGGTCAAGTGCCTCATTTGCCTTCCAAGTACTATGTGCTTTATGGTACGAGTCAACCAAACACGGACACGTGCCCTAGGTCGAAGACTAAAATCTCCAAGGGCTGAGGTCATCCAATTGATGCGCTCTCTCTCTCTCTCTACAACACTCTCTCTAGAGCTCTCATATATAATTTACTCTCATATACACATACTGATTCTTACACCCGAGTGTTATAGCGGGGCAACCCCCCGCTCTCCTAACGGTGCTATTTTGCAGATCTTGGCCAAGGTTCGATGCTCTTTCTGCAACTTTTGTCACCCCTTTACGGGCCAATTTTCATGGCGTCATCCGTTCATTTGAGGAGACACCTATAACTCAACCCAATAAATTACAATTTTATATTTTGGTTATTCTCTTTGTTTATTTTTTTTTAGTTTTCAAATTATCATTGTTACACGGCCATTTGTGTAAGAGGACCCGAATATGTAACTACTCAAGATATCAGAACGGCAATGGACGGATCGTCCGATAGACCAGGTTCGGGCGCTTGAAAAGCGCTACTGAAAGTTTAGTGTAGCTAGGAAATCAGTTCATAAAGTAAGTTTTATAGACATTGCGATGGCCGAAAGCCATCGCAAAAAGTAAGTTTTCTTGTAGTGCGATGGCCCATAATTAGCAAAGATCCATTAAAGTTCGTAAATCAACGTACTTTTCATTCAAGGAACATCCCTAGGCCATTGAACTATTCTCGTGATCAATGAAACCTAGTTCCTTTATATGGTTCCGCTAATCGAGATTCTCCGCTAGGTAATTCTCTCGATTGACTGAATCATACAAGTTGGACGTCTCCAAAATGTAAGTCATTTTGAGATTGATATAAAGAAATTGTTTAGATGAAAATAGATGACAAGACTTTTTATTATTTAAGATGATGAACAAAAGGCATTTTGAGTTTCCAACCCTAAGAATATGGGGGATTACTCACTAGCCATTATAAACAAGCAAGCATAAGTAATAATAAAAGATAAAGAGAAGAATGACTTATGATTGTAAAGAGATGATGGCTGGAAATAACTCTTGATATTTATTGCTTCCTTCCAAGAATACTTCAAGAATAATGAACACTTGAATCTTTAAATGTTTGGAACTAATGATATATAATGTATTCTAAGCTCTGATATGCTATTCTCTGGTATGATCTGATATTTTAGACTGATTACAAATGGCCTATATATAGATATGGAGGAGACTCTTCAAAGTGGTGCCTTCAAAAGGTGCCTTTTAATTCTGCAGACACCATTTGCATGGCCGGGCTAAGAGAACTGCACGACAGTGTCCCTTTGGCGCCATCTTTTGGTTTGAACTGGGCATTGTGCACGGCCGCTCTGGCCTGAAATGCTCGGATACTCCTCTTTTCAAGACTTGGCCACTCCTCTTTTCAAGACTTGGCCACTCCATGTTTTGGGGCCAAAATTGGCCTGGAAAATGTCATATGCACGGCCGCTCCTAGGCTTAAAGCACGGCCGCTCTGGCTTTTAGCATGTTTGCTTGATTTAGTCTTTCCCTTCCATGGCTTCGACATTTGATTACTTCCAAGGCTCCCATTTGATCATAAATTGACTCTAAAACCTGTCTAAGAGTATAAAATATACCAAAAGCATAAAATCGAAGATATATGACAAAAGAAGCTTCAAATAACCCAAATGCAAACTAAATGATACTAAAACTAAGGAAAAGATTGATAAATGATGGGATAAATGACTATATAATAGTCACTTATCAAACTTCCCCACACTAAGCTCTTGCTTGTCCCATAGCAAGATTAGGATGAAAAAATGGAGAGGGAGAAAAGAATGCAAATGATAAAACAACGAGAATGATCCCTCAGAAAATTTATTGTAGCATGCTTATTGCTTTTGAAGATTGCCTCTAGCTTTCTATTCATATTTTTCATATCCTTAAAAATCTCTAGAAAGAAGTATTTAGGGGTTATTTCAAAGGAGCAATTTTGAGACAATAAACTAATATAGCATATATAGGAGTTGATCAAGCAAAGCATATTAGAATGATGAATCTTAGATCATAAGCTTGGTGCAATAAAAAGCTTCACTCTTTAGAGTGATTTGTTGGTTTAGGAGTCCTAAACTACAAGGAAAAAGGGGCTAAGTCGGAGGAGTCTTTGGTGAGATCAAAGGAGGATTCAAAACGGAGAAGGAGTCTGAGCACGGCTGGGAGGAGCGCGAGGCGGGCGCCTGGTATGGCCGAGGCGGGCGCCTCAAGGGCCGAAGTTTTGGGCTTGGTCTGTCCTTCGCGAGGCGGCCGCATGGAGGGCTTGAGGCGGGCGCCTCAAGCATGGCCGAGTTCCGGGCTTCGATTTGTTTCCTTATTTGATTGTAACTCTTCTTAAATTAGATTTAGGGTTTCCTTGTAACTATATAAGCATAATTTCGGCCTAGAACACATTGTAGCAACATATTAGAGAGACTAATAACATATTGGCTTGGCAATTGCCCCCGGACGTAGTTCACGAGTTGGTGAATGAACCGGGTAAACAACTCTTGTGTTCTTGTGTGTGATTGTTTCTTTCTTGTACGTGTGGGTGTGTTAATTTCTTTGTGTTGATTGCAAACGGAGAGCACCAATTTCACAACAACTGGTATCAGAGCTTTGGTTTGGTGGATTCAAAATTCTTTCATTAGTTGATTAATTTTGAATCGCGTTCTTGGGGATTTTGGTGAAGCAGTCAAGATGAAGAACCATATCGAGAAATTCAGCGGTGTGAATTTCACGTTTTGGAAGACAAGGATTGAAGACTACCTTTATTGTAAGGATCTTCATAAGCCCTTGAAGGAGAAGCCCGAAGACATGTCACAAGGGGATTGGGAGGTGTTGGATCGGAAGGCGTTAGGAGCGGTAAGGAGTGCCACTAGCAGACGACGTTGCACGGAACGCTATGGAGGCCAAGACAACGGTGGAGTTGCTACAAACGCCGTCGGACATGTATGAGAAGCCGTCGAATATCAATAAGGTGCATTTGATAAAGAGGTTTGCGAATGCGAAGATGTCGAGAGGGCGGACGGCGGCAAGTCATATCGGCAATTTCAAAGGTATGGTGGACCAATTGAAAAGTGTTGATATTACTTTCTCCGATGAAGTGCTAGCTTGTTTTCTTCTAAAATCATTGCACGATAGTTGGGAGGTTACCGTCACAACGATTAGTACGTCGAAAACGGCATTGGTGTATACGGAGGTTAGAGATCTCATCCTGCAAGAGGAGTTGCGAAGGAAGGAGAAAAGGGGAGAATCGTCCGTAGATGGGGCCGCACTTAGGGTGGAGAGAAAAAGGGGTGGACCTAAGGGAAAAAGGTCAAGTGCTACAATTGTGGTGAATTGGGGCACATCGGTTATGATTGTCAGGAAAAAGTGGTGGTGCGCGCGTGGTGGATGATGGTGGTGATGTATTAATCCTAGGGGAGGAGCGATCGGGTGAAGATTGGGTGTTGGATTAGGAGCTTCTTGTCATGCTAGTGGGGATGCGGAATCAATGAGGCGTTACAAAACCGGAGATTTTGGGGTTCTCTATCTTGGTGATGGTCAACCATTGAAGATCAAAGGTAAGGGGATGTAATGATGAAGACACCTAATGGGGCTGTTTTACAACTACACGACGTGATGCATGTTCCTGGATTGAGGAGGAGGGTGATTTCATTGGGACAACTTGACGGTGAAGGATACGGTGTTTCGTTCATTGGTGGGTCTTGGGAAGTCACAAAAGGGGCTAAGGTGTTGGCTCGTGGGGTTAAGGGGAAGACGTTGTACTCTACCTACAATGTCGGTTTTCGTTCGGTGGGAGCAAGAGGCTTAAGAACCGGCTGTTGGTGTAAAAGGGGAGACATCAAGAAACGGTATGTTGGGGAGGACTCAAAGTTGATCAACGTGGTGTGGAAGTCCAAGGGCCCTAACAGAGCGGTTTCGGACCAAGAACATTCGATGCAAGAAACAAGGTGTGTCCAAGTTTCAAGGGAGGCATTGCGAGGAAGGTGGGTGCGGAGGAGAAGGCGAAGTTAGACTTGCGGGGAGAAATCAAGGTAGAAGCCGATTTGGGAGGCAAGAACGATCTAACACGGAGAGGTTGAAACGTCGCTGATTTCAACTCGCCTTAGTACTTGAGGAGAGGTGCGGTAGTGTCAAGCCAATATGGAATGAGGGGAAATGTGTTCGAAGGTCCTTACTCCGTGGTGGGAGTTGATGGGTGATTCTATGTTTGTTAGTTTAGTCTCAGGTGGGAGATTGTTGGTTTAGGAGTCCTAAACTACAAGGAAAAAGGGGCTAAGTCGGAGGAGTCTTTGGTGAGATCAAAGGAGGATTCAAAACGGAGAAGGAGTCTCGAGCACGACTGGGAGGAGCGCGAGGCGGCGCGCTGGCATGGCCGAGGCGGGCGCCTCAAGGGCCGAAGTTTTGGGCTTGGTACGTCGCCTTCGCGAGGCGGCCGCATGGAGGGCTTCGAGGCGGGCGCCTCAAGCATGGCCGAGTTCCGGGCTTCGATTTGTTTCCTTATTTGATTGTAACTCTTCTTAAATTAGATTTAGGGTTTCCTTGTAACTATATAAGCATAATTTCGGCCTAGAACACATTGTAGCAACATATTAGAGAGACTAATAACATATTGGCTTGGCAATTGCCCCCGGACGTAGTTCACGAGTTGGTGAATGAACCGGGTAAACAACTCTTGTGTTCTTGTGTGTGATTGTTTCTTTCTTGTACGTGTGGGTGTGTTAATTTCTTTGTGTTGATTGCAAACGGAGAGCACCAATTTCACAACATGATTTTGTGAATATGACTTTATTGCTTAAAATGTACAAAATAAAAAGAATGAACATTTATTCACAAATTAGAAGTATTCATAGAATTGAGATGCATTTTTGAATCATAAGGGCGAAAATGGAGGATGATAGTGGAAAATCTTATCAAGGCTTTAATAAATTATCTTATTTTTATTACGTGTTAAATTTGCAAAAGATTTTTAAGTAATTTTGATCCTTTCAAGTAGGAGACATTATGGCTGCGAATCCAATGTTCCTAATACTTAGATCAAGAATACTTTTGATATTACTTCCATTTGGCAGGAAAACATCGTCCCAGCAAACGTCGTGCCCCGAATTACTTAGGAAGTAATAGATTTCTTTTTGCTTTGAAGATTTGGTGACTTAGTCACTCTTGAGTAATAAGATAAAATATTTAGCCTTGATTGATTAGTGGAAATGGAAATATGGGATTTTTTTGAAGGGATGTAATTAAAAAAGAAGCAAAACAACGTGAATGTTTCTAATAAGGGAATAAACATAAAAAAATATTGAAGTGTACATTTAAAGAAATAATTTTTCAAAAATTTTCACAAAAACCCAGTGCTTAAAGATGATCAAGAAAGATTCAATCTAAACAAATAAATACTTTTCTTAATAAAACCCTATATATTGCTATATTAACTTATGAGGCTTTTAATCACTTTCTAAAAATATCCCAATATTTTTCTTTCTATTAATTTCTAAGTTTATAAAAAATATGAGAAGAAGGAACTAGAGCAAATAGCAAGCATAAGGATTAATAATAGGGATCATCATAGAGATTTTTTTTTTTTAAATACTAGACATGCATATATAAAAAGAAAAATGCAAACTAAGTTAAAAAGAAAAAGAAAGATTTAGACTAGAAAGCATAAAAATTTAAACTAGAAAGTAAGTAAAGATAGATAGATACCCCCCCCACACACACTTGAAGTGAAAACACAATCTTCGTAAGAATAATTTACCCCGCACTGGTGCTAACGATTGAAACGACAATCCTCTCGTAAGATGAAACGACTTTTCGAATCCTGATGGAAGCACTTCAAATCAGAAAACCTACGAACTAACGATGTTCGGAATTTCTGAACTTGGAGGGAGGAGAATGCAACAATATGCTTTCAACTAACTGAACTCTCATATACTTGATTGCTTGAATGATTTGGATGATGTAAACTGACATTCTGGGAGTCTATTTATAGTTTTTGAGAGTCACAGGTACTTGTTGGGTAATAGGCATAATTTGATCCGAGTGAATCTGGGCTGTCCGATCGCACTAGATCGATGAACCAGATTCAGCGAATCGGCCCGAACCAGTACCAACGGGTACATCCGTACCGACCCGCACCTGTACGAAGGGCCAAATTTATGTAGGGATCCAATCCGCGGATCGGACCCGAACCAACCCTAAACTCGGCCTAGCCGAGTCAATCCCACACCAAACCCGGTCCAACCCAATCTGACCGAACCATGCCTCGAACCGAACTGCACCGCACCGAGCCAACTTCCGTCAAAAGTTTAAGGCTCCAATAGCTCCTAGCGAGGATGCGTAGTGCAAAGTGCAACCTAAAACGCTCTTCGCGGTTGTGGAGTAATTTTGGGCTAGTCCAAAATTAGCATAATTGGGCCAATACTTGCGTAATTGGCCCAATACTCCACTAGGTTGCATGGTAAGGAGGATACCACTTGATTGTTACCTTCTTCAAGTGGATGAGTTTAAAAACTCTCCTACCTTTTAGTTTTTAGGCAATGTGGGATATGACATTCCATATTAACAAACTCTTCATAAATCCATTTCAAATTACATACTTTACTTTGAGCATTAGTTTCTTATTCACCATAATTTGATTTTGAGAAAATAAATATATCACGTTAATCTATTCCAAATGTAGATTATAAATATGTAATTTATTTTTCATTTACACAAAATGAAAATACATTTAATTTCGGTCAAATATTGGTCAAACAAATATTTCCAACATGATCAATAAATATAGCAGAAATCTCGCCTTTTCATTTCTTCTCACACATTTGACATTTGAATCTCTTCCTTTTTTCTCAAACCATTTTCCTGTTGGATTTCTTCAACCTGTGAAGTGCCCGTTTGTCCATTGACAACATCAGTATTTAGCAGTACCTTGGATTTTAAGTCATCAAGGTAATGCTGATATATATAAGAAAGAAAGCCCCAAATAGCAAGAAGCAATGCAATAACCTTCACCCCATCCATTTTGTCACGGAAAAAAATCACGGCAAGAACAGGAATTGCAGGCAAGGACATAGTACTAATAACATTAGAGAATAAAGAAGAGACTTCAAAGATCAACCCGAGAATCCCTACTGAACAAATTTGCCATGCCACAGCTATCCAAACAAGCGTCATTATATAGGACACCCCCCCTTCTTGGTACCCTTTCATCTCGCTTTTCAAGCTTTTCCACTCTCCACTAGCGAAAAGTCCCACCACACACCCGCATGTTGCTACGAACGAAGGGTATATTTGCATATCTAAAACAACTCTAAAAGTGTCTCTTTTTATTATTTTCTCGAAAGATACTTGTAGCAAGGAAAGGTATAGAGAGTATGTAGCCGATGCGCCAAGTGTACATAAGAATCCGATAATATATTTCCCTCGTGGGATTTTCGCTGAGTCATCGGAGTCTGGATGAACTGCAAGAAGGGTGGCCGAGATTGTGAGAAGAATTAGAGAGTTCAAGATTAAAGCGGTGAATTTTTGTGAGTTTAGTAGAAATGCGAAAACGGCATTGAAGGCTAGTTGGGTGGCACAAAGGAGGGAGTAAGTGGAGACAGGGAGGTATAATAGACCATATGAATACATCATGTTGTCACCGGTTAAGAGTAGGCCGAAAAAGAGGTAAAGAAGCAAAAAGGTGGAGAGTGGTGGTTGTTTGGCGGTGGTGGTGGCGGGATTGGCGGCCGGAGAGAAATAAAACATGAGGGGAATCAGGATTGGGAAGCCTGCTGATTGAACAAAAGTAGACATCCATTTGCTGTTTCCGCCTTTATCGTAATAAAGTCTGCCCAAGAGGGTGGCTGTTGACTGACCGGCGAGGAGGAATATGATGTACAAAGCCACTCTGAACCACCATTTGTAGCGCTTTGTTGCCCGGAATTTCATCGTGATTGTGGAAATTGGGGTCACTCTGTTTTTCACCCTGAAAATAAAAATAAAAATAATAAAAATTGTTGAACTAAATGACTAACCCTGGTTCTGCAGTTCTACTTCTTGGGCAGCCTCCATGAAAATGGGAAGATGAATTAGCTGAACAAATTATGTTTGCTGTTCTATTTAGGATCAAGAGATCTAGGATGTTATTGAGGAAGTTGGTCCTCTATAGCACTTCTATAATATCCACTTGCTAACTTTCAATCTTAAAGTTTGACTTTGCTTACTTCAAGAATATAAGTCAAACATGACTACTTCCTCCCAAAATAATTACTCACTCCCTCTTCTGTTTCTTTAATAATTTCACTTTTTGTAAAAATGGGTGTCCCATTTAAAGCTTCATCTTTTCTAAAATAGCAAAAAATCTTTATTATTTCATTCACTCATTCTCTCTCCTATTTTACTATTACACTCACAACATTTTTCAAATTTACTATTTCCTCCACTCATTTTTTCTCATATTTTACTATTACACTCACAATATTTTCTCCATTCACCAATTTTCTTAATTTGCATGCCCACCCCAAAATGGTGAAGCAATTACCGAGATGGAGGGAGTATTCATTTTGAGTATAAGGGTCATTTAAAAATGTTAATTTTTAATTAAAAAAAATCACTAACTTTCTTGTTATCAATTTTCAAAATTTTAGTTTTGCAGAATATAATAGAATATAATGAACTATGAAATAAAGTCATCTAGGAATAAAATTTGATGGAAAATTTTTTAAAGATCATTTATTTAGGAATAAAAATGGTCATTCAATTTGAGACAGATAAATTAGAATCTTGTTCCCCCCATTTAGCTTATTTTCTTGACTAATTAATAGCTAAGTGTTGTCATGTTTGCTTATGGATGATGAAGGCATCTCAAGAGTGGATATTGACTGTATTTCAATTGGACTGGAAATGATATACACAATCAATTTGGTACTCAATGTAAATTAAGTCTATGTGGGCCCAATTATTTTTGGACCCAACACTTTAATGAGAGTTTTTGTAACATTAGATTGCTTGATTTTGCAATATAAGTGTCATTTATTCTGTTTCATTTACTTGATCATCTTTGGCCAATCAACATTTTAAATTCTCATACTTCGCTTAAAATTCAATTTAACAATTATTTTTTTTATTTTTAACAGTTTTAACCATTATACTTTAGATACGTACTCATTTTTTTCATTAAACATAAAATATAAGGGTTAAAACTATTAAAAGTTGCCTAAATTTTCATTATTTTTATAGAAATGAGTAAGTATCTAAAGTGAAGTGTAAAGTAAAATGTAAGGGTTAAAACTGCTAATAATAATATTAAAACCGAAATTTAAATAAAATATGAGGATACAAAATGTGGGCATCATCTTTTTATTTTGGTCCATTGTAAAAGTCAATGATGGCTTGCTCGCATTTCTATGTGTGGATAGGGATGGTTTTTGTCTTATACTCCCTCCGTCCAGTTACATACTTCACACTTTCTATTTTGGGCGTCCAATTACATACTTCACACTTTGTTTCTTTCCCAAAATGGAAAGGAATCTTTACTATTCCCTCCACTCATTCTCTCTCCTACATTATTTTAATACTCACAATACCATTATAATTTACTATTCCCTCCACTCATTCTCTCTCCTATTTTAATTTCACACTCACAACACTTTCAATATAATACTCTCTCCTTAATCCACGCGTGAACAGTAACTGTGAAATACTTACTTGGACGGAGGGAGTATACTAGTAAAATAAAAGCATGTGTTTGAGGACACATTTTTTTTTAATTAAGCTCGTGTTTGAGAACACGTTTTTTTTTAATTTAAATTTTTTTTAATTTTTTTAAGGGTAAAATGGGAAAGGAACAATTTAGTGATGGCAAAATGAAAAATTTGACAGTTGATACTGTTCATTCAACTGTAGCAAGGACACACTGCCATTTATACTATAGATTTTTTTAATTTTTTTTAAGGGCAAAATGGGAAAGGAACAACTTAGTGATGGCAAAATGGAAAATTTGACAGTTGATACTGTTCATTCAACTGTAGCAAGGACACACTGCCATTTATACTATAGATACTATATAAGTGCTCGTTTGTTTGGTTGGTGGTTGATAGGATTATTGTGTATTAATAGTCAAGATATTATTATTTCAGAAATTAATTATATCATTTTTTTTTATATAAATAAGAAAAGGATAAGAGGCCTTTTGAGGTTGTTAAGATTATTACAATGATTGTATTTAATTTACTAAACATCATATTTATTGGACTAATAAACCTATTCAACATTAAAAAGACTACCAAACGACTCCTAAAATCTCAATGATTGATTGAAGCTCTGTGTGGCATGGCTTAAATGAGTTGTACAGTTCCATTTACCTGTTAATTTATTTCCTTCCTTTTTTTTTCTCTTTTTTCCTTAACTGGGTGAAACAGTTTCTATTTTATTTAAGAGTTGATTTTGGGAGAAACTAGTTTCTCCCAAATATTATAAAAAATTCTGTTTTATTTTAAAAATCGATTCAATGACTGGTTCAAAAAGTCGAGTTAGTTTGGTTTAAAATTCATGTATCAATTTTTTTAAGTTAAAAACAAGACTTTTTATAATATTGGGGGGAAACTAGTTTCCCCCAAAATTTTCTGATTATTTAATTTAATGCTGAATCAATTGAGATTTCTTATAATCCCTTCGTCTCAATACAAAAGACAATCTGGTGCACTAAGATTACGTACAATGGTTTAATACCCTCTCCCCATTTCATCTAACACTTTTTACACTTTTTCTCATCCACCTAATATTTCGTCTATCCATTTCATCTATCCCCTACAATAGCTAACTTAAATTAAATTTCAACTCCCTCCAACTCATCATTCTATATCCCACTACTTTTATTTTATTTTATTTTATTTTATTTATATTCTCTATTTTTATGATTAGTAAAATAATAATAATAATTATTATTATTTATAATTAAAAAAATATTTCACACTTAATTAAAAAATATTGTATCAATTTATAGGTATTATTTATAAGAAAAATTACAATAAACTTAGCTCGCGACACAAGTAATGAAAGACGATAAAATTATTAAAAATGAGTAATTTTTTTGTGTGTCCAAATCAAATGAAATTTATATCAATTTGTAGGGAAAAATGATGAATTTTGGGGAAAAAATTAAAACATAATTAATTTACTAGGTGATAATTCAGCTCAAATTGAAAACTAAGTATTTTTTTTTGTGTGTCCAAATCAAATGAAACTTATATCAATTTGTAGGGAAAAAAAATGATGAATTTTGGTGAAAAAAAAATTAAAAAATACTCCCTCCGTCCCAGACCATGTGTATATGGGGTGGATTTCACGTTTCTTAAGAAATTTTTTAAAAAATGAATAAAAGTTAAATGTGGGATATGGAAAAGTAGTTAAATGTGTGGTAGGAAATAAGAGAGAGAATGTAAAAGTTAAATATGTGGTAGGGAATAGGAGAGAGAATGTAAAAGTTAAAAATATTTAATAGGAGAGAGAATGAGTGAGAGGAATAGTAGTTAAATGTGTGGTAGGGAATAGGAGAGAGAATGTATAAGGGTATAATGAATGGTTTTTTTGTAAATATATGGAGTTGATAAGGGTATAAATATATTCAAAAATTTGTCATTTATAAAAATGAACTCTTGGTCTGGGACGGACCAAAAGGGAAAGATGAACCCTTGATCTGGGACGGAGGCAGTAATTAATTTACTAGGTGATAATTCAGCTCAAATTGAAAACTAAGTGTTTTTTTTTTTGTCCAAATCAAATGAAACTTATATCAATTTATAGGAAAAAAATAATGAATTTTGGTGAAAAAAAATTAAAAAAAAATAATTCACTAGGTGATAATTCAGCTCAAAAATTTGGGATAATTTTTTTTTTCAAAAATTCAACGCACCAATTAAACGCTGACACGTGTTGGATATATAAAAAAAAAAGTTTCAGCTAGATGAAACATTTCATCTAGCCTTTCCGACCAACCCCGTTTCATCTCCCCATTGCAACGGCCCAATTGATTGAAATCCATTTCAACTCACATGTGCATGTTCTTCTGATTTTACTACTTTCTCGCTCCTACTTTATTCAAAATAAGAAAACAAGAAATGTCTATTCATCAAAATAAAAGATGGCCTTATTACAAATGCACATGTGCATGTTCTGATTTTACTACTTTCTCGCTCCTACTTTATTTTTTAAATATTCACAACATTTACTTTTTTTAATCTTAAATTGGGATCGAGGGAGTATTTCATTTTTGATCATCACATATCATGGACTTTAAACCAGGAGAGTTTCTAAATGTGAAGGTATGCCTTTTCTGCATATTATTTAAAGTAAATATTTTTGCAACTCATTGACTTAATATTTGTTTCCGTGACACTGAGAGAAAAAGAAAATTGATGCTATTTTTTTTTACCACACTGCAAAATTGCACTATTAACTTCCCCCTTTGAACTTGATATCAACGTGGTCACTCTGACCCCTTGATTTTGGAGCTATATCAATTTATCATCTTTAAATTTAGGAAAATGACATTTTCCCACTAAAAGCAGGAGAGTTTCTTGATATCAACGTGGTCACTCTGCAAAATTATTATCTCCTGAACAAGTTAAATTTTAACTTTTTAAAATGACCATTAAATAAAAATAGACATTTATTTTAATAGACATTTATTTTGAGAAGTGGTGAGTATCAATTTTCTTGCTTATTCATTGGATTAATTCCTCCTTATCCACACAGTCCAAATCAAATTCCATCAAAACCCAACTGAGATCAAAATTCCCTTAAACCTCGAAAGTCGAGATTAAAATTCCTCAAAAACCCGTTGACAGTCCCATACCACATAGTATAGGACCTTTTTTCAGTCTTATACCATATGATATAGGACTTTATTCCTTAGTAATTTTTTCTTTTTATTATTTGTTTAGTCCTATATCATTGGTATAAGACTTTTTATTTAATTTTTTTAAAAAAGTGAAAAAAGTGCAAAAAAAAAAAAAAAAATTGTCCTATACCACATGGTATAAGATCTGACGGGATGCCATAGGAGTGACGCGAATTTTGATGAAATTTTAATTTCAAATGAGTTTTGGTGGAATATTGATATGAGTCATGGGTCTTAAAGTTTTTGGCTCTTATTCATTTGCCATATGGCCATATGCGTTAGATTGACACTGAAATGTGTTGCCTAAAGCTATGTTGACCTGAATCATTGACATGATTCTTAGATGCAAGTTACGAGCTCCCCTTGGTATTGCATATAATTGATTCTCATCATATATATGAGTACAAGTATTCTTAAAAGTTCAAATGGCCATGTTTACTGAGGTGGTTGAACACCGGGCGAAATTAGGAATTTTTCAGAAGGGGTCGAGACTTGTTGGGAAAATATATAAACATATTATATAGAAATTTGGAATAAAAGGGGTCAAAATAATATTGATGATGCTAAAAATGTCGGATCAGATCAAATCAAGCGGTAGATTGTATCATGTATGATTAAATAGCCTGAAAAAGATGAACAAACACGTAAACTAGGTTGGGGCTTCACCGACGAAGGCCCTCCGGCGTGAGAGTAAGTATTTGTGTATACGAGAGCAAATAAATTGATAAGAGTTTAGGGTCAAAAGAATGTGTGTACAATAATGATGTGAATTATGGCTGATATTTATAGGTGTAGGATATAGAGTCCTACCTTGGATAGGAAGTTAGGTAAGACAAGGAGTTGAATCCTGCTCGGATCCTAATTCCCCACAATCCTTGTTATAGTAGGATTAGAAGTGTCTTCTGTACGTATGCGTAAGAGGCTTGCTCCTCGACATAAAGTGTTGTCGACATATGTGCATGCCGTGAAAGGAAGTGAGTAAGGGTAGGGAAGCCTATTCTCCTTGTCATGATGGTGGCTTTATGCCTAGGTCGACATTTGGGGACGCCTTGGTCGGCATCTTCGTATGCCTTTGTCGGCATATGTCTACATTTCTGCCTTAGTCATAAAATCTCTCTACTATGTATAGGTCGACATAGTAGAAAATGACGAGAAGGCATAACGAGCGTAGGTAGAGAAGCTCATTCCCTACGTCGTATTTGAGACTTATGTAAATATTACTTTGGGCCCTATCTGTTGGGCCTTGCCCGTTTTATGGCCCATGATCGTACTCGGTATATACCGTTCATTGGTCCTCGACTTCCTAGCTCGGCTTTGCCGAGGAGGAAGTGTAGCTCATCCTCGATTTTACGAATACGTAGAGTTTTTTTTCGAATTACGAGGCAACGATCATTTATCCACCGGTTATTATACGTTGTTAGACGCGCCCATCATTGACGGGGCATTCCTCTTGGGAGCACGCTAGAACCATTAATGAGGAGAGGGAAATTATGCCTCGACCCGGTTTGAGCGACCCATACCCATACAGATCTGGTTATAAAAATAGAATCCCTTTAATTTTTACTCTTTTATCACTGTAGCAATTTGAGAGAGACCCCTAAGGTTAAATTTTCTGTTGTGCTTTCTTGATTATGTTCTTGATTTCTGGAGTTTGTGTTCGAATCCTCCGTGTTTCTCTACAACCAACACCAAATCAGGTATAAATTCTTCCCTCTTTTGCTGATTTTTCTTGTATTTTCTGGGTTTTGCACTTGGTTGGTTCATGAACCGTCATTGTTGAAGATTTTGAACCTTTTCTTGAGTCATTTTTGTGTTTTCCTCGTGTAATAGTCATGGCAAGAACATGGAGGAGTAACCCCAATGCCCTATACTGCTACCATACCCAAAACCTTAGAATTTACAAAAGGATTGATATGGAAAATTTAGATGAAATTGGGGAGATCTTGACAAGGTACCAATCCCCTAGAACCGACGTCCGTTATCCTAGTCGATTTAGGATTGATCGGCTTAACATAGACTCCCAAATGTCGTGATGTTCCACGGTTGGACATAAATCCTTGACCTTATCAACCTGTACTACTTGAAGTCCAACCACTTTGAGCGTCCATTGTTGGGTCAGAATCCCTCCTCGACATTTATTGAATAAGATGGGGAGGGATACTTCCTCGTCCTCGTCTTTATAATGCCTTTATCCAAAACTGATCTTGTCATTTGTTGTGCATATGTGTATGGGAGAGGAAGTGGTGTTGCTCGTCCTTTAACCGGTCCCTCTACCTCTGGGAGGATCGTAAATGCCTTCACCGAGGGAGCCCACACGGGAGGTCGTTCTCGAGGCCGTGGTAGGTCCCAACGTGGTAGGTCTAGCACTCCTAGGCCTAAGTCAGCCAGATCTGGGGAACCTATGGTCCATGAAATTCATGATAAGTTTGGTGTGTTGAGGGATAAATATTGACTTACATACGTCTCCGGTGCTCCTGTACATGATAAGGATGCCATGAGAGACTTTATGTACAACTTGAACCATGTCAATTTTTTCTATATAAACAGTTCCAACTAGGACTCCGTCTTCCCCTCGATCTTTTTAGTTGTGAGTTTCTAGAGGACATGCAGGACGTCCCCCGTTTGGTGAACCGCCGGTTCAGAACCGGAACCGCCGGTCTCAACTGACTGGGCATGTCTAAATCGAGTAAGCTGCCGTTGGAGCTGTTGAACCTGGTTTCACAATTCGTTATTCTCGATATCACGTAGGTCTCGTTCGCGATGGATTTCGTCCGCCTGGGGATCTGCTCCACGTCCCCTAACATGACCACGATGACCATCACAACCACCACGTCCGCATTCGGCCATTGATAACCGGAAACTGATACCAAATGATAGCCAAAATCCAAGAGAATTAAGCAGAACTGAAAGAACCAAGATTCGTTTGGAAAAGCCTAAGCCTTTTCTCTATTAATTCAATAATCAAAAACTGAGTTCTTCAACAACTAAAACAAGTTTAAATACTTCTCACAAACCCTAAAACGAAATTCAACATAAAAGACCAAAATAACCCAACTTAAAGTTCAAAACATCAGAAATAACAGAATAAGGAAACTAGGCGACAACGTCGAGGCGAGCGCCTGGAGAACAGACGGAAGATCCCTCGTCGAACCATGGTGAGGCGTGCACCTCGGTAGAACAGGGGCGGCCGCCTGGAGAGCAGTTGCAGACTTTGATTATTGAATCTGAAAACAAGTCATTCTTCCCTATTTTATATGACTCCTACGACTTGGAAAACAACTCAAAACCTACTAAAATTAACCTTAAGATATATAGTAACATAATATGACTCAAAAATAACAAAATATCTCCTAAATCTATTCTAAAACATTAAAATACTACCTATCTAATAATAATTCCGATAATACAAAGAAAATAATAAAAGATAAGTAAATAATAATTCTAGAATATGTCGTCGATCTGCATCATTCTTCCCTTCTTAGAAAAAATTTGTCCTCGAATTTGACATGTTGCTTTAGGAAATACATCTAGAAATTTATCCTTAAATCGTTGACGAACTTTGTATTTAGTATCACTTGTCAAAATATCCATCCAGTCAGTCCACCCATTAGTGAGAAACTTATCAATAATCAATCTTTTGAAGAACCAAGAAGCTGAAAATTTTGAACAATCAACATCAAAGGGGTCAAACAGATCATCGTACCGCTGACCAAAATTGGTATCTTCAATCTTCCACATCACTTGATTTTGAGAAAAATCAAAATCAACTATTTCAACACGAACAGGATCAGATGGCATCACTTGACAACAATCACAATGACACACATCAAACCTAGGCGATTTTGACCAATCAACATGATCTTCTTGACTTGAAGATTCGAAAAAACCCCCTCTTTATACTCAATAGTATCAATCCAAGAATCAATGAAATCATCAGGATTTGCCTTACCTTTCATCTCCGGAATTTCGATCCTCACATCGACATCCCTAGAAGGGTCAGCCGTATACCTGTCATGATGTCCATGATTTTGGGCGAATGAATCCATCCCCTCTCGATACTCCATATCCTCGGCTGGAATAATCGGATCTGAACCCATCTTCGCTGGAAGCACCACGCGATCCATGCGGTTCTGGAGTATTTAAATCTGTCTTCGTATCTCGTCTATCTCGATATCACAAAGATTTCATTTGCGATGATGGTCATCTTATTGGGGCTCCGCTGCACGGCCGCTCCCTCGACCACCTCGTCCACCACGACCAACGTGTCCTTGTTCAGCCATTGATATACGCGTCAGGCGCTCTGATACCAAATGATGCAAACGGAAGGATAGAGATTTATGACTGAACGAAAAGGACAAGAATCAATAATTGAAAGCTTCAAGCTTTTCTCAATAATCTCTATCCTTCCGTTTGCATCATTTGGTATCAGAGCGCCTGGCGCGTATATCAATGGCTGAACGAGGACGCGTTGGTCGTGGTGGACGAGATGGTCGAGGGAGCAGCCGTGCAGCGGAGCCCCAAGAAGATGACCATCATCGCAAATGAAACCTTCATGATATCGAAATGAACGAGATACTGTTATGATGTGCCACCCGATTTTTCCTTTCTTTGAAAATCAATCGAAAACGGAGTCGCCACGCCATTTTTGTTTTAAGGGCCAAAACTTTGAAAAATGCCCGAAATGAGAGATTTGGGTTCGGAGGTCACGTTACATTCCGGGAAGAACGTTAGGGTTCACCCGGAATGCCTCGCAAAACAAGTCTTCCAAGCTTAAAAACCATTTGTGTGTGCGTGTATGTTTCTTTGGCCAAATTAAATTCAAACTGAGAAAACTAAAAATTGGGAAATCTTTGTGAGACATTAAAAAAGTCCCATGATTTTTGGTATGATTTTAGGGTTGAGTTTTGGTACTCAAAAGACTCCTTGAAGTTGAAAATCAATTCTGCCAGAATGAAAAAGACAGTGGACACTTGATTTTAAAATGGATTTAAGAGCTTTAAAACTTCAAAATATGGGGAAAGTCCGAGAATGAAAGTTGTTCAAAACATCTTAAATAAGGTTTCTGCAAATGAATTTTCCATTTGGAGATGATTTTATGGACCAAAACCTTCTGGAAATCACAGATATGAAATCTGGATTTCCAGAGACTGTTGAACTGACCTTTGGAAAATAATTTGAAAAAGGGAGTTAGACACACGAAAAAAATAAAGTAAAAATATTTCTGGAATTCTAAGGATGTTGTCTACAAAAAGTATTTTTTAGTCAACACCAAATTCCAAGTTTTTCTGTGTCCAAAAAATTATACAATGGACAGAGGTCTTAGAGAAAGGCTACTGGACAGCAACATTCTCAAGAAGGAAAATATGATTTTAAAAGGGTTTTGCATCCATGCTTGTCCCCATTTCCTTAGGCTTTGATTAGTGATCACTAAACATTTTAGTGGTGATCTACTATATCAAGCCATCCTTAGGGTACATTAGGACTTGAAGCATTTCATTTGCTTGGGAAGGGGAGATTTAACTTTGAAATAAAGATTTTTTGTTTTGAAAATTGATTTTAGGTTAAGAAAATGATTTTTTGGAAAACACTTTTAAGTGAGTAAGAAGTAATTTGGACCTTTTAAATGGTCATCCATGGAAATTTATTCCAAGGTGACTACATTTTTAGGTCAAGCAAGGATGAACAACAAGTTGATGAACAAACTACATCTTTAAAGTTTGAGATGCATACATGGATGGGGGAGGTTTAAGGTAAGGAGAAGGAGGGTTTACCAATGGTGGTATCCTATCTTCTTTTCGTTTGTGTTTGTGTCTTGAATTTGAGAGTGTTTTAGTGAGTGTGATTTTGGGAAAATGGTTGAGAAAAAGGTGGCAATTCAAGGGAATTTCCACTGTTTTCTATAATATTTTCGCCAAGGTGCTGTGAGTGAGTTGTTGTTGCTCCTTATTTCTGAGACTGAGGGGCTCTATTTATAGCCCTCTGAAAAATTCAAAACCATCCGCGCGGACGGTTCCTACAGCGTGCACTGTTCATTAAATGCAGCTGCAGGCTTTGGACCAAAGGAATATTTTTTCAAAAAATCTAACAGCTGTGTTTTACAGCTTACCCATTTCGGGTTTTTATCTTTTTTGAGATTCTTTTCTTGGTTTAACTTTAAATAGCAATGCCTAATTTACCCTTGTTTTGTTAGAAAAGTTAGGAATGTTAGGAATGTTAGGACTTTCGTTAATTTTCTAACGAAAATGCTAACAACTCAAATTGGAGCACTTACAGTAGCCCCTCGGCGACGGTGCTTTCGAAGGAAGCGGGGTCGTCGATAAGAGTAAGGCTCCATATTTGACAAGATGGGATGAGGGGTGACCAAAGTGGTCGGATGGCTGGACCTGGTGATAGGCTACCTACGTATCCTTAAGAGGAATCAAGCCGGTCGTAGTTCGGGTCTTTCGATGTTGACCCTAGAGTGACTATTTTGAGGCGTCAACGTGGTGAGCGAGTTCTACAGTCGTTTGCTGAAAGAAACTCTGCTGGGGATAGGAAATGACCATTTGGGTCTGATGGCTAGAGTTGTATATCCGCTCTGCTGGGGAAGGAATGACCATTTCGGTCTGATGGCTGAACCTAATGATAGGCTTCCTACGTATCCTTAAGAGGAATCAAGCCAGTCGTAGTTCGGTCTTTCGACTATCTTCAGACGTCGACCCTGGTGATGATGGCATTTTAGGTGCCTCGAACCTTGAAGATGGCATTTTAGGTGCCTCGGACCTTGAAGATGATGGCGTTTTAGGTGCCTCGGACCTTGATGATGGCGTTTTAGGTGCCTCGAATCTTGATGATGGCGTTTTAGGTGCCTTGAACCTTGATGATGGCGTTTTAGGTGCCTCGAACCTTGATGATGGTTTGGGAAAGATGGTCCTTTGGTGGATTTCATTTGAAGGGATCGGTCTTACGTCTGCTGCCGAGGAAAAGGGTGACCGTATTGGTCGAGTGGCTGGACCTATGGTAGGCTACCTACGTATCCCGATTGGGGAATCAAGCCCATACGTAGTTCGAAAAGCTGCTGGGGGTGGAATAGAGGAAAGAAATGGGATTCCGTTGGATTTTGCTGGAGAGAATGGGCTTACGTTTTACGGCCGTTGGTGAAAATGAGGAAAGAAACGGGATTCCGTTAGCTTTCGTTGGAGAAAACGGGCTTACGTTTTACGGCCGTTGGTGAAAATGAGGAAAGAAACGGGATTCCGTTAACTTTCGTTGGAGAGAACGGGCTTACGTTTTACGGCCGTTGATGAAAATGATGAAAGAAACGGGATTCCGTTATCTTTCTCGGACTTACGTTTTACTGCCGTTGATGAAATTGATGAAAGAGACGGGATTCCGTTATCCTTTCCTGAGAAATCGGACTTACGTTTTACTGCCGTTGATGATAATGAGGAAAGAAACGGGATTCCATTAGCTTTCCCTGGAGAAATCGGACTTACGTTTTACTGCCGTTGATGAAATTGATGAAAGAGACGGGATTCCGTTATCTTTCTCGGAGAAATCGGACTTACGTTTTACTGCCGTTGATGAAATTGATGAAAGAGACGGGATTCCGTTATCCTTCCCTGAGAAATCGGACTTACGATTTACTGCCGTTGATGATAATGAGGAAAGAAACGGGATTCCGTTAGCTTTCGCTGGATAAATTGGACTTACGTTTTACTGCCGTTGATGAAATTGATGAAAGAGACGGGATTTCGTTATCTTTCTCGGAGAAAACGGACTTACGTTTTACTGCCGTTGAGTTCTTTTGGAAGGGGAGTTAACTTTGGTTATCCCTGTTAAGTCTGGGATCAAACTGCAGAGTCCTGGAATTTTAAAGGGCAAAGATGTCATTTTGACACCTCAATTCCATCCGCGCGGGCTGGAACGAAGTCCAGATTGATTTTTAAAAGGCGCCGCCTTCCCTTCTTCTTCCTCACAGTCTGTTTTGAACTTTACGAGAGAGAGAGAGATTTTCCACCATTTTCGCCCAAGAAGCTTCGAAATCCTTCCATTTTCTTTGATTTTTCTAGCAATGGAACACGGGGGAGTTGCCATTCAAGGCCAAGGACGCGGCCCGGTCGCGGAGAGGCGATTAGAGCTTGTGAGGATGAGGAGGCATTACTCACTTTCGCAATCGATTGCGGAGGAGCCATATCCCGATGCGTGGCAACATTGGGCCACTGATCCGAGTCTTCGCACGGTATACTTCGAATTTCTTCATTTCCTTTGTTGATTTTTCATTTGAACTTGATTTTTGTGATTTTTCTTTTTTTTTTTTAAATCCGAAAATTTGATGTTCTTGGCATTGAATTTGGACTTTGATGATTTGCATGTTGTAATGAGTATATGGGTAACCCAAATATGCATTTTGTTTGAAAAAAAGAATGGGCATTTTGCCATTTTTGAAATATGAGACGATGAAAATTTTCCCGAATCCGGGACGGACTCTCTTCTTTTGTAGGATTTTTGTAATGAGATGATGCTTCCCTGAATGATATGAATGCATGCATTCATGTTTTTTTTTTGTAAAAATATGATTTTTTGTGAAAAATGAGACGGATTTTTGCTTCCGTTGATTGAATGTATGAATTGTGGAAAATTGTTTCTGTATGCTATTTCATGAAAAATGGGACGGATTTTTGCTTCCGTTGACTCAATGTTGTTGACATGTTTCTTCATGCATGAATGAATGATGAATGGTGGTTGTTGAAAAATCTTTTCTTTTGTGTAAGAAAAATGGGGCTGGGTCCATTATATGCCGTTATGCTGCCGAATTTTCTTCAAAACTTTATGTTTATGATGCATGTGTATGCTTTTAAATGCAGGTGCAATTTTTTGACACTTTTGTTTTTCTTTCAATTGCAGGGTGGAGATCGTTTTGTGACGGAGCAGCTGAATAAGTTGAAGACTCGGGGGTCAGTGGAGGCCGTGGTTAACATGTGGGACCGGCTTCCAGTCTTGGGCAGAGGAGTTTTGATGAGTCCGAGACAGATCGTCATTGGGACTGGGTTGTATGAGTTCATCGAGTGCCTGAGGGGGTTGATCAAGTTCCCCAAGAGTAAGGGCCTGATTTTTGCTTTGGCACAGCATTGGTGGGACGTGACCCACACCTTCCATTTCTTCTGGGGCGAGGCCACGGTCACACCTTCCGATTACGCTGCGATCACGGGCCTGTCCTTTAAAGGACGGAGCATTGAGTGGAGAGACGGCTACAGTGACCTGGAGCTGCAGGATCTTCTGGGCTTTACCCCCATTCCCAAAAAGGGGATGGGGATGGAGTATGCTGTGGTCCACGGGAAGATCGTGGAGAGCATTGAGAGTTATGAGGCTGGGGATGAGAGAGTGGCTGCTGTGCAGATTGCTAGGGCTTTTCTGTGGTTTGCTTTTTCGAGCACACTTTTTGGACACGCCGAGGGGACGGCGGTGTTCGCTTTGCTGAGGACATTGGAGGATGTGGAGATGGCTGGGGAGGTGTCTTGGGGAGAGGCAGGGCTGGCAGAGCTATATTTTGCTCTGGATCGGTATAGCCGGAAGGCTGTCAGCTCCCTGACGTGCTTTGAGTTCCCTCTGGAGGTATAAGCTTCTGCTTTTTTTTCTTTTCCTTAAGAACGCATTATTTCTTTCCGCACTTAATTGATGGGATGTTTCCTTTTCGCAGGTATGGGCTCTGGAATTCTTTCACGTCACGATGTGGCGGCAGCCGGCGGAGCACATCGGGGCATATCCGGCTATGCTCTCCTGGTCTAAGCACGCTCGGGAGAAGATAGGTTCTAGGGGGCGCACGACCCTCAAGTACAAGGATTGCCTGCCTTTGGTGAGAGCTGAGTCGGATGAGGGGATGAGGTTCTACCCCAGGGGCCGCTTCGACGTGGAGCAGCTGAAGGGTGCAGAGAGGTGGACCGTGGAGTGGAGGATCTTGAGGGGTTTGACCTGTGACGCGTATTACTTGGGGGAGAGAGTGACGCGCCAACATGGCGAGGGTGCGCCTCTGATGGCACCGATGGAGCCTCCTTTTGATATGATGCATCCGTCTGAGCGTTCGGAGACCTGGGGTGATTATCGAGGTGGCCAGCACTTCTCGATGTTTGTGGCGATCGAGGATTACTCGTGGTTCATCTTGAGGAGGCTGAGGATGCCTCAGGTGCTTGAGAGAGAGGGGTTGGGGGTCGTGCGGTATCCTCGATCGGACTTTTCGTATGTCCAGGATGGGGTCAGATTGAGGGTGCAGATTCCTGTCCCTGAGCGGGTTCCACGAGCTTTCCGGCCTCGTCCGGATATGAAGGTACGACTTTTTATTATTTCTGTCTCTTTTTTTTTTTTATTTCGCTTCGTCATTTTTCGCATCAACTATTTCTGACGCTTTTGCTTCTGTGCCGTTCCTGGCTGTGGTTGTGGAGAAGCTGACGAAGCAGGCGATTGGAGCCAAGAGGTTCCTTAGGAGGATGGTTGCCTGTGGGGCTGCTCAGGGCAGAGCGAGACGGGCACAGCCGGCGCCTGTAGAGCGGGAGACTTCTCCTATTCCTTCCGAGCATTCTACTGAGACTCCTCTTTCTCCTCTCATAGATCCCGGCATGGAGCTACCGCCGGACCACGTCATCCTCGGGGATTTGCACGGGCAGGGGCACGTTTGGCACCACGGTGGGTCATCTTCGCATGTCCAGGAATCCGATGCGTTCACGTTTGGATATGACTTCTTTGCGGATCTCGGCTTGCCCTATCGTGGCGTGCCGGTTGACCCAGGCGAGCCTCCCTCTGGAGACGAGGATGACAATCCTGAGCCCGAGATATTCATGACTACTGAGGAGGCGGGCCCGAGCCGCAAGAGGGATCGGGGGAAAGCGCCGGCCACCGAGGATTCTGATTGATGATCTTTGATCGATTTCTGAGATTGTACCTATTTAGACAGTTACAATTTATTTTTCATGCACACTTTTTTTTTGTTTTTTTTTGTTGGAATGTAATAATCTAGGATTTCTGTTTTTTTATCTATTATGAATGCAATGTTGCATGAGCCCGGTTTCTTGGCAAGGATGTGAATGTTTGGTATATGAACTGTTTGGACAGGCTTTGCACAGGTTTCGAGCGGATGGGATGAAATATTCCTCCGCGGTGCAGCAGTTTAAACTGCTGCAGATTTTTTTCTGGTGGTGACATTGCCATCCGCGCGGATATGGGTGAAATCTGGCAGGTTTCATTTATTTCGGTGGTTGGATCTAGTTTGGACCATAAATGTTATTGAAACTTCATCTTCTTCAGTTCAAACTCACTGGAATTTCGGGAGAGAAGAGAAAAAAAACATGGAAATGACCAAAATTTCTCCAAAATTGTCCAAAGAAAGGCAAAAGTTGTTCTTTGAAAAGTTCAAGGAGTGGTGTAGGGAGATTATGCACGAGAGAAGATCATTCATGAAGAAAGGTACAAGATAAAATGCTTGTGGTCTCTTAAAGAATTGGTTCCGGACTATGATCTCTTGAGGGCTTCTTCTTCATTTTGGGATACTAGAAGGCATGTCTTTTGCTTTTCTTACAATGAGGTGGTTCCGACCGTTGAAGAATTCCGGGCTTTACTTGGTGGTCCGGAGGCGGAAGAGATTGCGATTCTTTTGCCCGGAGGTGTAAGTGCTCCAATTTGAGCTTGTTAGTATTTTCGTTAGAAAATTAACAAAAGTTATAACATTTCTAACAATTCCTAACTTTCCTAACATTTCTAACCAAGTAAGGGTAGATTAGGGATTGCCAAAAAAAGATAAACCAAGGAAAGGAATCAAAAAAGCAAAAGAAATAAGAAAAACCAAAAATAGAAATGGCTGGAACAAAAACTGGCTGATTAATTTGAATTTTGAAAAGATTATTCCTTGTGTCCAAAGCCTGGAGCTGCATTTAATGAACAATGCACGCTGAAGGGTCCTATCCGTGCGGATACCTTTGTAAAATTCAGAGGGCTATAAATTGAGCCCTCCAGTCACAAAAAAGAAAAACAAGAACACAACTCACAGCATTTGGCGAAAATACTTGAGAAAACAGTGAGAATTCTCTAAGAATTGTCACCTTTTTCTCTTGAATCTTCCCAACTTTCACTCACTCAAATCAAACCCACTCACTCTCAAGATCAAACACAAGCACAAAAACACAAGGAAGATAGGTATAACCTCCCTCTCCTTACCCTAAATCTCTCATCCATGCATGCATTTTCAAGCTACAAAATGTAGTTCATTCTTCTTCTTGTCTTAGATCCAAGAAGATCACCATGGAAGTTCATCTCCATGGATGATCTTCTACAAGGATCAACATTTTCTTCAATGTGTTCTTACTTACTTGCAAATGCATTTTCAAAACCCTAAAAACCATTTTCAAGCATCAAATCTCATTTTCAAAGTATAAAATTCCCCTTCCCAAGCAAATGAAGTGCTTAGTCCTAATGTACCCCAAGGATGGTTTGGTATAGTTGATTCACCACTAAAATGTCAAGTGATCACTAACCAAAACCTAGGGAAATGGGGACAAGCATGGATGCAAAAACCCCCTTTTAAAATCATTTTTCCTTTCTTGAGAAGTTGCTGTCCAGTAGCAATTTTCCAAGACCCCAGTCCATTTTCTTAATTTTTTGACACAGATAAACTTGAAATTTGGTGTTGACTACAAAACACTTTTTGTATCCAACATCGAGAGCTTTCCATACATATTTTTACTTTATTTTTTGGGTGAGTAAAACTCCTCTTTTAAAATTTTCTTTTAGAGGCCAGTTCATTAGCTTCTGGAAATCCAGATTGCATATCTGAGATTTCCAGAAGGTTTTGACCCCTCAAATCTTCTCCAAAATGGAAAATTCCTTCGCATAAATCTTATCTAAGGTGTATGGAACAACTTTCATTCTATGAGTTTATCCAGATTATGAAGTTTTAAGGCCCTTGAATTCATTTCAAAATCAAAGGTCCATTGCCTTTTTCATTCTGGCAGAAGTGACTCTCAACTTCAAAAGGTCTTTTGAGTACCAAATCTCAATCCAAAAATCTTCCAAAAAATCATGGGATCAGTTTAAAGTCTTAAAAAGACATCCCAATTTTTACTTTTCTGAGTTTCAAATTATTTTGGCCAAAACACACACACACACACACAAATGATTTTCAGCTTGGAAGACTCGTTTTACGAGGCATTCCGGGTGCACACTAACGTCCTTCCCGGCGTGTAACATGACCTCCGAACCCAAATCTCTAATCTCGGGCATTTTTCAAAGTTTTGGCCCTTAAAACAAAAATGGCGTGGCTACTCCGTTCTTTTCCCTGTTTTATTTGGTTTTTTCAAAGAAACGCAAAAAATCGAATTTTTCCCGCGAAATTTGGTGGCACATCATCACAGTGGCGACTCCGTTGGGGAACTATGGCTTTTTTCTAAAAAAAAATGAAAAATGATATTTGGTATATTGGTGGAAACCATTAAACTTCCCGTTATCGCCTCCTAACACGAGTCGGGGATAAATTGTGGTTTAACAATCCCACGTACTGGTATCATTGTTTTCAAAAAAAAAAAAAGATTTTGAGGGTCAAGCTTCCGTCCCGGCTTTAAAAATCATTTGTTTGTGTGTGTTGATTTTTGCACATTTTTGTGTTGTTTTGGCCGCCTCGGAAAAAGTCAAAATTTTGACTGTCGGAACCATGTCCCTAACTGTCGGAATTTTCGTGCTTATGTGTTTATTAAATTTCAAAAAAAAATCTTTCAAAAAAAAAAAACTCAAAAAAAAAAAAAAGATTTTCAAAAAAAAAAAAAGAAAATTTTCAAAAAAAATCATGCATCATATTTTTAAGACACATAAAAAAATTTCTATTTTACTCAGAAAAAGAATATAGACTGCTTGCACACTACGCGCACGTGACCTTACACTGCACACTACGTCCCTAACCCGGGGAAATCCTTGTCGCGGCCCGTTTGGTCTTATTACGCCTCTCGGTGCAAGCACAGGACTACCCAAACATCCCATGGAGCCTCGTGTCGACCATGCACTTGTCCGTGACACACTCTGTCCGAGACCCGGTTGGTTTTTAGTTTGTTCTGTGTCACGCCCTGTCTGTGTATAGGCCTTTCCTTTCAAGCCTTTGTCGGCATACCGACTCAATATCTTTCGGGGACCCTAATCAGTCGAAGTTCTGCCGGTTTTCCGCCGCAGACTTTGACCAAGATATTGACCGGCGCCTTGACTTCGGCTCTGACTGGCTCAAATTATACACTGACTCCCAGCATGACACTGAGTCATCAAGGATTAATGATTATTCCATGCCTAATTACGGCTTAACTGACGACAAGTCAAGATCAATTGTGGACGCTTATCAGTCCAAATCATGCCGACTTTTTGTCGAGCTCTCGGACATGATCTTGACTTTGACGTCATCTTTGTCCGTAATTTACATCGAATGCTCGTTAAGACTCGATTACCCGCCAGACTTTTAGGATCATTTTTTTTTCGGTCGGTGGGACCCGCTTGCCCTATAGGACCCTCGCCCGGGGCTGTCCACCCTGGGAGGTCGAAATACAGGTGGAATACGAGGGGCTTATAGACGTAGTGACGGGGCCCACTGATCCAGGATCCAGAGTAGTTTGCGAAAAAGAAGAGCAATCTTTTCCAACCGATTAGGTTAATAAGACATGTTTTAAGTAAACATGAACAAATAACTGCATGTTGCATGAGCCCAAAGCCCAAACACCTACCCTCCTTCATTCCCAGACATCTGAACCCTCGTGCCTTTTCCCCCGCAGCTCCTCACAAGGGTTGGTTCCGGACACCGGGTCACCGTTTGATTAGTTGGGAAGAGTCAAGCGCGTCATCAGCTTCGCCGTTTGTTCCGACTCCGGGTTTCAGAATGTCTGCATCAGCCGGTAATGATGGGGACAACGTCACTCTGCCCCCCGGGACCCCTCAGACAGAACAACAGTGGAATCAATTAGCAGAACAGATGAGGTTACGACAGGAAGCACAGGTGAATAGCCTTATGGAGGCTATTAAGAGCCACAGTTTGGCCGCCAGCCTCAACCCCGATGGCACCTTCACCGTGTAAGAAGACGAGGATGCCAACCCCACTCTCAGTCGCCCTGACTACACCAGGATGCCACCACCCACCTCCTATGGTGCCACTACCAGAACCCATGCTCCTCGATCTTCGGGTCAGCCAGCTCCCCAACCACAGATCACCGGATCCATGCAGCCCGATGGCACAAATCAGTTCACAGTTCCTCAGTGGGGACAAGGTCAGTACGGAATGTCTTCTCATGGTTGGGGTTATCTCGGAATGCCCCAACAAATTGGAATGCCACCTCAGTTCGGAACCGATCAATCCGGACCTTCACAGCCACAGCCACAGTTCGGAACGCCGCCACGGCTTGGTTCGGGCCACGGTCGCAGCCCCTCACCAGAATAGTACTAGTTCAGCTGCTCCTCACACAAATCCGTTCCTCACTCAGACTTCTATGGGTTACCAAGCCTCCATCCCGGTGTCATCCGAATCACCAGGACCGCAGTACCCCCCGGGTTATACACCCTCGCCTCAGCCAGCCATGCAATTCAACAGTCAGGGACAGCAACCCGTACCTAAACCTATTTATGGGCCCCATTCTGGAAATCCAAGTTATCCGGCTACATCGGGGCTGCCTCCACCTACTTTGCCAGTTGAAAATCAACAGCAGGCCGCAAGGTTCTATCCCTTCGCCCAGGCTCCTACTCATGCTCCCCCGGGCAATTTGGGCCAAGGACAGGTTTTCACCTACGTCCCCGGATCGGCCGTTCCCTCCACCAGTCTGCCGCCAGTGGTAGCTCCTCTCTCTAACTCAGCCACTAGCTTGAATGCCATGGTTCCGCCACAAGACCCTCATCTGGCCTGGTTCATGGAACAACACAAGGAAATGAAAGCGCAGATCGCCGAATTGACTGCCAAGAAGTCTGCTTTCCGGCCTACAGACCCGGACTCCATTGTTCCTCTGCCCCACAAATTCGTGATGCCTAATCTGGATCTCTTTGATGGGACTGCATGCCCGAAAAACCATTTGGACACATATACCTTGGCGATGAAGGCCAAAGGATGTACCAATCAGCAGTTGGCTGACTATTTCAGTCTATCTTTGAAGTCCAATGCTCTCAAATGGTTCTTCCGTTTAAAACCCGAAGCCAGGGCTACGTGGGACCAGATTACCAATGCCTTCACAGAAAAATACAAGGCCAACTTGGAATGGGAAACAAATAGGGTTGACCTACAAACAACAGTGCAGCGTCCTGATGAGAATGTTGGGGACTTCTACAAGCGGTGGAATCTGAAACTCAGCGGAATGGCCATCCCTCCTTCCGAAGAGGAACAAATGGACATCTTCCAGTCATGCCTGAAACCACATCTGAGAGCCTCCCTCAGTCACTTCCCGTACTCAGACTTACGGGTCATGGTTAACTCTGCAGCTAAGTTTGAAAAAGCTTACAATCAACAACCGGCTGCTGCACCTGCTTACAGATATCGGGCTCCTCCTGCAAACACTGCCCCTGCTCCTGCTAAAAGCAAAGAAATGATTAATTATACGGGACAGGAATGTAATAACACAACTCCTTTTGCTCCCAGAAAACCAGTCGAGCCCAGGCCACGGGTCATGAACCTCAAAAACTTTGGAATGCCTCTGAATGACATCTTTAGGGGACTGGTGAAAGAAGGCTTGCTGCGGCCTTTGGAGAATTTCCAACCCAGAAATCCGAATGCTCCCGTGGATACTACAAAGTATTGCGCTTTTCATCAAGCCCATGGACATCTAACAGATAACTGCTTTACTCTGAAAAAGGCAATCCAGGGGCTGATAGAGCAAGGAAAGTTGGAAGGCCCCGAAGGACCTAATACAGTCAAGAATCCTCTGCCAAGGAACCATAATCAGGTGAATATGATTGAATGTGGAGAACCTTCGTACGACCAGGAAGATGCCGATGAAGCTTCCCAAATACCCATGGCCAACCTTGTCGAGGATCCTGAATTCGGATTCTCCCTCAGCCTTGCGGACATTGAACGAATCGACCCGTCTTGGTCTCATGTCAGAGATTTCCTGCAAGAATACGAGGCCCGCTATTTCTCGGATGAAGGGAAAGTTGATACCGAAGAACTGGGGCTGTTCCGGTCAAAACATGAGAAAACCATTTACACAAGATGGTTAGAGCAGTCAAGAAAGATCGAGCAAGAAAGCTTTCGGCGAGCACCCGTACTGGGGCTTATCAGCAAAGAAGCCGAAGAGCATCTGGAGCTAGTACACTTCTGCAAGTTGGCTTTGGGAAAGGCTGAATATGATCCCGAGAACAGCGAAGAATCAGAAGAGGAAGATTCCTTCTTCATTCTACCTGGTGTCAAATACGTGCCACCCCCTCTCACTCTTCCCCCGCAGTTTATGGTTGGAGAAGCCGAATTGCAATTACCACTTCCGGGAATGGGAGCATATGACAATTTCTGTGGCTGCACGCACCCATATTCCCCTAACGGGTTTGATCGGCGCTCCCTCTCAGTCGAAATCCTGGTAGTATGGGAAGAAGATTCCGATGACAGCAACGATGATGATGACGAGAGCGAAGAGTCAACTGAGGCCCCAGATCCGGAAACAATCTGGAACAATCATGCCGGAAATGAGCCCATGGGAGCCAGGCACAATGGTTGGTTGTCAGCAAGCGACGACGAAGAAACTTCGGAAGACGAATATGAGACCGAGGACATGAAAGCCATGAAATTTCCTGGGGCTGAGTATGTGGAGGTCATAGAATTCAACACTGCCTACCATGCTTTGGGGAAAGGATTCTCAGACATCCGATCCAAGCGGATAGTTGAAGATTTGCTAGAAAGAGGGAGACTGACTCCCATTCTCCCAAATGAGAGAATAACCCTGGTCAGATCAAATCCGCCCGAAAGCAAGGTAACGATCCTTATCAGGGTTACCCAAGAAGAGGTCACCTTCCCCGAATGTATGTCAGCTTTCAGAGAAGTCCTAGAAACTGGCATGATACCGGATGCGCCTCCAACACAAAGTGCTATAATCATCTCCAACTCTGAATATTACAGAAAGGAACCATAATGGCTGCACTATACCGGGGATGAAATCGAAAAGCCGCCGAGTCCCGACAATAGCGACTCTTGTTGCATGATAGCTATGAGCAAGGCAGACTATGGGAACGAATCTGAGGACGCCCTAGATATGTGGGCCATACAGGGGGCAACAACACAACCCTAGACTCAAAGGCCTGTGACTTGGGAAGCAGTCATAAGGGCCGCCCAGGAAGGAGCCAGTACAGCTCAGCCCCTCACCGTTGCTAGACTCCGTCAGAACCAGTGGCCGATAGCCAAAAAGGCTCCCCCGTTGACCTTAGCAGCGTTGAAGAAGTCTAGTCAAGAAGCAACTGATGAGGAAGTTAACCTGTTGACTCGATCCGGGCAGATCTTCCAATGAAATCCAAAAACAGATAAGGAGGCCACAGATCAAGCACCGAAAGAAGATCGCCGCCCCTATGCTAAGACAGCTGAAGCTCCAGACCCCGAAAAAGAAGATCCCGTGCTCACCCAGTTGAAGCAGACAAAGGCCAACATTTCCCTCTGGTCTCTACTCACTTCGTCCTACCCCCATAAGCTGAAGTTGGAAGAAAGCCTGGCTCGCACTCTAGTGCCTATTGATGCTACTCCCGATGACGTGGTACAGTTGATTGGAAACATCCACTACGGGAACATAATCACTTTCACAGACCTTGATCTCCCTCAATTTGGGGCTGATCATAACGAGCCTCTCTTCATCACAGTCCAATTGGATGAACGACGCCTCCCTCGGGTCCTGGTTGATAACGGGTCCGGAATGAACATTCTCCCGGCAAAGATCATGAGCCTGCTTGATATTAAGACTACAGACTTGAAGCCTTCCTCCCTCACAGTCAAAGCTTACGACTCGACATCTCGAGCGGTCCTTGGAGTTGCTACTCTGGACCTTTGGTTTGGCCAGAAATTGATACCTGTGGAATTCCAGGTTATCGACATCCCGATCACTTTTAATGCCTTATTGGGAAGACCTTGGCTGCATCAGGTCAAGGGGGTTGCCTCAAGCCTCCACCAGTGCGTGAAATTCGTCTCGAATGGGGACTTGACGACCATTTACGGGGATTTAGTCACCTTAGAGGGCACGGATACAGGAGGAATACCTATTCTGGAAATCAAACATGACGAGGAAGGTCTCATGCTAACAGGCTTCACGGTCGAGCCTCCCAAAGCCCAAGTGTGCAACATAGATCTGACGGTCACTCAGGATAAAATCCCACCGGTCTTGAAAATGATGAGAAAAATGAGCTATCTACCTGGCCTCGGTCTGGGGAAGCACCAACAAGGAACTCACAAACTCGTCGAGGTGAAAGGACAGAAAACTCGCCACGGCACAGGATACGAGGCCTCCTCAGTGGACACTGCAAAAGGAAAAAGATTTGAAGCTGCCACAGGAAGGGTCCCGGTCGACGACCCTAAATCTCTCCCCTTCAGTCCTAATTTGGCTGACTACTTTGTAAAGGGTCCCACACAACCGGGTAACATCACAGAGCCCACTCCTACAGAAGGGTGGCTGAAGCTACAGGATAGCCTCAACAAGTTCAGGGGAGCCAAAGCTAACCCGGTCCACAGAATGTTCCTGGACCTACCCAAGATACTCGGGGCCACCACTACCGTGAAGTGTGAGTACACCTTCAAAGGCGTGCCAAGCCTGGTGGAACAGTTCGAAAAGCTTACTGCCCAGGATGGCCCGAAGCCTGAGTTTGAATTGACAGTGCCGAAAGCCAAAGCCACAGAAGTCTTTTCAGATGATTGGGATGGTCCGATCATGCAGCAGTTGTTCGGGGAAGAGATCCAGGTGCCAGACCTGATTGATTTCAGCTCAGTCAAAGAAATGGTAGCAATGATCGAGGAAGGAGCACAGTACAATTCCCGAGTCATGACGCCCCTGACAGCGATGCCATTAAAGAATCCGGAAACTCTCTCAGGCCCGTCCGCGACCAAAGAACAAATGATCACCAAGCCTGGATTGGTCTCCCATCCCTTTGTGTCAATCTAGGAAAAGTCCTCCGAGTCTTTCATTGTTAAGGTCGAGTCTCTAGAGTCGTCCGACAGCCCTACGCCTGAAGACTACGAGTCTGTAGCAAATGCTGTATTTCCTTTCGTTCCTAATGAAATGACGAACCTTTCTGAGTATCCCTTGATTGCCGCTTTAACTAATGATGAATTAATTAATAAAAAAAAATTTAATAATAATTCATTAGGTAAAGAAGCAGACACATTAAACAACAAAAAAGAAATCAAACAAAAAAATCTTTAAGCAGGTTGTCCGGAAAGAGGAAAGTCGAGCCCAAGCTGCCGAAGAGATTTTGACGAGTATGAATTTGGGAACGGCGGAAGAGCCTAAAGAGACGCAGATTGGTGATTTCTTCGAAGGAACTGGAAAGGATGCCTTACGAAATCCTACAAAATCCTCAATTCAAAGAAAGTAGCCCTCTTCATCAAAGAGAACATCATATGCCGATACGGGTTGCCAGCCGAAATCATCTCAGATAATGGATCCCACTTCGAAGGGGAATGTGACAGGTTGCTGGCAGAATTCCGAATAACCCGTCACAAGTCATCTCCTTACAGGCCCCAAACCAACGGAGCCGTCGAGGCAGCAAACAAGACTTTGGAAAACATCATCCGGAAAATGGCTGTCCAAGGCATAGATTGGCCCGATAAGTTACACCTGGCACTCTGGGGCTACAGAACATCAGTCAGAACGGCAACTGGGGAAACACCGTTTGCTCTCACCTACGGAATGGAAGCCGTACTCCCAATCGAGCTAGAAATCCCCTCACTCCGTGTGTTGCTGGAAAGCCAGATCAATGAGGTCGAATGGCTCCAGAGTCGCCACGATGAATTGGCCCTGCTAGATGAACGCCGATTGAAGGCCATGGAACACATCCGAGCTTACCAAGGGAGAATGGCCAGAGCTTTCGACAAGAAAGTAAAACATCGGGAGATTAGGGAAGGTGACCTCGTCTTAAAAGAAAAGCCCCCGGTCCGTGTCAACCCGCTTGGAAAATGGGAGTCTGTCTGGGTCGGGCCATACGTCGTCCAGAAGATCTTCTCCGGAGGAGCCATGCAACTTGCAGACCTCGACGGAAATCCCTTTGTGCACCTAGTGAATGGTGACAAGCTGCGCAGATATTACGCGTAAAACACTGAGTCAAAAAAAAAAGAGAAACAAAAAAAAAAGAGTGCTAAAAGAGTAATACCCAACTAGGTTGAAAACCCGAAAAGGGCGGCCTAGGTAAAAAACAGGGTTGCACAAAAAAAAAGAAACAAAAAAAAAAAAAAAAAAAAAAAAAAAAGACAACAAGAAAAAAAAAACAAAAAAAATCGACCGGGTTGAACTACGAAGACCTGAGCTCCTCAAAATGAGGGGAACGTAGGCAGCCGGAAACGGTTCGGTCTAAAGCACAAATAAAAGTCATACTCTGACATCAATACAACTGATCAGACCATGAAAGAGTCTCGAAAAACTCTGAAGCAATTCAAATATTCATTACAAGTTAAAAACTTTTTGATGAGTCTAAGCCCGATTCATTCCTACAACTGGCAACCTGCTAAAAGAAAACTAAGATGCGTAATCAAACTAATGTGTCTGCCATAACAAGAAAGGGATACTCGGAAACCTCAGAGTCACTCCAAGCCACTCGAACTGGCCTCTCCCTTCTTCTTCCCCCTTCGAGTCTTCTTTTTATGAACCGGAAAAATGTCGGTCTTCCTCCTACCAAGCTCTGGTATAGGAACAGGATCTATCAGACCAGCCTCTGTCAGGGCCTTGGTAGCCCTAGCGTCATCTCTCATCTCCTGTAGCCTAGCTGGTAGCATAGGAGTCCTCCTCTCTTGTCTCTTGACATAAGCCTCATAGTCGGTCACCACATCTCCACTCCTGTCATGAGGGTTGGCCCTCGCCTCGGCCCTCCTCCTCTCAGAAACTGTCAGGTCCTCCGCACCCACAATGGCCTCATGCCACCTCAAAATAGCCACCTGAGTCTCTCCCAGATGCCTCTCATACCAATCCAGGTACCAAGTGGTCAGGAACACCGGTCTCGGACGCCTGAGGATAACCCGAGGAGGAAAAACGTCATACCTCCATGCTCGGGAAAGAAAGGAAAACACCGAAGGATCATCCATAGAAGCAGGAGTCACCACCCTGGTGGCTATATCATCAAAGTCCTCCAAAGGAACCTGCTCCAAGCCGAACTGTCTCAGAACCAAGGACGGAATATAGAAGTTGGACTGAGAAAGCCCCGGAAGCATGACCACATGAGACCCGTCCTGAAGCACTCTGCGAGTCACCACCCGCCAACAAGGCACTGACCACCTGATATCTTCTGTCCGGCGACCAGCCATCCAACGCTCCCATGAGCCCCGATCATCAAAATCTACAAAGAACCCCTCTCCCGGCGAATGTTCAAGGCTTGATCATATCAGGAGTTTCCCGAAGAATCCCCAAGCGCTCCATCGCCCACAGAGTCAAGAGGAACGGGCGCCCCCGTGCATATACCGCCTCCCGTGCTTGCCCTATCGAGAGCATGGAAAGTCTCCCCAGATCGGAGGTACAACATCTCGCCCAAGCGACAATGAACGACTACATCCAGCAGAGACCGATGACAGATCCCAAAAGAATAGACCATGAACAAGGTCCCAAACATGCAAAGTGCAAAGGCATCCCAATAGGCATCGTCAAGCAAGCCTAAGCCCCTAAACCTATCAGGGAGACCGGAAATATCAAAATGATCGGGACCACGGATCATACCTTGCGCTTCCTCCGGGGAAAGATGAAGGAGGTTGCACAATCTGTCAACGAAAGAAGCCCCTCCAGGCAAAGGAACCGCTATCTCCTCCACCTCCGGGCCACCAAGCAAAGCCCGAAATTCTTCCACGGTCGGAACAACCTCATTGTAAGAAAGGCAAAAGACATGCCTTCTAGTATCCCAAAATGAGGAAGAAGCTCTCAAAAGCTCATAATCCGGAACCAATTCCTTGAGAGACCATAAGCACCTCACCTTATATCTTTCTTCAAAGAATAACCTCCTCTCATGCATAATCTCACGGGACCAATCCCTGAATTTGTTGAAGAATGACATTTGAGATTCTTGGGACAATTTTGATGGAGCTTTTCTAAGGTTTTCCATGGATTTTCTCTCTTTCTCCCCGAAAATGCCTGTTTGGACTGGAGGTTGAAGAGGATATTTGAATTTGAAATAAAGTGAGACCAGATCTGAAGCAAAATTAAAGGACAGTGTCAGATTCCTGTCCTATCCGCGCGGATAAGTTTGTCAAAAAAAAAAAAATCTTTGCAACAGTCCAAACTGCTGCACCAAAGGAATATTTTGTCCCAGCCAAAGCCATGTCCAAGCCAGTCCATATACCAAACACTATCACCCTTGCCAAAAAACCAAGGCTCATGCAACATTGCATTCATACTGCATTGCATTCATAAAAAAATAAAATCCTAAAATATTACATTCCAAAAAAAAAGGAGTGTGCATAAAAAAAAAACAAAAAACAAAAAAAAAAGAGGGTAACAATAATCCTAAGTCATTGCATTCCAAAAAAAAAAAAAGAGCAAAATGTGCATAAGCTGTACAAATCTTAATCCCAGTCACAAATCTCAATCTCAGAAAATCAGTCTAAAACCCCGGTCCCTCTTGCGACTCGGGCCCGCCTCCTCGGGAGCCCTGAAGATCTCAGGCTCAGAATCATCGTCCTCGTCCCCGGAAGAAGGCTCATCAGGACCAACCGGCACGCTCTGGTAGGGCAAGCCAAGATCTGCGAAAAATCATATCCGAAGGTGAAGGCGTCGGACTCCCGGACGTACGAAGACGACTCCACCATGCTTCCAGACATGTCCCCGCCATGTGGATCCCCGAGAATGACGTGATCCGAAGGCAGCACCGCGCGGGGATCAATGAGAGGAGACAGAGGAGTCTCGGAAGAAGTCTCTGAACGAATAGGGGAAGCCTCTCGCCTGACAGGCGCCGGCCGTGGTCGCCTCGCTCTAGCCTGAGGAGCCCCACAAGCAACCATCCTCCTGATAAATCTCTTAGCCCCGATTACTTGTTTCGTCAGCTTCTCAACGACCACCTCCGAAAACTGCACGAAAGCAAAAGCGTCAGAAACAGTTGAAGCAAAAAATGATGACAGAAAAGAAAAGAAAAGACAAAAGAAAAAAAAAAAAAGAATGGCGGGAAAGAGAAGCTGTACCTTCATACCCGGACGAGGCCGAAAAGCTCGTGGAAGCCGCTCAGGCTGAGGGATCTGCACCCTCAATCGGACCCCATCCTGGACATATGAAAAGTCCGTCCGAGGGTATCGCGGGACCCCTAACCCCTCTCTATCCAGAACCTGGGGCATCCTCAGCCTCCTCAAAACAAATACTGGGTATGGCTCAATCGCCACAAATGCCGAGAAGTGCTGGCCGGCTCGGTAATCATCCCAGGTGGCAGACCTATCACTCGGGTGCATCATATCGGCGGGAGGTTCCACCGGTGTCATCAAAGGCGAGTTCATGCCATGCTGGCGCGTCACCCTCTCTCCCAGGTAATAGACCGCAAGTCAGACCTCTCAGAATCCTCCGCTGCACAGTCCATATCTCAGCGCCCTTCAGCTGCGCCACCTCAAAACGATCCCAGGGGTAGAATATCATCCTCTCATCCGTCTCAGCCTCCGTCAAAGGAAGGCAATCCGCGTATCTAAGAGTCGTACGCCCCCTGGAACTTATCTTCTCCCGGGCATGCTTGGACCAAGAGCGCATGGCCGGATACGCCCCGACGTACTCCGCCGGCTGTCGCCACATCGTGACGTGAAAGAACTCCAACGCCCATACCTGCGAAAAGGTAAAAATCAAATCAATCCAAGGTCAAAAGAAAAGTGTGTGCTCAAGAAAAAAGGGGAAAGCAAAAAGAAAGCTTATACCTCCAGAGCAAACTCAAAGCAGTATAAGGAGCTCACAGCCTTCCGGCTGTATCTATCAAGAGCAAAGTAAAGCTCTGCCAGCCCGACCTCTCCCCAAGAGACATCTCCATCCATCTCCATGTCCTCCAAGGACCTCAACAAGGCAAAGTCTGCCGTCCCCTCAGCGTGTCCAAAAAGGGTGCTCGAAAAAGCAAACCATAAGAAGGCCCTAGCAATCTGCTCAGCGCCTATCCTCTCCTCCCCAGCCTCGTAGCTCACAATGGTCTCCACAATCTTCCCATAGACCACGGCATACTTCATCCCCATCCCCTTTTTGGGAATAGGGGAAAATCCCGTAAGAGCTCGCAGTCCGCGTCGCTATAGCCGTCCCGCCACTCAATGCCGCGTCCATTAAAGGACAGACTCCGTGATCGCAAAGCATAGTCGAAGGCGTAACCGTAGCCTCGCCCCAGAAGAAGTGAAATGTGTGGGTCGCGTCCCACCAATGCTGCGCCAAAGCAAACATCAAGCCCTTGCTCTTAGGGAACTTGACCAATCCCCTCAAGCACTCAATGAACTCCCAAAGCCCGGTCTCAACAACAATCTGTCTCGAACTCGGCAAAGCTCCTCGGCCCGCATTCGAAAGCCGGTCCCACAAATCAACTACAGACTCCACCGATCCTCGAGTCTTCATCTTGTTCAGCTGCTCCGTTACATAGTTGTTTCCGCCCTGCAATAAAAAAAAAGAAAGAAAATGTCAAAAAAAAAAAATTTGCATTTGCATTTGCACAAAAAAAAAAAGCATATACATGAATCATTCATCACAAAAGTTTTGAAGAAAATTCGGCAGCATAACGGCATGCAATGAACCCAGCCCCGTTTTTCTCAAAAAAGAAGCAGTTTTCACCAAATCCCAATCAACATTCATAAAAAAAATTCATACAAGGAGTCAACGGAAGCAAAAACTCCGTCCCATTTTTCATAAAACATGCATACATTCATTCAGTGGAAGCAAAAAAAAAAAAAAAACTCCGTCCCATCTTTCATGAAAAAGCATACATAAACAATCTTCCAAGTCATTCATTCAATCAAAGGGGAACGAAAAATCCGTCCCACTTTTCATAAAAAATCACACTCTCAAAAAAAAAAATGCATTCATAACATGCATATCATCCGTCATTTCAAAAAAAAATCCTACATTCACACAAGGAGTCAACGGAAGCAAAAACTCCGTCCCATTTTCATAAAATAACATGCATGCATGTCATTCATGGAATCATCATCTCATTACAAAAAAAAAAAAAAAAAAAAAATCATCATATCAACATTTGCAAGAATCCTACATTGCAACAAAAGAAGTCCGTCCCAAATTCGGGAAATCATTCATCATAGTCTCAAAAAAAAATGGCGAAAATGCCAATTCTTTTTCCAAGCAAAATGCACATTTTGAGTTACCCATATACTCATTACAACATGCAAAGCATCAAAATCAAAATTTAAAGCCAAGAACATCAATCATTCGAATTTTCAAAAAAAAAAAAAAAAATCAAAAATCACCCAAAATTCAATTTCAAGCAAGAAATCAACAAAGGGAATGAAAAGATTCGAAGTATACCGTTCGGAGATTCGGATCAGAAGCCCAATGTTGCCAAGCATCGGGGTAGGGCTCCTCCGCGATCGATTGCGAAAGAGTATAGTGCCTCCTCATTCGGACGAGCTCCAATCGTCTCTCGCCACCGGCCACGTCCTTGGCCTTGAAAAGCACCTTCCCCGTGTTCCATTGCTTGAAAATCGAAGAAAAATGGAAGAATTTTCAAGCTTTTTGGCCTTCAATGGCGGTTCTGGCGAAAAATCTCCTTCTCTCTCGTAATTTTTGAAAAAAACTGAATGGGGAAGAGGAAGGGCGTTGGCCCCTCATTAAGACCCTCTGACTTTCAAACCCTCTCCGCGCGGACAGGATTGTAAGGGTCAAAATGACCCTTTTCCCCTTTAAAAATCCAGGACTCTGCAGTTTAGTCCCAAACATGACAAAGTTAACCAAAGTGAACCCAAGTCAACCCCCTTTCAAGAAAATCATCAACGGCAGTCAAACGTAAGACCGATTTCCCCGAGAAAGATAACGGAATCCCGTTTCTTTCATCAAAATCATCAACGGCAGTCAAACGTAAGACCGATTTCCCCGAGAAAGATAACGGAATCCCGTTTCTTTCATCAAAATCATCAACGGCAGTCAAACGTAAGACCGATTTCCCCGAGAAAGATAACGAGATCCCGTATCTTTCATCAAAATCATCAACGGCAGTCAAACGTAAGACCGATTTCCCCGAGAAAGATAACGAAATCCCGTATCTTTCATCAAAATCATCAAACGGCAGTAAAACGTAAGTCCGATCTCCCCGAGAAAGAAACGGGATCCCGTATCTTTCATCAAAATCATTCAACGACAGTCAAACGTAAGACCGATCTCCCTGAGAAAGATAACGAGATCCCGTATCTTTCATCAAAATCATTTCCCGGCAGTCAAACGTAAGACCGATCTCCCCGAGAAAGATAACGGAATCCCGTATCTTTCATCAAAATCATTCAACGGCAGTCAAACGTAAGACCGATCTCCCTGAGAAAGATAACGGATCCCGTATCTTTTATCAAAATCATCAACGGCAGTCAAACGTAAGTCCGATCTCCCCGAGGAAGATAACGAGATCCCGTATCTTTCATCAAAATCATCAACGGCAGTCAAACGTAAGACCGATCTCCCCGAGGAAGATAACGGAATCCCGTTTCTTTCATCAAAATCATCCCCGACAGTCAAACGTAAGACCGATCTCCCCGAGAAAGAAATGGGATCCCGTATCTTTCCCCGGCAGTAAAACGTAAGACCGATTTTCCCGACGAATACGTCTGATTTTTCCCCAGCAAAGGCTAGCAGAATCCCCAGCAAAGTCAACGGAATCCCAAAAGCCAACGGAATCTCGAGTAGATTTCGAACTACGAAAGGGCTTGATTCCCACTAGGGATACGTAGGTAGCCTATCATTAGGTCCAGCCCCTCAACCAAAACGGTCACCCTCTCCTTCGGCAGCAGACAAAGTCCACCGAAAGGCCATTTCACAATCAAGGTCCGAGGCACCTAAAACGCCATCTCCAAGGTCCGAGGCACCTAAAACGCCATCATCAAGGTTTGAGGCACCTAAAAAGCCATCATCATCCAGGTCCGAGGCACCTAAAACGCCATCATTATCAAGGTCCGAGGCACCTAAAACGCCATCATCATCAAGGTTCGAGGCACCTAAAACGCCATCTCCAAGGTTCGAGGCACCTAAAACGCCATCTTCAAGGCTCGAGGCACCTAAAACGCCGTCTTCAAGGCTCGAGGCACCTAAAATGCCATCTCCAAGGCTCGAGGCACCTAAAATGCCATCATCAAGGTTCGAGGCACCGTAGACGCCATCATCAAGGTTCGAGGCACCTAAGACGCTATCACACACAACACTAGGAAGGCGATAAATCGCAATCATCCCCATCAGAGCGGATAGCCATTAGACCGAAAATGGTCATTCCTATCCCCAGCAGAGCGGATAGCCATCAGACCGTAAAGGGTCATTCCTATCCCCAGCAGAGCGGATAGCCCTCCGACCGAAAATGGTCATCTCTTATCCCCAGCAGAATTCCTCTCCAAAGAACCGATAGAATCCTCGCTCATCAGGTTCGAGGCACCTAAAACGCCATCATCTCCAGGGTCAAAGACCCGAACTACGACTGGCTTGATTCCCATTCGGGATACGTAGGTAGCCTATTAAATAGGTTCAGCCACCCGATCACTCGATCATCCCGCCAAATATGGAGCCTTACTCTTATCGACGACCCCGCTTCCTTCGAAAGCGCCGTCGCCGAGGGGCTACTGTAAGTGCTCCAATTTGAGCTTGTTAGTATTTTCGTTAGAAAATTAACGAAAGTTATAACATTTCTAACAATTCCTAACTTTCCTAACATTTCTAACCAAGTAAGGGTAGATTAGGGATTGCCAAAAAAAGATAAACCAAGGAAAGGAATCAAAAAAGCAAAAGAAATAAGAAAAACCAAAAATAGAAATGGCTGGAACAAAAACTGGCTGATTAATTTGAATTTTGAAAAGATTATTCCTTGTGTCCAAAGCCTGGAGCTGCATTTAATGAACAGTGCACGCTGAAGGGTCCTATCCGCGCGGATACCTTTGTAAAATTCAGAGGGCTATAAATTGAGCCCTCCAGTCACAAAAAAGAAAAACAAGAACACAACTCACAGCATTTGGCGAAAATACTTGAGAAAACAGTGAGAATTCTCTAAGAATTGTCACCTTTTTCTCTTGAATCTTCCCAACTTTCACTCACTCAAATCAAATCCACTCACTCTCAAGATCAAACACAAACACAAAAACACAAGGAAGATAGGTATAACCTCCCTCTCCTTACCCTAAATCTCTCATCCATGCATGCATTTTCAAGCTACAAAATGCAGTTCATTCTTCTTCTTGTCTTAGATCCAAGAAGATCACCATGGAAGTTCATCTCCATGGATGATCTTCTACAAGGATCAACATTTTCTTCAATGTGTTCTTACTTACTTGCAAATGCATTTTCAAAACCCTAAAAACCATTTTCAAGCATCAAATCTCATTTTCAAAGGATAAAATTCCCCTTTCCAAGCAAATGAAGTGCTTAGTCCTAATGTACCCCAAGGATGGTTTGGTATAGTTGATTCACCACTAAAATTTCAAGTGATCACTAACCAAAACCTAGGGAAATGGGGACAAGCATGGATGCAAAACCCCCCTTAAAATCATATTTTCTTTCTTGAGAAGTTGCTGTCCAGTAGCAATTTTCCAAGACCCCAGTACATTGTCTTAATTTTTGGACACAGATAAACTTGGAATTTGATATTGACTACAAAATACTTTTTGTAGCCAACATACAGATCTTTCCAGAAATATTTTTACTTTATTTTTTGGGTGAGTAAAACTCCTCTTTTCAAATTTTCGTTTAGAGGCCAGTTCATCAGCTTCTGGAAATCCAGATTGCATATCTGAGATTTCCAGAAAGTTTTGACCCCTCAAATCTTCTCCAAAATGGAAAATTCATTCGCACAAATCTTATTTAAGGTGTCTGGAACAACTTTCATTCTCTGAGTTTATCCAGATTATGAAGTTTTAAGGCCCTTGAATTCATTTCAAAATCAAAGGTCCATTGCCTTTTTCATTCTGGCAGAAGTGACTCTCAATTTAAAAAGGTCTTTTGAGTACCAAATCTCAATCCAAAAATCTTCCAAAAAATCATGGGATCAGTTTAAAGTCTTAAAAAGACATCCCAATTTTTACTTTTCTGAGTTTCAAATTATTTTGGCCAAAACACACACACACACACACACAAATGATTTTCAGCTTGGAAGACTCGTTTTACGAGGCATTCCGGGTGCACACTAACGTCCTTCCCGGCGTGTAACATGACCTCCGAACCCAAATCTCTAATCTCGGACATTTTTCAAAGTTTTGGCCCTTAAAACAAAAATGGCGTGGCTACTCCGTTCTTTTCCCGATTTTATTTGGTTTTTTCAAAGAAACGCAAAAAATCGAATTTTTCCCGCGAAATTTGGTGGCACATCATCACAGGAGGAGCTTCTTTCGTTGATAGGTTTGTAAGTACTCTAATTTGATCTTGTTAGAATTTTCGTTAGAAAATTAACGAAAGTTATAACATTTCTAACAATTCCTAACATTCCTAACATTTCTAACCAAGTAAGGGTAGATTAGGGATTGCCAAAAAAAGATAAACCAAGAAAAGGAATCAAAAAAGCAAAAGAAATAAGAAAACCAAAAAAAGAAATGGCTGGAAACAAAATCTGGCTGGTTAATTTGAATTTTAAAAAAGATTATTCCTTGTGTTCAAAGCCTGGAGCAAAGATTTAATGAACAAAGGCACGCCGGCAGGTCCTATCCGCGCGGATGGGATTGTAAAATTCAGAGGGCTATAAATTGAGCCCTCCAGTCACAAAAATAAGGAGGAACAAGAACACAATTCACAGTATTTGGCGAATATACTCGAGAAAACAGTGAGAATTCTATAAGAATTGTCACCTTTTTCTCTTGAATCTTTCCAACTTTCACTCACTCAAATCAAACCCAAACACTCTTACATTCAAAGCCTCAAACACTCATACATTCAAGCCAAAGTCCCAAAGCACAAAGAATATAGGTATAACCTCCCTCTTCTTACCCTAAATCTCTCATCCATACATGCATTTTCAAGCTACAAAATGCAGTTCATTCATCTTCTTGTCTTAGATCCAAGAAGATCACCATGGAAGTTCATCTCCATGGATGATCTTCTACAAGGATCAACATTATTTTCAAGTTCTCTTACTTTCTTGCAAAGAAAACTCATTTTCAAAACCCTAAAAACATTTTCAAGCATCAAATCTCATTTTCAAAGGATAAAAATCCCCTTCCCAAGCAAATGAAGTGCTTAGTCCTAATGTACCCCAAGGATGGTTTGGTATAGTTGACTCACCACTAAAATGTCAAGTGATCACTAACCAAAACCTAGGGAAATGGGGACAAGCATGGATGCAAAACCCCCCTTAAAATCATATTTTCTTTCTTGAGAAGTTGCTGTCCAGTAGCAATTTTCCAAGATCTCAGTCCATTGTCTTAATTTTTGGACACAGATAAACTTGGAATTTAGTGTTGACTACAAAACACTTTTTGTAGCCAACATCCAGAGCTTTCCAGACATATTTTTACTTTATTTTTTGGGTGAGTAAAACTCTCTTTTTCAAATTTTCTTTTAGAGGCCAGTTCATCAGCTTCTGGAAATCCAGATCTCATATCTGAGATTTCCAGAAGGTTTTGACCCCTCAAATCTTCTCCAAAATGGAAAATTCCTTCGCAAAAATCTTATTTAAGGTGTCTGGAACAACTTTCATTCTCTGAGTTTATCCAGATTATGAAGTTTTAAGACCCTTGAATCCATTTCAAAATCAAAGATCCACTGCCTTTTTCATTCTGGCAGAAGTGACTCTCAACTTCAAAAGGTCTTTTGAGTACCAAATCTCAATCCAAAATCTTCCAAAAAATCATGGAATCATTTTAAAGTCTTAAAAAGATATCCCAATTTTTACTTTTCTGAGTTTCAAATTATTTTGGCCAAAACACACACACACACACACAAATGATTTTCAGCTTGGAAGACTCGTTTACGAGGCATTCCGGTGCACACTAACGTCCTTCCCGGCGTGTAACATGACCTCCGAACCCAAATTTCTGATCTCGGGCATTTTTCAAAGTTTTGGCCCTTAAAACAAAAATGGCATGGCGACTCCGTTCTTTTTCCGGGTTTTATTTGGTTTTTTCAAAGAAACGCAAAAATCGAATTTTCCCGCGAATGGCAACATCATCACAGTGGCGACTCCGCTGGGGACTAAGCTTTTTCTAAAAAATGGTATTTGGTATATTGGTGGAAACCATTAAACTTCCTGCTACCGCCTCCTAACACGAGTCGGGGATAAATTGTGGTTTAACAATCCCACGTACCGGTATCACCGTTTTTTAAAAAAAAGAGAAAAAGCTGAGGGTCAAGCTTCCGTCCCGCTTTGAAAATCATTTGTGTGTGTGTGTTGATTTTTGCACATTTTTCGTGTTGTTTTGGCTGCCTCGTAAAAAGTCAAATTTTTGACTGTCGGAATCATGTCCCTAACTGTCGGAATTTTCGTGCTTACGTGCTTATGTGTTCATTAAATTTCTAAAAAATTTCAAAAAAAGGATTTTCAAAAAAAAGAAAATTTTCAAAAAAATCATGCATCATATTTTTAAGACACATAAAAAAAATTTCTATTTTACTCGTAAAAGAAAATAGATCGCTTGCACACTACGCGCACGTGACCGCATTAATCGCATACTACGTCCCTAATCCCGGTAAATCCTTGTCGCGGTTCGTTTGGTCTTATTACGCCTCTGACGAGCACAGACTACCCAAACATCCCACGGAGCCTCGTGTCGACCATGCACTTGTCCGCGACACACTTTGTCTCGAGACCCGGCTGGTTTTTAGTCCGGGTCTCGTGTCATGCCCCGTCCGAGTATAGACCTTTCCTTTCAAGCCTTTGTCGGCATACCGACTCAATATCTTTCGGACCCTAATCGCCGAAGTTCTCGCGGTTTTCCGCCGCAAACTTTGACCAAGATATTGACCGGCGCCTTGACTTCGGCTCGATCGGCACAAATTATACACTGACTCCCAAAGATTGACACCGAGTCATCAAGGATTAATGATTATTCCATGCCTAATTATGGCTTAACCGACGACAAGTCCAAATCAATTGTGGACGCTTATCGCCCAAATCATGCCGACTTTTCGTCGAGCCCTGGACATGATCTTGACTTTGACGTCGCCTTTGTCCGTAATTTACATCGAATGCTCGTTAAGACTCGATTACCCGCCGCACTTTTAGGATCGTTTTTCTTCTGGCCGGTGGGACCCGCTTGCCCTATAGGACCCTCGCCCGGGCCGCCCACCCCGGGAGGTCGAAATACAGGTGGAATACGAGGGGCTTATAGACGTAGTGACGGCCCACCGATCCAGATCCAGAGTAGTTTGCGTAAAAGAAGAGCAATCTTTTCCAACCGATTAGGTTAATAAAACATGTTTTAAGTAAACGTGAACAAATAATCGCATGTTGCATGAGCCTAAAGCCCAAACACCTACCCTCCTCCATTCCTGCACATCTCGAACCTTCGTGTCCTTTCCCCCGCAGCCTCCTCACATAGCTTGGTTTCTGCACCGGGTCATCGTTTGATTAGTTGGGAAGAGTCTGCAACAAGGCCATCGCCTTCACTGCTTGTTCGCATCGGTTTCAGAATGTCCGCATCGCCCGGTAATGATGGGGACAACGTCACTCCGCCTCCCGTGACCCCTCGACGGAACAACAAAGGGAATCGCCAGCGTAACGTATGAGGTTACGACAGAGCACAATTAATAGCCTTATGGAGGCTATTAAGAGCCATGGCCGGCCGCCACCTCAATCCGTATGGCACCTTCACCGTGGAAGAAGACGCGGATGCCAACCCCACTCTCGCCGCCCGACTACACCAGATGCCGCCACCCACCTCCTATGGTGCCACTACCGTAACCCATGCTCCTCGATTTTCGGGTCACCACCTCCCCAACCACGTACCACCGGATCCATGCCGCCCGACGGCACAAATCAAATGGGACAAAATCGCACGGAATGTCTTCTCATGGTTGGGGCTATCTCGAATGCCACAGCCTAATCGGGATCCCGCCACGCTTTGGAACCGATCAATCCGGCCTTCGCAAAGAATAGCTCAAAGGGCCACAATGTACCATACAAGCTCGAATGCCGCCACAGCCCGGCTTCGGGCCACAGCCGTGGGCCCTCCTCGAATAGTACTGTTCAATCGCTCCTCACACAAATCCGTTCCTCACTCGTACTTCTATGGGTTACCAAGCCTCCATCCCTGTCATCCGAATCACCAGGACCGCAGCATTCCCCCGTGTTATACACCCGCCTCACCGGCCATGCAATTCAACAGCCAGGACAAGCAGCTCGCACCTAAGCCTACTTACGGACCCACTCGGAAATCCAAGTTATCCGGCTACATCGGGGTCGCCCTCCACCTACTTTACCAATTGAAAATCAACAAAGAGCCGCAAGGTTCTATCCCTTCGCCCAAGCTCCCACTCATGCTCCCTGTGGTAACTCACCCCGTGACAGTTTTCACCTACGTCCCCGGATCGGCCGTTCCTCCACCCGTCCGCCTCCAGCTGGTAGCTCCCTCTCTAGCTCGCCCACTAGCCTCAATGCCATGGTTCCACCACAAGACCCTCACTTGGCCGGGTGCATGGAACAACACAAGGAAATGAAAGCGCAGATCGCCGAACCGACCGCCAAGAAGCCCGCCTTCCGGCCTACACCGGACTCCATTGTTCCTCCGGCCCACAAATTCGTGATGCCTAATCTGGATCTCTTTGATGGGACCGCATGCCCGAAAACCCATTTGGACACATATACCTTGGCGATGAAGGCCAAAGTGGTGCACCAATCAGCCAGCTAGCCGACTATTTCTGCCTATCCTTGAAGTCCAAAGGCCTTAAAGTGGTTCTTCCGTTTAAAGCCCGGCCAGGGCTACGTGGGACCAAATTACCAATGCCTTCACAGTAAAAATACAAGGCCAACTTGGAATGGGAAACAAATAGAGTTGACCTACAAACAACAAGGCAAATGGCCCCGATGAGAATGTTGGGGACTTCTATAAGCGGTGGAATCTCGAAACTCATGAAATGGCCATCCCTCCTTCCGAAGAGGAACAACTGACATCTTCCGGTCATGCTTGAAACCACATCTCGAGATCCTCCCTCGCCACTTCCCATACTCGACTTACGGCCACGGTTAACTCTCGCAGCCTAAGTTTGAAAAGGCCTACAATCAAGAACCGGCCGCTGCGCTCGCTGGCGTATATCGGGCTCCTCCCCGCAAACACGCGCTCAAGCCTCGCCAAAGGCAAAGAAATGATTAACTATGCGGGACTGAATGTAATAACACAACTCCTTTTGCTCCCGTAGAAAACAAATGAGCCTGCACTCACGGGCCGCGAATCTCGAAAACTTTGGAATGCCTCTCGAATGACATCTTTAGGGGACTCGGGTGAAGGTAGGCTTGCCGCGGCCTTTGAGAATTTCCAACCCAGGAATCCGAATGCTCCCGTGGATACTACAAAGTATTGTGCTTTTCATCAAGCTCACTGACATCCGACCGACAACCGCTTTACTCAAAAAGGCAATCCAGGGCTAATAGAGCAAGGAAAGTTGGAAGGCCCCGAGGGGCCTAATACAAGAAAAATCCTCTCGCCAAGGAACCATAATCAAGTGAATATGATTGAATGCGGAGAATCTTCGCATGCCCAGAAGATGCCGGATGAAGGTCCCCAAATACCCGTGGCCAACCTCGTCGAGGATCCCGACTCGGATTCCCCTCGCCCTTGAGGATATCGAACGAATCAACCCATCTTGGTCTCATGTCAGAGACTTCCTGCAAGAATACGAGGTCTGCTATTTTTCGGATGAAGGGAAAACTGATACCGGAAAACTGGGGCTGTTCCGGTCAAAGCATGAGAGAACCATTTACACAAGATGGTTAGAGCAGTCAAGAAAGATTGAACAAGAAAGCTTTCTGCGGCGCTCAGACCGGGGCTTATCAAAGAAAGAGGCCGAAGAGAATCTAGAGCTAGTACACTTCTGCAAGTTGGCTTTGGGAGAGGCCGAATATGGTCCTGAGAACAGCGAAGAATCGGAAGAGGAGGACTCCTTCTATATCCTGCCGGGAGTCAAATACGTGCCACCCCCTCTCACTCTTCCCCACGCTTCGGGAGGAGAAGCCGAATCACAATTATCACTTCCGGAATGGGAGCATATGACAATTTCGCGGCCGCACGCACCCATATTCCCTAACGAGTTCGACGCGTTCCTCTCACCCGCCGGTAGTATGGGAAGATGATTCCGATGACAACGACGACGATAATGATGACGAGAGTGAAGAGTCAACCGAGGCCCCGCATCCGGAAACAATCTGAACAATCATGCCGTAAATGAGCCCACGGGAGCCAGGCACAATGGTTGGTTGTCGCCAGTTTACCTACGAAGACACTTCGGAAGACAAATATGAAACCGAGGACATGAAGGCCATGAAATTTCCTGGTCTCGAGCACGTGGATGTCTTAGAATTCAACACCGCCTACCATGCTTTGGGAAAGGGTTTTCGTGCATCCGATCCAGCCGATAGTCGAAGATCCGATAGAGAGGTAAACTAACTCCCATCCGCCCAAATGAGAAAATAACCATGGTTAGATCAAATCCACCCCAAAACAAAGTAACACTCCTTGTCGTGGTTACCCAAGAAGAGGTCACCTTCCCCGAATGTATGTCGCCTTTCGTAGAAGTCCTAGAAACCGGCATGATACCGGATGCGCCTCCAACACAAAGTGCTATAATCATCTCCAACTCGAATATTACGTAAAGGAACCAGAATGGCCGCACTATACCGGGATTGAGATCGAAAAGCCCCCGAGCTCCCGACAATAGCAACTCTTGTTGCATGATAACTATGAGCAAGGCAAAGGCCATGAGAGTGAATCTGAGGACGCCCTAGCTCTATGGGCCATCTAAGGGGCAACAACACAACCCCTGCACTCAAAAGCCTCGTGACTTGGGAAGCAGCTTATAAGGGCCGCCCAGAAGGAGCCAAGATAGCCCTCACCGCTGCTAGACTCCGTCAACCAAGGCCAATAGCCAAAAGGGCTCCCCGTTGACCTTAGCAAGATTGAAGAAATCCAACAAGAGACAACCGAGGAGGAAGTTAACCTGCTGACCCGATCCCATTGCATCTTCCAAGGGAATCCCAAGGCGTATAAGAAGGCCAAAGATCAAACACCGAAAGAAGATCGCCGCCCCTATGCTAAGACAACTGAAACCTGCACTCGAAAAGAGGATCCCGTGCTCACCCTTGAAGAAAACACAGCCAACATTTCCCTCTCGGTCTCTACTCACTTCGTCCTATCCCCATAAGCCGAAGCCGGAAGAAAGCCCGGCTCGCACTCTAGTGCCTATTGATGCTACTCCCGATGATGTGGTACAGCCTAATTGGAAACATCCATTACGGGAATATAATCACTTTCACAGATCTCGACCTCCCTCAATTTGGGGCTGATCATAACGAGCCTCTCTTCATCACGCCCAGCTGGATGAACGACGCCTCCTCGGGTCCTGGTTGATAATGGGTCCGGAATGAACATTCTTCCGGCAAAGATCATGAGCTCGCTTGATATCAAGACTACAGACTTGAAGCCTTCCTCCCTCACAGCCAAAAGCTTACGACTCAACATCTCGAGCACCCTTGGAGTCGCTACCTTGGACCTCTCGGTTTGGACGTAAATTGATACCTCGTGGAATTCCAAAGTTATTGACATCCCGATTACTTTTAATGCCTTATCGGGAAGACCTTGGCCGCATCAGTCAAAGGGGTCGCCTCAAGCCTCCACCAAGCATGTGAAATTGCCTCGAATGGGGATCTCGACGACCATTTACGGGATTTAGTCACTTTGGAGGGCATAGATACGGGCGGAATACCTATTCTCGAAATCAAACATGACAAGGAAGGTCTCATGGTAACGGGCTTCACTTGGCCGAGCCTCCCAAGGCCCAAGTGTGCAACATAGATCTCGACGGTCACTCGGGATAAAATCCCACCGGTCTTGAAAATGATGAGAAAAATGAGCTATCTACCCGGCCTCGGTCCTGGGAAACACCAACAAGGAACTCACAAACTCATCGAGGTGAAAGGACAGAATACTCGCCACGGCCCGGGATATGAGGCCTCCTCAATGACACCGCAAAGGAAAAAGATTTGAAGCCGCCACAGAAGGGTCCCGGCCGACGACCCTAAATCTCTCCCCTTCACCCTAATTTGGCCGACTACTTTGTAAAGGGTCCCACACAACCGGGTAACATCACGTAACCCACTCCTACATAAGGGTGGCCAAAGCTACAAGACAGCCTCAACAAGTTCAGGGGAGCCAAAGCTAACCTGGTCCGCAGAATGTTCCTGGACCTACCCAAGCTACCCGGGGCTACCGTGAGAAGTGAGTACACTTTCAAAGGCGTGCCAAGCCTAGTGGAACAGTTCGAGAAGCTCACAACCACAATTCCTACTGCCTATGAAGGTCCGAAACCTGAGTTCGAAGTGACCGTGCCGAAAGCCAAAGCCACGTAGTCTTTTCGTATGATTGGGATGGCCCCATCATGCAAAGAATTGTTCGGGGAAGAGATCCAGTGCCGATCCGATTGATTTCAGCTCGCCAAAGAAATGGTAGCGATGATCGAGGGAGACAGCCTCCCGAGTCATGAGGCCACCGACAAAGAATGTCGCTAAAGAATCGGGAAACTCTCTCAGCCCGTCCGCAACCAAAGAAGAAATGATCACCAAGCCCGGATTGGTCCCCCATCCCTTTGTGTCAACCTAGGAAAAGTCCTCGTAGTCTTTCATTGTTAAGGTCGAGTCTCTAGAGTCGTCCGACGGCCTTACGCCCGAAGACTACGAGTCTCGTAGCAAGCGCTGTATTCCTTTTCGTTTTCAATGAAATGACGAACCTTTCTGAGTATCCCTTGATTGCCACTTTAACTAATGATGAATTAATTAATAAAAATTTCAATAATAATTCATTAGATAAAGAAGCAGACACATTAAACAACAAAAAAAAAATCAAAGAAGAGGATCTTTAAGCAGGTTGTCCGGAAAGAGGAAAATCGAGCCCAAGCCGCCGAAGAGATTTTGACGAGTGTGAATCTCGAGAACCGCGGAAGAGCCTAAAGAGACGCATATTGGTGATTTCTTCAAAGGAACTGGAAAGGATGCTCGCAAAATCCTACAAAATTCTCAACTCAAGGAAAGTTGCCCTCTTCATCAAAGAGAACATCATATGCAGATACGGGTTGCCACCAAATCATCTCGTATAATGGATCCCACTTCAAGGGGAATGCGACAGTCGCCGCGTAATTCGATAACCCGTCATAAGTCATCTCCTTACAGCCCCAAACCAACGGAGCCGTCGAGGCAAAGCAAACAAGACTTTGGAAAACATCATCCGGAAAATGGCCGTCCAAGGCAGTAGATTGGCCCGAGAAATTACACTGCACTCGGGCTACGTAACATCGCCGAACGGCAATCGGGGAAACACCGTTTGCCCTCACATACGGAATGGAAGCCGTACTCCCAATCGAGCTAGAGATCCCTCGCTCCGTATACCGCCGGAAAGCCGCATCAACAAGGTCGAATGGCTCCGCAGTCGCCATGATGAATTGGCCCCGCTAGATGAGCGACGATTGAAAGCCATGGAACACATCCGAGCCTACCAAGGAAGAATGGCCAGAGCCTTTGACAAGAAAGTAAAGCATCGGAGATCCGAGAAGGGGATCTCGTTTTGAAAGAAAAGCCCTCACCCGTATCAACCCCTCGGCAAATGGGAGCCTCGTATGTTCTGCCATACGTCGCCCGTAAGATCTTCTCCTGAGGAGCCATGCAACTTGCGTACCTCGACGGGAATCCCTTTGTACACCCAGTGAATGGTGACAAGCTGCGCAGATACTACGCGTAAAAAAAAAAAGAGTGCTAAAAGAGTAATACCCAACTAGGTTGAAAACCCGAAAAGGGCGGCCTAGGTAAAAAACAATGGTTGCACCAAAAAAAAAAAAAAAAAAAAAAAAAAAAAAAAAAAAACAAAAAAAAAAAAAAAAAAAAAATCGGTTGAACTACGAAGACCTGAGCTCCTCAAAATGAGGGGAACGTAGGCAGCCGGAAACGGTTCGGTCTAAAACACAAATAAAAGTCATACTTTGACATCAATACACTGATCAAACCATGAAAGCGTCTCGAAAAACTCTAAAGCAATTCAAATATTCATTACAAGTTAAAAACTTTTTGATGAGTCTAAGCCCGATTCATTCCTACAACTGGCAACCTGCTAAAAGAAATTAAGATACATAATCAAACTAATGTGTCTGCCATGACAAGAAAGGGATACTCGAAAACCTCAAGGTCACTCCAAGCCACTCGTACTGGCCTCTCCCCTCTTCTTCCCCCTTCGAGTCTTCTTCTTCTGAACAGGAAAAATGTCGGTCTTCCTCCTACCAAGCTCGTATAGGAACAGGATCTATCGACCAGCCTCTGTCAGTGGCCTTAGTAGCCCTAGCGTCATCTCTCATCTCCCGTAGCCGGGCCGGTAAAGTAGGAGTCCTCCTCTCTTGTCTCTTGACATAAGCCTCATAGTCGGTCACGCCGTCTCCGCTCCCGTCATGAGGGCTGGCCCTCGCCTCGGCCCTCCTCCTCTCGGAAACCGTCGTGTCCTCCGCACCCCCACTGGCCTCACGCCGCCTCAAAATAGCCATCTGAGTCTCTCCTAAATGCCTCTCGTACCAATCCAGGTACCAAGTGGTCGTGAACACAGTCTCGACGCCCGAGAATAACCCGAGGAGGAAAGGCGTCATACCTCCATGCTCGGGAAAGAAATGGAAACACCGAGGGATCATCCATAGAAACAGGAGCCACCACCCCGACGGCTATATCATCAAAGTTCTCCAAAGGAACTCCGCTCCAGCCGAACTGTCTCGTAATCCAAGGACGGAATATAGAAGCCGGACCGAGAAAACCCCTAAGCATGACCACATGAGACCCGTCCCCAAGCACTCGCGAGTCTCCACCCGCCAACAAGGCACCGACCATCTGATATCTTCTCGTCCGGAGACCAGCCATCCAACGCTCCCATGAGCCCCGATCATCAAAATCCACAGAACCCCCTCCCGGCAAATGTCCAAGGCTTAATCATGTCGAGAGTTTCCCGAAGAATCCCCAAACGCTCCATCGCCCACATGGTCAAGAGGAACGGGCCGCCCGCGCATATACCGCTTCCCGATAGCCAACCTATCGAGAGCATGGAAAGTCTCCCCTGTGTTCGAGAGGGTACAACATCTCTCGCCCAAGCGACAATGAACGACTACATCCAAGCAGAGACCGATGGCGTATCCCAAAAGAATAGACCATAAACAGTGGTCCCGAACATGCAAAGTGCAAAGGCATCCCAATAGGCATCGCCGAGCAAGCCTAAGCCCCTAAATCTATCGTGAAGACTGGAAATATCAAAATGATCGGGACCACGGATCATACCTTGCGCTTCCTCCGGGGAAAGATGAAGGAGGACGCACAATCGTCAACAAAAGAAGCTCCCTCCGGCAAAGGAACCGCTATCTCTTCCACCTCCGACCTCCAAGCAAGGCCCGAAATTCTTCGATGGTTGGGACCATCTCGTTGTAGGAAAGGCAAAAGACATGCCTCGTAGTGTCCCAAAATGAGGAAGAAGCCCTCAAAAGACCGTAATCCGGAATCAATTCCTTGAGAGACCATAAGCACCTCACCTTATACCTTTCTTCAAAGAAGGACCTTCTCTCATGCATGATCTCCCGGGACCAATCCTTGAATTTGTTGAAGAATGACATTTGGGATTCTTGGGACAATTTTGATGGAGCTTTTCTAAGGTTTTCCATGGAGTTTCTCTTTCTCCCGAAAATGGTCAGCTTGACTCGGAGGTTGGAAGAGGATATTTGAATTTGAAATAAAGTGAGACCAGATCTGAAGCAAAATTAAAGGACAATGTCAGATGCAGGACTCCTCCGCGCGGATATGATTGCTTTCCATCAGAAAAATCTGCAACAGTCCAAGCTGCTACACCAAAAGAGGAATATTCCGTCCCGCTGCTCGAAACCCGTGCAAAACCTCCCCAAACCAAATCCCATATACCAAACACTAACACCCTTGCCAAAAGAAAAAAGAACCAAGGCTCATGCAACATTGCATTCATACTGCATTGCATTCATAAAATATAATCCTAAATTATTACATCCCAAAAAAAAAAGAAAAGAGAAAAGAGCAAAAAAAAATAAAATGTGTGTGCATAAGCTGTACAAATCTCAATCCCAGTCATAAATCTCAAAATCTCAGAAAATCAGGGGGGGGGGGTAATCAATCAGAATCCCTAGCGCCCGACGTCTGTCCCCGGCCCCTCTTGCGACTCGCGCCCGCCTCCTCGTAAGCCCCGAAAATCTCGGGCTCAATCGTCCTCGTCTCTGCAAAGAGGCTCGTCAGACCAACCGGCACGCTCCGATAGGGCAAGCCAAGATCTGCGAAAAATCATATCCGAAGGTGAAGGCGCCGGACTCCCGGACGTGCGAAGACGACCCACCATGCCGCGCACGTGTCCCTGCCCGTGTGGATCCCCGAGAATGACGTGATCCGAAGGCAAGACCGCGCGGGATCAATGAGAGGAGACAGAGGAGTCTCTCAAGAAGTCTCGAACGAATAGGGGAAGCCTCCCGCCCGATGTGCGCCGGCCGTGGTCGCTCGCTCTAGCCTGAGGAGCCCCGCAAGCAACCATCCTCCTGATAAACCTCTTAGCCCTGATCACTTGCTTCGTCAGCTTCTCGACGACCACCTCCGAGAACTGCACAAAATCAAAAGCGTCAGAAACTGTTGAAAAAAAAATGAATGATGACAGGAAAGAAAAGAAAAGACAAAAGCAAAAAAAAAAGAGAAGAAAGGAGGGAAGGAGAAGCCATACCTTCATACCCTGACGAGGCCGGAAAGCTCGCTGGAAGCCGCCAGCCGAGGGATCTCGCACCCTCATTCGGACCCCATCCTCGATATATGAAAATCCGTCCGAGGGTACCGCGGGATCCCAAGCCCTCTCTATCCGTAACCCGGGGCATCCTCACCTCTCAAAACAAATACGGGGTATGGCTCAATCGCTATGAAATCCGAGAAGTGCCTGGCCGGCTCTGTGAATCATCCCAGTCACGTATCCGTCACTGGTGCATCATATCGGCGGGAGGCTCCACCGGTGTCCTCAAAGGCGAGTTCACGCCATGCCGGCGCGTCACCCTCTCTCCCGCATAATAGGCATCGCAGTCGACCTCTCGTAATCCTCCGCCGCACAGCCCAAATCTCGCCGCCCTTCACCGCGCCACCTCGAAACGATCCCAGTGGATAAAATATCATCCTCTCATCCGTCTCAGCCTCCGTCAAAGGAAGGCAATCCGCGTATCTCGAGAGTCGTACGCCCCGGAGCTTATCTTCTCCCGGCATGCTTGGACCAAAAGCACATGGCCGGATACGCCCGACGCACTCCGCCGGCCGCCGCCACATCGTGACGTGAAAACTCCAACGCCCATACCGCGAAAGGTAAAGAATCAAATCAATCCAAAGGCAAAAGAAAAGTGTGTGCTCAAGAAGAAAGGGAAAGCAAAAAGAAAGCTTATACCTCCAGGGCAAACTCAAAGCAAGATAAGGAGCTCACAGCCTCTTCCGCCGTATCTATCAAGAGCAAAGTAAAGCCTCGCCAGCTCGGCCTCTCCCCAAGAGACGTCTCCACCATCTCCATGTCCTCCAAGGACCTCAAGAAGGCAAAGACCGCCGTCCCTCAAAGATGTCCAAAGAGGGTACTCGAAAAGCAAACCATAAGAAGGCCCCTGCAACTGATCGGCGCCTATCCTCTCCTCCCTACCTCGTAGCTCACAATGGTCTCCACAATCTTCCCGTAGACCACCGCATACTCCATCCCCATCCCCTTGGGAATAGGGGAAAATCCTTAAGAGCTCGCAGATCCGCATCGCTATAGCCGTCCCGCCACTCAATGCCGCGTCCATTAAAGGACAAACCCGTGATCGCAAAGATAGTCGAAGGCGTAACCGTAGCCTCGCCCCAAAAGAAGTGAAACGTGTGGGTCGCATCCCACCAATGCCGCGCCAAAGCAAACATCGCTGCCCTTGCTCTTAGGGAATTTGACCAATCCCCTCAAGCACTCAACAAACTCCCAAAGCCCGGCCTCAACAACAACTGTCTCTGACTCATCAAAGCTCCTCGGCCCGCATTCGGAAGCCGGTCCCACAAGTCAACTACACTCCACCGATCCTCGAGTCTTCATCTTATTCAACTACTCCGTCACGTAGTTGTTTCCACCCTGCAATAAAACAAAAAAAAGAGAAAATGTCAAAAAAAAATTGCATTTGCATTTGCCCAAAAAAAAAGCATACATATGCATCATGAAATTTCAAAGAAAATTCGGCAAAGATAACGGCATGCAATGAACCGAGCCCCATTTTTTCTCTCACAAAAAGACAGCACAAAGAAATCCCAACCAACATGCATACATGCATAACACTCATCATCAAAAAAAAAAGAAGAGTTCTACATGCATTCCTACGGAAGTAAAAACTCCGTCCCATTTTCCATAAAAAATGCATACATTCATTCAAATGAAGCAAAAACCCCGTCCCATCTTTCATGAAAAAACATACATAAACAATCTCTCAAGTCATTCATTCAATCAAAGGGGAACGGAAAATCCGTCCCACTTTTCATAGAAAATCACACTCTCAAAAAAAAAAAAAGTGCATTCATAACTTGCATATCATCCGTCATTTCAAAAAAAAAAAAAAAAGATCCTACATTCACACAAGGAGTCAACGGAAGCAAAAACTCCGTCCCATTTTCATAAAATAACATGCATACTTGTCATTCATGGAATCATCATCTCATTGCAAAAAAAAAATCATATCAACATTTGCAAGAATCCTACATTGCAACAAAAGAAGTCCGTTCCAAATTCGGGAAATCATTCATCATAATCTCATATTTCAAAAAAAAAATGGCGAAAATGCCAATTCTTTTTCCCAAGCAAATGCATATTTTGGGATACCCATATACTCATTACAACATGCATAGCCAAGAACATTGCATAATTTTCGAAAAAAAAAAAAAAAAAGAAAAATCACCCAAAAATCAATTTCAAGCAAGAATCGATAAAGGAATCAAAAGGATTCGAAGAATACCGTTCGAGACTCTGGATCGGTGGCCCAATGTTGCCAAGCATCGGGTATGGCTCCTTCGCAATAGATTGCGAAAGAGTATAGTGACTCCTCATGGGGACGAGCTCCAATCGTCTCTCCGCCACCGGGCCACGTCCTTGGCCTTGAAAAGCACCTTCCCCGTGTTCCATTGCTTGAAAATCGAAGAAAAATGGAAGAATTTCAAGCTTTTGGCCTTCAATGGCGGTTTTGGCGAAAAATCTCCTTCTCTCTCGTAATTTTTGAAAAAAACTGAATGGGGAAGAGGAAGGGCGTTGGCCCTCATTAAGACCCTTCGACTTTCAAACCCTCTCCGCGCGGATAGGGTTGTAAGGGTCAAAATGACCCTTTTGCCCTTTAAAATTTCGTGACTCGCAGCTTAGTCCTCAACTTAACAGAGTTAACCAAAGTTAACCAAAGTCGACCCCCTTTCAAGGAAATCATCCCCGGCAGTCAAACGTAAGTCCGATCTCCCCGAGGAAGATAACGAGATCCCGTATCTTTCATCAAAATCATCAACGGCAGTCAAACGTAAGACCGATTTCCCCGAGAAAGATAACGGGATCCCGTATCTTTCATCAAAATCATCAAACGGCAAGAAACGTAAGACCGATCTCCCGAGAAAGATAACGAGATCCCGTATCTTTCATCAAAATCATCAACGGCAAGAAACGTAAGTCCGATCTCTCCGAGAAAGTTAACGGAATCCCGTTTCTTTCATCAAAATCATCAACGGCAGTAAAACGTAAGACCGATCTCCCCGAGAAAGATAACGAGATCCCGTATCTTTCATCAAAATTAAGACCGATCTCCCCGAGAAAGATAACGAGATCCCGTATCTTTCATCAAAATTACCCCCTAGCCAAACGTAAGACCGATTTCCCGAGAAAGATAACGAGATCCCGTATCTTTCATCAAAATCACCAACGGCAAATAAACGTAAGACCGATCTTCCCGAGAAAGATAACGAGATCCCGTATCTTTCATCAAAATTACCCCTATAGCCAAACGTAAGACCGATTTCCCGAGAAAGATAACGAGATCCCGTATCTTTCATCAAAATCACCAACGGCAATGCCAAACGTAAGACCGATCTCCCCGAGAAAGATAACGAGATCCCGTATCTTTCATCAAAATTACCCCCGACAGTCAAACGTAAGACCGATTTCCCCGAGAAAGATAACGAGATCCCGTATCTTTCATCAAAATCTTCCCTAGCCAAACGTAAGACCGATTTTCCGTACGAATACGTCCGATTTTCCTCAAAGAAAGGCTAACAAAATCCCCAACAAAGTTAACGGAATCCCAAAAGGCAACGAAATCTCGAGAAGATCTCGAACTACGAAAGGGCTTGATTCCCACTAGGGATACGTAGGTAGCCTATCATTAGGTCCAACCCCCCGACCAAAACGGTCACCCTCTCCTTCGGGGCCAGACAAAGTCCACCGAAAGGCCATTTCAAATCAAGGTTCGAGGCACCTAAAAGCCATCATCTCCAAGGTTCGAGGCACCTAAAACGCCATCATCAAGGTTCGAGGCACCTAAAACGCCATCTCCAAGGTTCGAGGCACCTAAAACGCAGGCACTTAAAACGCCATCATCAAGGTCCGAGGCACCTAAAACGCCATCTCCAAGGTCCGAGGCACCTAAAACGCCATCCCCAAGGTTCGAGGCACCTAAGACGCTATCACTAGAAAAGCGATAAATCGCAATCATCCTCAAAGCAGAGCGGATAGCCATCGTAGACCGAAAATGGTCATTCTTATTCCCGGCAGAGCGGATAGCCATCGACCGAAAATGGTCATCTCTTATCCCCAGCAGAAGTTTCTCTCCAAGAACCGATTGCAGAACTCGCTCATCAGGTTCGAGGCCCCTAAAACGCCATCATCTCCAGGGTCAAAGACCCGAACTACGATCGGCTTCGATTCCCATTCGGGATACGTAGGTAGCCTATTAAATAGGTTCACCACCCGATCACTCGATCATCCCGCCAAATATGGAGCCTTACTTTTATCGACGACCCCGCTTCCTTCGAAAGCGCCGTCGCGAGGGGCTACTGTAAGTACTCCAATTTTAGCTTGTTAGAATTTTCGTTAGAAAATTAACGAAAGTTATAACATTTCTAACAATTCCTAACATTCCTAACATTTTTAACCAAGTAAGGGTAGATTAGGGATTGCCAAAAAAAGATAAACCAAGAAAAGGAATCAAAAAAGCAAAAGAAATAAGAAAAACCAAAAAAAGAAATGGCTGGAAACAAAATCTGGCTGGTTAATTTGAATTTTAAAAAAGATTATTCCTTGTGTCCAAAGCCTGAAGCAACATTTAATGAACAAGGCACGCCGCAGTCCTATCCGCGCGGATGGGATTGTAAAATTCAGAGGGCTATAAATTGAGCCCTCCAAATACAAAAATAAGGAGGAACAAGAACACAATTCACAGATTTGGCGAATATACTCGAGAAAACAAAGGAGAATTCTATAAGAATTGTCACCTTTTTCTCTTGAATCTTCCCAACTTTCACTCACTCAAATCAAACCCAAACACTCTTACATTCAAAGCCTCAAACACTCATACATTCAAGCCAAATCCCCAAAGCACAAAGAAGATAGGTATAACCTCCCTCTTCTTACCCTAAATCTCTCATCCATACATGCATTTTCAAACTACAAAATGTAGTTCATTCATCTTCTTGTCTTAGATCCAAGAAGATCACCATGGAAGTTCATCTCCATGGATGATCTTCTACAAGGATCAACATTATTTTCAAGTTCTCTTACTTTCTTGCAAATAAAACTCATTTTCAAAACCCTAAAAACATTTTCAAGCATCAAATCTCATTTTCAAAGGATAAAAATCCCCTTCCCAAGCAAATGAAGTGCTTAGTCCTAATGTACCCCAAGGATGGTTTGGTATAGTTGACTCACCACTAAAATTTCAAGTGATCACTAACCAAAACCTAGGGAAATGGGGACAAGCATGGATGCAAAACCCCCCTTAAAATCATATTTTCTTTCTTGAGAAGTTGCTGTCCAGTAGAAATTTTCCAAGATCCCAGTCCATTGTCTTAATTTTTGGACACAGATAAACTTGGAATTTGGTGTTGACTACAAAACACTTTTTGTAGCCAACATCCAGAGCTTTCCAGAAATATTTTTACTTTATTTTTTGGGTGAGTAAAACTCTCTTTTTCAAATTTTCTTTTAGAGGCCAGTTCATCAGCTTCTGGAAATCCAGATCTCATATCTGAGATTTCCAGAAGGTTTTGACCCCTCAAATCTTCTCCAAAATGGAAACTTCCTTCGCACAAATCTTATTTAAGGTGTCTGGAACAACTTTAATTCTCTGAGTTTATCCATATTATGAAGTTTTAAGACCCTTGAATCCATTTCAAAATCAAAGGTCCACTGCCTTTTTCATTCTGGCAGAAGTGACTCTCAACTTCAAAAGGTCTTTTGAGTACCAAATCTCAATCCAAAAATATTCCAAAAAATCATGGGATCAGTTTAAAGTCTTAAAAAGATATCCCAATTTTTACTTTTCTGAGTTTCAAATTATTTTGGCCAAAACACACACACACACACACAAATGATTTTCAGCTTGGAAGACTCGTTTTACGAGGCATTCCGGTGCACACTAACGTCCTTCCCGGCGTGTAACATGACCTCCGAACCCAAATTTCTGATCTCGGGCATTTTTCAAAGTTTTGGCCCTTAAAATAAAAATGACGTGGCGACTCCGTTCTTTTTCCGGGTTTTATTTGGTTTTTTCAAAGAAACGCAAAAAATCGAAATTTTCCCGCGAATGGCGACATCATCACAAGGTTGTGCAAACTTCTTCATCTTTCCCTGAGGAAGCACAAGGTATGATCTCGTGGTCTCGATCATTTTGACATTTCTGGTCTTCCCGATAGATTTAGGGGTTTAGGCTTGATTGATGATGCCTATTGGGATGCTTTTGCACTTTGTATGTTTGGGACCTTGTTCATGGTTTACTCCTTCGGGATTTGTCACCGAGCTTTGCTGGATGTGGTTGTACACTGCCTTTCGGGCCGGGATGTTGTGCCCTTGATCCTGGGAGAGACCCTTCATGCTCTTGACAGGTTGGCTACCAAGAGGCGGTATATGCATGGGGGCAGCCCGTTTCTTTTGACTATGTGGCTGATGGAGCGCCTGGGGGTTCTTCGCGAAACTTCTGATGCAGTCAAACCTTGGACATTTGCCAGGGGAGGGGTTACCGTGGATCTTTATAATCAGGGCTCATGGGAGCGTTGGATGGCTTTTCGCCAGACTGCGGATATCAGGTGGTCGGTGCCTCATTGGCGGGTAGAGACTGGAGAGTACTTCAGGACGGGTCTCATGTGGTTATGCTTCCGGGGCTTTCTCAGTCCAGTTTTTATATTCCGGCTCTGGTTCGGAGACAATTTGGATTGGAGCAGACTCCTTTGGAGGGCTTTGAGGACATAGCCATCAGGGTGGTGGCTTCAGCTTCGATGGATGATCCTTCAGTGTTCCCATTTCTTTCCCGAGCATGGATGTATGACATCTTTCCTCCTAGGGTTATTCTCAGGCGTCCGGGACACATATTTATGACCACTTGGTACTTGGATTGGTACGAGAGGCATTTGGGGGAGACTCAGGTGGCTATCTTGAGACGGCGTGAGGCCATTGTTGGTATGGAAGATATGACGGTTTCAGAGGGGAGGAGAGCTGAGGCGAGGGCCAACCCTCATGATAGGAGCGGAGATGCTGTGACTGACTACGAGTCTTATGTCAAGAGACAGGAGGGAAGGATTCCTATGTTGCCAGCTCGGCTACAGGAGATGAGAGATGAAGCTAGGGATACTAAGGCCCTGACAGACGCGGGTTTGATAGATCCTGTCCTTACACCAGAGCTTGGTAGGAGAAAGACCGACATTTTTTCCGTGCAGAAGAAGAAGACTCGAAGGGGAGGAAAGAAGAGGGGAGAAGCCAGTACGAGTGGCTTGGAGTGACCTTGAGTTTTCCGAGTATCCCTTTCTTGTCGTAGCAGACACATTAGTTGAATTATGTATCTTAGTTTCTTTTAGCAGGTTGTAAGTCGTAGGAATGAACCGAGCTTAGACTCATCAAAAAGTTTTTAACTGTAATGAACATGTGAATTGCTTTAGAGTTTTTCAAGACGCCTTCATGGCTTGATCAATATATTGATAACAAAGTATGACTTTTATTTGTGTTTTAGACCGAACCGTTTCCGGCTGCCTACGTTCCCTTGGACTAAAGGGCTCAGGTCTCCGTAGTTCGACCCGGTAAATTTTTTTTTGGTGCAACCCTGTTTTTTACCTAAGTCGCCCTTTCGGGTTTTCAACCTAGTTGGGTATTACTCTTTTAGCACTCTTTTTTTTTGATATATATATATATATTTTTTTGGTGCAACCCTGTCTTTTACCTAGGCCGCCCTTTCGGGTTTTCAACCTAGTTGGGTATTACTCTTTTAGCACTCTCTTGTTTCTATATATTTTTTTTTGATATATATTTTTTTTTTGAAATGACACAGTGTTTTATGCGTAGTATCTGCGCAGCTTGTCGCCATTCACTGGGTGTACAAAAGGATTTCCGTCGAGGTCTGCAAGTTGCATGGCTCCTCCGGAGAAGATTTTCTGGAAGACATATGGCCCGACCTAGACAGGTTCCCATTTGCCGAGCGGGTTGATACGGACCAGGGGCTTCTCTTTCAGAACGAGGTCACCCTCCCTGATTTCCCGATGTTTTACTTTCTTATTGAAGGCTCTGGCCATTCTTCCTTGGTAAGCTCGGATATGTTCCATGGCTTTCAATCGGCGTTCATCTAGCAGGGCCAACTCATCATGGCGACTCTGGAGCCATTCAACCTCGTTGATCTGGATTTCTAACAGCACACGGAGTGAGGGGATTTCTAGCTCGATAGGGAGTACGGCTTCCATTCCGTAGGTGAGAGCAAACGGTGTTTCCCCGGTCGCCGTTCTGACGGATGTTCTGTATCCCCATATAGCAAGGTGAAGCTTGTCGGGCCAATCTCTGCCTCGGGCAGCCATTTTCCGAATGATGTTTTCCAAAGTCTTGTTTGCTGTTTCGACGGCTCCGTTGGTTTGGGGCCTATAAGGAGATGACTTGTGACGAGTTATTCTGAATTCCGCTAGCAGCCTGTCGCATTCCCCTTCAAAGTGGGATCCATTATCTGAGATGATTTCGGCCGGCAACCCGTATCTGCATATGAGGTTCTCTTTGATGAAGAGGGCTACTTTCTTTGAATTGAGGACTTTGTAGGACTTGGCTTCAACACACTTGGTGAAATAATCCACTACTACCAGGACGAATCTGTGGCCGTTGCTGCCTGATGGTGTGATTTTGCCTATGACATCAATTCTCCAAGTGACGAAAGGCCAAGGGGTTGTCATGCAGTATAACTCGTGAGGAGGCAAATGATTGAGATTTGAGTATCGCTGGCATTTGTCGCAGCTTTTGACGAACTGGATGCAGTCGGTTTCTATGGAGATCCAAAAGTACCCCATTCTTAGTATGATTTGCATTAGAGCCCGAGCATTCATGTGGGGACCACAGGTACCACTATGTACTTCTTTCATGAGTTCGGTAGCCTCTTGTTTGCCGATACATCGCAGGAGGGGGCCTTGATAACGCTTCTTGTACAGTATGTTTCCCAAAAGAACATAGTGGGAGGTGAGTTGCTTCAGGGCTGAGAGGCTTTTTGCTTTGATTCCTTCTTTATATTCTCCATCTTCATTTTTGAAAGAAGCTTCGCCATTCTTCAAGTACTGATAAATTTGAGTATACCAGGGATCATTGGTCAGTTCACTCTCCGCTTTGATTTCAAAGCAATAAGCGGGGTTTTCTCTTCTCCCGACTCTGAAAGGTTTGACAGATTTTCCTTCAGGTATTTCAACAAGAGAGGCTAGTGTTGCGCAGCATCTCGCGAACCTCGTTGCGATCTCCAAGTGTAATGGAAGATGATTTCTTTGAATTGAGTCACTAGCTCTTCCATATAAGTGTGATATTTCTGCAGACCCGGGTCCACGGTCTTCCATTTGTTAGAGACCTGATTGATGATGAGGGCAGAGTCACCATACACCTCTAACTCTTTGATATTTCTTTCGAGAGCGGCCTCCAACCTGGCTATGCAAGCTTCATATTCAGCAGCGTTGGTGACCTCGAAGTTCAACTTTACCGCTATAGGAGTGTACTCATCAGTAGGATCGACCAGAAGCATTCCTATTCCGTTCCCCCGTTTGTTTGACGCCCCATCGAAGAAGAGCTGCCAGCGATTTTCTCCTTCTAGAGCAAAAATTCCATCATCAGGGAATTGAGGTTCAGGTCCCCGGGACTCATCACTTGGGAAATCGGCCAACTGTTCTGCCATTATACGTCCTTTTATGGATTTCCTCGTCACATAAGTGATGTCGTATTCAGCCACAAAGAATGACCATTTTGCCAACCTCATGGAGATAGAAGGCTTGTCGAACAGATATTTGATGGGGTCCAACTTTGAGACGAGATGTATCGGGTGAGACTGCATGTAGTGTTTCAACTTTCCCACTACCCTGCACTGTGCCTGCGCAAGTCTTTTCACAAGCAGAGTAATTGAGTTCGCTCCCTTGAAGCTTTATGCTCATGAAATAGATGGCGTTTTCGACCTTAGAATCTTTCTTCTCTTGAGCTAACATAGCCCCAATTGCTGTATCTGTGACAGTTAGATATAGCAAGAGTGGCTTTTGCTGATGTGGCGGGCAAAGAATCGGGGGATTCACAAGGTACGCCTTGATCTTTTCAAAAGCGATCTGGCATTCTGGAGTCCATTCTGTGTAAGCGCTTTTCTTCATCAACTTGAAGATTGGCTCGCAGATCGAGGTCAGCTGATTTACAAAGCGGCTTATGTATTGCAGTCTTCCCATGAAGGATTTTACTTCTGTCAGCGTCCGAGGTGGTTTCATTTCGACTATGGCCTTGATTTTTTGGGGGTCTACTTCAATTCCCCGTTCCGTCACCATATATCCTAGCACCTTGCCTCGTCTTACACTAAAGGTGCATTTGGCTGGATTCAGTCTCATGCTGTGGTCTCGGAGGCGGCCGAAGAATTTTCTCAGATCAACAAAGTGCTGGCTATCTGACCCTTTGGAGTGTATTATCATGTCGTCCACATAGACTTCAATTTCTTTGTGGATCATGTCATGGAATAAGGCTGTAGCTGCCCTCTGGTAAGTAGCCCCGGCATTCTTTAGTCCGAACGGCATAACCGTGTAGCAGTATGTGCCCCAAGGGGTTGTGAAGGCTGTCTTGACTTGATCTTCCTCTGCCATTTTTATTTGATTGTAACCGGCAAAGCCGTCAACGAAGGATTTAACTTCATGGTTGGCCGTGGAATCTACCAGGATGTCGATGTTTGGTAGGGGGAAATCGTCTTTTGGACTAGCCTTGTTCAAGTCTCTAAAATCTACGCAGCATCGGATCTTTCCGTTGGCCTTGGTCACCGTCACTATGTTGGAAAGCCATGTAGGATATTCAATGACCCTGATGAACCCTGCTCTGAGCATCTTTTCTATCTCCTCTTTCACTTGTAGGGACCATTCGGTCTTGATTCTTCTTAGTTTCTGCTTCACTGGCTTGACTTCTGGGTCGAGCGGTATTCGGTGTTCAACTATGGAAGGGTCGAGGCCAGGCATATCTTTATAGGACCATGCAAACACATCCACGAATTCTCTTAGCAGCTCAATCAGAGTGTCTTTTTTAGCTCCTTCGAAGAAACTACCAATCTGCGTCTCTTTAGGCTCTTCCGCAGTTCCCAGATTCACACTTGTCAAAATCTCTTCGGCAGCTTGGGCTCGATTTTCCTTTTTCTGAACAACCTGCTTAAAGATTTATTTAATATATTATTCATTTAATGTGTCTGCTTCTTTATCTAGTGAATCATTATTAACTATTTTTAGGTTATTAGTTAATTTATCATTAGTTAAAGTGGCAATCAAGGGATACTCAGAAAGATCCATCATTTCATTGAGAACAAAGGGAAATACAGCATTGGCTACAATTTCGTAGTCTTCAGGCGTAAGGCCCACGGACGACTCAAGAGACTCGAACTCAACAATGAGAGACTCGGAGGACTTTACATAGTTTGACACAAAGGGACGGGGAACTAATCCAAGCTTGGTGATCATTTCCTCTTTGGTTGCGGACGGGCCTGAGAGAGTTTCCCAATTCTTCAATGGCATTGCTGTCGGTGGCCTCATGACTCGGGAATCGCATTGTTTCTGTCCTCCTTCCTCAATCATTGCTACCAATTCTTTGACTGAACCAAAGTCGATCAGATCAGGACTGGTACTAATCTCAAAACTGAGCATATGAATGTAAGGATCTGCTTGCGGATACGCCGCATCCTCGACCTTGGAGAGTCCTGATTTGTTGTCGTCTGATTGCTCAATCCAGACATAAGGACGTCTTGAACCTTGCTGTGCTGCTGGAGATGCTAAGAAAACCTCATGCCCCATACTCGAGAGGAAGGGTTTGGTGGGTAATTCCTCTTGTAAGACATCCCACACAACTGTCATGCATTCGATACGAGTATGACGGTGCTTGTCGACCTTTACCATAAATATTTCCTTACATGGTGGGGCCGGAGAGTTGACTTGAAGAATGCTGAAAAATATTTGATTGGAGACCGGGGGTTTATGTGCCCGCATCATGGCGATGCTCAGTGTTTCTTTCCAGTCTGCCTCCAAATGTTGGAAGCGGCAATTGAACTTGACGTATCGGACTGCTTCAGGATCTACCTCCTCGAGTAAGCTGACATAGTTAGCATCACTGAACTCTAAAGGATTCTGATGAGACTTGCCTCGATAGTCCCTTGATCGATTTGAGGGATGTAGCCCCGGTGTCTGGCTGCGAGCACGCTTGGCTACTGTCTCGACTTCGTTTCTTATGAGGAAACTATCCCCTCGGATGACTTCAAGATCTCCCTGCCGCTTAATGAATTTGACGCATTGATGGAGGGTGGAAGCTATGGCTTTCATGTGATGTAGCCGTGGGCATCCGAACAGAGCTGTGAATGCGGACTGAATGTCCATCACGTGGAATTTTGCTGGCACCATTTGGGTTTCGAACCAGAGCTCCAGAGTCACCATCCCCAAGATGGGACAAGACGTGCCGTCGTAGGCCTTGATAGTCCGAGTAGATGGGATCACGTACCTTTCATTGATGCGTAGGGCCCACATCATGCTGAGAGGAAGGACGTTAACGGCTGATCCGTTGTCCACCCATACTCCGGGGAGTGATACGGTGTTGAGCCGGAGAGTGATGTACAGGGCTTCGTTGTGTCCGGAGGCATCTCTTGGCAGGTCTTCGTCGCAGAAGGTGATCATACTGCCATACAGTCGGGGATCGTAGATTTGGTCTTTATCTGGAGAAAGAGAGCCATCAAACCATCTGTTTCCTGTCTTTCTTTTGCGAGGTAATGCTTTTGCTGAAGCCTCAGGGTTGTGTCGAGGCTGTTTGTAGCGGTTTCCACCCTTGGTCAGCACATTGATTGAGTGCGAGCGCCAAACTGGTTTTGATCTTTCTTTGCCGGTACTTGTTTGGAAGCTGGACAAATTGAACCTTGGCTGATCCCGCAGGGGATTAAAGCCTACCGGGCAAAGAGAATTTCCTGCATCTCGAGGTACTCTGGTGTCCCAAGGTCTGAACACTGTTGTTAGCAGGACTTTTCGGTTTTCAAACCTTTGTTTGCTCGGAAGCGGCATGGTCTGAAGGAAGGGAGGACTGGCTGGAGTAGAGTACGTAGTAATCGAACCCTCCGGATGGCTCTCCGAGTGTACCCACACTGGTATCCCCGGCTTTGAACCTTTTTTTCAATTTTTGCTGGGAGGAAGCTTTCTTCTTCTTAGGGGGACGGTCCTCGTTTATCCAATCCTGGTAGTCCCTTTCAAGACAGTCGAGGCAGTCACAGATATCCCACCAAATGTGCTCAACAACTGGCGGTGGGTTTGGGACCTCGGTTTGAGCTGTGCTAGAATGACTCTAAGTTGGACTAGTCTGGGGAGACTAGCTGTTGGGCTCACTGGGGAGCAAAGGGTCGGATTCTGCCGAGTAACGAGAGGTATTAGGAGCAGGGAAAACAGGCACATATTTGTCCTTCAAGGGAGCCCCAGTCAGTTAGGGGATTGCTAATGTTCCGAAATGACGTGTGGCCTCTTCGATCCAGGCCTGCTGTTTATTCTGACGTTCTTCAAGAGCCCTGATGGCTAACCATATTTCCCCCATTGTTTCCCAATCTCCGTTCCCCTTACTGATTTCTGCGGGACCGGTATCACTCTGAGAGGGGACACCTGACGGCTGTTGAGGCATGCCGAACTGCTCCATTCCTGACTGCTGTTGGAATGGCGGTACTTTGAATTGCTGCTTGGGGGCTAGCTGGCCTGTCAATCGACGGGCAGGAGTTCCGGCTGTGGATACATAGGAATCTGGTGGAGGCATCTTGACATATCCGGGACTATTGAGAGTGGGGGGAGAATTTTCTTCCTTCTTCACGGTAAAAGTGCCATCGGGATTGAGATTGGCGGCCAAACCGTGGCTCCTAAAGGCCTCCAGAAGGTTGTCGATTTGAGCTTCATGTCGAAGTCTCATCTGCTCTACCAACCGGACCCAATGCTGGTCTGTCTGAGGGATTCCAGGAGGCGGAGTGGTGTTGTCCCCATCGTTACCAGCTGATGCAGACATTCTGAAACCCGGAGTCGGAACAAACGGTGAAGATGACGATGCGCTTGACTCTTCCCAACTGATCAAACGGTGACCCGGCGCCCGAAACCAAGCTTTTTGCGGAGCTGCGGGGGAAAGACACGAGGGTTCAGATGTCTGGGAATGAAGGAGGGTAGGTGTTTGGGCTTTGGGCTCATGCAACATGCAATTATTTGTTCTTGTTTACTTAAAACATGTTTTATTAACCTAAGCGGTTGGAAAAGATTGCTCTTCTTTTTCGCAAACTACTTTGGATCCTGGGTCAGTGGGCCCCATCACTACGCCTGCGGACCCTCAACCTGTAACCTCGAACAAGGGTTCCGTAGGGCAAGTAGGTCCCACCGACCGAAAAGAAAAACGATCCTAAAGTCTGGCGGGTAATCGAGTCTTAACGAGCATTCGATGTAAATTACGGACAAAGCTGACGTCAAAGTCAAGATCATGTCCGAGGGCTCGACAAAAAGTCGGCATGATTTGGACTGATAAATGTCCACAATTGATCTTGACCCGTCGTCATTTAGGCCGTAATTAGGCATGGAATAATCGTTAATTCTTGATGACTCAGTGTCATGCTGGGAGTCAGTGTATAATTTGTGCCGCCGTAGTCGAGTCAAGGCACCAGTCAATATCTGGTCAAAGCCCGTGACGGAAAACCGACAGGACTTCGACTGATTAGGGTCCCGAAAGATATTGACTTGGTAGGTCGACTAAGGCTTGAAAGGAAAGGTCTATACACAGACAGTGCATGACACAGACCAGACTAAAAACCAACCGGGTCTCGGACAAAGTGTGTCACGGACAAGTGCGGGGGTCGACACGAGGCTCCATGAGATATTTGGGTAGTCCCGTGCTCGCACCGAGAGGCGTAATAAGGCCAAACGGGCTGCTACTGGGATTTCCCCGGGTTAAGGACGTAGTGTGCAGTGTAAGGCCAAGTGCGCGTAGTGTGCAAGCAGTCTATCTTCTTTTTCTGAGTAAAATAGGAATTTTCTCATGTGTCTTAAAAAGTATGATGCATGCACAAAATTTGAAAATGATTTTTTTTTTTTTGAATTTTTTTTGAAAATCTTTTTTAAAACTAAATGAACACATAAGCACATAAGGACATAATTCAAAATTCAAGGAAACAGGTCCGATGGTCAAAATTTTGACTTTTCCGAGGCGGCCAAAACAACACGAAATGTGTAAAACCAACACACACACACACACACACAGTACAAATGATTTCAAATGCCGGGACGGAAGCTTGACCCACAAAAGTTTTTTTTTTTTTTTTTTTTGAAAACAATGATACCTGTACGTGGGATTGTTAAATCAAAATTTATCCCCGACTCGTGTTAGGAGGCGTTAACGGGAAGTTTAGTGGTTTCCACCTATATACCAAATACCATTTTTTTTATATTTTTTTTTTGAAAAAAGATAAAGCTTATTTTTTTATTCCCCAGCAGAGTCGCCACTGTGATGATGTGCCACCCGATTTTTCCTTTCTTTGAAAATCAATTGAAAACGGAGTCGCCACGCCATTTTTGTTTTAAGGGCCAAAACTTTGAAAAATGCCCGAAATGAGAGATTTGGGTTCGGAGGTCACGTTACATTCCGGGAAGAACGTTAGGGTTCACCCGGAATGCCTCGTAAAACGAGTCTTCCAAGCTTAAAAACCATTTGTGTGTGTGTGTGTGTGTGTGTGTGTCTTTGGCCAAAATACATTCAAACTGAGAAAACTAAAAATTGGAAACTCTTTGTAAGACATTAAACAAGTCCCATGATTTTTGGTATGATTTTAGGGTTGAGTTTTGGTACTCAAAAGACTCCTTGAAGTTGAAAATCAATTCTGCCAGAATGAAAAAGACAGTGGACACTTGATTTTAAAATGGATTTAAGAGCTTTAAAACTTCAAAATATGGGGAAAGTCCGAGAATGAAAGTTGTTCAAAACATCTTAAATAAGGTTTCTGAAAATGAATTTTCCATTTGGAGATGATTTGATGGACCAAAACCTTCCGGAAATCACAGATATGAAATCTGGATTTCCAGAGACTGTTGAACTGACCATTGGAAAATAATTTGAAAAAGGGAGTTAGACACACAAAAAAAATAAAGTAAAAATATTTATAGAATTCTAAGGATGTTGTCTACAAAAAGTAGTTTTTAGTCAACACCAAATTCCAAGTTCTTCTTTGTCCAAAAAATTATACAATGGACAGAGGTCTTAGAGAAAGGCTACTGGACAGCAACATTCTCAAGAAGGAAAATATGATTTTAAAAGGGTTTTGCATCCATTCTTGTCCCCATTTCCTTAGGCTTGGATTAGTGATCACTAAACATTTTAGTGGTGATCTACTATATCAAGCCATCCTTAGGATACATTAGGACTTGAAGCATTTCATTTGCTTGGGAAGGGGAGATTTAACTTTGAAATAAAGATTTTTTGTTTTGAAAATTGATTTTAGGTTAAGAAAATGATTTTTAGGAAAACACTTTTAAGTGAGTAAGAAGTAATTTGGACCTTTTAAATGGTCATCCATGGAAATTTATTCCAAGGTGACTACATTTTTAGGTCAAGCAAGGATGAACAACAATCAAGTTGATGAACAAACTACATTTTTGAAGTTTGAGATGCATGCATGGATGAAGGAAGTTTAAGGTAAGGAGAAGGAGGGTTTACCAATGATGGTATCCTATCTTCTTTGTGTTTGTGTTTGAGTCTTGAATTTGAGAGTGTTTTAGTGAGTGTGATTTTGGGAAAATGGTTGAGAAAAAGGTGGCAATTCAAGGGAATTCCCACTGTTTTCTACAATATTTTCGCCAAGGTGCCGTGAGTGAGTTGTTGTTGCTCCTTATTTCGAGACCGAGGGGCTCTATTTATAGCCCTCTGAAAAATTCAAAACCATCCGCGCGGACGGTTCCTGCAGCGTGCACTGTTCATTAAATGCAGCTGCAGGCTTTGGACCAAAGGAATATTTTTTCAAAAAATCAAACAGCTGTGTTTTACAGCTTACCCATTTCGGGTTTTTATCTTTTTTGAGATTCTTTTCTTGGTTTAACTTTAAATATCAATGCCTAATTTACCCTTGCTTTGTTAGAAAAGTTAGGAATTGTTAGGAATGTTAGGAATGTTAAATCTTTCGTTAATTTTCTAACGGAAATGCTAGCAACTCAAATTGGAGCACTTACAGTAGCCCCTCGGCGACGGTGCTTTCGAAGGAAGCGGGGTCGTCGATAAGAGTAAGGCTCCATATTTGACAAGATGGGACGAGGGGTGACCAAAGTGGTCGGATGGCTGGACCTGGTGATAGGCTACCTACGTATCCTTAAGAGGAATCAAGCCGGTCATAGTTCGGGTCTTTCGATGTTGATCCTAGAGTGACTATTTTGAGGCGTCAACCTGGTGAGCGAGTTCTGCAGTCGTTTGCTGAAAGAAACTCTGCTGGAGATAGGAAATGACCATTTGGGTCTGATGGCTAGAGTTGTATATCCGCTCCGCTGGGAAGGAATGACCATTTCGGTCTGATGGCTGAACCTAATGATAGTCTTCCTACGTATCCTTAAGAGGAATCAAGCCAGTCGTAGTTCGGGTCTTTCGACTATCTTCAGACGTCGACCCTGGTGATTATGGCATTTTAGGTGCCTCGAACCTTGAAGATGGCGTTTTAGGTGCCTCGGACCTTGAAGATGATGGCGTTTTAGGTGCCTCGGACCTTGATGATGGCGTTTTAGGTGCCTCAAACCTTGATGATGGCGTTTTAGGTGCCTCGAACCTTGATGATGGTTTGGGAAAGATGGTCCTTTGGTGGATTTCATTTGAAGGGATCGGTCTTACGTCTGCTGCCGAGGAAAAGGGTGACCGTATTGGTCGAGTGGCTGGACCTATGGTAGGCTACCTATGTATCCCGATTGGGGAATCAAGCCCATACGTAATTTTTTTACTATTCTTTTTGGGTGTCCCACTTAAAATGTCTCAACACAAAAAGAAAAGTTTTATTTACTATTCCACCCACTCATTCTCTCTCCTACTTTACTTTTACACTCACAACATTCTCTTTCTTAACTATTTCACCCACTCATTCTCTCTTCTATTTAATTTTTCATACTCATAATATTTAAATTTTTTCTCTTTTTTACATCACTTTTCTTAATTCCCACGTCAAACCCATTTTAAGACACTTAGATTGGGATGGAGGGAGTATAAAAAGTGCTTATGTTATTGGAAACATCTTTAATTTTACAAGACAACTATTTATTTTATAATTGGCGATTGTCAAATTCTAGCTCAACCAGTATTTGGTGTTCTTTTTTGGGTCATTGCCCCATAAGTTCTTTCTTTTTTAAATTTATGTCCGATAAGTTTCTTTCCCATGTTGTATTATGATGTTGTATTATATTTCGAAAATACAACATCAATTAAGGCCATAATACTGCATTTCGGCAGCCGCCGGTGACCGGAGTCCGAAGCCCATGAACCGACGATTAGATTTCGACCTCCGGCAACTGGATTTCGGCGATCGGCGGCTGGATTCCGGCCAAGATTACCGGATTTCGGTGAAAATTGACCGGAATCCGGCATGCGGCGATAGCAGACGGCGACGACGGAGCTGGGCTGTGGCGGAGGCGGTGGTGCGGATGCAGTATTATGATTTTAAACTACTGCATAACTAAATGTTGTATTATACATAATACAATATGAGAATTTATGGAACATTTTAATACAATGAGAAACTTAGTGAAAAGTGATTTGTTCAAAAAGGAACTTATGGGACAAATTCCCTTCTTTTTTATATGAGAATACCAATTGCGATTTCTAGCAATTAAAATGCATTATACTGTAATAGATTAAATTATTTATTTAATAAAAAAATCAATTAAAAAAATTTAATTTAATTTCATGTTGTGAAGTCAATTGAGCCAAATGTATGGGAAAACAAATATTCTCACGTCTGTTCGTGACACCAAAAGACATTAAAAGGTGTGCCTGCGAACGACTTTGTGAAGTCAAATGATTATTTTTTGTATTAAATTATTACCAAGAAAAAAAAAAAAAAAAACCTATCTATAACACGATTTGTTTCTTTTCATCATTTGAATTTGAGGGAAAATGATTATTTTTAATTTAATTAAGAAATATAGACTCTTTAAATAAATGAGGTGAAAACCTCTTGTAAAACGTGTTCTACGCTCGTCTGAGTGTAGAACGTGTTTTTAAATAAACGCGGTGGCATTTTTGTAAATAAATAGAACTTCTCAAAATGTGCGGTGGCATTTTTGTAAATAATTGAAACTTATAAGAGACAGTTTTCACACAACAACAGGCACATTTTAACATTGTAAATAATTGAAACTCACCTGACACTTTTTGATACTGCAGAAGGCACTTCTGAATACTACAAGAGGCATATTTTAACACTACAACAGACATGTGTTTTTTAATTCACTTTGACACTTTTCAATATTACTACAAACATTTTTCAATACTACGAGAGGCACTTTTCAATACTACAACAGACACTTTTTAACACTACAACAGGCATATTTTTTTTAATTCACTTTGACACTTTTCAATATTACAACAGACATTTTTCAATACTACAAGAGACACTTTTCAATACTACAATAGGCACTTTTTAACACTATAACAGGCACTATTTTTCAACAATATCACTGCATTATTTAACATTACAATCGATTTAAATGTGTTTATTAGTGTCATAATAATAGAACAAGTGTCATAATAATAGAACATGCGCTTTGTTTATATTGCAACAGATACTTTATTGTATTAGAAAAGTCACTTTAACAAAACAGGTTCTAGGATAGCTTATCCTAGAACTAGTTTCACACAAGAACAACTCATAAATGAGACATCCAAAATATAATAATTGATGCTGCCTAAAAAATAGTAATTTGGGCTTGTGAGCCCAAAAATGATAAATGGTCATGAAAGGCCCAATTTGAGATAAGCCCAAGAGGAAAGCCGCAGAATGGGGATATGAGCATCCCGCCGATTAGTTCATGTGTCGAGTAGAAGAGATGATGGTGGGAGGACCATCCCGCCTAAGTTATGTAAATAATAAGTCGCGGGATGTATGTTATTGATGCCGCAGAAATGTGCTTATCAATCTTCCTCCACGTGGCAGACCGATCACCCGGCTTCGACTCGAAAACGTAACCCACGACTAGCCGGATGTGTCTCCGCGAAGACGCTCGGCGTGAGAGTAAGATAACAGCTGTATAAAGCTCAAAATGTATTGAATAATGAACTCGTAATACAAAATGGCGCTTACCTTTTACCGTTTGGTAGTGATGAAGTATTTATAGGCAAGAGTGATGTATTTTGGGGAGGCGACATGTCCTCCGAGATTATAGCGGCAGTTACTTGGACGTGGGAACATGTCTATAACGGTCCCTGATTTATAGGGATGTGGTTATGAGGATTATACAACCAAATAAGCCGGCAAGTGTTAAGTCGTCACTTGTTGGTTTAGGTCGAGGTCGTCACTCGTGGAATGGTCGACTCCGACCGTTCTGGGTAGAGCATGGTTCGTACCCGAGTTATAATATGGATTCTCGAGGTCGGATTAAGTTAAGTCGGGCCCGGTGAGCCGGACCATGGGCTTAGTCGATCGATCTTTGAAATGGGCTTGGGCCTTGGCTCCTGACCGGGCCACCCTATCGAGAATGTGATAATCAAAGCCGGATGTAATTGGGCTTTACTTGCTTGGCCCAACTCGGCACTTTTCGTATGTTCAGCTGCCCCCAACTTTCGAGTTGACTTCGTCGACTGAAGTTAAGAAAACTTTGATGAGAATTACTTTACTCGCAGTCGCCGTTCGTTCCGAGGCTTAGTCGACTTTTGATGACGTGGCAACATCCCTGGCCGTTGGCAATGAACGGTTGGAGATGAAGGAGCGCCGATTTTCGTAATGATGACTATTCCGACGTTTGGAACTCCTTCTCGAAACCGCTTCGGCTTTTTAATTTTGGAAAATTAATTTCAATTTTCCTTTCCCTTTCCAAATTTAGGAAAATAGAAATACTCGCCTTCCTCTCCAATTCGAATTCTTACCGTTTTCAAACTCCTCTTCTCCTGGCGACAATCACGGAATTGCAAGAGGACTTAAACTCGGCTTCTTGGCCAAAGAACGAACTCCCTTTCTTCAATCAATTAAGGTATTTCCTTGTATTTTTGTTTTAGGGCTTTAATTTCGCTTTGTGTTCAATTCCGCCACGGCTAGGACCTTTAGTAGCGAACCAGAGCTTGGTATGGCTACCGTACCGTTAACCGTAGGCATGTAAGAATGTGAACGGTGAGTGGAGAGTGATGTCCTTGGATGAGCGTGCCTCCATTTTGACTAATTGGGGGTTGAATTACATTGAGATAGGGCTGCCCATTGTAGGAGAAATTGAAAATGTGGTGATTGACGACTCAACCGTTGTCGCCATTTATTCCATGAACCGCTTGACCATATTACCTTGTTTTATGTTAGGACGTCCAAAAGCCCTCCTTTCTTAGAAATAGGATAGGTTTTCCAGGGAGTCTAGGTCGTCCTTAGGTAGGTCGATCGAACTTGATCATAGGACCGACTCCCCGCTTCCTCTTTGCTTGTACAGATATGGCGACTCAAGAAGGAAATGCCGCCTCAACTTCTTCGTGTCCTCGAATCGTCGACGCCTTGGGTCCAATGTGGTGCCGTGCAAGAATGAGAGGGGCTATGTTCCCAAAGGGCCATTACGAGGCAACAAGAACTCCGCCTCTAGGTATAGCATGATTTGGGATTTCGTGGGGTGAGTAAGGAGAATTACAGTGGTTACTATTTATACTCGTAAGGAATTCTTGAAGCAATTCAGTCGTCCTTACTACGTATGCCACTAAGGTAGCCTTCTTCTACGGTCGGGCCTGTCAGCGGGTCTTAGGTTGCCCCTCGATCCATTCATAAACGAATTTTTGGAGTGTGCCAATGCCCTTCCCCTTCAACTCCTGAGCCAATGCCCGTAGGTCCTTGTGTGCTTTGCTATGGTGTGCGTGTTTTTGGGGTATGAACCTCGCATGAGGGTGTTCAAGGAATTTTTCACCATCAAGTACAGCTGGGAGGATATGAGTATCACCATTCTTCTAAAACCCAAATCTCCCAAACTTTACCAACCTCCCCATAAGCACAAAGGGTTGGAACTCGCACGTGGTAGTGGTAGAGAGTAGGTTAGGATGGGAATTTCCATTGCCCAATGGTGAGACTCGAAGCCGTAGATGAGGGAGATTTTGGGAGCCGTCTTGGCATCTTAGCTTGTACAAGACCTTATGTAGGTTAGTCGAGAAAAGGCCCATCACCGGGAGAGTTTGCTCACCACTAAATACAACTTTATGGCGGCCGGAATGATGCCCGGAGATGGAGTGGTGGAGCCTCTATTCCCGTGCCGAGGGGTCAAATATACCCCGACCGGGTAACTCATCACTTGGGCAAGTTTGGAGATATGTGCCAACTTTGTAAGAAAAGCAAAGATTACCGCAAAACCAACTGGGAGCACGCCGGTGGTAAGATTTCTTTACTCACTCTTCTCTTTACTCGTCCTCTATAGGGATACTTGTAAGTATATATAATTTGCTTGTATGTAGCATTTGTCTTGGGTGAGTCAGCTTATAGGTTGAACTTGACTTTCGTACATAGCTAGCTCATGCATAGAGTTTCATATGTAGAATGATTAGCTCGTCCATAATTAACTCGCTCATAGGATAATCAAGTCTGGTCATACCGGGTTCACACATAGAATTTTTTGCTCGTATATAGAACTTTTTAGCTCGTATGTAGAACTTTTAGTTCGTACATAGAACTTTTAGCTCGTACATAGAACTTTTACTCGTATGTCGATTTAACACTTGTCCACTTGAATCTTTGTTGCGCTTCCGACTCCCGAGCAAGAGGCTAACATGGGCCGCATACCGGTGGTGGCGTATAGGAAGAAATCAAAGAAAGACCACGGAAAGGCCAATGCTCGAGCTCACAAAGCGCAGGGAAGCCACGGTAAGGACCAAACCGCTTGCCAAAGACAACATAGGGACGGTGCCGATGGAAGGGGTAGAAGAAGAAGATCCATTGCTGAGTGGTACCCAATCCGTGAGTGCCGCAGATGGAGGTGACGAATCATCCAAGTCGGCGAAAGCAACCCCGAGCTCCGACCCAATTCAGATGTCAACATGGATACCTCTGAGCTAATATAGCGGGATCCAGCCCTTTCAATGTGGTGGAGATTGATGATGATGTCATGGAGGAGGTTGATGATCAAGCTCGAACACAAGGAAGAGGCCGAGATCCGGAAAGGGTAAGGACGTTTCCTCTAGCCAAACTCTTCCATCTCCTCCACCTTCCTCTCATCCCAACCAAGAATCTCGTTGAAGAGATGATGCGGAGATTGAGTGATGTCCCTTCTTTAGAGGGAATTAACCGCATGAGTCGCTCCTATCCAAATGGCGAACTTGGGTCAAGTCATTGTGAGGAGAGCCGTGGATGTGAGCCTCGCTAGCTCAATTTGCCGACAAGGGCATAACGCCCGAGGAGTTCTCACTGATCCGGACTTGCTCATTGCGAGGTAATTCTTTACTTCCATTTTCATTTTAGTCGCTTATTCTTTTACTCGACCAACCGAAGTCTCGAGCTAACACTTCTTTGTTTTCTTTGGGATGCGTAATCTTACCATGATCGAAAGCAGCCAAAAGCTCTTGGAGGGCCTCCATTGAAAGGGAGAGGCGTGCCCTTAAAGACTTGTCCAAGAAGACCTGTGCTTTCAATGATCTCAAGGAGGCACACAACGATCCGACGCCTCCTATGATGCCTTGAAGCTTCTGCAGACCGATACAAAGGCGGAGAAGGATAAAGCCTTGGAGGATCTCAAGGCCTCTCGATGCACCTGTTGATGAATTGACCAAAGAGAGAGATGCCGATCGTTTGGAGCTTGATAAGGTCAAGAAGGAGCCGGCCATCAAGCTTTCGCATCCTCCAAGAGAGAGACTCCTTTTTTGACCAAGCCGAACGAGGAGCACAATGCCGCTAGAGCTATATGGAAGGAGGATCTCAAGGCCGCCGGTAAGAAAGCCGTTGATCGCCCAAAGAGGGAGATGAATACTTCGACTCTATCATTGCCAAAGCTAGGGATTCTTGAACCGGGCAAGCGTCACATGGCTCGCCGAGCTTTAGTCGACCCCCCGATTCAGAGTTTCCTTGGACCAGCCTTGCTCAATGGGCGTATGCTCCTCAATATGACATGGCAGCCTAGAGGGGGCCATTCATTGGTGCCTTATAATGAAGATGACCTAGCCCATATTGCTCGAGAAGATAAAGAGGAGCATTGTGAGCCTCGGGGTAGCTCCGCAGTTGGCCCCCGTGACCTTTGATGTGGCTCTACAAGAGCTAGCCGACATGGATGAGGTGGAGGATATGGAGGAGGAGGGTGAGTTCGACCATCGTGTCTTCTCGAGCCTGCAAGCCTTTGAGCCCTCAACAAACCGAACCTCATTTAACGAAGATCGGTTGCTACCGACGACCTCAATGTGTCTCGATCAAGCTATTTGATTTTATAAAAACTCCATGTAATGCAACAGCCCCATAACACTTTTGCTCCTTTCGATTTCTTGAATGTTGGATGCCTTGGCCCTATTTATTGGGAGTGCGTAATACTTTTGTAAGTTTATTTTTCTTAAGTCTTGGCCCGCTGGGAGACTTATTACATCCAATCTTAGCTGACTTTAGGTTCATGAATGTTGTATGTTTTCCATTTCATATTGTACGTCGAGCTAGATGTAGATAAGATGAATGAGTCGACTTGGGCCTAGAGGCGACTTGACCTTGTTGGTTTAGTCGACCTCTGACTTGGTTAACTTTTTTGTGAACGAGATTGACCATGAGTCGAACTCCGCCATACCATTGAAACCGACTCCGGGTCAAGTTAATTAGAACAAACCGATTAAGAATCGAGTTAGTTAAAATGGAGTCGACTAAGAGTCTGACTCGTTAAATGAATAAAGCCGATTAAGAATCGAGCTAATTAAAACAAACTCGACTAGGAGTCGAGTTTGTTAGAACGAAGTCGACTAAGAGTCGGACTTATTATTTGAACGAAGCTGATTAATAATCGAGCTAATTAGAACAAACTGACTAAGAGTCGAGTTTGTTAGAACGAAGCCGACTAAGAGTCGGACTTGTTAAAAGAACAAAGCTGATTAAGAATCGAGCTTGTTAAAACGAAGCTGACTAAGAGTCGAGCTTGTTGGGGTTAGTGTAACACTATGCTTCGATGGAATGAACTGCACTTTTTATTGAAGTAGGAAATATGCTTACATCAACTTGAAACTAGAACTTAACACAAGCTTGAACTTTGAAACTGAAAACTAGAAGTAGTATTTGATGAGGTGAGTAGCATGCCAAGGATGTTTCAATTCGTCACCTCCAGGATGAGCTATCATGTAGGTCCCTTCCTCGACGACTCGAGTAACCACATACGGACCTTCCCAATTAGGAGATAGTTTATTCGCCGGGTCCTTCGCCCGTTGCCTCAATCTTTCTCAATACGTAATCCCCAACTTGGAACGACCTTGCTTTGACCCTCTTGTCATGGTAACTTTTAGTTCGCCGTTTGTAGTCGACCATTCTGAGGTAGGTCAAGCTCGCTTCGTCGATCGATCCAGTCGATCAATCTCGTTGGTATCATTTTGCTCCCGATTGAAGAAAGTCACTCTAGCAAAGGGGAATCCGAGCTCGCAGTGCCATGGCCTCCGACCCATATGTGAGAGCAAAAGGGGTTTCCGTAGGCCCCCGAGTGGTTGTACGGACCGCCCAAAGAGCAAGGGGAGTTCGTCCAACCAATTGTTACGTCGACCTACGAGTCCCGTCTTGAGCGAAGATAGAACAAGTTTATTTGCCGCCTCACTTGCCCATTTCCTTGAGGATAGGCGACGTAAGATTTCCAATGTTTGATTCCAACTCGCTTCATCTCTCGCTTCGAAAGTCTCGGGAGAACCGTAGACCATTGTTTGACACTATAGCACGAGGAAAACCAAATCGACACCAAATGAAGTCGTGGATGAAGTTGATAGCATTCTCCTCTCGTGATGCGAGCTAGTGGTTTGGCCTCAACCCATTTGGTGAAGTAGTCTATGGCCACTATCACATACTTGCAGCTTCCTCTGAGGGAAGGGTCCAATCAGCCGACGCCCCACATGTCAAATGGCCAAGATGCGATCACAGAGTCTCGCTTTGTTGTAGGCACATGGGGAAGGTTGGCAAACCTTTCGCATTGATCACATTGCCGAACAAAGTTGTGAGTGTCGCCTCATGTGTGGCCGCAGTATCCCAAAGTGATTAACTTGTCGCCAAGAGTCCCGCCCCGGTGTCCACCACAAATTCCACTATGTACCTCATGTATCAACAGGCGACCTCGAGGGTGGATGCACTTTAGTAATGGTCGAGTATAAGATCTTCCGAATAGGTCGCTTCCTTGAATGACATACCTTGGAGCTTTCTTTTTGATAGCTCGAGCCTTCTTCTCGTCCTCCGGCAAACTTTCCATTTTCTAGGTATGCTTTCATTTCCTCGATCCAACACTTCTCCCGAGCCCAATTTCGAGGGATCATCTATGCACCGAATTTTTACCCTCTCATAAGTCGGATTTTCGAGGAAGGAGACGGGCTCGCCATGTGGCTCATCCGGGCAGCGCTCGAAAGGAGATCACCACTCGTTATCTTCTCTTCCAATCCTCAATCTCCTGCAATTCTAAGTCCTTTATTAGCTCCTTCACCAGGTCACGCATTTGATGAGAGAAGAACTAAGCACTTCGTACTCGCCCCGACCTCGGTTGACTATCAATTGTGAGTCACGAAGCCATGATCTTAGTTGCTCCGAAGCACTTGGCGTACTCAATAGCCGCAATCAAGGCCTCGTATTCACTCGTTATTGGAAGCATCAAACTTGAACCTTAGTGATTCCTCATATACGGTCCCAGCTCGGCTCAATCAACACTATTCCAGCCTCCATCGCTATTCTTGGTCGCCGACCCGTCCGAATAGACCTTCCAACAATCGTCGGTAGGCTAATGACGACTGGGACTCGGTTCTTTCCCCTTAGCTTTTTCTTTAGGAACTCGTTGCTCGTTGTCTTCCTTGCGAACGTAAGCTCGACTCAAGAAGTCGCCTAGAGCTTGAGCCTTCAACGCCTTTCGAGGTCGATAGTCAATGTCACCCAATGAGGGCAATTGACCACCGAGCAATGACCCGAACTCTCGTGCTTGTGCAATATCTTTCTCAAAGGTGCATTAGTAAGAACCACGATTGGACGAGCTAGAAAATAAGCTCGCAGCCTTCCTCAAGCCACGACTAGAGCATGTGCGACCTTCTCGCCGTTGTAATACCTACTTTCCACATCCGATAAAGCTTACTGATATAGTACATGTGCTTCGAAGCCCTCATCCTCTCTAATCAACACCGCCGCAACCGACTTGTCTCCCACGTATAGATATACAAACAAAGTCTCTCCAAAGGGTCGGGCTACTTAGCAGGGGTGGAGTAGCAAGGTAATCCTTTAGCCGTTGGAACGACGAATGACATTCGGTCGTCCATTCAAAACTTTTCGCCCCCATCAATGCTTTGAAGAAGGGGAGAGACCGTTCGCCGACTTTGATATGAAGCGACTCAAGAGCCGCTACTCTTCCGTTAAGTCGCCGCATCTCTTTGACACCGGTGGGAGCCTTCATGTCGACTCAAAGCCTTTATCTTCTCTCGATTAGCTTCTATGCCCCTTCGAGATACCATGAATCCCAAGAACTTGCCACCGCCACTCCAAACACACATTTGCCGGGGCCGAGCTTCATGTCGTTTGCTCGTAAATTGGCGAATGTCTCCTTTAGGTCGACCACGTGACTCCCGGCCTTAGTTTTAATGACCATGTCGTCAACGTAAGCCTCCATATTTCGACCAATCTGTGAGGCAAAGACTTTGTTCACCATCCTCTCGATAGGTCGCTTCCCGCATTCTTCAATCCAAAAGGCATCATATTGTAGCAAGAGATGCCTCCACCGCTCGAAATGCCGTCTTGACTATGTCGTCCTCATGCATCTTGATCTCGGTGGTATCCCGAATAAGCGCCGAGGAAACCGAGGGTGGAGTGACCAAAGCAATGGAATCAACTAGCTTGTCTATCCTTGGAAGGGGATAACCGTCTTTGGGCATGCAAGGTTCGTAGTAGTGAAGTCGACACACATCCGCCATTTGCCATTTGATTTCTTCACCATGACCACGTTGGCCAACCACGTTGTATGAGTGGCCTCTTTGATTATCCCCGCACTCAAAAGTTTTTGTACCTCGCTTTTATGGCCTCTTCCTTATCGCGAGCAAAGCTTCTCAATTTTGGGGTCTAGGCTTTATGGTCGGGCCGACTTCCAGCCCGCGAACAGCCGACCTCCTCCTTGATTCCCCTCATGTCTTCTACCCTCCATGCAAAGACATCATTACTTTCTTTGAGTAGCTCGATGATTTCGCCCGCTCCTCAACCGATAGCCGCTTCCCAATCCGAATTTTTTGGTCTGGGTAAGAAGGGTTGGTGATTACCGACTCTAGCTCATCCACGCCTTCTAGCTCCGGTCCATCTCTCGAATTGTAGAGTCTCCACTATGATTTCCTCGACCTTTGTCTTTCCTCGCCTCCCAAGTGTGGAGCCTCCTCAGCCTATCATATCATCAAGCTTGTCCGCAACCTTGCCGGTAGCGGCCCCCGAGTTATTGTCTATCCGGGAGGCATAGGTCTCCTATGACGACTTGATCGACCATAACTACATCTCGAATCGACCTCAATGGTGTTAGAGTGACGTGTCGACTCAAGCATGACCTCGTCATTTGAGCGATAGGTCGACTCTACCACGTCTGATTTGCTGACACGGTAGTTTTGGTGATCGACCGAGACAGCCTTCAAGTAACCATCGCTAGCCTCAATCTCTAGCTCCCTTTTCTTTCTTTCTCTTAGAACATGGTCCGTATAAGCACGAGCCGTGCCTTGCACGCAACCCACTCCAAGACAGTGTGGGGAACTTTACTCGCCGGTGGGGAATTGATGCTACCATTCCAAGAGCGACTCGCCCAGAATTCCAAGTATGGCGGCATAGTCACTATTTACATCAATTACGATAAATTGTACTCTTCGAGACAATCCCGAGGGGGTGCCGGCCTAGGTCGACGCCGAGCACTATCTCGGCCTTTAGCATCAACTCGGTGGTTGGTGAAGCCCTCCAACCTCGCCATCATATCTCTCCAACTGCTCATCATTAAGACCCATCTCCTTGAAAGTTTTGTAAAACAAAATATCCTTGCAGCCCCCGTGTCGACTAAGAGTCCGCTTCGTCGTACATCCATCAATGAGACCCGGGATGACGAGAACTTGCTCCCTAGCCGCCATATTAGTTGCCAATTCATGGGGGTAGAAGCTAATCGCCTCATCTCTTACTTCTCTCCTCGAGGCACATGTGGGGCCTTATTGAGCCGGGAATATCTTGTGCTTGATGGCCGTGTTGCTCGCTTGTTCAAAGATGACCCCTGTGTTCGCCTAGGTTGCCTAGGTCCGTTGCCCACCCGCCGGCCGCTCACCTCCTCCACTTTGAGGTCTCTTCACATAAGCTTCGAGTCTCCCCGGTCGACCATTCTCCGGATGATACGCTTTAATCCCAAGCAATCCTCTCATGAGATGACCAAAGTCTTTGTGGTAGTCGCAGATTTGCCGTTGTCCCTCCTAAACTTGTTGCCTGGATTCACTGGGACCGGAGGAGCCAGCTCGACAAAGATTCAAAATCTCGCCCGACTCACCGTGAGGGGAGCGAAAGCTTCGGCACCTTTCTCGTTGCCCTAGTTCTCGTTTCTTTCCATTTTTATTGTTCCCCCATTCTTGTTGGAGTCCTTTTTATCATCAAATGACTTCAACCTCGGGGCTCTTTCCCTTCTTCTTTTCTTTCCTTTCCTCACCAAGAGCGACATTATACACCTTTTCAAACAACTCCCGTCGAGTTGTGACCGTTCTGACCGTGAGCTCGTAGTCCATGTCTTCCGAGGAAATACCACTTCGGAAGCGCTAATGACTTCCCTATCGCGAGGTCTTCCTCTATCTTATCAACCATCTCTTTGAACTTGGTGAAATAGCTCATCGAGCTTTCATTCTTTCCCCGCACCAAGTTATTCAGATCGTTGATTGGTTATCTTCCGAGCTCCCGCAATGAGAAGCGGTCTAAGAATTTTGTTCTCAAGCATGCCCAAGCGGTGATACTACCAACGGCCAAACCATTCAACCAAGTTAAGGTCGCCCCAAGAAGCGTGCTTAGAGAGAGCTTTGCACATGTTGTCATCCTCATTGGCGACAAAACACATAGTGGCTTCCAGACGTGCTATGTGGCTCCGGCATTTGTCGACCTGCAGTACTTCTCCGTAAGAGGCAACCCGAAAGTAGGAGGAGGTCGACTATCTCGATTTCTTTTGACAAAGGTCGAAGAGCAAAATCAATTGCTCAACCTTTCCCGTCTCTTTTTCTTCTCCTCTTCCCATTGTTCGAATTTCTTCTTCATCAATAGCCATTCTCTAGCATCGGGTCTTTCATCTCCCTGGAGGGGGAGCAAGATTCGACCTCCGGCCTTCACTCCTTCGTCTCTATAGGAATTGGCCCTCTCTCGATCTTACAGAGATCTATGCCTGTTGCTTCGAGGCGACCCGCGCCTCACCAGCCAGATGGCGACTCCGTGCGCCGTTATCTCCGAGTGGCGACTCCGCGCCTCTCCTCTCTCATAGGCGACCCGCGCCCATTCCCGTCTCTTTGAGAACCCGATCTCGTGTTCGCGCCGGGGAAACATGTCTCTGTTTCTATTGGCCGTTAACCGAGTCCTCAAATCAGATTGAGCCTCCCGCTCTCGCTTCGCTGAGGCTAGCCCTTAAATCGTTACTCGGCACATGAACTATAGTAGGAGCTCGACGTACTATTCTCGTCCTCGCCGTTCGTCCCACACCTTCGTTTGGCCTAGCACTCCCGGCCTCGTCGCCCATTAGAAACCCGAGTAGGTGCCACTCTCTCGTAGCGTATGTCGGCTCGTTCGCTCCTCCACGGCTATCAAGTCGGCCGTAATCCGAGCTCGCTCCAACATCATCTCCTTCTTGCTCATGGGTGGTGGAGGGACCCGCCCGTTTCCAACATTAACCCGAGCAACTGGACGTTTCGGAGGAGGTGGAACTCCTTGCCCATCCATATGTCTTTTCCCTCTCCTTGTGTCGTGCAATCCTCTCGCCGTCAATCCACACTAGTAGAGCGTGTGGCTCTACCATGAGGACGATTTGGTGGGGGAGGAGGCAAGTTCAAGTTTTCAAGATTCGCGTTCATGTTGTTGTTGTTTACTTCGCCATGCCCAAGTGAAGCCTCTGATACATGTCCTTCAAGTCACCATTGTTGCAAAGTGTGTCAATGGAGTTTTCGAGGTCAAGCTTAAAGCACGATTCCCGCAATGGAACCAAACCGATGTCCGCAGAAATGTGCTTATCAATCTTCCTCCACGTGGCAGATCGATCACCCGGCTTCGACTGAAAACAGTAACCCACGACTAGCCGATGTGTCTCCTGCGAAGACGCTGGGCGCGAGAGTAAGATAACAGCTTGTATAAAGCTCAAAATGTATTGAATAATGAACTCGTAATACAAAATGGCAAGCACCTTTCACCGTTTGGTAGTGATGAAGTATTTATAGCAAGAGTGATGTATTTTTGGGGAGGCGACATGTCCTCCGAGATTATAGCTGAAGCATTTCGCACGCTGGGAACATGTCTATAACGGTCCCCGATTTATAGGGATGTGGTTATGAGGATTGTTCAACCAAATAAGCCGGCAAGTGTTAAGTCGTCACTTGTTGATTTAGGTCGAGGTCGTCACTGTGGAATGGTCGACCCGACCGTCAGCAGAGCATGGTTCGTGCACTCCGAGTTATAATATGGATTCCCGAGGCCTCGGATTAAGCTGTTAAGCTCTGGGCTCGGTGAGCCTGGACTACGGGCTTAGTCGACCGATTGAAACGGGCTTTGGGGCTCGCTCCTGATCGGGCCAAATTCTATCGAGAATGTGATAATCAAAGCCGGATGTAATCGGGCTTTACTTGCTTCGCCCAACT